>OW964823.1:84144112-84831112 GCA_943142095.1 Ophonus ardosiacus
ACCTTTTCAGCTCTTTCCAGAAATGTCAGATTGAGGAATTCATAGTTAAACAGGTCTTAAGTCTTATAATTTTTGAGGAATCGTCCCTCCTACATCCAGCCATACACACACACACACACAAACGCAAAAAAAAAAAACACACACACACACACACACACACACACACATGCAGACATCATTGTAAAAATGTTACAAACGGATTCTAGGGACCCTAAAACATGTATAGATGATATTTAGCTATGGATGCACTATGCTAACTTTTCATCCCCGCATCCCTCAGATAGACTCTACAGAAGATCATAACAGTTTTTAGAGTAGTCTTCGGTAAAGATTCATTCAGGAAAGGTATGTAGTCTGTTGTTTCGTTTTTGGGCGCGTGCTACACGCCAGTACGCGTATTTAGAGCTTCAATGTACAATGCAACAATTTAGTTATGTTCAGTTTAATAAGGAATAAAAAGTTAAGGTGGATTTATGCAGCCTACTTTTTATTTTACCTTTTCTTTTTATTTTACTTTACAAAAGTTAAAGGTGTGTTAATAAATGTACTACTTTATGTGCACACTTTTAATTTTACTTTAAGAACTAAAGTTGGCCAACTTTCAACTTAAGACTGTTAAAGTAAAAGAATTTCACAACTGCGCATGTGTACCACTTCACGTGACAAACGTCAGCGTACCCTGTATTTATTTGTTTTTGTGTAGGTAAAATTGCAAAAATTAGAAAATGGGTAAAGCTACAAGTAATATAGCAGATGCACAATTTATTACATTTGTGTCCATTTTTATAGGTTATAACAACATTTATGTCAACTGATATGCCAGAAAAATCACATCTGCGCATGTGTACAGAAAGCTTTAAAGTAGCTGCATAAAGTACCAAACTTAAAGTAAAAGTAAAAGCGAAAAAGAAAAGAAAAAGTAAAATAAAAACTAAGCTGCATAAATCCACCTTTAGTTTAATTGTAGTAGTAGTAGTAATATTAAGTGGGCCGTTATCCATAACATGTGTTCATCAATCATCCCTTTAAGTGATAACGATAAGTAGTGAGTGTGTGTTCCTCCTCAATAAAGCAGTAGTCGAGCCCACAAGCGTCCACCAGCCAGATAAAGTCATCGTTGGTAAGGATAAATTAAGAAGTATTTGTCATCAGACCCTCCCAAAAAGTATTAATTTTGTGACTTTTAAACAAGGTCCGTCCTTTCTGCTCAACCTGTACAATCATTATTATTACTATAGTCAAGAATCTAAAAAGAAAATATAAACTACATAAAAATGTTCTAGATTTACTATTTGTTTTTCAGTTAGAAATAATGGTAAAAACTTTCTTATTTGGGACAGTTAAAGTAGGTATCTTAAGAAACTATTACATAATGCTCATATGTGTTTTTGTTTGCAGATTGTGAAGTTCATTGAATAGAGTACCATACTAATTTTAAAAATCCATCTGCCTTGGTTTTCTTTTTGTGTCTAGGTGAAAGTACGCGTACTCGTACAGCCGATGAGATAATATAATTGCACTTTAATACACCGCGAAATTCATGTTTATTGACATGTGACTCATGTGTTTTATAACAGATTTAATTAATTATTGCGTTACACTTATATTATTACAATTTTATTTTTATTAATGTAAGTGAACTGCAAAGAAATATTTCTAGAACGAAATTAATTTGTCACGCTGGTATGCTAGTAAACTGCATTTGGAATTTTATACTTTTGCTTTTTACTTGAAAATAAAACACACACGTGGAGAATTACTAAGGATAAGGCAATACCATGTAAAAATAATTAAATGTTTAATATGTAGAAGCAATTTTTTCTTACCAATTTTTCTGACTATATGCATTCTTCGCTACGAAGATATAGATTTACTCTTCTTACAAGTACCCGAATTCAAAAATAAAAATCTGTTGTGTCCTCTCGCCATTTCTATGTAAGTATTGCACATATTTCATATTTCTGGTACACACAAAAACACATATCTTCTTTATATATTTTCATATTTTTTAATTCATTCTATGAACAAGTTCCCTCCCCTCTTTTTACCTCCCGCTACCCTTGGTAAGGGAGGTATAGGGATCGTGCTAAAAATCACATGTCGAAATTTTAGTAAATGACCACGTTTTAAGGTCCCTAGAATCCAATTTTAACATTTTCACTATGATGTCTGTATGTGTGTATGTGTATGGATTTTGTCTTCGCTCCAACTCAAATACTATCATTCTGATTTCTATCCTATTGTAATATGAAAAGAAGTCATTAGATTTTGGTGTAAATAATAATGGTTTTTCTTCAAAAAATACCATTAAATGCCATTTTTTCGCATTTTATGTCTTATGAAAATTAAAGATTATTGAATTTTCTACAGGAATACATTAATACTTTTTCTATATACTTTACAGATAAATATAAAAATATTTTTTTTTTTTTACAAGTCCCGAAGCCTAAGAAATACACAATTCCTTTGTTACACAGTTCATATTTCAAATGAATGTAACTGACAGTAAATGTCACCGTCAAAAAACTAATCACTTCAAATTAATAATAGTGATATTTTAAAAAGAAAATAGTAAATAAAGCAATAGTTTTCTGCAATGGAACAGTTTGCAGCGTTCGTAAATACGTAGGTATGTATTTAAATCAATAAAAATTAAATAGCGGGAGGTTTTGTGTTGACCACATCAGATTTTTTTTCTTTTTGTTCGAGATACTTCCAATTCATTGATGAGATTGGCGGTATTTCTGAATATTTAATTAATAATAAAATAAGAAATATGAAATGTACTTCAAAGAAAAGTCTTCAGTAATGTTTTTTGACATTGACATTTATCTGTCAATTACAAACATATTAATTTTTCAACTAGTTTCCATAGACTGTGTAATTCATTACAATATTTTATATATTTATATTTCTCTATCTTTAACTTTATAGAAGATGTAATGAAAAAATTAAATGTATCGGATAGAAATTTTTATATTCTTTAATATTTGTAATGACATTTTTTTTAAGAAATTAGTACTTCCGGTTGTCACATTGTAACCAAAATCTAATCAGCTCTTCCCAGTAATGTCAGATTGAGGAATCCGCAGTTAAACATGTGTTAAGTCTCATAGTAAGTCTCATACACGCACACAAACAGACATCATCGTAAAAATGTTATAATCGGATTCTAGGGACCTTAAAACGTGCTTATCCACTAAAATCTGGATATGCGATTTTAGCATGATTCCAATACCTATCTTAGCGAGAGGTAATAAATATGTTTATTCTTCAAAACTTAAACAGTATTAATTTTCAATGGATGTTAATGACGTTAAAGAGCAACATTTACGTACAAAAGCATAAAATGGCTACTGATTACAGGCATTTGTAATTTTCCACCTAAACTGATGTCGTGCTACTACTTCAGGATCTTACATAAAACACGTTAATTGTCTCAAACATTGCGACATAGTATTTACTTCCTTGCAACATCGAGTCGCTTCTTTATTGATTAGACTACCAAAACAGGAATTGCTAACATTTCAAAAGGTTACATTATAATTTGGTATTCAAATAAATATTGGCAAAAAAGAAATTATTAGAAAGCTCATTTTGGAGAACGACAAAATACTTACTTTTACCTGCCGTCACCTTTAGGTAAGGAAGTTATTGTCTGTGAGTTTGTAATGAATAAGCACGTTTTCGAGTCCCTACTATAAGAATTTACTGTTTTTAAGATAATGTCTGTATGTGTGTATGTATGTATGTACAGTTTTGGCCATAAAGATAGCAACTTAAAAAAAATTCAATTGCTCTAATGTAAAAACTGGGATTTCAGAAATAAATTACTGCAGTATTAGTGTCTTGAACCAAGTTTAATTTACATTAAAATAATTTGCATTATATTAACAAAAATTGATTCACTTGATAACAATTGAAGATTTTATCAATCGAAACTTTGTGTAACTCAACAAAAATAAAGACAATGAATGTTCGAAATACTTCTTTTATTCTTAAAAATTGATTTATGTGCAAAAAAAATATTTTTTATTTAGTGTAATGACCGGAACCACGAGAATTTATTACTTCTTCTCGTTTCATCATGAATTCAAGTAATTTTGTTATTACATTTCTATCAATTAATCTTCGTTCATTACTAAATAATACTCTTTTCCACATGTCAGTTGTCCAATTTACATGATTTTCTGCAAAAAAAAATAATCGGGCCTTCACGTTCTTCTTCGAAAGATGTGGTTTCTTTGCAGGCCGACGACTATAAAGTTCTCCGGCAACTAATATTCTTCTTCCCTGTCTTGAAGATATTTTATCTTTAACATTACTTAGTAGAAAGCCTAAAATTTTCATTGATGATAACAACGGATTTTTAACGATATGTGTTTTATCATTCTGTCGCTTCGGTTTGATGTTTTTTTTTGTCTACTAGAAATTGTAGAAGGCTTCCTTCGAAAATGGATTATTATTCGTGCTATTGTAGATTTATGCAAATTAAAGCTCTTCGACATTTTATTCCGCGAAGCACCATTTTCATATGATTTAATTATTAAATTGCGAAATTCTTTAGTCAAAGTCTTATTACGACCCATAATTTTGAAGTACTAATTTATATTTTTTAAACAATTATACGATATAAACGTTGAAATTGAGAAAATAAAGACATTCATTATGTAGTTGCTATTTTTATGTCCAGACAAAAGTAAGAATTATGCAAATTAAATAAATTCTATAAATTTAATATAAATTATTTTAACATAAAATAAACTTATTTTAAAAGGTTATTCTTTATGTAATTTATTTTCAATATTCTTATGTTCACTTCAGAGAAATAGAATTTTTTTTAAAGTTGCTATCTTTATGCCAATACTGTATGTATGTGTGTGTGTGTGTGTGTGTGTGTGTGTGTGTGTGTGTGTGTGTGTGTGTGTGTGTGTGTGTGTGTGTGTGTGTGTGTGTTATATATATTATAATTCTTTCGTATTCCTCGTCGGCTTTTGTGTTACACCCGGTATATGTAAGAGTACTTTTAAATTATAGGAAAGAAAGTAATTGTATTTTTTGAAATATTAAATTAAATTTACTCTAAATATTTGCATATATTACTAGTACATTATATAATAAATCATTTACTTTATATTACCATATATGTAAATAATATTACATACTCGTAAATATATAAGAAAATTTCCATTTATAATTTATTAATTACGTATTGTACAAATTATTAAGAAATAATTTCTCATAGTCACAATTTCGGGTAATCGTAAATTTTTAATGACAATTCTCATTTGAATTTCGAAACAATTGTAAAATATTCAATACACATCCAACATGGGCATAATTTCCAATAAAACGATGATTCATGATGTTTCTGTGACTCTTCATTTTCCATATGTAAGTTTACAAGTTAATCAGCGATTCTTACACAACTGTTAATCAAATATTGGTGTATTCTCAGTTCTCGAAGACGAAGAATACGCTTTCAGTTCTTGCTAAATAACGCGCTACGTTATACTGGCACACTGGGTTTCGTGTTTACTTTGTTTCTACACTCTTCTAGATCTGGAAGTGGTTACAATATTAACTTTTTAATACTGAAGCGTTGTATGGAAAATGCGCAATGGGCTACTTGCGTGGTACTGAAAATCCGATTTCTGTCACTATATACTTAATGTTATATTGAAAACATATATAAAAATATAAATTTTATTTTAAAATAATTATTTGTTTTTTACTAAATTAGAAAGAAAATTTTCTGTGACGTCTTTATATTGAACTGGGGGAGGGGAAGCATGTTTAAGAATGTTATCAATAGATGGCATGGCGTGTGAGAAAGTTTTAATTTGAATTTGACATTAGTTCATTTTTCTCTCTCTCTGGTCTCTCAAATACATTAATTACTTAATAAATAAACACATAGGTAGTTACTTGTAATTTAAAATATCAATACCAAAAAGATAAACTAAAATACTAACCTCCAAACTATTATTGAAACGTCAAACAGATGATCTACATTACCCGCACAAACATACCATTACTATGGGACGGCACCACGCTGTGACTTTACGACTATTCATTGGTGCGGCGTAATTCTACGTCATACATGGCGAAAATTCAAATAATCAAATTTCATTATTTTTTTTTCTGTCTAATTAATAAAAACTTTGTCAAAAGAAAAAATATGGGTAGCAAGTTTTTACCTTCTCTTCAAAAATATTAAATAAAAAAAGGTACGCAAGTACATTTTTATATATTACTATAAAAATATTTTTAAAAAAATTTGTTGTGGCCAGCGCAATACCTCTCGCCATTTCCATTTTATGTTAAGTATTGTTTTGCATCTCGCTGTCGAAACGTCGTTTTATAATAAAAAAATTACAAAACTTTACCCAAATATTGTTTTTTATTGTATTTAACATGTCCCGTGCACACATAAAATTCCAATTATATCTATTTTTTCATTGTATGCGGAAGTTCTTAAATGTCAGAGTTTCTTCCAATTCATTACAAAGATTGGCGGTATTTCTTATACATGCATTTTACCTATAATTTTAAATATTTAATTAATAAAACAATAAGAAAGATTAAATGTACTTTTCAGAAAAAGCTTTGAGGTCACTAAAACTTGATTTTTGACACTGACATCTGTCATTTACAAACTATGTTATAAACATTTGAATTTGGTTTCCTTGGTTTAGTTTAGTCTGTGCAATTATTACATCCGATTATTTTATATAAAATATAGTGTCTTTATCTCTAAATTTATAGAAGATATAATAAAAAAATTAAATATGTATCAGATGTAGAATTTTATGTTCTTCACTATTAGTAATAAATCAAATTTACAAAAAATAATAAACGAATTTTTTAAAGAAACTACTACTTCCGGTTGAATAATTGTAACCAAAACCTTTTCAGCTCTTCCCATGAATGTCAGATTGAGTTATTCATAATTAAACTGGTCTTAGTCTTATACAGCCCGATTCACAAAAAAGTTTAAGCTAATCCTCATTTTTTGGATTAGTGAATTCTATTCTATTCCGGTAATTAAATTTTATTTTTTATGATATTATCAATAAAGGTTGATACTAGGAATAGGTTAGACTATATTTTAAGATATAAACTGTCAAAATTAGAGTAGAATTCGATAATCCAAAAATGAGGATTAGCTTAAACTTTTTTGTGAATCGGGCTGATAATTTTTAAGGACACGTCCTTCCAACTTCCAACATACACACACACGCACACACACACACACACACACACACACACACACACACACACACACACACACACACACACACACACACACATCCACACACATTATCGTAAAAATATTAAATTCTGATTATAGGGTTCTTAAAACATGCTTATTCACTAAAATCTGGATATGCGATTTTTAGCATGAATCCAATACCTTTTGCAAGAGGTAATTAATGGTAAAATATCGCATTTATTTCTAAAATTAAAAGTTGCTATATTTATAGCCACTACTGTATGTTTTCTTTGTAAGGCCGACAACTTATTATTATTTATTTCATCTTTAGCGGAAGATAATAAAGAATGCATTACGACCGATTTTTCCTGTAATATTTTTACATTTTTTACATTAGAAAATATTTCCTCTGTTACATACATTCGCATATGGTACAAATTTCACGAGATAAAATTCCCAACAGGTAGGTTTACATAATTCTCTCGGCAGTTCTTGGCGAGGAAATGATTGAAATGAAGTGTGTTGTGGAAATCGCAGTCAGCTTACTTTCTCCCAATTCGCCTCGGGGTAGGTTATCCTCACATGCGCACGTGCGAACGCACGCATGCGCGTACGCGCCTACTCCTACAATCATACATTCCGAGATACCAAGAATATGCTAACAGAAGACACTAATTTCTCTTATTGCATTGATGGAAATTATTGGGATTGTGTAGATATGTGCGTTTAATGACCAGTTGAGGTTCGGACTACTCGGGTTCGAATTTGACAAGCGTCAAATTTTTTATCGACAAGGAGAAACTTTCCATTTGTGAATAAAATAATAGTATATTATAGGCGTGTTTTTTGTTCAATAAATGATTCCTTCGAATCATAATTAAATTTAATTCCAAAGAAACAACAAAATTAACTCGATCGACGCGAAACCTACACACCTTCGAACGAACTAGCGGCAAACGTCAAATGATAAATCAGCTGTTTTGATTGAAGTAATACCCAAATCGAAAATAGTTTAAAGCAGTTTAAAGTAAAGATGGATGGTGCTGAAGCAGAATAGTTATTTACATTCGAGTGCGTGTAAGTTGTATTTTACAGCGCGACAGCTTTGTTTAAGCTTATTAGCTGGAGCGCTGTAAAATACTACACGCACGAGAATTGTATCAAATTTTTTGGCCGACGATAATGCAAATCACTTTTTTCAATGAGATAGGTTGTACTTCTGAAAAGGGTTAGTTTAAAATACTGGGGTTATCAATTTCCAAATTTGATTTTACTTACCTTCATTAGAGTACTTCTTCTAGCGAAAATTTATCTGTAATAATAGACGTTGTTTATGAATGATAATATATTTATTTGCTCATGTTTTCTTCGTAATAAATAATAGGTAGGTGTCGATATTTGACATTTCAGCAATGCTCGCATATTTGACAGGTATATCGATCGGTGACTATGTCGGTAACGGCGGATTTTTACAATAATGACAGATGTCGCTACTGTGAGTTTGGTTTATATAAATTAATTTTAAATATAGGAAATGTTAAAGTAAAAAAATAACTTAAGTAGGTAGTACTTTTTTACATGAACTTTATTATAGTAAAGATGATTTCTTTTCTAAATGCCCATAAACGTCCAGTGTATTTTGATTATTTTACTGCATAGTTAAACAAGTTACAACACAGTAAGCGTAAAATGTAGGTTACACTTGCTGTGTATACAATTGTAAAGTTCTCATTACACTTCAGGAGGGCATAAATAATATTTTTGATATGGAATGTGAAGTAAAATATGAAAACAAGTTTCTTTAACTTTTTTTTGTACCTGCAGGATCTAATATTAGAAAAATCGAAACTAATAATGAATCTACTGACTCAAGTTCTAGTAGTTCGGATGATTTTGATGTAGACATAAATTTGCACATTCTAATAGTTCATTGCTTGCTTTTTCCGCCATTTTCAAATCTTTTGTTATTTCAATCACAGTAATCTTGCGAAAAGACTGATTCGGAAGGAAAAGGGGAATGGCGTGTTGTGATCACAAAATGAAAGAGTGGGGATAACGAATAACGAACGAAGAAACAATTTTCTTTTTGATCATGTTCACTTTGTTCAATTTTATCACAAATCGCAGTCCGAAGAAACACGGCTTATATCCGAGGTGGGAGATGTTTCATTACAGCCGAGGGCTCATGTATATTACTGAAAGGCGAGGCCTCGAGGTGAGATAAAGCGCGAGGCTGTGATGAAACTCCCACCGAGGTTATTTATACTATTTTATTCACAATCATCCTCATTTAAATTAATAATTTTCAAAATAAACCTTTAATTTTATTAATATTTTTGACAGTTCTCTTAAAATTTGTTTTAGCTTACTTTATTATAAGGATCTATGACAATGTTGCTCGGTAACCTCTTCATAAACATTTCCAAGCCAAGAGATCGAAGTGAAATCTGTTATTTCCAACCCAAGAGATTGTCATTAAAGTTAGGAATGACGTATTTCCCAACCTCCAAGAGGTTAGGAATCGGTATATTACTATAATGCTTGTGTTAAATGTTTTTTTGCCCTCCTGAAGTGTAATGGGAACTTTACAATTGTATACACAGCAAGAGTAACCTACATTTTACGCTTACTGTGTTGTAACTTGTCTAACTATGCGGTAAAATAATCAAAATACACTGGACGTTTATGGGCATTTAGAAAAGAAATCATCTTTACTGTCATAAAGTTCATGTAAAAAAGTACTACCTACTTAAGTTATTTTTTTACTTTAACATTTCCTATATTTAAAATTAATTTATATAAACCAAAATCACGGCAGCGACATCTGTCATTATTGTAAAAATCCGCCGTTACCGACATAATCACAGTCACCGATCGATATACCTGTCAAATACGCGAGGCGAAAATTGGTGAAATGTCAAATATCGACACCTACCTATTATTTATTACAAAGAAAACATGAGCAAATAAATATATTATCAGTCATAAACGTCTATTATCACAAATAAATTTTCGCTAGAAGAAGTACTCTAATGAAGGTAAGTAAAATCAAATTTGGAAATTGACTTAACCCCAGTATTTTAATTGATACAATTCTCGTGCGTGAAGTATTTTACAGCGCTCCAGCTAATAAGGCACTCGCCTTAAGGGCTCGTGCCTTAAACAAAGCTGTCGCGCTGTAAAATACAACTTACACGCACTCGAATGTAAATAACTATTACACGTATGTACCAAAAATAGTACTATAACAACATTCATTATTATTAATTACATATTTTGTTAAATATTGTTTATTTATTACACTGTAATTAAATTATGACATTTGTTTATTTCGTAGTGATAATATATCCAAAACATTAAATTTTTCCATTATTGATAACACATTGCAATCCTATTTTTAACATATACAAACACACACATTTACAATTTTTTCTTGTACATGTAATTATAAATAACATTTTTCATACATAGTGAACATGTACGTAAACCACTTATCACATTGGAATTTGCCGAAGAATTTGAATTTGGTTTTCATTTTTAAACTTCAGTGCCGTCCAAAAATGGGAAAAGAGTCTTTCCTTGCCTAAAACTAGCCTATTAAATTTAAACGATAATGTTTCAAATAAATGTTATAGAAAGATTGTTTTATTGTTGTATTATGATTTCTGAAAGATTTTTTAATAATTTAAAAATTATTTGTTTATTTCTGTTATCGAGGTCAGGGCGGAAAATGCAATTAATCTCTATGAAGATAAGTCCAATTTGGCTCCTAAACTAATTTGACCCTGGGGAAAAATTCCCCCTTTCCACAATGACCAGTTTGACCCTGTCATAAAATGGAATCCCAAGAATAATGTAATATTCTGAATTCTGTAATGTGTACGTTCTTGAAAACAAATTACAGTACAAATTCACAGAGAAACATTTACAGAATACATGTAAGTTTGTACGGACATCAAGGATATGTTAGTTATCATCACAGAGTATTACTATTAAGAGATAAAATACAACATGACAGGTTTCTTTTCAAGATTTACATTGCATTTCCATTTGCATTTTATTGTATCTTTCATCTATTTTAAGAAACTAAGTGAAACGTGTACTTACAACACAAGTAATAATCATAGAGATTATTATTTCACTTTGAAATTATACTTATGTAACAACAATTTAAATTCGTGAAACCGAACTTTACCAATAATAAATATAATTTTATCTGTAAAATGTACAAGTCTTGAATATTAAAAATTATAGCAAAACATGATTAAATATCATTTTTGCCCTCCTGAAGTGTAATGGGAATACACAGCAAGTGTAACCTACATTTTAGGCTTACTGTGTTGTAACTTGTCTAACTATGCGGTAAAATAATCAAAATACACTGGACGTTTATACACATTTAGAAAAGAAATCATCTTTACTATAATAGAGTTCATGTAAAAAAGTACTACCTACTTAAGTTATTTTTTTACTTTAACATTTCCTATATTTAAAATTAATTTATATAAACCAAAATCACGGCAGCGACATCTGTCATTATTGTAAAAATCCGCCGTTAGCGACATAGTCACCGATCGATATACCTGTCAAATACGCGAGACGAACATTGCTGAAATGTCAAATATCGACACCTACCTATTATTTATTACGAAGAAAACATGAGCAAATAAATATATTATCAGTCATAAACAACGTCTATTATTACAAATAAATTTTCGCTAGAAAAAGTACTCTAATGAAGGTAAGTAAAATCAAATTTGGAAATTGACTTAACCCCAGTATTTTAAACTAACCCTTTCAGAAGTACAACCTATCTCATTAAAAAAAGTGATTTTCATTATCGTCGGCCAAAAAATTTGATACAATTCTCGTGCGTGAAGTATTTTACAGCGCTCCAGCTAATAAGGTACTCGCCTTAAGGGCTCGTGCCTTAAACAAAGCTGTCGCGCTGTAAAATACAACTTACACGCACTTGAATGTAAATAACTATTAATTCTGTCGATTTTATTTGATAATTGACAATTGACAAGTGATATGTTTTTTGTTTTTGTGAACAATGACATTATTCATTATTCAAATCACCAACAAATATAGTTAATTTAGTGTGAAAGTGACACAAAAGTCTTCTATTCTATGCAATCTATAAATGGTCTTAAAAATTCTATTCCTATTCTATTCCATTCCTTATTCTATTCTATTCCATTATATTCCGTGTAATCTACAAATCAGGCATTATTGAACACCCGATAGTATGAATCGACCAACATAACAAAAATATTCCCTGACCAATCTCCACATAACAGTTGCGGAAACTAATTAATATATTATGTATTTCTTTTTATAATGAAATAATGTATATTTTACGGTTACAATTACATTAGTGACGTTCATGTTTTCCGCAAATAATTACATATATGACATAACATCGTAAAATATAATAAGATTTATAACAAACTATGTATTAACATTTTCAATTTGCAATTGCATAATTTGAGTGCAATAAACAATCAGTAAGTCCAAGTAATAATCATTTCACAAAACAAATATTCACATACAATAAAATAATTCTAAACTTTCTCTTAGTAGTAAATAACATAGCAATAGAAATAGCATTTAATACTCATGCGTATTTTAAGAAACTAATGTTATTTTCAAAGAGAAATATCTAAGGAATTTCTGAAAATTTTCTTTAAAAACTTAATAACAGATATTTACGATGTGAACGATATGTCTATTACTCTTCTGTCGGTTTCAATATTAATGAATAATGAGAGTTTTAACCTCAAATGCGGTCAAATATTCCTGAGAAGAGCTCCTGTCACGCGATTCTCACTTGTTAGTCCCCGAACTTTCGATTTTGCATCGATTGTCAAATGTTCCCAATAATTAACAACGTAAGAATTTAAACACTTACAAGATATTCTTAAAAAGAGAAAATATATTCTGATTTTATCAAAATCAATTAAAATTTTCTTGTACGTTTTCATAAATTATGTATGGCATGGAAATGTCAGTAAACAGAAGTAGTAAAAAATGGTGAATGAATAAATAAATAAATGCAGTACACAGATATACTGAAAGAATCGAACTATACTCATGCAACATAGAATGGAAATGGCGAGAGGTATTGTGCTGACCATAACAGGTTTTTCTTTAGACTATTTAATATTTCATTTTCATAATGACAAAATGCGAAAAAATGGCATTTAATGGTATTTTTTGAAAAAAAAATCTGATGTGGCCAACACAAAACCTCCCGCTATTTAATTTTTATATACATACATACATAAAATCACGCGTTTCCCACTTAGTGGGTTAGCAAAAATCCGGAAACAATAGTAACAATAAAAAAAGGGATAAGAGTAAGAGCTCAGCTGACTCACTTCACTCTTTAACAACATTCTTCTTTCGCCTTGTCGACAATCATCATAGCATTCATACATAAGAACATATTAAAGTGACCGATTTTCGGTAGAGAATAACCCCATCCGGACCACAATAATAGTTACGCAACAATCTTCCTTCGCCACACTTTCCTATCCATTTTTATTAATTTAAATACATACTTACGTATTTACTAACGCTGCAAACTGTACCATTGCATAAAACTATTGATTTATTTACTATTTTCTAAAATGTCACTATTATTAATTTGAAGTGATTAATTTTTTGACAGTGACATTTACTGTAAGTTACATTCATTTGAAATATTAACTGCGTAACAAAGGAATTGTGATTATCTTAGGCTTCGGAACAAATAAAAAAAAATTATTTTTAAATTTATCTGCAAAATATATAGAAAAAGTATTAATGTAGGTATTCCTGTAGAAAATTCAATAATCTTTAATTTTCATAAGACAAAATGCGAAAAACCATTATGAGCTTCAGGTAAAGTGCCATTTCCGGTTATCCGATTTACACCAAAATCTAATGACTTCTTTTCATATTAGAATAGGATAGAAATACAAGGTTTCAGAATTTTCTGAATGATAGTATTTGAGTTAGAGCGGAGACAAAATCCCTACACATAAATACACACACACATACATACATACACACACACACATACACACATACAGTGATATGTGATTTTTAGCACGATCCCTATACCTCCCTTACCAAGGGTAGCGGGAGGTAAAAAACTATTATGAGCTTCAAGTAAAGTGCCATTTCCGGTTATCCGATTTACACCAAAATCTAATGGCTTCTTTTCATATTAGAATAGGGAAGAAATACAAGGTTTCAGAATTTTCTGAATGATAGTATTTGAGTTAGAGCGAAGACAAAATACATATATATATACATACAGACATCATCGTGAAAATGTTAAAATGAGATTATAGGGACCGTAAAACGTGGTCATTTACTAAAATATCGATATGCTATTTTTAGCACGATCCCTATACCTCCCTTACCAAGGGTAGCGGGAGGTAATAAATTGTTGCCATTTAAAATGTTATTTTGTGTGAATATGTGAATATTTCATTTAATAATTGCTGATAATTTGTAAAATATCGCGAAGTAAGTGTAGCGTTTATCTACCTGCAAATTACGCAGTATATTTTACTAGTTAGTGCAATATTAAATAAATTCCTGCTGCCCGCATAACAATTAGATTATTAAAAACAATTTCCAACCGGTTCACGTATTGGTTACACATTTCCAAGCTATGATCCAATCACAATTCCAGCTAGAAAACAAAAACTTGCGATAAATTTACGCAAATAATGGACCGTATAACCTAAATATCACTGAATAATTATTGCAGCAGCTAATAAGTAACGATCAACGTAAGCAACACATGCTAGAAAGTTCGGTTTCGTACAAAGAGATGGAAAGTAAAATTGCAGTACTTACACTACACACTACACTGTAAAACGGAATCTCGAAGAAGATGAGGAAGAATAAAGAAGATAAAATAGTGTTTTATTGTATTTTGACAAGGTTTATAACACTGATAGAAAATTCCAAGGTATAAGACATTGAAATTTTTATAGTTTGCCAACAATAAATGTTGAAATTTGATTTACGGGAGTGATTTAAAAAGATGTACCGCAGGGCGGCCTAGCTGTGCCCGAAGAATGTTGAAACAATATTATTCAAAATAGTTATTTATACAGGGTGGAGCAGAATAACCTGCCTGATTTGAACGGTTAATTGTAAAAAAACGGTTCAAGATACATAAAATAGGTTTTTATTGCTCAAATGTACATATAATGCCGTTTTATTTTCACGATGTTTGGAAAATGATATCGTCCAAGTAGCGGCCTTGGCGAGCAATGCACATATTGAGCTGTTCGACAAAGCGCATTTTCATCTTTGTGGCACAGTAAATAAACAAAATTTTCTTACTGGGCATCTGAGAACCCTCGTGTACTGCATCAAAGACCTCTTCACAGCACCAAAGTAACAGTTTGGTGCGCTATGTCCTCTATACGCATTATTGGGCCTTATTTTTTGAATCCGAAGGATTAACTATTCTGTTACCGTGAATTCGGCTCGCTATTGTATGTTGGAGAACTTTTTACGCCCCAAAATTGAAGAGTATGGCGAGGAACACGACACAGAAGCCTTCTGGTTTCAGCCACGGCCCATACTGCCCGTCGTTCGCGCGAAATTCTGCAAGAGCTCTTTCCCGGTCATCTCTCACCGGGAGGATGTTCCATGGCCCCCTCGCTCCTCCGACTTGAGCCCGTGCGACTTTTTTCTGTGGGGATATGTCAAAGCTGTAGCTTGAAGCTCTGAAGGAGGCGATTGAGGACGTCATCGCTGGAATTTCGCAAGATATACTGGGAAGAGTGGCCGAAAACTTCTTTGAAAGGCTCAATATGTACATTGCTTGCAAAGGCCGCCACTTGGCCGATATCATTTTCCAAACATCGTGAAAATAAAACGGCATTATATGTACTTTTGAGCAATAAAAACCTTTTTTATGTATCTTGAACTGTTTTCTTACAACTAACCCTTCAAATCAGGGAGGTCATTCTGCCCCACTCTATATATAATTGCGGGAAGGCTTGGTTCTCGCGTTGCCATAGAACAATTCGTATAATATTTTTTGTACGAAAATATAAAATTAATAATACTAAAACATTATTACATAATATTATACATATACATAGCTTTGTAGCTAATTTCACAGTGATGTGACAAATTTAAATTCCAATTATTTTAATGTTTATTTTTATGTAATGTATGTAGTGTTAATCATGGTACATAAATAAATATTTGTTACTTTCCAAGTATCCTAATAGCAAAAAAAGCCATTAGATTTTGGTGTAAATCAGGTAACCGGAAATGGCACATTACTTGAAGCATTTGGTTAAAAAGTTGAAAATATTCAAAAACGCAGATCGATATCTCTTTTAGTTTTGGAGATATTCAACCTCTAACATTTTCTTAAAATTACCCATTTCTGGGCTAGATCTCTACCTAGTTTTGAATTATTGCCCCAAAAGTCAATATACCCCATATTTAGATAAAAACTTCAGAACTTTCAAAAATCTAATTATTATGTATCTAGATACTTCTTAATGCGCTGATTCTAAATTTTGAAACCGCAGGTCAATATCTCTTTTCGTTCTCAAGATATTTAGATTCAAAGTTTTGCATAAAACTGCCCATTTTTGGGTAATAACCCAATAATGGGCCGAGATACGAATTTGGCGACTCCACCATTCGATTCTACGGATAAAAATATATAATATATATATAATATACCAATTTTCATAATTATTGACTAACTTTTGGGGCAATAATTCAAAACTAGGTAGAGATCTAGCGATAATTTTAAAAATTTCACAAACTTTCAATTGCTTGTAGGTAGTTTTCGAACGAATTAATATTTAAACTTTTTTTTTTCATTAATCTCATACAAGAATAACGAGAAAACAATTTTCTTCTAAGACTTTAATTTCTAAAAATTCACTCAGTTGTTCAAATGCTCTAAATATGGGGACAATTACGTAACATTGTCTTTACAATCAAATAATATTACTAGCAAGTTTATATCTCTATCCATTTTTACCTCCCGCTGCCCTTGGTAAGGGAGGTATAGGGATCGTGCTAAAAATCACATATCGAGATTTTAGTAAATGACCACGTTTTAAGGTCCTTAGAATCCAATTTTAACATTTTCACGATGATGTCTGTATGTGTGTATGTGTGTATGTGTAGGGATTTTGTCTTCGCTCTAACTCAAATACTATCATTCAGAAAATTCTGAAACCTTGTATTTCTATCTTATTCTAATATGAAAAGAAGCCATTAGATTTTGGTGTAAATCGGATAACCGGAAGTAGCACTTTACCTGAAGCTCATAATAGTTTTTCTTCAAAAAACACCATTAAATGCCATTTTTTCGCATTTTATGTCTAATAAAAATTAAAGATTATTGAATTTTCTACAAGAATACATTAACACTTTTTCTATATATTTTATAGATAAATTTTAAAATAATTTTTTTTATTAGTCGCGAAGCCTAAGATAAACACAATTCCTTTGTTACACAGTTCATATTTCAAATGAATGTAATTGACAGTAAATGTCACTGTCAAAAAACTAATCACTTCAAATTAATAACAGTGACATTTTAAAAAGAAAATAGTAAATAAAGCAATAGTTTTCTGCAATGGAACAGTTTGCAGCGCTAGTAAAGTAAATACGTAGGTAGGTATGTATTTAAATTAATAAAAATTAAATAGCGGGAGGTTTTGTGTTTTTTTAAATATAACTGTGACTTCATTCTTAGTTAAAACTAAAAGTATATACATATTGTTGTATTTTGTATTGTTTTACAAATTTACAATAAAGAATAACAGAAACTAATTATTTTACTTTATCTTCACATTAAAACATCCAGATAGTGTATTGTTTCCAACAAAACAATTTATTTTAAAAGTCATTAACAAAAGAATGACAAATGCCTAACGAAATAATTAACGTTTTCCCTGCGGCAAACTAACATAAAAACAAATTAATGTTAAAACAATCGCAACGCGCAATTTAAAAATGAGTTAATTCTAAGCATACTTGCGCGCCAAATTACAAAATATATTTTGCTTTCAATATGCAAAACATTCGGTAATATGAAAATGAAAGTAGTTGTTTAGAAATTCGCGATCTTTTGCACGGTTTCACAAATTGAAATTACAAGTCTAACGCATGCAGACGTAGAAAAAATCCAACCTAATAATATAGTGTCAAAGTTTGAAAAAAACTTACTTGACAAACGCATTATTCGTCCAGCTGAACATTTTCTGGTTTCTTTTTGTTGATGCACTCGCCATTTCAATAAAAATTCATAACACAACACAATACTTCCGATTTCAAAATGTTAAATTGCACAAAAATATCTATATAGCCACTAAAATGTTCACTGTGTTGTAACGAACAAACAAATGTAGTTGCAACAATCGTTTCGCAATTATTAAACAAACAAAATATCTTCCCAGAGTTTCGTAACTTTTCGGCAACCGAAAATAACCGATAGGCGTTCAAAATCGCGCGCGAAACATATGCGAGATTTGAAAGAAATGGATAGTTGATAGTTGAAACTGAAATCGTAGTAGGTAACGCTTTCAATTATGTCGACGGCTGGGTTGCTCGTTTGCTGGTTAGAAAGTGTAGAATGGGACGACTAACTTACTAAGCACTAACCTTTCTTTCTCTGCCTTTCGATCGGTTGCCATGGTAACCAACAGGTGTTTGGTAGCCTTGGAAACCGATGTTGTTGGGTCCTCCTCGGCCTCCTACGATTCCATAAAAAAGAGCAATCTATTATTGCTGTGAAGATGGAAAAAAGCGCATTCTTTAAGCACACTTTTTGTTTCCCTCACGAACTGACTATTTGATGACGAAAGGATATAAATTTAATGAAATCATTGCATACTAAATAAAAATATATCATTAATTGGAAAAATACTACCTTTTTTTCTAGTTTTAGTCCTGTAATTTATTATTTTAACCCAACGTTTCGGCACCATAAACTAGTGCCTTCTTCAGGGGATACAATGACATATTTTGAAATAACAAAAACAGCAAGTTACCAAGGTAACAAGAAATGTTCATAAATGTTACCTTTTTTATGTATACAATTTTCTAGACAATATATGCATGTCCGGCAAAAACATGGACGGCGAACATGCAACTTCTCAAGAAAAAATCTCCTTTTGCCAGAGGAAAAACCGTCCCAAAAACTGGCAGAGAAGTGATCTGTATAACTCAGAGACGCTTTATCGGTAGCGAAATACCGCAGCCGTACTCTTTATTAACAGATGATAGAAAGATAACATTTATGAACATTTCTTGTTACCTTGGTTACTTGTTGTTTTTGTTATTTCAAAATATGTCATTGTATCCCCTGAAGAAGGCACCAGTTTATGGTGCCGAAACGTTGGGTTAAAATAATAAATTACGGAACTAAAACTAAAAAAAAAGATAGTATTTTTCCAATTAATAATATGAGTTCTGAAAGATATTTTAATAATTTAAAAATATATCATTCTTAGTTTTCAACATGTAGATGTGAAATCCTAATAAAAGAGTCATACTACAGTGATGTGGCCAACACAAAACCACCCGCTATTTAGTTTTTATTAATTTAAATGCATACAGTAAAATTTTTGAAAGAAGTCCGATCAAGGGCATCTACGAATTGCATCTATGAATTAAGATTTTATGCTATCAAATTTAGTAGTGTCGTTTACATAGTTTTTATGAGGTACACAAGATATTATGTACCCTCATAAAAACTAAGTAAAAGACACTACTAAATTTGACAGCACAAAATCTTAATTCATAGATACAATTCGTAGAGCGGACTTTTTTCAAAAATTTTACTGTACCTACGTATTTACTAATGCTTAAAACTGTTCCATTGCATATAACTATTGCTTTATTTACTATTTTCTTTTTAAAATGTCAATATTGAAGTGATTAGTTTTTGACAGCGACTTAATTTTTATTAATTTAAATATATACCTGCATATTTATTAATGCTGCAAACTATATTAAGAACCTTTGCATGTAACATAGAACTATTGCTTTATCAGCTATTTTCTTTTTAAAATGTCACCATTGCCAATTTGAAATGATAGGTTCTTCGACAATGATATTTACCTGTCAGTTACATTCATTTGAAATATGAACTGTGCAACAAAGGAATTGTGTTTATCTTAGGCGTCCGGATTTATAGAAAAAATGGTTTTTAAATTTATCTGTAAAATATATAAAAAAAAAAGTATTAATGTATTCCTGTAGAAAATTCAATAATCTTTAATTTACATAAGACATAAAATGCGAAAAAATGGCATTTAATGGTATTTTTTTGAAGAAAAACCATTATGAACTACTGGTAAACTGCCATTTCCGGTTGTCCGATTTACACCAAAATCTAATGGTTTCTTTCCATCTGGATTTTTAACAATGACTTTTTCTGTCAATTACAAACATTTTAATTTTTCAATTAGTTTCCAGTTTCCATGGAGTTGTTTGAGCTATGAGATACATTACAACGGATTATTTTATTTATTTATAATTCTCCATCTCCAAATCTATAGAAGATAATATAATAAAAATATTTAATGTATCGGAGAGAGAATTTTATATTCTTTAATCTTTGTAATAACATAATATTCCAAAAGAAAAATATTGGCCAATTGTTACCAAAATCTTTTGAACTATTCCCATTTATGTCAGATTAAGAAATATACGTAGTTAAATTGGTCTTTAATCTTATAGAATTTGAGAAACCGTCCTTCCAACATCCACACATACACACATCCACACACACACACACATACACACACACACACACACACACACGCGCACGCATGCACAGACATCATTGTTAAAATGTTAAAATCAGATTCCGGTGAAATTAAAACGTGCTTATTCACTAAAGTCTAGATATGCGATTTTTACCCATATTAGCTATTTATATGATTTGTTGTGAAATGATAGTGTTTTTTGCACTAGATGTGAAAATGCCACGTGCGAAAAACACCATTTTACAACGAATCACATACAATTCCTTTTAAAATGAACAAGAAATAGATAATGAATTATCATAATTTACAGGTTGGGTGCCGCCTTTTGCATTTTACGTGAAAAAGTGATAAACGAACTCACATGAAATAAAATATCATTTTAAATGTCATATTAATTTATAATGTATAATTAATGCAAAAAATATAATAACAAAAAATATTAACAAAATTAAAGGTTATAAATCATTGATTTATTTTGAATATTATTGATTTAAAATGAGGATGATTGTGAATAAAATAGTATACATAACCTCGGTGGGAGTTTCATTACAGCCTCGCACTTTATCACACCTCAAGGCTTCCCCCCTCGGTAATATACATAAGCCCTCGGCTGTACTGAAACATCCCCCACAAAAAGTGCGAGGCTCTGATGAGTTCTAACCTTCAATTTTACTAATATTTTTGACAGGCGCCAAATATTTCGAATTTTAAATAGCACAAAAGTGACCCCTGTGGTGCACTCTCCACGCCAGCAATGAGTGCCCGTGAGGTGACGCCTGGTAAACGCCCGCACGGTACAAATATGTCATCATCATTACCGATATCTGCGACAAAGCAGATTGGCACACCTATAAATAGATAATATGCCGTGATGATATATTTCTTTATTTATTTTAAAATTTGTTTTAGCCTATTTATTATAAAGATATATGACAAGTTGCTAGGCAACCCCTACATAAACATTTCCAACCCAAGAGATGGAAATGAAATCTGTTATTTCCGACTCAAGAGATTGTCATTAAAGTTAGGAATTACGTATTTCCCAACCTCCAAAAGGTTAGAAATCGGTATATTACTATAATGATTATGAATAAAAAATATTTTACCCAAAACATATCCCTGGGGTCCCGTGGCCGCGTGCCTGAGTGTCTGGTCGCGAACCTGGGGGAACCGGGTTCGATCCCGACTGACGCCAAATATTTCCAATTTTAAATGGCACAAAAGTGACCCCTGTGGTGCACTCTCCACGCCAGATATGAGTGCCCATGAGGTAACGCCTGGTAAGCGCCCACACGGTAAAATATATCGTCATCATTACCGATGTCTACATGTGTTGTAGATACTGGCACACCCAGAAATGGGTAATATGCCGTGATGATATATTTATTTTATTTATTTATTTATTTAAAACATATCCCTATGAAAAAACAAATAAAATAAATGATAAGTTATGAATCATATTGGTTAAGAATTAAACAAAAATTTCGTCTTATTTCAAATCTAGTAGGAATTCCTAGACAAGAATTTGACTACGATAAAAAAACTATTCCGGTTTCAGGTCATCTATGTTGTACCATACCTAGTATCCCAAGTCAGGTCAAGGTCCATTTGATCCGATCCCTCAAGTGTAAATTAAAGGCCATTAAAACCTGTTTCAGAAATAGTACTATCTACAGTTAGATGCACCCGAAAATACACCAGACATCAGACGACTTTTAAATTCTCTCGTAATAGCGACTTCTATGTTTGTCCATTTTACCGGACATAAATAGAATCGTTTATAAGATATGGAATGAAAATATAGTTCATATAATTTTAAAAATATACCAAATTATTTGAAGAATAATGCCTGTTTTACATTTGTCAATTTTTTCGTTAATTTTAATGACTTGTCAAGCTGAATAAATTGAGCATAAAATTGTGCCAATTTCTAGCCAACTGTTTCCATTCAATTTAATACAAATATCAAAGATCATAGGATTCTCTATCCAATACATTGAATATTTTTATTATATCTACTATACATTTAGAGATAGAGACTCATAAATATATAAAATAATCCGTTACAATCAAATAATGTTACTACCAAGTTAATATCTCTACCTACTTTTGAATTATTGCCCCAAAAGTCAATATACCCCACATTTAGATAAAAACTTCAAAATTTTCAAAAATCTAATTTTTATGTATCTAGATACTTCTTAATGCGCTGATTCCAGATTTTGAAACCGCAAGTCGATATCTCTTTTCGTTCTCGAGATATTTAGATTCAAAGTTTTGCTCAAAACTGCCCATTTTTGGGTAATACCCCAAAAATGGGTCGAGATATGAATTTGGCGACAACACCATTCGATTCTACAGGCAAAATTACATAAGTACACCAATTTTCATAATTTTTGAACACCGCATACAGTCTCTCAAGCAAAATAACTGAAAATGACCAAAAATCGTAAAAATCGTAAGGGGTACCCCTTGCGATTTTTTCAGATTTTGGCCATTTTCGGGGGTTTTCAAACTTTTATTCATAGAAAATGAACCGGTTAGACAAAAATTATGAAAATTGGTACACTTATGTAATTTTCCCCGTAGAATCGAATGGTCCTGTCGCCAAATTCATATCTCGACCCATTTTTGGGTTACTACCCAAAAATGGGCAGTTTTGAGCAAAACTTAGAAACTAAATATCTCGAGAACGAAAAGAGATATCGACCTGCGGTTTCGAAATTTGGAATCAGAGCATTAAGAAGTAACTAGATACATACAAATTAGATTTTTGAAAATTCTTAAGATTTTATCTAAATATGGGGTATATTGATTTTTGGGGCAATAATTCAAAAATGGGTAGATATATAAACTTGATAGTAATATTATTTGCTTGTACGTGTACGCATTTTTAGAGTAATGTATCTAGTAGCCCTAATAAAATTAAAATGTTTGTAATTGACAGAAAAGTGTGAGTTTGTCAGTGTCAAAAATCAAAGTTCATTTAATATTTCTTATTTTATTATTAATTAAATATTTAAAATTATATACACATCAGAAATACTGCCAAACTCATCAATGAATTTGAAGAATCTTGAACGTTTAGAAGAATAGGAGGAAACTTATTATAGAATGAATTAAAAAATATAAAAACATATTAATAATTAGGATTTTTGTGTATGTTCCAGAAATGTTAAACACAATATGTACTTATACAGCCTAATATGCAAATGGCGAGAGTTCTTGTATTAGCCACAACAGATTTTTTTAAATGTATTATATCTATAATTATTTAATGTCCTTGTTATTTTACTATTAAATAGTTAATGAGAATGAGATAAAATAGATATAGAAAAATTCCTTCAACAACAATTTGTTTATCACTTTTTTATTAATTATTTTTGCGTTGTCTTTATTATAATTGTTTTGAAAGACGAAACGTGGAAAAATACCTATTATTTGTGTTTTTCAATTTAATACAACTTCTATTTTAAGAAATATATTTGTATTTTTGGATTTTGTCTAATTTTCTATTGCATGAAAGAAAGATGAACTATTGGAAATATGTTAGCACAAATCACTGTCTAATATATGCGCTCCGTTTAAATCCACACGAAATACAATACATTTACCTAATATAACACATATAACAGTTGCCTAAATAAGTTTTAAAGCTACGCAGCCTTTCTTATATTGGGAGTTGATATGTGCAATTGCTGTTCGTCTCATATCCTGTCTTGTTTACTCTCTGATCCATTAGGAATACTTCTGCAGGAGATAAAAATTTGAAATCGATATCTCAATGTACTCCGCAGTTATGGAGTTTTTCAAACAGGATATAAGTATGAAAAAACCTTTATATGTCACATCAAATATTATCAATATGAAATTAATTACGGCTGTAAGAAAATTTATCGATAATAAAGCGAAACTTTTAACAGTTAAACACCATGACAATTGACTGTTGTTAGAAGATTTCTCCAATCATTTAGCCATTTGAAAAATTCTGATCGCTTTTCTATTTTATCATAGAAAATAAAAACATAGAAATCGCTTTGTATTCAAATAAAATTATTCGCTTTTTATCAAGAAGATTTTGAGAGTTTTTAATCTTGTTCATAAAAATTGTTTGACTACACTAAAGGCCTATTTATAATGAAGTAACGTTAAACGCAACGCAACAGCGCAACATGACCTCTAACGCAAACACAAAATCTGTGATTTATAATAAATGCCAGAAGAATAGGGTATATTTCTTTGAAATTCGGCTCACTTTTATTTATTGTCTATATGAAATTTTTATAAAATATTTGATGAGATTAGTTGTTTTTAAATTAAGACACAGATTTATCATATGATTTTCTTGCTCATTTTTACCTCCCGCTACCCTTGGTAAGGGAGGTATAGGGATCGTGTTAAAAATCACATATCGAGATTTTAGTAAATGACCATGTTTTAAGGTCCCTAGAATCCAATATTAACATTTTCACGATGATGTCTGTATGTGTGTATGGATTTTATCTTCGCTCTAACTCAAATACTATCATTCAGAAAATTTTGAAACCTTGTATTTATACCCTATTCTAATATGAAAATTAGCCATTAAATTTTGGTGTAAATCGGATAACCAGAAATAGCACTTTACCTGAAGCTCATAATGGTTTTTCTTCAAAAAATACCATTTTTTCGCATTTTATGTCTTATGAAAATTAAAGATTTTTGAATTTTCTACAGGAATACATTAATACTTTTTCTATATATTTTACAGATAAATTTAAAAATAATTTTTTTTATTAGTCGCGAAGCCTAAGATAAACACAATTCCTTTGTTACACAGTTCGTATTTCAAATGAATGTAACTGACAGTAAATGTCACTGTCAAAAAACTAATCACTTCAAATTAATAATAGTGACATTTTAAAAAGAAAATAGTAAATAAAGCAATAGTTTTTGCAATGGAACAGTTTGCAGCGTTAGTAAATCCGTAGGTATGTATTTAAATTAATAAAAATTACATAGCGGGAGGTTTTGTGTTGGCCACATCAGATTTTTCATTTAAATATAATTCTAACGGAAATTTTCTGAATTGATAACTGTGAACTTTATGTATCAATTCTACTGTATTTACGTTTTGAATTTATTATGAATCAGATTTAGTTCAAACTGAATGAAGTCCGCTTTATCAATTTCCTCATTTCTAGAACTATTAAATCACAATTGATACAACATTTTTTTCTGCAATATCTTTATCTCGTTATAAACACCACACACACACGTACAGTTCTAAATATAGTCATCGATTTGATATAAATTTTTGTATATATTCAACAGTTTTTATTATAACATTAAAATTTTTGTGTTAATTATTCAAAATGACTGAATTAATTAATATAAACGTCTTGTTTATTTTGACTAGTCAGCAAAAACTTGAGTTTCTGATATAGTAAACCAGTTTTAATGATTCGAACGCGAAAAAAACGAAAATTTAAATTGCACAGATAAGTAACGACTACGTTCTGTTCCCAATATCAGCAAATAAATCACATATTCCATGATTCCATGGCTATGCTGATGATAATATTACTGCACTTTGATGTATGTTTTATACGCAGTAACTTATAATCAATTTGCGACGTAATGTAAAAATAGAAGTCCCGAATATAGGAGTTTGTAAAATCATACTTTCGTAATTTCCTGTTTCCTTTATTAGTTTAGGTAAAAATGAATAAATAAGCAAAATTTTTCGTACTGAGTAACGGCCAGATTTCTGGTCGCGAACCTGGGGAACCGGGTTCGATCCCGACCGACGCCAAATATTTCGAATTTTAAATGGCACAAAAGTGACCCCTGTGGTGCACTCTCCACGCCAGCAATGAGTGCCCGTGAGGTGACGCCTGGTAAGCGCCCGCACGGTACAAATATGTCATCATTATTACTGATATCTGCGATAAAGCAGTTGTGGCACACTCAGAAATGGGAAATATATAGATATTTATTTATTTATTTTAGTAACGGCAGAAATTAGGTATGAAAATGTCTAAAATTATTAATTAAAAAATAATATGTTGTAGTCGGCACAATACCTCTCGCCATTTCCGTTTTGTTACATCGAATCGGATTTAACATTTCTTGTACACACAAATAATTGTATTCTTTCATTCTATAAGGAATCTTGTCCTACTCTTCTAAAATGCTCAAGATGGTTCCCATTCATTGACGGGATTGGTGGTAGGTATTTCTTAAGGATATAAGCTTTTAGTAATGCAACAGATTATTCTATACATTATACTTTCTTTATCTCTAGATCTATAGAAGAAGTACTGAAAATTTTAACTGTATTAGTTGGAGAATTTTATGTTCTATAGTTGCAAAAACAAAAATTTTCAAAAAATAATATTTAGAAGAACCTACCACTTCCGGTTGTCCAATTGGTACCAAAACTTTTTCAGCTCTTCTCATTAATGGCAGATTGAGGAATATGTAGTTGAACAGATCATAAGTATTATAGTTTTTGAGGATCGTCATTCCAATATACAGACACACACACACACACACATCGCACGCATACCCAAACACACACACACACGCGTACACACACACACACACACACACAAACACACACACATAGAGAGAGAGAGAGAGAGAGAGAGAGAGAGAGAGAAATAAGTACCCTGAAAAATGGAATTTAAAATTTTATAGGTAAATATTGCTCATTTGGTCATTTACAGTGATAGCCATGAAAACAAAACAATAATAATATATACAAATAAATGCAATACTACTCGTACTATGGGTCTGATGTTCACTAAAAATTTAATACTACGGGCGTAATTTTTCACTGTATAGGTACAACTTCTTATTAATATTCTCATGCATTTTTTTTTTTAAACACACTGAACACACGATCCTGAGGCGTATTTGTAAAACTATTTATGACAGTTATTAATTAACATAAATATGTAATTATTGCATAATTATCGTCAAAATATGAAAATTGTATGGTCAAATTTTATTTGTCAATTACATCTTAATTTTAATAGACTAAAAACTAATAGCTAGTCAATCATTTTAAATGTAGAAAAACTACACGTGCGACCTTACGAATACTTTAAAATGTGGAATGGAATTTAAATTGTTAATACTAGACAGTTTTTTACTTTCCGTCGCCTTTTGGTAAGGAAGGTATAGTCTGGTAAAAAAATTCGATGGTCACCACAGGGGTTACTTGATCATAATAAATCGTGAATTGAAAATTCTCATACAATGAATACTATCAGTTTGTTAATGAATGGGATTCTATATCATTTTTACCTCCCGCTACCCTTGGTAACGGAGGTACAGGGATCGTACTAAAAATCGCATATCGAGATTTTAAAATGACCACGTGTTTGTAACATAGTTTGTAAATGACAGATGTCAGTGTCAAAAATCAACTGTTTTTGTGACAATCTGAAAGCATTTTCTGGGAAGTACATTTAATCTTTCTTATTGTTTTATTAATTAAATATTTAAAATTATAGATAAAATGCACATATCCATAAGAAATACCGCCAATCTTGTTAATGAATTGGAAGAATCTCTGACATTTAGGAACTTCCTCATCTCATACAATGAAAAAATAGATATAATTAGAATTGTATGTGTGCAGAAGACATGTTAAATACAATAAAAAACAATATTTGGCTAATTTTTTGTTATAAAACGATGGTTTGATAGCGATGTGCAATACAATTCTTATACAGTGTGTCCCATTTAAAAGTGCCACCATTGGGATCTCGAGAACTATAAGAGATACGATGTCGTTGAAATGGAACTTTTTGTGCGCCTTTGAGAGGCCATCTCAGATGTTCTTTTGTTTTTCCAAAAATTCTTATAGGACACTAGATAATGACGAAAAACTGAATATTGTTGATTTTTTCTTATTCAAATAACTTCTAAACTATTATTAATTGAGAAAAACGTTTCAAATATAAAAGGTAGATATTTTTATTAACTAACCAGTGGCGTACGAAATAAATTTTTATATCCGTATGTTTTTGAGATATAACACAAACTTATATTTTTTTAAATGGAACCCATATCTGATTTTAGTCTCAAAAAAATAATTATTTTTTTCTCTTTTCAATGATGTAAGGGTTATTATGTTTTATATTTGTTTTGCCTTCAAAATTATTATTTTTTCTGTATTTTGTATTAAATTTACAATTATTTTGAAAATATTAGTAGATTTCTATATAGAAATATTCCTTGTATTTAAATAATTTATTTCGTTAGCAAAATTTTGCTCAAAATTCGTATCAAATTAATTTTTATAATATTTGTGTCAGGTCGCCCTTAGCACATTATAGTGTAATTTGTAATTATGAGTCTAGAATGAAAATATTAAATAATAAAGGCATAAAATAAATTTTATCGATCAAATACAATATAATTAATAAAAATAATAATTTTTTTTTAGAAATAATAAGAAAATTCAGAAAAATAAAGAGAAAAATTAAATTTTTGGAGCAAAACAAATATAAAACATAATAACTCTTACATCATTGAAAAGAGAAAAAAATAATTAATTTTTTGAGACTAAAATCAAATATAGGTTCCATTTAAAAAAATATAAGTTTGTGTTATATCTCGAAAATTTACGGATATAAAAATGTATTTTGTACGCCACTGGTTAGATAATAAAAATATCTACCTTTTATATTTGAAACGTTTTTCTCAATTACTAATAGTTTAGAAGTTATTTGAAAAAGAAAAAATCAACAATATTCAGTTTTTCGTCATTATCTAGTGCCCTATGAGAATTTTTTGAAAATCAAAAGCACATCTGAGATGGCCTCCCAAAGGCGCATAAAAAGTTCCATTTAACCCACTTCGTATCTCTTATAGTTCTCAAGATCCCAATGGTGGCACTTTTAAATGGGACACACTGTATAACATAAAATGGAAATGGCGAGAGGTATTGTGCTGGCTACAACAGATTTTTTTTTGTGATGGCGTCATAATTGAAAATCAAATGAAAATGAATCGCACATATTAATGTGTATTTTAAAAACTAAAATCGTCGTGTTTCAGCGTTTAAAAGCATATTTTTTTTAATTCGCCTACGATTCGTATCAAAATTTCCTAATCGTGGAATAATACCCCGGATTTAAATCTTGTTGCATAAATAATAAACAAATAATGTATATAAAAAAGTTTTTTATGATATAATAAGAACTGCACTTTTTTATTTTTAGGCGATAAACAGTTTAATAATGAATTAAACATTAAACTTGTTATGAATATAACGCCTTAGTGTATCAAAACATTTCTTATTATTTGTAAACAATTATGTTATAAATAAATAACATTCTCATAAATTTAAATTCTGTATTTATAGCTAAAATATAGTTACAATTATCAATTTTTTGGGGATATTTCAATTCTTTAAAAATTAGTTATTAGTTTCCTCTTCTTTCAGTCATAATATTAGCTCATGCAAAATGGTGCAGTTGTTCTCTGTGAATGGCATTGATGTTACATAAAAATGATAAACATAAAATAAATAAACAGTAGCCAGTTTAAGATTAGGAAAAATTCGAACGAAGCAGAAACCGGATTTATCCAGATTTAGAGTCTAATAGGACAGAAGTCAGAGGGTAGAGTTTATCTACTATGGACAGTATCATTTTTAATTATTCGAAACATGTGTAAGTGTAAGTAAGCCTCGATTATTAAAAAATGCCTGCGCTATTTTTACCAGATATATCACTCAGCATGCACGATTCATAGAATAATCCAAATATAATACGCAGTTTGCCAACTCAAGACTAAATAATCAGCACACACTTCCTGACACGGTTTCCACATTTTAACCCTTCGGGACACTCACCCGGTGTCAGGGCCCAACGATAGTTACAATTTCTATTATTACTGTAATCACAATAGGGGATTCCAGCTCAATCGAATTAAAGGAAAATAGTAAAAATATACGAATGTATATGCCAGGGCATCGAACCCGCCAAAAACTGGGTTCGATTTAGGTTCAGGTTAATTTGTTTTTTGAAAGATGGGTTCGGGTGCGGTTCTGGTTCAAGCATTAATAAAATTTGTGGTTTTGTTCGCGGTTCAGGTTCGAAATAATGTAAAATGAGAGCCGGAATTTACGCAAAACGCAACAAGAAACGAACACAATTTTCACGAAAAGTCAGCCCAGACAGCAACGCAAACGCCTAAGACGTTGATTATAGGCTGTATTTACTTTTCGAACTTAAAATTAACCTGAACCGGAGTTGAACCCCGAACCTGAATTTTAATACTCGGTTCGGTTTCGACTCAGGTTCAATTAAAAATATATCTGAGGTTCGGTTCTCGGTTTGGGTTCCCTAAAATGTTACGGTTTGGTTCCGGTTTTGGTTCGGTTCAGGTTTGGGTTCGATGCCCTGGTATATGCTGAATAACGAATATTAATAAAAAAAATGAAAAAGTATAATTGAGATATTTCGGAAATAAGGGGTTTTTACCTCTCGCTAAGAGAGGTATTGGATTCATGCTAAAATTCGCATATCCAGATTTCAGTGAATAAGCACGATTTAAGGCCCCTAGAATCCGATTATAACATTTTTCAAATGATGTCTGTGTGTGTGTGTGTGGATGTGTGTATGTGTGTATGTCTGGATGTTGTAGACACGATTCCTCAAAAACCATAAAACTTAAGAATTGTTTAACTATGGATTCCTCAATCTGGCATTCCTGGGAAGAGCTGAAAAGGTTTTGGTAACAATTGAACAACCGGAAGTAGTAGTTTCTGAGAAAAATTCTTCTAAATATAATTTTTTGGAAATTTTTGTTATTAAATATTTAAGAACATAAAATTCTCCATCTAATACACTTAAATTTTTTATTATATCTTGTATAGATTTAGAGATAAAGACACTATAATATATAGAGTAATTTAATCGCAGAGGCTAAGGCACTAAGGAAACCAGTTGACAAATTCCAATGTTTATAACATAGTTTTTAAATGACACATGTCAGTGTCAAAAATCAACAGTTTTAGTGACATTCTGATAGCTTTTTCTGGGAAGTATATTTAATCTTTCTTATTGTTTTATTAATTAAATATATGAAATTATAGGTAAAATGCTTCTATTCATCAGAAATACCGCCAATCTGGTTAATGAATTGGAAGAATTTCTGACATTTAGAAACTTCCTCATACAATGAAAAATAGATATAATTAGAAATATATGTGTGCAGAAGACATGTTAAATACAATAAAAATCGGTATCCGATTTTTTGTTATAGCGCTTCGACACGAATATGAAATCTATATATAATATTTTGATTGGCGACCGAAAGACCGCCTATACATGCATAACAAATAGCGTGTAAGGAGATGGGGGTTACTACCAATGGAAGTTAAGAAATTCAAATTCGAAAGGACGGGCTAACATTCCTGTACTGCAGTTTTCAAACAGTTTTTATTTTAACATAAATTTCTTGCATTAAACTTAATAATTTAACACACCTCTGTAATTATAAAGTATGTAGACTTATACAGTGTTATAATATTCATTTATTTTATGTAAATATAACTTAAAATAGCATATATTTCAAGAACATTTAGGTCAATGATGAAAACAGTTTGATAAAAAAACACATAAGCGTGACGTCACGTCAATCTTTTCAAAATTCGGGAGACTATATCTCGCTTATTAATAGGATTTTTTTCGCCGGATTTTCATCAATAGTCTTAGTTTTCCTAATATTTTCAGATGAAATTATAAAAAAAAATTGGTGGAATCCCCCATTGAAGACTTTGGTACAAAATGAGGATAAGTACATTTTATAAAAATAGAGATTTGTGCTGAAAATTAATAAATATTAAATATACTTCACAAATTACCTTCTGTCACCTTTAGGTAAGGAAGGTATTGTCTTTGGTCAAAAATTCGGTGGTGAGTTTTTAATGAATGAACACATTTTAGGGTCCCTGGAATACGATTTTACTAATTTTACGATGATGTCTGTATGTATGTGTGTGTATGTGTGTGTGTGTATGTGTGTGTGTGTGTATGTGTGTGTATGTGTTTGTATGTGTGTATGTGTGTGTGTATGTGTGTATGTGTGTGTGTGTGTGAAACAAATTTTTCTCCGACTATAACTCCAATACTACAATTCTAAAAATTATTATTCTTTTATGTTCCTCTTCTTTACATCCATATGAAGAGCTGATTAGATTTTGGTTATAATTGGTCAACAGGACGTTCCCTTATTTAAAGTTCTTAACAGTTTTTCTTAAAAATGCAGTTAAATATCATTTTTTGACATTTTATGTGATTATCAATATAAAAGAATATCTTATTCTCTATACGGTTTGATTATACATGTTCCTTTATATTCAATAGATAAAGAGTTAAAGACTTATAAAGAGATTAACTTTCAAAAATCAGTCAGCTTTGCTATAATCATGGAAACAGCTGATATATTCAAAAAATTCTAATTGGCAGATATCAGTGTCAAGTGCAATTTGCATAATGTATGTTCGTGTTACAATTTTATTGAATTTATAGAATTTTTTCCAAAGAACTTTCGGTATGGAATTTGTAAAAAATAATATATGTTCGTGTTACAATTATACTGAATATATAGAAACTTTTTCAAGGAACTTTTGGTATGGGATTTGTACAAAATACATCAAATTGACGGAAGGTTTTGTGCTGGCCACAATAGATTTTATATTATATATTGTACCAACAATTTATTATATTTCTACATTTGCTTAAGAAAATTGTGTGAATTCATCGACCTTTAAACTAATGGACCAAGTGTCTCCTATTCCTTTATAGTTAGAATATTGTTCCAACATAGAAAGATAGAAATATATATTCTGTCCTTCATCAGTACGGAAGTTCTCAGTTAAAGTATACTGCGCATGCGTTCGTACTCATTGTACATCTTTTTCAGTCATATGTAAACCTCTATACATCGCTCTCTATCACTAAATAATTGTCAAAATTTACATTTGACGTTTCGTAACTGTTTGTGTATTATTTGCTTCTTTGGAGAACATTTACAATTATTTCTGTCAATATATACGTGTATGTGTTGTGAGGTGTGTATGTGACAAAATAATGGGGAAACGGTGTATTTCGTGCAGTCAACAGTACGTACGCGGTCCAGCTGTCATTTTATATGTAAGTTCTTATTAATTATTACTTGTCCCCTATAATATAATATTTATGTAATATATTGTATTAAAAATATATAATGAATCTAATTATGTACAAAATTAAATCTATACTCTTAGCGATTATGCACCAAGTACAACAAGTTAGGGATAAATCAAATTTTTTATTTTGCTGCGTTTTCTTAACTTCCGTAATATTGAAGGATAGAGGTACTATGTCTGCACCGTTATGGCGGGACAGACGTTTTGCTTGTACGCTACGTCTATTAGTTTAAAGGTCGATGTGTGAATTACTGTATACAGTAATTCCCAGAAATATCCCTAAAATATTATATCTATTTTCCTTATTATTTGAAAAGCCATATTAATTTTAATTGTATGCAGTTTTAATCTACCATAATAGTTATTAATTAAAATAATATAAAATTTATTGTTCCCTTTTAATATCACCAAAAATAATGGGTACAGAAATTAGATTCGCCAGTAATAATTTCTCATATATTTTAGTGGAGTAGGTTGCCCTTGACAGCATTTATCAAGAATGCAAGAATCTTAAAAATAAAAAATATAAACGTAATAACTTGAAAACTGGATCATCGCAAAATTATTAAACGACATAATTTTTTGAGTACAATAAAAAAACCAAAACCAGAAATATCTGGTTAGAGAAATTTTGATAAATACGAATATTTTAAACTAATTAATTACTATTTGAATGTCCCTGATAAGGCAAAAAAAAATATAAGTATGTATGTTGAATGAATTTTAAAATATTAAAAATATTACAACATATCTATATATATATATTGTATTCAAATATTTTTTCGACAAGAAAAAAATCCAAATAATCCATATTAGGATTTAATTTTAAACACTATTTTATATAAGTTCTTGTGCACTATTCTAAAGCACATTATTAATTTGTTTAATAACTTTTTGTTGAAGGAAATGAAGCCTTTAGGTTCCAAAAATTCTTTTATTAATTAGAGTTCCGTTCGCCGCCATAAGTAAAGATGCGGAAACTCGTATTAAAATGTTTTAATAGCTATTTGTGTATTAAGAGCGCGAAATGGGATATTGTCTAGTTAACTTTACAATCCGAACCTCTGATTATCCGTGTTTTTTTTTTTTTTTTACTTCTGAAATTATAAATAACTTTTTCTCAAGAATAATTTTTAACTCATTTATTTCTGACCTTTGCATCATTTTCATTCTTTCAAATTTTTTCCTCTCTTCAATTTTCTAGTTTTGCTATTCTTCTCTCTCACACTACTAAATAAATACATTGTTCAATTAATTAACGACTGTAATTCATGTACAGAGTTAAATATTCATGCTTTTATGAGAGGTTGGGAAATAGACCAAAAATTTGCACTTTGTTTATTTGATTTATTTAAGAATGTCTATGCTGGAAGAAAATTAAGGTTAGGTAGATTAGTTTCTACATATATCCAGTTCTAGTTCACAAACAGACTACATGAATGATTCTAATATTACGAACCCTTTTCGGCATTCTTTATTAAAATGAATTTCATACATTTGAAATAAAATAAATAAACAATTCTCATCAAACTTTCAACAAAGTTTATCATTTGAAAATTTAGACACATTGATATTACCGACTGAGAATTATTATTTGCTAATGCTAACAGTTGGCGTTGACAAATTTAATTAAAAGAAGTTCAGTTTTATTTATTTATTTATTTATTATTATTATTATTATTATTATTATTATTATTGAAGGATGAATTGCGGTAACTAGCGTTTTTGTAGGTACACTTTATTATTACAAAGTAGCTTTATTTATTAATGGCCTCTTAAAACCTAAAAATATGGATGTTTATTACTTTATTCGGAGCGGTAACGTCAGCGCATGTGTAAAATCGCAACTACCATAGACGTCAACGATGTGTGATTGTTATGTTTACAGTTGAGTAGGGCAAAATAATTTGTATATCTATTTTATTTTTTTTTTGTATTTTAATTTCACCTATAAAATTTAGGTTTTACGAAATGTCAAACATAAATTTTCAATTTTAATTTACTGCATAAACGACGTTATTTTAATTTAGTTTCTTAATTTAGTGGCTTAATTTTATAATTTACATGCTGTATAAATCTAGCAAAAAGAAAGAACCGATCAATGAATAACCCTGTTTTCTTCTGATAATGACAAACTAATAAGCATTCGACATGGGACAGATGTGGCAATGAAGACAGGAACAATAAATACTGACTATCAAGTGATGAGAGGAGTTGCAGGCTATGCGGGAGAGAAGAGGAAACTATCAGGCATTTAAGGATTTAGTGCAGGGAAGTTACGAGAGAAGGAAGAAAAAAAAATCTGTTGTGGCCAGCACAAGACCTCTCGCCATTTCCATATTGGGCTATATAAGTATTGTATTGCACTTCGCTTTCGAACCCTCGTTTTATAACAAAATATTACAGAACTTTACCCAAATATTGTTTTTTCTTGTATTTAACACGTCTTCTGGACACATATAATTCTAATTATATCTATTTTTCATTGTATGAGGATGTTTCTAAATGTCAGTTTCTTCCAATTCATTAACCAGATTGGCGGTATTTCTGAATTTCAAATATTTAATTAATAAAACAATAAGAAAGATTAAATATACTTCCCAGAAAAAGCTATCAGAATGTCACTAAAACTGTTCATTTTTGACACTGACATGTGTCATTTACAAACTATGTTATAAATGTGGAATTTGTCAACTAGTTTCCTTAGTGCCTTAGCCTCTGCGATTAGTTTACTCTATAAATTATAGTGCCTTTATCTCTAAATCTATACAAGATATAATAATTTTAAGTGTATTAGATGGAGAATTTTATGTTCTTCAATATTTAATAAAAAAAAACTCCCAAAAAATTATATTTAGAAGAATTTTTCTAAGAAACTACTACTTCCGGTTGTTCAATTGTTACCAAAACCTTTTCAGCTCTTCCCAGGAATATCAGATTGAGGAAACTGCAGTTAAATATTTTTTAAGTCTTATAGTTTTTGAGGAATCGTCCCTCCAACATCCATACATACACACACACACACACACATCATTTTAAAAATGTTATAATCGGATTCTAGGGACCTTAAATCGTGCTTATTCAATAAAATCTGGATATGCGAATTTTAGCATGAATCCAATACCTCTCTTAGCGAGAGGTAAAAAACGGTTCTGTTAGACGATATAGGGTCGGGACAAGATTGGATGAAGGAAGTCATCGAGAAACGGGGGGTTAATTTATGATGTAGTACCACAATTTATTGTAATATATATATATATATAATATGTAGATTCTAAGCCGGTTAGGCAAGAATAAATATAATAATAATAATAAGCAATAAGTCTAAAAAACATCCCTCTTTTTACGGCACCACCGGCCCTCTTCCCTAAATGGGGCATTCGTTTCCTGGCAAACTTTCCCAGTGGATTTTAGCCCCAAAAAAAGCGCGGTATCATGCTCTGGACATGTGAATTCTGAGATAAGACGAGCGTCGTCTGCCAGATATGTATATAAACTTGAGCACCATTCAGACACATCAATATTGTGCTCTACTTAGTGCATATCATCAATTCACAACTACTAACGCCAATGTCTTCCACCGAAGAAAAGGTGCCGAAGTTTACGGAACTCAATGAGCTCTGTTCAAAGAACGTAAGTACAAGAAATTGTTTCTATTTTGGAATTTCGGTATTTTATTTTGGTGTATTTATTTAGATTTTGTATTATTTTGATTCTTTGTCAATCTTTAAATTAAATTATTAGGTTTGTTCACGAAACATAATATGCAACTAATTGCCATTTTATCAGTACGCGTGCCTAGTTTGAAACTGTCAAGAAATTTTTGGATTCTGTGAACAGATAGTGTATTTCGAAATTAAACCACGGTAACCACTGAAAATGGTTACGGTTTATCCGCCGTTACAATGTAACCGACACGCAAAAAACGAACCAGCGAACAACTAACCTCAACTTGAGAAATTTAAAATAGTTTTTGAAACTACTACTACTCATCTGTCCTACGCCAAAATGTAACCACACCACAACCGCATATCTAACGCGGTTAGCGGAGTTAGCGTGGTTGCAGAAAAGTTACCAGCTTTCAGTAACCGCGATCCGAAAATATAACCAGTTACTTAAAAAATAACCGCGGTTAGCGTTTAGCGTGGTTCAATTTCGGAATACAGTGAAAGCTCTTATAAGCGGACACCGATGGTTCCAATTTTTTTGTCCCCTTATGGGAGGTGTCCGCTTACAGCAAACCTCTATTTAAAGATATGAAGAAAATAATAATAAATAACAAATTTACTAGGAATTTTTTTATTTGAAAATATGCATTTGTAGAATATGTATATGTACATACTTCAAAATAGTTAAAATGTATCTAAAATAATAATAATAATAATAATAATAATAATAATAATAATAATATGTACGTACATAAAACTTATGATTGAACACAAAGCAAAACAATATATTTGAACATATCAAAAAAGATTATTTTTTAAAAAAATCTGATATTTATAACTACTTCAACTTTCTACATTTTTCTTGTAAAAAATAATGTTGATAATGCGACTCAATATTTTTTAGATGTTCAAACGCAATAAATTCTTCTTTTGAAAACTGTATTGTCCGTGTCCGTCCGATAGAGAGTGCGCTTATGAGAGCGTCCTGTTATGAGAGATGTCCGCTTGTGGGAGCTGTCCGCAAAGGGAACTTTCACTGTACACTAAGAATAGGCTCTTCAACCACATTAAAATTTAGCATATTTGGTACTAATTTTCAATAATATGCTTGAAAACAATGTCAAAAAATATAACACTTTATTTAAAAAATATATATTACGCCTGTAATTAATTATTAAAAGTAGAATTTTTTACCTCCAATTCGACTGTGACGTCATACCGACTTGTGACAGAGATTGCGCGAGCATAATCTTGGCGTTTGCATTTAGTCATCTGTTCAATCATTTGTATTTTTGTTGTCATCTGTTTAGGTTATATTTATAGTTATGGTTATAAATTATTGCTTTGTGCCAAGTTGTGAAAACAACAGCAACAAAAATTTAAATCATATCAACAACAGGTAAATTGATTGCGTGAATCTGCCTTTACAAAACCACTCTCCGTCACTTTTTTTAAATATTATATTAGTATATTTAAATACAACTTTACACATAAATACAAATATCAAACAATTCACAACGTAACATCAGCTTTCATGTGTCAACTTGTTTAAATGTTTAAAAGTTTGACTGAATAGTTCCGCAATTCTACACGAGCGGCGTTGTTCTGTCATCAGACGGTATGACGTCACACCGTAAATTTCAATTTTGTATAAATCTTTTCCAATTAATTACAAGCTTAATTATATCACAATATAGATGAAAATATGAAAAATATTCATATATTAACGTCTATTTTCGAAAAATAAATTTAAAAAAATTGGTTGAAGAGCCTATTAAAGGATATTGTTATTATTAGTATCTGGAGTAAACACAAAAGTTTTTATCTTATGTTTGTTATTAGTGTCATTTGACTTAGTCACATAATGATATTATAATCTTACTTTATTTTTAAAATTCATTTCCTGCGTTTATTTCTGGTTCTCTTAAATTTACACTCGAGAATCTATTTCACAACATAGTAAATATTTAGTGGTTTGGAAGCATTTATAATAAATGTTAATATTTGTTTTCTCTCGCTTTGGCTAGTACAAGTGCATGTAGGAACAATAATGTTCGCTAATAGCCAGAAATTCCAGTGCGCATGCCACAAATTAAAAATTTCATTGATTAAAATATTTTGCAGAACTAACAAATGAAGAAATTTTAAATCTGTAATTAAAAATTTCTGTTGTGCGAACATTTTTAAACTGATGCGCAGTTTTTCTTTGCGCAAAAGTCCCCAATTAATTTTAGGCAAAAATGTGTCAAATAAAAATTGTAGATAAATATATTCTACGCCTAAATCAGTAAACAGTTTTAATTTTGCACGTTTGGTAACTCGTAAAATCTAATTTGAAATTGTATAAATATTGCTTATTTGTAGCGATACCCATGGAATTGAAACAAAGTTACAAAGAAATGCGCATCGTCTGAACTGTCAGAAATTCGTTTTCAAAGAAAAGTTGCAGATAATTCAATTCTGCACTTAAATCACTACACAAGTATTATTTTTAAAACCTAATACTTAAATAACTTTTATTATTATTAATTGTTTCACATTTTGTAACCTATAAAATTAAATTTCTGACAATTCAAACGATATGAATTTCTTTGTAATTTTGTTTCAATTTCATGGGTATCGCTACAAATGAACAATATTTGTATAATTTTAAATTAGATTTTACAAATTACCAAACGTGCAAAATTAAATCTGTTTAGTGATTTAGGCGTAGAATATTAATATCTACAGCTTTTATTTGAGTCATTTTTGACTAAAATTAATTCGGGACTTTTGCACAAAGAAAAACTGTTTTCCCATGTTGAACGCATATGGCCTGATTTTTAATTAACAACTGTATATATACGCCTATAAATACAATTTACAATTTTGCATATAACTTATTTAATGTTATTAAAATAAATTTATATTCAGATTATGTAATTTTTTTTATTTTTTTATTTTTTTGTCTAAATTAAGGTAGATGATTTTGTTTTAAATGCGTAGTTATTTTTAATTACTACGTTTATCATTAACAATTACTTTTTTATAATTATGCAAAAACATGATATAGATGACTTTGTGTTTTAATTCAAACATAATGACGGATGTATTTTGTTTCGTTTACTTTTATGAAAAAACAGAAATAATAATAACAAAATACCGGGTCGTGTCGGTTAAGGGTGAACATAGAGATTTAATATAGGATTTTAGTTTTATGCCATTTCCTGCTCTCCTCTTCATTTTACGGCATAAACAAAAGAGTGCAAATTTGTACAGAATTAAGATATATCACAAAACATTATAATATTAACATTAACCTAATTTTAACAATTCAAAATACGTCTTATGGATTATTTAGTTTAGAATTATTATGAAACGAAATTATTATAAATCTTGTAATACAGTGGTCGTAGATAAAGTATAGTATACAACTCGCTATAATAGCTATTATAGAGTTGTTGTAGACGTGGAATACGGGTTTCCACCATTATCAAAATAATGAAAAATAACACTAGTACACTAAAATATATTACAATACATTCATGAAAACACTAACTAAATGTTTAAATATGTTTCCATTTTTTTTTTAAATTGCATGACAACATTTTACTACGTTTGAAACGCTACCAAATTTGTGACGTTAACGCCCGGCACGGTTTTACAGTTTGGTAGTAATAGATGGCAGCACATTCAAATTGTAACATTACATTTAAAAGTATTTGAGGTGAAAAGTTATTTTAAAATAATTAACACAGTAAATACAATTATTATTATTTACCTTATCGTATATTAGTGAAGCATTTTGTATATTTTATAGACTTTTATATCTCGTCCATCTATTGACGTTAGAAGAAAATCGGCGGGAGAGTACGCAGTCATTGTGGCGGTAAAAATTAGCCGTTTAAACGAGATATGAAAAATACTGCTTTCAAAAATTTTTTTACACAAAACCTGTTATAATAAAAATGTTTTCTTTATTCTAATATATATAACTTTTCATGAAGAATTATTGGAAATTAGTGGAAACCCCCATTAGAATATACCGGAATATACATTAAAATTAATTTGTTTTCTCTGTACCTTAGAATGGGGGTCAAGTCCTCTTCGCCACCGACGACTGGTTCGCTGAGGCGGAGCACATGCTGGAAGAACCAACCCCTGTCTTCCTCCCTGATGCTTTCACTGAATATGGCAAGCTTATGGACGGCTGGGAGACCCGCCGAAAACGCTGTGCAGGTCATGACTGGTGTATCATCCGACTAGGAGCACCAGGTGTCATCCGAGGAGTTGACGTCGACACCAGCTTCTTCACAGGGAACTATGCACCGAGGTACAGCGTCCAGGCTGCTCGACTCACTGCAGAAGGTGAGATAGAAATAAAATAAATTAATAATTATAAAGCAGGGCAGAATCGTAACCGGACGCAATAGGGTAGTTGCGCATTTTCCAATTTATTTTTTTTCTGAAAGAATTGTTCAATTTATTCACTTTAATACATATTTTATTTCTGACAACTGTATATTTTTCAAAATATAATTTTTGTAAAAAATATTCTTATTTCAAATTTTCCCGTGGTGACGTGTTTTATTAGTACCAATCACAGTCTTTCTTGCACTAGCGGTACACTCTCGGTTGTACACTCTGTACACAATACTACCATTTTTATTTGAAACGATTTATATGTTTGAGAGAAGCACTATTTCAAAAGAAATTATTCATTTTCACACAAATTCATTAGTTTCATTACCTTGTTTTAAATGTGCTGGTATTGAAAAGTAAAATAAAATATGATTTTAACACGTAAAACATAGGTTATGTCATTAAAATTGACATGTAAATTCACTGGAGTGTGCAGCCACCTGGTGGCAAAATTATGAAGTTGTCTATATAAGAATTAAAATCTTGAAAATATCTGGTATTCAAGTAAATAATTATAAAATATACTTACTATTAAATAATACTTTTGTATCTGTTATTTTTCTTTTAGAATTATACTGTAAATATGCGTATGATACAATTAAATATAATTCAACATCTTCGCTTTGTCGTGGTATTCTAACAAGCTTGTATGAGTCATACAGACTTGGTCGAACTATATAATTATTAAAAGTCTACGTCACAAGAATTCCACCGCGAAATTTATTTATGGAAATTATGAATGAAAAGTTTTATATTTTCTAATAATTTTTACATTAATATATTTAGAATTAGTTTATATTTCATAATTAATAGAAAAAAATAACATTTATTTTTTCCGCAACTATCCTATTTCCAAGAGCGCGCAAATAAGCAAATAAATTTTAGTATAAGTTATATAAATTAATACACATAACACAAAAATGATGAGATATTTTTAACTGAATAGACACCAAGCCCACACACTCCTCATTGGTGCCTTTGATCTAGCGATTCTACTGAACACAGACTAAGCTCCGCCTCCTAGTTTAGTGGAGCGAAATAATCAGAAGTAATATCACAAGACCTCCTGATTTTATCGATAAATTTTTATTTGCACGAATTTTTTTTGCTTAGCAACAAACACGAAAGCAAACTGCATGGTAAATCCCGACTCCGAAGGAGAAGGAGTTTTACCTAATGTCAGTTTGCTTGAGTGATTTTGCTCAAAAGCAAAAAAAATGATTGCTTAAAAATAAAAGTTTATCTGAGAAAATCTGAGAGGTCGTATGGTATTTGGTGAGATAAATTCCAAAGACAACGCAAAATGAAACTTAACACATTAATTGTCACACTGACAGTTATAAATAATAACAACTGTTTATTTATTTGGTACCGAAAAATTACGGGGGTAACGAGGTTTTATCAATATAATACTGTTCCCATTGGTTGAATTTTCAAGTGTTTTGCATTATGATTGGTTAAAAACTAGTCGTTGGAATTTATCGAAATAATAAATGATAAAAATAGCGCTCTGTGAAAAGTTCACACACGAGCTGTGCAGGTAGACGACAATAAAGAAAAATTAACCGTTTTCTGTTTCGTACGACGGCTTGAAAGGGTCATGCTAAAATATTTTTTCTCTAAAATCTCGACTTTTTAAAGTCAGGATCCCGACTTTATAAAGTCGCGATTATAATAAAAAAAAATACAAACTGCAACGTAACCTAACTGGCAACTTATCATCCCGAGTTTTTAAAGTCGGGATTTTGGAGAAAAAATATTTTACCCTGAACCTTCCAAGCCGTCGCAGTTTTGCAACGGATAGCTGCAAAACTAAAATTTATACACCAAGAGGCGGAGCTAGAGCTAACATATTCAAGGTCAAATATTTTGGTAACCAGATGGTATCGAAGACAGAATGTAGGAAACCATAAGTAATACAGAGATAAACATACGATACGTATATCTAATATACGATCATCAAACTATGACGTAACAGTCAAGTGTGAAAAATCGGTGTCTATTGTTTTAAATATTTAATAAATTATTACAGTTTAACGAAAAAATAACTGCAAATCGCTTTCATTGTTTTACGATCACTTCACAATAACACACGTATCGGTATGAACAAAACAATACAATAACGTGTAATATAAATGAAAAACAATGGATAAATATACGTACCATTTATATTTAATTGTTAAAATCTTCGTTTCACTTATTGCACTGCATTATTTACACATACATATATTCATTTTTTCTTTCAAAACACCCACAAATGTCAAATATATACATACATAATCGAACCATTTTGAAGACGTAATTAAATTAATAACAAAACAGCGTGCTCGGTAACGTTTTGTTTGAAATATTTTTACGCATGCGCTACAACTGTCAGATCATTGGACCTTTTTTAAAATTTTGATCTGTTCAATAATTTTAAAATTCTTAAGACGTTTAATATAGTAAAACAGTACTTCTTTGCGTAAAAGAACCCAATTAATTTTGGAAAAAAAAGTTCTAGATAATTATATTCTACGCATAAAACACTAAACAGATTTAATTTTGCAAATTTGGTAACCTGTAAAATCTAATTTGAAATTATTCAAATATTGCTCATTTGTAGTGATAGCCATGGAATTGGAACAAAATTGCAAAGAAATATGTATCATTTGAACTGTCAGAATTTCAATTTTCAAATAAAAGTTACAGATAATTCAATTCTGCACCATTTTAAAAATCTAACACAAATAACATCTATTATTATTGTTTTTATCGCTACAAATTAGCAATATTTGTACAATTTCAAATTCAATTTTACAAATTACCAAATAAATCGGTTTAGTGCTTTGGGCGTAGAATATAATTCTACAACTTTTATTTGAAACATTTTTGACTAAAATTAATTGGGGTCTTTTGCGCAAAGAAAAACTGTTTTCCTATGTTAAACGCCTATGGCCAGATTTTTAATGGGGTCATTTCACATTTTCTGATTTATTTTTTTCTTGAAAAAATAGGTCAAATTAAATATGTAAGTGTATGTTTTACACCTTACAAGACTTTAGAATCAGAGATATGATTTTTTAAAAGTTGCGTTTAATTTCAAATATTTCAACGGCTGACGACACAGTTTCACGGATACAACCTTAGACCAGGAATAGAGGGGAGACAGGGCATGCTATGTATTTCGCTGTAAGAAGACTTTCCAAATCATCATAGCGACTTTCGACCTTATTGAAACGTCAAAGTCAGCTGCAATAGCCCAATCGACCAGATGTGTTACATACGTGTGCAGTCGAACGAATAAGTTTTCAAAATCAACAAGCGTCACCCGTCGTTATCAATCATTATTTTGACTTCTGACGTTCTTGAATACATACGTCTTTAGTTTGATTCATAGTTTTCTTAGTTTTAAATTGTTTTATTTATGCTATGGATAATCAAGTATTTATTTAGATTTGGTCAACTGTAACATAACAATATTTAAATGGTCGACTAGCTATTCCAGCTGATTCAATAAGGGTCAAAATCGCAGAGATGATTTGGAAATATACGCGTGAATATGCCCTGTCTCCCCTCTATTCCTGGTCTAAGGATACAACAGTCGAGCTCTACCGGTTTAATTTGGAACTATGAATGTTTGGTTTGGTATTTATTTAAATAAATGGTTTATTTACATACCTTATACTGAACTAGTACTTTTAAAGAAATATAAAGTAGTAATAATAATCTTCTCTCTTGTATATTTTGCTGTCAGGTGTCACACTTTTAGGTTAGATTACTGTTTCATGTTGTGAAGCGTGTGTGTGAGAGAATTGTCTTCGTGTGAGTATGAATTAGTTTGTGTTTAAAAGCGCGAAAGTTTATTAGCAAATTTATGAATGAAAAGTCGCATATTTCAAATTATTTTCTATTACTATATTTATTAAATGAGATGGATTTCATGATTTAAAAAAAAATCGACAATTTTTTTGTAAGGACCCCATTAACGTCCTCCATTTCTTTATATGCACCTCAAAAATTTACCAATATTTTTTTTGTTTATTGCAGATGAAAAATGCATTCCTTCCCGAAGCATCAACCCCATTGGAACTGCTTGCACTGACGAAACTCATTCTAAAATCAACCAATTGCATTCAGAAGAATGGACAGAGATCATTCCTATGACGAATTTACGCCCTGGATATCCAGAAACCTGCCACAATTATAAAGAAGTATTTTCCAATGAAACATGGACTCATCTTCGTCTTAACATTTTCCCAGATGGCGGCGTTGCCAGACTTAGAGTCTTTGGTGAAGCCAAACCAACAAAACCAATCGACAAATATCATACAATCGATTTGGTTTTGATGACCAATGGCGGTGTTTGTATCGGCTACTCCAACGCTCATTACGGTCATCCGAGAAACTTAATAAGGAGGAACAGTTCGGAGTGTATGGCGGATGGGTGGGAAACTGCCAGACGATTAGACAGACCTCCAATTTTAAAGGCTAATGAATTAGGAATTTTGGATGTTCCCGGAAACGAATGGGCTGTGTTTAAATTAGGCTACATTGGAATTATTTCTAGTATTATTGTCGACACCAAACATTTCAAGGGCAACTATCCGGATTCTGTTGTGATTGAAGGCATTTTGGTGAAACAAACACAAAAATGGAATAACCGAATTATGACCCATCAAGGGTGGAAGTGTATTTTACCTGCCAGCAAATTGTCGCCGGACTATCAACATGAATTCTTGAAAGATGAGCTCATAAACAAAGGGCCATTTTCGCATATAAGAATTACTATGGCGCCCGATGGGGGAATCAGCAGATTAAGAGTTTTTGGAACAGTGCACACTACTATTCCTATTTAAAAGTTAGTCGTGGCACTTATTTTATCAAAAAAATGATAAAATGTCTTGAATTTCGAGTTGCATACGAAAAAATTTCCAACACCTATTTTAAATTTGTTTGGACGGTCATAAATTGTTATCAAATTTGGTAATGAAGACAAATCGGATGTCCTAAGAAATGAAAGATGACATTTTGCTACTAATTCAAATTTTGTTGTTTACTACAACGGCCCATTAAAAAACAGAGCTACTTAATAAATGCTAAATATTTGTTAACATCTACAAATAGTTGCAGTCAAAAAAAATGAACTGGAGATTTTTACACTGTTGTCAATTCAGTGGTTATGTTGAAAATGCTACATTATGATAAAGTACTTCTTTAAAGTATTCAAACCGCTGTTAGTTGGTAACTACATTTCTAGACAATTGTCATTTTACAGTAAATATTATTTCTAGAAGCTCTACTATTAAAATGAAATAAATATTACAAGTAAATGTCAAACACCGTTACCAACAATCAGATAAATAATTAAATATTCCTAATCAGTGTTCATGGTGTTCATAAATGGAGGTTATACTTTTGACGTCACACGCAAGAAAGAGAGAGTTGAGGTAAAAGTTGAGATAGAAGATCATAATACAAACAAACCATTGCCATTTTTAAAGTTCTGTCTTCTGTCACTTGTGTTTTAATATTTCATTGTCTTCGGATGGCTATGAAAACTTACAAAATTTCACAATTGTTATATATTCTTTATAATTAAAGCGGGAGACACTGTTACAAAGACCTCACTTCGTTTTTCATATTGGGCACCATCTTGTTCCAACTGTCATCATGACAACGATTTGTTGGAGTCACGTGTAGTTGAAGGAAAATATCTACAGATGGCATCACGACATTGACATGCTTTAAATGATTGTTTATGGGTAATGATAGAAATAAAAGGTCACTGTCAATAGTGTCAAAAACAGAAAATAAATATATCTTACCAATTTAAAGTATTGTCAATTGAATCAGTTATTTTTTATCACTCTGTACATATTATCGACGTAAATTGTTGCTTTGTTGCAAAAGTTCAGTAGAATAAAGTGCCTTTTTATAATTAGTAATTAGGTGTTGGAAAGCTCATTATAACATTAATTAAGATATTATTTATATTCAGTATTTATTAAATCATATTATTGTAGGTTGTATATAATGTATTTATAGATTACAAAATAAAAATATTAAAAATTACAAAGTTTTTAATAATTGTACTACTTCTGCTACAAGATTTGAATCAGTTATTGTTACTTTTCCTAAATCTATATTACAATTTTTATCTTCATCCTTTGCAAGTATTGTTTTGAAAGATCCGTGAAATTCTGCCGCTTCTGTCTCTTCGGCCAACATTTTGATATTTTCTTTGGTAACTCCAGCCCCTGGCATAATAATAATTCGATCTCTGGCCCTTTTCATCAATTTTTTAATCAATTCTATGCCTTCTTCCGCTGTACTTTTCTGTCCACTAGTCAACAATCTAGTAAATCCAAGATCTATAATACATTCTAGTTGAATTATGGGACTAACACAAACATCAAATGCTCTATGAAAAGTTACGGGCAATGGATAACAAGTTTTTATAACCTCTCTACATTTTTTGAGATCTACATCACCGTTTTCTAAAAGGGCGCCAAATACAAATCCATCTGCTCCGTGCTTTTTTAAAATTTTAGCATCCTCGAGCATAATGTTGAGCTCTTCTTGGGAGTAGATGAAATTCGATGCTCGGCAACGCAGCATGCAAAAAATTTGAACTTTTTTGTCATTTGCCGCCTGAATTTGATGTAATAAACCTGGAGTTGGTGTTAGGCCGCCATCTGTGAGCGAACTGCATAACTCGATTCGGCTGGCTCCGCCGGTAAATGCTGCCATGGCTGATGCGTAGCTGTCAACACAAACTTCCAATGTTTTGGACATTTTAATGAAAATATATGAATGTGAAACGATAGAAAACACTTGTGAACAATGTGTAATAACTTATTTCTTTATTATTCACGTGTATACAATATTTATTTGTTATAAATCACTGAGACATTTTAAAACCGCCACCAGCGAATTTTGATGGTCGTTCAGAGATACTGGCGACAGCTTCTTGTTTAATGGCGGGTAATTTTACTTCTCCTAGATGACTCTCGCATAACTTCTTTTGTTTGAAATATTTTTTCTTTGTTTCTTGTAATTCTTTTGATATTTTATCTATATCCATTTTGTATTCCATTGCTTGTGTTTCGTACATGTTTAATTCGGATACCAAACACTGACAAATAAATATATGGGTATAAATTAACCAAGCACATTATTCCATTTTAAATTACTAAATAAATAATTTGCCCTCAGAATAACTAATTTATCACCAATTTTGATTAGTTACTAAATATTTTAATTTAGCAGTAAATCTACAAATAGCTAGAATAAATTGTAGGTATGGCATTAGATATATAAGAAAGGGCACATCTATATTTTATCATTTTCTTACTAACGCCGACATACCATGTTAAATTTTTAATTTGGCGATATCTCTTTATTTTAGAACAAAAGTGTATGAAGAAAAATGTTAAAAATGAAAATCTGTAACGATTGGGTATCAAGTTTGTTTAATTGTTTCTTATGTACGAGTTAGAAACAAAAGAAAATACACGATTTAAGGCAAGTATCAGGAGTGCCATGAAAAAAAGAAACAATAATTTATGTTAGTTGTTTTGGATATATCTGACAGATTTGACATTTTGATTTTATTCTTAGTCCCGATTTTTTCATCTCTGTAGAAATTCAGGTAACTGCTAGATAAAAGAAAAATATCGCATTATATAAGTTGTATGTAAGTATGTAAGTTATTATTTTTTTGCATTGTTATAGATTTTTTCTATGTATATATATTTTGTTTTTGACTGTCCTATATCATGTATATGATCAGAGGAATGAATAAATAAATAAATAAATAAATAAATAAATGATAAGAGTTTTTTTTTATCAGTAAACATAGAGTAGTTTAATTACCATAGTTACAAAATTACAGCAATTTGTTGAAGCGTTTATTTTATAAGTAAACATAGGCGTTTAACATGGGAAAACAGTTTTTTGTAAATAAAAAATGTCCGGCAGAAAATTAAGGCTTGATATTGAACATGATAATAGTACAGTACATCTTGTACATTATTTAATATTATTGCATAAATTACAAAAATTTTCAAATAAATATTTGTTTCACGTTTTTGTTATACAATATGAAAAGACTTTCAAATGTCAGCGTGGAGCAATGACTAAAACAGGTGCTTCTAAAATTTTAGATTGGGGTTCGACCCCTTTACTGTAAATATTTTATTTTTTACATAAAAATTTTTGAACTTTAAAAAATCTGTGTTATATTATATATTACAGTCATTTAAAAATAATAATGTAATAAATAACAAAACAATAATTGATTACAATAATCAAAACATAAATAAATAAATATATCATCACGGCATATTACCCATTTCTGGGTGTGCCATTATCTACACATATGTAGACATCGGTAATGATGACGATATATTTTACCGTGTGGGCGCTTACCAGGCGTCACCTCACGGGCACTCATAGCTGGCGTGGAGAGTGCACCACAGGGATCACTTTTGTGCCATTTAAAATTCGAAATATTTGGCGCCGGTCGGGATCGAACCCGGTTCCCCCAGGTTCGCGATAAGACACTCAGGCACGCGGCCACGGGGCCCCATATAATCAAAACATTGATATAATAATAATGAATTGAATTTTCTTTTGATAAATACAGTAAAAACATAATATCCACTCAAATTTATTATATTTCAGTTATTTTTATTAATATCAAAAGAAAATACAATGCATGTTATTATATCAATATTTTCATTTATTGTCATCAATTATTGGCAATTATTTTCTCTTTATTTATTATTCAATACATAGAAACAAATGAACAATAAACATGGTACTTAGCCGAAGCAGTTTTGGGGGAGTTCATGATTTTTTTATTTTTATATTATGTTATAGTATTTTTAAATGTAGAAATTCCCGATTTTTTTTTTCTTGAAAATTCGGCTTCAAACCCGAGATAAATAGCGGCGAATATTTTACTATGACCCTTCCCGCAAGTGTGACGTCACCGGCCTCACTTCCGGTGCCAGTGATATCATCGACGTACAGAGCACGCATTAATAAAGACAAGTATATGTCCGTATGTCTTAACTTACTTGTTCTGTTTCTGTATACGCGCTACTGTCATACTTTATCAGAGGTTATGTTCTTGTGTTTATGTGTTGTTACATTATTATTCTTTCTTGCAGTATTGTTATTATACATACAGGCATGACATTTAATTCAAAGGTTATGTTTGTGTTTATATTTGTTCAAATGTCATTTATTAAGACAACAGCGCCATCTGCACAAAAGGAAATAGCACCTTTGAATCCCGTGACGTCATTGGCGGACGATTTAAATGTATGCTACACTTTTACGTAATTAAAAAAAAAAGTGTTATAATAAAATGATATTTTTTTATATTTAATAATACACTAATACGATTAGAAACAGTTATAAATAAATCTTATCTACAAATTTAATATAAGTGAACTCCCCCATTACACTTTTGTTCTAAAATGGATGGGTAAAGAGATATCGATAAATAAAAATTTAAAATTGAATTTCATATGTTCGGAAAAAATTACACATTTAAAATAATAATGATCAAAATAAATAATAGTTTTTTTTATCAACACAACAGTTTATTTAAAAAAAAAAACAAATTTATTAGTAGATATATTCAACATGTCAAATAAAAACTAAGAAATACATAAAAAAAGCTGTATTCTTCTGAACCCTGATCGCTCATCTCTAATTTACTTTTCGGCTACATAATAATTGAGGAGCAACATTTCAAAAGGAATAATATCCACTTTAAAAAAAATTGAGTAAAATAACATTTTTTATTACATAAAAACAGATAAAAGAATAGATGTTTGGGATAGGTTTTCTTTGACAGTAACTTTAGGTAATAGAATATTCAAAATGTTCTTTATATGTTTTTATGTAATAAAAAAAGTTATTTTTCTCAATTTTTTTTAAAGTGGATATTATTCCTTTTAAAATGTTGCTCCTCCATTATTTTGGCGCAAAAGTAGATAATTTGCACACAGAAATAATTTCGCACGGGACAAAATGGTCCTTAGTTATTTATTGAGTCATAAGATTATAAACAAAAGTTTGGAGACAGTTAATTCTTGCAGTTGGTAACAAATAAGTATTTTGGTGATTGGTTAATGTATTCCCTAAATATATTATTTGAGATGTAAATATTTGATATCTTACTTTCATTTTGGTGCCGCGCATAGCTAACGCCTTTTGAGTTTTAATCAATTTGTTTTTCATTTCTGGTTCAGGTTGCCTCGCTAACATTTGTCGTAAGCTAAGATATAATTTTTCTGTTTCTTTTAGTTGTTTTTCTCGTTCAATTGATTCAGACGTTTGATTCAAAAGTCGCCTGCAATTATATGTAAAATTAACTATTTTTAAAATGTCGTCATAACATATGCGGTACTTTTGCAGGATTTGAATCTTTTTTAACAAATCGACAATATGGGGATCTGATCCTTCTAGTTTTCGCCAACGGTGAATATTTAATGGATGTTGCAGTTCTTCTTCTAAAGCTCTGCATTTTAACCGTTCTTGGGCAAGTTCTCTTTCAAGAGTAAATACTTCTGTTTTTAAATCGGTCATGTTTGCAATTGATTTGCTTAAATAATTCTTTTCTTGTCGCAATCTTTTGATTTCAAGTTTTAATAATTTAATATCGTCCACTCTTTCATTGTATTGAGATTTACCTGAAACGTGTAGACAATGATGTTTAAGTTCTTATTTTTGTGAAATAAAATACCTCGATCTAAAGTTTTTTCTAATATATCGATTTTTTCTGATAATAAACCAATTTGGTCATTTCTACGGACAAGTTGAGCACCAATCACATCTCTATCATTTATTACTTGTTCGTTTTGTCTTTCTTTCATTCTAATTGTTTTCTCTAGTTCGGCGATTGCTTTTATAAGAGATCTTTCGTTTCGTGTTGTCTCCTCCAATTCGCCTTTCACTTTTGTTATAATATTTAATCCTGATTGAACTTCAACTCTATAACGCAAAATTGATTGTGAGTAAAAATGGAGAAATAATTGCATATTTTGATTTTGGGTGTACGAAATAGAACCGTTCAAAAATATGTTTTTTTTTTTTAAGTGTCTGATCACGGGTATCTATAACTTGCGGACACTCACGTGACGAAGCGAATTAGCCAATCAAAAACTGGGGAGAAAATGTCAGATTGAAGGTTAGAGAGCTTTCCAAATTCAAGAGAACCGTAATTTAAGAGTGTAGTGTGTTTTGGAAGAATGAGTTTTGTTGGAGTAAAAAAATTGAAACTAAATCAAAAATAATTTTAAAAAATTAACAAAACTTCTTATAATGTCAAGCCCCATCTGAGAGTAATGTTATTAGTTTTGGAACGATTTTGAGTAATTTCGTACTCTGGACTAGGGTTTTGGAACGCAACCCTGAAGTTTGTTTTGGTAGCGTGGTTCAGAGGTTATGCGTTTTGTTTTCATAGTTTGGCAGTTTTCATATTGAAGTTTTTAGTGCGTATTGAGTTATTTTATATTTTTTTACCAAACTATGAAAACAAAACGAATAATACGCTATAAACTAAAACAAACTTCAGCTCCCGTTCTTCAATCTGACAGTTTCTCTCCAGTTTTTGATTGGCTAATTCGCTTCGTCACGGGAGTGTCCGCAAGCTATGACTTATGAGTTTGGGGTCATTTAAAAAAAATGGACGATTCCTTTTATAAAATCATGAAATCCATCTTATTTAATAAATATAATAATATAAAATAATTTGAAATATGCGACTTTTCATTCATATATTTGCTAATAAACTTTCGCGGTTGTAAACACGGACTAAATTTCTGACGTTACGGTTTCATACACAAAAACATTTCTCTCTCACACAGACACATATACAGTAAAATTTTTGAAAGAAGTCCGATCAAGGCCATCTACAAATTGTATCTATGAATTAAGATTTTGTGCTGTGAAATTTAGTAGTGTCTTCTATTTAGTTATATCTTGATTCATAGATGCAATTCGTAGATGGCCTTGATCGGACTTCTTTCAAAAATTTTACTGTACATATTTACGCTCCACAACATGAAACAGTAATCAGTAATCTAACCTAAAATTGTGACAGTTGACCGCAAAATATACAAAAGAGATTATTATTCCTTTCTATTTCTTTAAAAGTACTAGTGCAGTATAAGGTAAGTAAATAAACCATTTATTTAAATAAATACCAAACCAAACAATTATAGTTCCAAATTAAACCGGTAGAGCTCGACTGTCGTATCCGTGAAACATTTGTCGTCAGTAGTTGAAATATTTGAAATTAAAGGCAACTTTTAAAAAATCATATCTCTGATTCTAAAGATTTGTAAGCTGTAAAACATACATATTCACATTTAATTTGACCTATTCTTTCAAGAAAAAAATAAATTAGAAAAGTAAAATGACCCCATTCTATCAAATTCAGTAGTGTCGTTTAAGTCCTATTTATAATAGAGAGTTATTGCAGCTTCAACACAAAAATAACGTGTACTTTAAAGTCACGTGACAGCCAGAGTGCGCATGCGTACTAATAAGGTTCACGTTACATGAATAAGGAGCCACGTTATGTGCAATGGAATAGCGAGCGTTTAACGTCACACATTCTGTATCTTTTGAGGTTATGTTTCGGTGAAAAGTGTGGATGTAACCTCGTTTGTGTTGCTCTTAGCGTGAATACACTAATTAAATGCGATAAACATTGAAACTGAAAGTCCTTTATTTCTAAAATAAAGTGTTTTCTACATAAGGTTAACGTTTACGTTCTTTCATCTTAGAAGTTGCAATAACTCCCGAGTGAAGTAACGTTAAGCGCAATGCCACGGCGTAACGTGACCGGTAACGCAAACACAAAATCTGTGATTTATAATAAACGCCAAAGATAGCATTTTTAACCAATCAAAAGAATTCGTTATATTTCGTTAAAATTTGGCTTGCTTTTATTTATTACCTTTATATGACATAGGTATAAAGTTAGTATGTAAAATAATTTAAATAGAAATGGTTAATTTTTGGACATTTTTGTACAAATCAGTTGATTTTAAGCATTTCAAGGTCGCTTAAGTGTCGTGTGTCTGCTTGTGCCTTGTATGTTGGTAAGATTGAAAATGTAAACTTGCATGGACGTCCGATGTGTAAGTGAAAAGTGAACATTAACAAATGTCATACTTACTTTAAGTTTTCTTTTTCTTTATTTAGTTTTCTCAAAATATTTTCTTCCTTTATTAATAAAGCTTCCTTTGATGCGATTTCTTCTTTGAATTGTTGACTCTGATGAACGCTAATTTTAAGTTTTGACTTGATTTCTGTTATTTCGTTTGAAATTTCTTGAACTTGCTTTTGCAGAGTATTTCTGTCTGCACGTACAGCTTCAAATAAATTTTGTTGTTGACGAAGTTTCGTTTCGAGTTCAGCTATAGTTTTTTTCAAATCATAAATTTGTCTCTAAAAATAAATAAATTTATTATCACGGCTTATTGCTTTTGTCGTTACTTTAGTGACGATTTCAAATAAAAAAATTCAAACAACTTTCATTTGCTTGTCATACTATACCTGTTTAATATTATTTTCGTCCATAGCATCTTCCACTTGCTGAGTCAAGTCCAAAGCTTCACTTAAAGCTTTATTCCTATCCTTATCCAATTTTACGTAAAGCTTTTTTTGAGCTTGAAGTTCTTTGTGTATGTTCAACACATCAGCTTCTAATTTTCTTTTTGACTGTTCTTGAATTTTTATCAGTTTCATATGTCCATCAATGGATCCTTGTACTCGCATAAGATTTTTATGAAGAACGTCTTTTTCTTTTGATAATGCTTCAATTGATTTTTTGTCGCTATCCGCTTGTCTTTTGCTGGCTATTACTTCGCGTTCCATCATTGTTATATTCGTATTCATTTTGTCTCGTTCCGTTTCTAATGTGAATTTTAAACGCTCAAGACCTGATATTCTTTTTTCAAGATTTTCTTTAGTTTTGGAAATTTTACCGACGTCGTTGCGCAAGGTGTTGCATTCGTCATTTCTTAACTGAAAATAAATTCAGTAAATATTTTGTTACAAATATGGTACCGTCCAAAAATGAGGGTACAACAACTAATTTGTAAAAATCAATGTTAGTTCAGTTAATGGAGACCAAAAAAGACCTTTGCCCTACAAAAAGTGGGGGAAAACGACTTTAACATATATTTTGGGTCGAGACGGGGATGAAAAATTCAAATTTGTGACCTTGGGAGGCTCGGCGTGAGCAGCCATCGTGGATCAAAGGTGCAAAAAATGAGTTTTTGACTATTTTGTCGAAGACAGTGGTCCGTATAAAAATTTTACAAGAAAACTAAATTAAAGCTTGTCTTTTTTTTTGTATAAAATGGGTTCTCGCAGTTTCTACCTAGGAAAAACACTCAAAGTGTTATGTCCAAAAATACTTAACCAGAAGACAATTTATAAAAAAAAATTAAATCACTCAAAATATAAACAATATTAAGTATTTAATACTTATGGCCGATTGCACCAACGTATCTTATATATTAAACATGGTTTAAATTGACAATATTGCATCGAAATGAAATATCAAATGAATTATAATACATTGCTGTCAAAATTTCGATTTGCATTTATTTGTTTAAACGTAGATTAAAATTTAAATTTTGTTGGTGCAATTGGGCATTAGTCTAATAAGTTTTGTTATTTATAACAGTTTATATTCGTAGTGGCATAGACAGAAAATAAATCATCGATGATTTTCAAATAATTTTTGTTAACGCATTCCTACAAATTCATCAATCACTCTGACCCGGTTAAAGATACGATACTGCGGCTTGAAAATTTTAATTCAGCTTGGAATTCTCCTTCATGTCAAATATTATACGAGTTTTGCTCCAATGAGTGGTTCGCGAATTATTAACAGTTTTAACTTACATGAAATTTCTCTAAATTTTGAAACATCTGCAATTTCGACACAATTAAAGATAAACATTATTGTGTATTTAATACGCGTCGAAATTTCAAATGAAAAAGAGGTTTGCACCGATTTGCAGATGTTTCAAATGGGGTCCTATACCAATTTTCTTTTATTTTTTTTTCCTGTAAGAACAGGATAAAATAAGAACTTCAGTGCAAACGCGACTTAAAAATTTTACGTAATAAGCGAGATATGAATTTTTAAAGTTTAAGAATTTGTGCGTGACGTAGCAGGTACTAACAAGTGATCAACAAACAATGGGACAAACTGTTAGTTATACTGGAAACAATTTTTTTTATGTTTGCATAGCTGAAATGTTTTTATATAAAAACTTATACGTTATATTCACGAAGAAATTATTATTAAGTATAAATAACATAAATAATAAGCATTTAACAAGGGTTTCTTCCTAATAAATTACAGAACATTGAAACAGTTTGACAATATTATTACACAAAGTATGACGACGGATGGCGCTAATGTTTGCCTGTTTTGAAGTTTCAATATTAATTTAATTAATATTATTATTAATTTAATTCATATTACAAATTGATTTAATTATAAATACATGATTATTGTTCATATTACTAGATGTTATAATTAAACAAATGCATCAAACACAAACTTGTTAAATGATTTGTTAGGTTATGGAACAACATGACATTTCATATTCTTTCAAAGGTGACCGCTACAGGCGCGCGATTCTCCTTTTTAAAATCAGGCGACCAATCAAATTCTTAGTACCTAATGCGTCATACCCAATTAGTAATCAACTTCAATCGCTTGTAGTTTCTGACCTAGTCAATATTTAAAGAAAATTTTTTCACTAATACTCATTAATTTATGTATATTTTCGTCATTTTATTTAAGATAGTTAAAATATGACTATGGTATAGGACCCTATTTTAGAAAAGAGGTTATTATTTCTGGCGCCACTCTATTTATTTAATTATTTACGAAAATAACAATAAATTATTATTATTTTTATTATTATTTTTAAAAAAAATGTGAAACAGGCTCATTTTTAATTAATTTAATTCTTGATTCATCCTGTTCTTCCAGAAAAAAAATATATCTAATGAGGAATACTTTGAATGGAATAATATTAATATAATAAATTAATAATAAATAAAACTTTATGCCCATATTTTTGGAAGGTACTGTAATTGTAAAAAAAATCTTACTCTGTAATTTTTGACGAGTTCAGTGTGCTTCTCCCTGAATTCAGCTAATTCCAAATTACTCAATTCTAACTCCATTTGACATTTTTCTAATTTAATTGTAATCATTTCGCCGTCTTTAGTAGCTTTTTCAGTGGCTGTTTTTTGATCCTTCAATTGGGTTTCTAGCGTTGTTAGATGTTTTCTGCAAGCCTCTAGTTCTTCCGTACGTTCTCTTAAAGTTTCCTTTTCTTGTTCAAGTTCTTCGGTAAGAGCAGCAATATCAGTTTCACATTTTTCTATTTGACGCTGTTTTTTTGTGATTTCGCTGGTTTGTTGCTATAATTATTAGTAAACAATAGAAAACAATTTTTAAAGTGTTTTACGCAATATTGAACAATATAATAATGGGGTACTCCGACATTTTTTAAAAATATTTTTTTACATTAGTACAGACCAGTAGGACTCTGAATATCTAACTTTTAGTAAGAAAATGTATGCATCACATGAGATATGAATTTAAAAAATTTCATCGCAATTCAAATTTTTTTATCATGGCGCGCTTATGACGTCAACTCGATGGTGACATCTGCAACGAACTTCAGCGCCTAAATCCACATGTTCATGAGAGCCATTTGCTTGTTTACATATGATTTTAGCAGCAGCGTGTATTTCGGTGTTTGTCCTGTGTTTGTTTATGGTAAAAATAGGAGTAATAATTATAAAGTGGACAAAATGTCAAACAAGAAATATACCCGCGCGTGTTAACTACTAGCACCATCTGTGTTTTTAAACGAAAATATTTACTTTGAAATGAGCAACAGATTATCAACTTGACGTTTTATTATATTTTTCTACTATATGAAGATGGAAACTATAGAAAAAAGTTATTATTTTGCATTAATTCCATATCACCGGAATACCCCATTGGATTTAATAAGGTCATGCACGACTTTTTTATAACTTTAATCGATAGAGTAGTGAAAAATAATAGACGCGTATTTTTTATTTTTTTTCAAATCGATCTTTAATTATGAAAAAATTGTAATGGAAAATTAAGTAACGTCACAGGTTTGAAGCAATGACCATTTTGATTTTCACACTGTTTTAAACGTCAAAGTGACTTTTAAAGATAACCTGAAATTTATGAAAGTAAACATGTCGATGAAATAAGTTTGCCAGTAAATATTGTACGTCATTAACTTACCAAAATAAAGAATAAAATAATATTCTGCAATATATTCAATGTCTCACGTGCATTTATAACCTTCTAGCATCTAATTTCAAATCAAAAGTGAAAGAAACAGCTGATATGTAACGTGTGGATAAGTTCACGCCAAATGAAAATTATATTTATAAAAATGAATAAAACGATGTTATATTAATATAATATATTATAGCATATTTAGATATGTAATCCTCAATTTATAGTCTATGTATATTTTTCTTTTAGAAATTCTGTGTCCATAAAATGTCTCTTTGAAATGAGTCTGAATTTAGGTTCGGAACTTGTGACGTCACAACATGGCTGGTTTTTGCAACTTTTTACAAATATCATATTTTATTACGATCTTATACAACAAAAAAATGTAAATAAAAAATAATTTAATCATACTGAACGATAAATTAGACCATCCTTCTTTTATTTAAACAGGAACAAGATGCAATTATTTTTTTTGCATGACCTCATTATAAATATTGTTCAATATAAAGAAAAGATCCAGAAACGATTATTTACTTCAATCATAAGGTTAAGTTCAGTAGCTTTAAGATCAGCTGCAGAATTTTTATGTTCCAATTCTTCTGAATAGCTCAACGCGTTTGTCAATTTCTGTTTTAAAGTTGTAATTTCATCCACCAATCTCTGTTTTTCTCGTTCAAAACCTTCTTGAGTTTTACTGATTGCTGCAGAACTACAATATCAAAAATAATGTTTTTATTTTATTTTGAAACATTTGAAACAATAAAAAAATTCATGAGAAATAACGAAAAACAAATTTAAATAATCCTTATATCAAACGAAAAAAAAAAAAATAAGTAAAAATCTAAATGCCACGAATGAAATTAGTGAATAATAGGTTAAACTGGTTAATGTCATTTCATATTTACGAACAAATTTAAGTGAAATGAAAATTGAAAAAAATTGTAAAAAATTTAGCTCAGACCACTGTAAATAATCTACTTCTTAAAAAATCAATTAACTAAAAATAAATTACGTAAAAAAGGGTTAAGTAAATGTCATCTTCTAAAACAAAAAATTGCGTATTGAAATGAAGGCCATTACGATACGCAATTGAGTATCGTAATGACTTCATTATGAACGCAAAATCTAAAAATATATTTACTCATCCTCTTCTCCAGCGAGTCTACTCTTGAGCTCCAACTCATTGTTGAGTTTCAAAATTTGATTCCTCATATTTTCAATGACTTCTTGAGCCTGTTGCTCTCTTCCATGGGCGTCATCAGTTAATTGCTTGGCATTGGCTAGTTCTTTCTCTAATAGACAAGTTTTTTCTACGTCCTCTTCCAATTGAATTTTCATGGTTTTTATTGTTTCTTCGTCGTCATCAATTTGTTCTTGCAATATTTGAATTTCTTTCGCTTTTTCTTGGTCATTTTGATAAGTTTCGTAAAATACGTCAAATAGTCTGGAGTAGGCGTCTGCGAATTCAGCTAGTTCTTCGTTTTCTTGGAGTTTAGATAGAATCTGAAATTTTTACAAATATTATTGACTATATCATTAATTAAATTATAACCCAATAAAAAAGCGGGATTTTTCTTGGTTACCATGTATTACAACGGTTATTATCTATCATCGGTTTCAAAAGTAAAGTCCCCTGGATAGGTGACAACTTTCATTATAATGGACAGAATATATTGAAACAACATTTTTAGGAAAACTAGAACATATTTTTGTAATATATCAAAAAATCAATATGTGTTACAGAATATATATATTTTTATAGAAATAAATAAAATATAAATTGGGAGCATGAAATTTCCAAGTTTTCCTCGTTAGCACATATTCTATACTGAATTAAGCAGAAATTATTCAACTAAAAATCATACTTCTGACACAATGTAGACTGGACTTTAAAATTTAAAAAAAACTATAATTTTAAGTACCTTATGTCTAAGAATGGTCCACAGACCATTTACACTATGGAATGGTCTAAGGCTGTGTCCAATGTTGCACTTTTATCACCCTAATATCTAAATCCTAAAATTATATGTCCTAAATCTAGTGATTATTTAGGATTTTAGGAATTAGATTTTAGGGTTTTGCAGGAGCACACTATGGCTTGAAGTTGATAGACACTTACAAAATTGGAATTTGCACGAGCGCCTGTAACGGCAAAGCATAGAAATCAAGGTTGCTATGGTTACTCCGTCCAAACAAAGACCTGTCATCAGCCGTAGACTCTACACTCTAGCCATCGTTTTAGTGGAATAATCGAATGATCTTCAATATTATCAAACAAAAAAGTTGCCCCAGGCACATCTTCTGGTTTTAAACTCATTTTTATTAAACACAACGTACAAATCACAATAAAGAATTAGGTTTAACACTGAATAACAGATGCGAACACAATGACAGATAGGAACAGGATTCCCTGGGAACGGGACGCAAAACAACGAGGGGAGGTTTGTTTGGATGCATGATCTTCTATCTCTCTCTTGCAGTGACGTCCATTTTGTAAGTGTCTATTTGTACAAAACGTCAAATTTACTGTCCAAGAATAGCTTCTTAGCTTTTATTTTATGAAATATAATATTAACATTTACTCTCAAGCATCAAATTGAATCGAATTGTACAATTTATTTTTGTTGTTCTAAAGTGTTGCCATACAAACCAATAGATATCACTAGTGTGCCATTCGGAGCTTAAATACTAAATGCCAAAATGCGACATCGGACACAGCCTAATTTGTTGTTTTCTATTAATTAAATAAAAAGTGACAGGAGAGTATCTCGATTAATATTATTCTTTAAGAAATTTTGTTTCGATATTCTGTTCATAATAAATATTTTAAGCGTATTTATTAAAAAATAAATAAATAAAAAAAAAAAATGATATAAGAGCGACTCGTCATGAATATATGAATATAGTTTTCTTGGGGACTGAAAGACTGCCTATATATGTACAACATAACGAATAGTGTGTTAGGAGATTTGTACTATAATACCAATTTTTTGTTTTGTACATATGTAACTACTGCGTGTAATATTTTTTTTGCCCTCCTGAAGTGTAATGGGAACTTTACAGTTGTATACATAGCAAGTGTAACCTACATTTTACGCTTACTGTGTTGTAACTTGTCTAACTATGCGGTAAAATAATCAAAATACACTGGACGTTTATGGGCATTTAGAAAATAAATCATCTTTACTATAATAAAGTTCATGTAAAAAAGTACTACCTACATAAGTATTTTTTTTACTTTAACATTTCCTGTATTTAAAATTAATTTATATAAACCAAAATCACGGCAGCGACATCTGTCATTGTAAAAATCCGCCGTTACCGACATAGTCACCGATCGATATACCTGTCAAATACGCGAGGCGAAAATTGCTGAAATGTCAAATATCGACACCTACCTATTATTTATTACTAAGAAAACATGAGCAAATAAATATATTATCAGTCATAAACAACTTCTATTATTACAAATAAATATTCGCTAGAAGTACTCTAATGAAGGTAAGTAAAATCAAATTTGGAAATTGACTTAAACCCAGTATTTTAAACTAACCCTTTTCAGAAGTATAATCTATCTCATTAAAAAAAGTGATTTTCATTATCGTCGGCCAAAAAATTTGATACAATTCTCGTGCGTGAAGTATTTTACTGCGCTTCAGCTAATAAACAAAGCTGTCGCGCTGTAAAATACAACGTACGTGCACTCAAATGTAAATAACTATTTTTATATTTCGATGTGTAAAGTTGATACTTTACACACTGCAGAGAATGTGTAAAGTAAAAGATTTTCGTATTGTATTTACTTTACACATTACAAGCTGCCACCATAAATACACGTGTGATATTGGAGTTGTCTTACTTAAATTTAATGAAATACTAAAATTGAATTACAAATGTTGAACATGTTATTATAAAAATATATAACTTAATTTCGTATGAAATGAAGTTTGATAACCTTTGTGACAATACAACAAAATATCGATACCCTATTAATAACGAAGTGCTAATGAATGGATCTTATTTTTAGCTCACTTACGTTTTTGAATTCGCTCTCAATAAGAGAGAATCCACTCTCACATTCTCCAACATCGTACTCTGCCGATCCTTCCTCCTCATCTTCGCTGAATTCGTTTTCCATATTTTACTACACAGTTTGAAAGCACATTAAGCAGCAACACAAAATGCAGACCTGAATAATCATAGCCAGCCAAAAGAGTGGTAAATAAAGTACATAAACTATCATTTCTAGTTTTATCAATAAAAGTCAAAAAATAAATTTTACTCTGTCAATGTATGTTACCTTAACTACCACAGACAAGTTGTATCAATAGACAAAAGAATACTTTACCTGTTGATTTTGGGCTTTATTTTTGGCAAGGTAAACTTTATAAATAAATATATTGATTCATTCATAATAAAAATATCTATTTCAGTCTGCAAAGAGATACTGTCAATCCTTAGGACACAAATAATAATTCTTGTTTACTAATACTCTACAACTTTTATTTGAAGTAAAGGACGCGAGCAGTCATGTGACTTTGATGGCCTTGACAAGCAGATATGGGGGCCCGTGTCAGAATGACAGATAGTAATGGGCTACTTGCGTGGTACTGAAAATCCGATTTCTATCACTATATATGTAATGTTATGTTGAAAACATATACGAGTATAAAAATATAAATTTTATTTTAAAAAAATTATTTGTTTTTTAGTAAATTAAGAAAATTTTCTGTGACGTCATTATAGTTAACTGGAGAACCATGTTTAAAAATTTAACGTATAGATGGCATACGAGAAAGTTTTAATTTGAATTTGACATTAGTTCATTTTTCTCTCTCTCTGGTCTCTCAAATATATTAATTACTTCACAATAAACACATAGGTAGTTACATGTAATTTAAAATATCGGTACCAAAAAGATAAAATACTAACCTCCAAACTATTGTTGAAACGTCACACAGGTGATCTACATTACCTGTACAAACAAACGCAATGGCTTTACGACCATTCATTGGTGCGGCGTAATTCTACGTCATACATGGCGGGAATTCAAATAATCAAATTTCATTATTTTTTTCTGGCTAATTAACAAAAATTTTATCAAAAGAAAAAATATGGGTAGCAAGTTTTTACCTGCTCTTCAAAAATATTAAATAAAAAAAAGTACGCAAGTAGCCCATTATGTACAGAATGGAACAAATTCAAGTTCCTTATATGAAAAACTTTCTTATTATGCACGCAACAGAAAATTGATATAGGTTTTTATGGGCCAACTTTTTAAAATAACTTTAATAGGCAGTACAGGAATTTTCGATCGTCTTTTGTTTTTGAGCTACAGGCTAAAACTTGTTTTTCACTTATTTTGAAAATACCTCATATCTCGTTTGTTAAGTAAGACGTAGTAAAAATGTTTAGATAATTTTTATACAGTTTTTTTTTACGTAGAATAACGTGGTGTAATTAGATTTTTTCAAAACTTAATAATTCTCGAGATATAATACAAACATCATATTTTAATCCTAGATGTTGACGGAGTCTTTTCTTTGTTATAAAAATAGCATATTATAATTACTATTACATCTCGACTTGTCCAAGTACGAATTTTAGGTTTCCCGCATTCAAGAACAGTGTCAATTTAACGTGCGGCAGCTATATCTATAATTTTAAATATTTAATTAATAATAAGATATATTAAATGTACTTCCCAGAAAGCCTTCAGTAAAATCTGTGGATTTTTGACACTTGACATTTATGTCAATTACAAACATTTTAATTTTTCAACTGGTTTCCATGGGCTATTTGATGGATACAATGAATTATTTTATATATTTATAACTCTCTATTTCTAAATCTATAGAAGATATAATAAAAATGTTTAATATATTAGAAAGAGAATTTTATATTCTTTAATATTTGTAGTAACATAAATTTCCAAAAAATAATATTCAGAAGATTTGTTTTAAGGAACTACTACTTCCGGTTGTCCAATTTTTACCAAAACCTTTTCAGCTCTTCCCATGAATGTCAGATTGAGGAATGCATAGTTAAACTGGTCTTATGTCTCATAGTTTTTGAGTAATCGTCCTTCCAACATACTACACACACAGACATCATCGTAAAAATGTTAAAATCTGTTTATAGGGACTTTAAATCGTGCTTATTCACTAAAATCTGGATATGTATTTTAGCATGAATCCAATACCTTTCTTAGCGAGAGATAAAAATGCAATACCGAGGACAAGGAAGACATATTAAGGTATAAATAACTTGCAAATGAAAGATATTTCATACAAAGGTTTTAATATTGAATATACCATTTCAGCCCAAACCCCTTATAAATAATATATTATCACAAGTTTCAGTACTTTGAAATCAAATAACAGTTTTGTATTCTTGAAGAGAAACAAAATAGAATGTTAATTAAGTCAGTTGATGTAAAATTAAATACATTTATGTAGGATTGTTAAAGAGTAAAATAATAAAATAAAAGTATATCAAAACGTTTCTCTCCAACTCATACAAAATATGCTACACAACCTTTTAAATTCATGCAGATTGTTGAACCTCTATCTTCAACTAAATTTTATTTGTAACACTAGAATATGTGATGTAACGACTGGAACAAGTTTACGTAGTTTTTAGTCTTATTGTCGATTGAAATTTGCAATATTTAACAAAATTTTACCACAAATTTCTCAAAGCAAAGTTTAGCAGTCACTCAAAATCCCATAAAAATTAATATTTTAATTCAAATGTTGAAAATAAATAATTAATAACTGATATTCATAAATCACCTTTTGTAAAGTAACAGTTTCTGGCTATACGAATAAATCTATAAAATTGAGGAAATCATCTTTGATTATATGTATTCGTACATAAGTCGAAAACATTTACGAATTATTTATAATCAGATATCTGAGAATTTCTGCCAATTTTTAGTTTTGTTCAAAAAGCCAAAAACAGTCTTTTTAAAAGGCGATTAAAAGATGGGTTACAAAAATGGGCCATATTTATAATGGGGAAGTTTAACAATGTTTCATATAAAAATTTAAAATAAGCTTTATGATGTCATCACGGCGGGAATATTTGAAAAATTGCTATAATTTCAACACAAAATTAAAATAATATTGTGCAATGCCTTATTAGTCAGAATGCAAAACCGAGATCAAAGTATCGAAAAAAAAATGTCCGCCGTCAGTTGTAAAATAAAACCAATAAATTCCAACGACTAGTTTTTAACCAATCATGATGCAAAACACATGAAAATTCAACCAATGAGAACAGTATTATACTGATAAAACCCCGTTACCCCGATAATTTTCCGCTACCAAGTAAATAAACAGTTGTTATTGTTTATAGCTGTCAGTGTGACAATTAAAGTGTCTAGTTTCATTTTGCGTTGTCTTTGGAATTTATCTCACCAAATACCACACGACCTCTGATTTTCTCAGATAAACTTTTATTTTTAAGCACTCATTTTTTTTTACTTTTAAGTAAAATCACTCAAGCAAACTGACATTACGTAAAACCCCTCCTCCTTCGGAGTCGGGATTTACCATGCCGTTTGCTTTCGTGTTTGTTGCTAAGAAAACAAAGTTCGTGCAAAATAAAAATTTATCGATAAAATCAGGAGGTTTTGTGATATTACTTCTGATAGTTTATGGTGTCGAAACATTGGTTTTTTAATAAAAAAAAGAACATAAACTAAAAAGGTACTATTATTCCAAAACCGATTGTGACAACAAATTGTTATTTGATCTATGTTATTTTTAAAATTCTTTATTTAATGTTTGAAAAAATGGTCGGTTCTCAAGCGCCATCTACTACAGAGTGATCAAAAATAATTGATTCAGTTGGCAATACTTGAAGTTGGTAATACTGATACGTAAATTTATTTCCTGTTGTTGACACTGTTGACCGTGACATTTGAAAATTTAAATTTGGGTATATTTACAATTTTTTATTAATATGTATTTTTATTTCTTACATTACCCAAAGGGCAATAATGAGAGCGTTCACGTTAAACTTTTGCAGGTGGCAACACTGCTGTTCACATAATTTTGTGAAAGTTGACATTTTATGGCACATTCACAAATCGAAATTAGTTTTATGCCCGTATTCATAAACACTCGTAAAAAATTTGAACGGTTCTTTATAATTTTTATCCAATAAAAACAGTCGACATCGAAATTTTATTTGTCAAGTTAGAATCTATTTGTCAAAAATTATAACGAATCGTTTTGAAACTTTACGAGTGTTTATGAATATGGGCATTAGTTTCACAAAACGTGTACAGCCCGATTCACAAAAAAGTTTAAAGTAATCCTCATTTTTAGATTAGTGAATTCTATTCTATTCCGGTATTTAAAATTTAATTTTCATGATATTATCAATAAAGCTAATCCAAAAATGAGGATTAGCTTAAACTTTTTTGTGAATCGGGATGATAGTGAATACTCTCATAATTTACTGTTAAATATCATAAAACTTTCGATTGGTGAACGAACCTTTAACTCGCATGTTCGCGTTTGCGCAGAAGCATTTTTTAAGTTTTCGATTTTTGGAAATGAATGCCCTATTTTATTTCTTTACACAGCAATAAGGCTGGTTTGGTTATATAATATACAAATGTAAGTTTGACAGTTGAATGATAAAAAAAAAATCTGGAGGGGGTAAATGTGTCAGGAACTACAGCGCCATTAGTTCCTTACTAAACGCTCTCATTTAAAGCATTTCAATTATAGTGACTGTATATACATAGTGTGGCCAATAGAGGGATTGATTTTGATTGGTCGGCGCGAATTTGCCTAAATATGGCAGATATTATGCCGACAAAGTTACATTTTCAGATTTGTTACGTGAATTATACGTGAATTGAAGGTAATTATATTATATTTATATTTTAGATAGTGCAAATAATTAAATTACACGTGTATTTGTATAACTCAAAGTAATATATACATATTTTTTAACATACCATCTTTTTTAGGTTAACTGTCAAAATTACTAAAAATGTCTAATATTAAGGTATATATTTTAGATGTCTGGTTGCGTGGCGGTTGGTTGTGAAAACAGTTCTTCGAAAGGATTTAAAATGAAAATAAATATTGTTTCCATTTAATATGCTCTTTCATTAATTGTTTATCGAATTTCGGTTAGTTATCACATCATATGAATTCAAATTTCCCGCGGATTTTGCCTAAATATGGCGGCGATTGGCCACACTATGTATATACAGTCACTATAATTTCAATCATTGTAAATCATTAGCTGTCAGGCCCCACCTCTGACATAACCTCTTAGTATTTATTGTCAAAATGATAAGTCAATAGTATTTCCGCCTTCACCTGGGGCCTGTTCCACCAAACACTTTGCAACTTTGCACTTTGCACTTTTCATTTTCAAATATTGTGCCACCGTTGATATATTTTTTTTGCAAAGTTGCAAAGTGAAAGTATTTGTTTGTTTTTCTTCAGATGATTTGATTATTTTATATTACTATGATCTGACAATTATAAATAATTTACTGTCACAGAAGTGTCAAGTCAAATATGTGTTCCAAAAAAGAGGAGAAAATTGAGAAAAAATTGGCGTTTTTAGAATTAAAACTAAAAAAAATCTATACTATTTGCTTCATACAGCGACAATAAATCTTCAAATAATGAAAAAGAAAAACATTGGAAACTATGAGTTAGGACTTCAACTAAATGAGACTTTTTGTTTACCTTTCAGAGATCATACTAATATAATAAGTGCGAAAGTAACTCTGTTTGTCTGTCTGTTACGTTTTCACGCCTAAACCGCTGAACCAATTTTATTTCTCAAGGAATATAAAAATTCATATATATGCTTTTGGTAATAAAGAGTGTTTCAGCGTTTTTGAAAAATCATCCCACAAGGCGGTACAATAGGGGATGATTTCAAATCTATAGCTAAGTTTTAACCGTTAGCATATTTTCGATATTTGTCGGAGAGATAGCTTGCATCATATGTACAAAAGTAAAAGTACCCGAGACATGTTTAGAAATGGGCGCTGTTAGGTGTGGTGCGGGGATCGGGTGGACAGTGGGCGGAACTTGTTACATGTACGATGCGAGGCAGGTTGCCGGCTCCCTATGGGGCGCATGTCCCTGAAGTAAATGTGATAAATTACTGGTGCACATGTAGCTAATCGTTATTCTAGCTTTACCCGTGCGAAGCCGGGGCGGGTCAGCTATTGAAGAAATAAATCATAATTGTTGATAATATAAAGGGTTTTGCAGGAGCACATTATGCCTTGAAGTTGACGCGCAATAATTAAACAAATCTAGTTCGTTGCTATAATTTATGCAAAACGTCAAATTTACCGTCAAATAATAGCTTCTTAGCTTCTATTTTATGAAATATAACATTAATATTTAATTTGAAACATCAAAGTAAAATCGAAGTGTATAATTCATTTTCGTTATTCTTAAGTGTTGCCATACGAACCAATGGATGTCACTAGTGTGCTATTCGGAGTTGTATTTATGTGAATCTAAAATCTAAATGTCAAAATGTGACATCGGACACAGCCTAAACCTAATTTTTTGGCTTTTTTAAGACATCTTTCTAAATTTTCTTTTTTCGGAGTGCGAAACTTTATTGCCGTTAAAGGAAGCAAATAGAACTGATTTTTTAAATTTATTACCTCAAATAATGCAAAATTTTGTTATGATTTTATCCTCTCTTTTCGAAAACATATTGATAACTTCAATGACAATCAAGATGACAGTCATAATTGTCAGATGCAGTCAGATAATAGTAATATAAAATAATCAAATCATCTGAAGAAAAACAAACAAATACTTTCACTTTGCACTTTGCAACTTTGCAAAAAAAATATATCAACGGTGGCACAAGATTTGAAAATAAAAAGTGCAAAGTGCAAAGTTGCAAAGTGTTTGGTGGAACAAAAAGATACCCAAAATTATATTGGCAACTGAAAAATTTATCACTTAAATCACTCTGTATTTTCTTAACTGAAACCAGATATAAATTAAATAAAATATGGCTGCACTTCCCCATTATAGTTAGAATTTTTTTTTTTTTTAATTTATTATTTTTTGACTGCATTACCTTATCGATAATTATTATTTAACGTCCACCGCAATCCGCTAAACAAATTGAAATCTTTGATAAATAGGTTGAAAATTTGAAAGTGATCTAGGTAGGTATATAAGAAACAATAATCTATGTAGTGTCAATAGCGAAAATGTTTAAAACGTGCATTGGATTGATCGCCTTCAACCGACGACAAAATGTTATAAGTTTAAAAATTGTAAATGTCAACACCTTACAGAAATGCACAACATTCCGTCTTTTCATAAAATAAAAATAGATTCAAGACTCATTTATAAGATTGCTAGCTTATATTGTAACACGTTTAGAAAATTCTAACTATCGTTAATTTAAAATAGACTTTAGAAATATTGTAATAATTTTAGGAATTTACATTTTAAACACGATTTAAACGCTATGCTAAATTCGAGGACATTTATTTTAAGTAACAAACACAATAAATATTACAAGAATCATAAGTTTGTTTTACGATTTCTTGGAAAAAAAGCTTCATTTACATTATCGATACGACAGAAACTTTATCAAGTTTAGCCAACTATTTTCACAAAGCGACCTATAATTTTTTAGAACACAAGAATATCCATCGTTATTTTCGTTGTATTTCCAAATAAAATATTTTGATGTTTATCCTATAGTGACATTATTATATTTGGCGTAAAATGTGCAGGTCTAATTTGAAACTAGAATAGAAAATAGTGTCGAACCTACTTTCAAACGAAAACTGAGTTACTGAATAATAACACAGATATCTCGCATACTTATAACACGGTGTTAAAAAAGATCGTTCCAAAAATTTAGGAACATAAGAATACAAATTAAAGTGAGTGAAAAATTAAAATAGATCCCGAAAATTAAGAATTTCATTCTCAGGTAGAACAGTGATATTTAAATTTTATGCTAGGATTAAACAAAAAATTGCAAATCGAAATTTTGACATATTTAGCTTAAAATCAGTTTTAAAAACAGGTTTATCGGAATTTTAGTTAAAAAGTGGTTTTACCCAAAACCGACATATTTATCTGCCAAAAAACGGTAACTATGAACCAAAATAAAATGAAACCGGTTTTTAAAACGCACCCAAACAGAAACACAAAGTGCACTTTTTTATTTAACTCTAAAACCGTTTTACGCTAAAACGAATGAGAAGACTTTATTAACGATTATCGAAAACATAATTTGATTAATGAATAAGAGGATTGTTTCCTGAATATTATCAATCGGTTATTCATTAACCGGTATTTTTTGGGCTTTTTGTGGTGATAGAATATTGATTAAATTTGTTTGCAAGATCTTATACTCGTCGTCAAATGATTATGGACTGATGTTCAACTTTTATCCCTTTCCCAAATCCAAAGTTTTCTTGTTAAATTAAAAAATTTTTCAGGATGTAAAGTCAATGGGTGCGATTCAGTGGGTTGTATTAGCGTGTTTTAAGCTAAAACAGTCCTTTGTCAAAAATATTTTGGCAACTTTGTAATACCTGTCAGAAAAAAGTGAGAGACCAAAGGATCAAATAAAGAAAAAAATATTATTAACAGAAGTAAGAAAAAAAGGACAAATGTCAAAACTGTTCAAAACGGGGTTTGAGATATTTTAAAATTCATTAACATTCAGGTATGAAATATTTGACACATAAAATTTGACATATTTCTAACCTAATTTTGCAATAATGAGTTTCCATTTATACCTTCCATTTACAATAATACTTCCTCATTTGACTAAAGGATATCTGAATTACTTTTCCCTGTGGTAAAATTTCTAAATCACAATTGAATCTCATTGATCCATGTGGAAAATATTACAATGTTGCCATATACTTAATACAAGCTTTAATACAGACTTTAATACAACCCACTGAATTGCACCCAATGTTTTGAAAAAATTGCGTACATTGGCAATAATTGTTTTTGCCTGCCCATTTAAATCTTCTTTTCCTAAACGTTTTTTATAAGAACCAAGTCTATTTAATTCATGAATTTCACTCACTGTGTTTTCAAAAGTCTAAATATAACGCATTTTATAGGATTGGGAATAAAAAGCTCACGCTAATACTTACAAAAATGTCAGAATATAAAATGACATTGACAGATTAGATATTTGTACAGGTAGACACTTAAAAAAATTTGGCATCAGTGTAGAAATCTCCAGTCCATAATTATTAGACGGCAAGCACAGTGTTTTTTTTTTTAATATAGCAAACTTAAATAAACATCAAAAAATTCTAAAAAGTACAGGATGGAACAAATTCGAGTTCCTTATATGAATTTTTTTTTATCAAGCACGCTACAGAAAATTGATGTAGGTCTTTATGGGCCAACATTTTGAGACAACTTTAATAATAGGCACCACAGAAATTTTCGATCGTCTTTTGTTTTTGAGCTACAGGCTAAAACTAACTTGATTTTTGCTTATTTTGAAAATACCTCATTTCTCGCTTATTATAAAAGATAAAGGAAAAATGTTTAGATAATTTTTATACTGTTCTTTACGAAGAATAACATGATGTAAAATAACACGCTGTAATTAGATTTTTTTAAAATTTTATAATTCTCGAGATATAACACAAACATAATATTTTTGAATGGGAACCAATCTTATAAATAGTCTCATATTTTTCTTTATTTTATAAGCTTTTCAACGCAGTATAACAAGTCTACATTCTTTTGTTTTAAACTCTAGTAGAACATGAATTATTAATTTTTTGGGTTGGTTGTAGTTGGCTTTGACACAACTCATTTTTTTCAACCGAAAAAATTAATAATTTATGTTTTACTAGAGTTTAAATCAAAAGAATGTAGACTTGTTATACAGCGTTGAAAAGCTTATAAAATAAGGAAAAATATGAGACTATTTTTAAGATACGTTCCCATTTAAAAATATTATGTTTATGTTATATCTCGAGAATTATAAAATTAAAAAAAAATCAAATTACATCACGTTATTCTACGTAAAAAACAGTATACAAATTATCTAAAACGTTTTTTCTTATGTTTTAAAATAAGCGAAAATCAAGTTTTAGCCTGTAGCTGTGTAGCTCAAAAACAAAAGACGATCGGAAATTTTTGTGGTGCCTATTAAAATTGTCTTAAAAAGTTAGCCCATAAAAACCTACATCAATTTTCTGTAGCTTGCTTAATAAGAATGTTAATTTGCGAACACATATTATACATATTTTTCTCTCATTTAGGTCTACTTTTAAACTACTGATTTTTCTTTAACACCCTGTAAAAATTATTTATTATTTTTTCACAATATGCACAGAAAAAAACAACTTTCTTCATTATTTCTATCCATGTCGTGAAACTTTTTTGTAACGAAAGGAAAACATTTTTCCATTCTAGCTCGTGAACAAACTTGGAACTTGCGTGGGAAAAAAATAATAATTTTTATCTCTAGTTTGATAAATAGCTATTTCCCGCATTACTCGAGATTTTCCAGGAACGAAAAGTTAACCCACAATTTTTAAAATAGAATCAATGATATTGTATCATGATCGTATCGTTAATAAAATAATATCGTCGTATCGTTGATGTAAAACGAGCCTAATTGGCTTTAGAAAACTATACATACCTTTAAAAAATAGTTAAAAAATAAAAAAAATGTTTGTTGCTAAAAATAACTTCCTCCCGTTCTTATAAATAAGCCTTCAAAAAATTCAAGACATTGTAAACGGCGTCAAATGATACATAAAACATTTATTGCACACTCTAACCGGCTTAATGTGACCATATTTTGGCAATGGGACACTATTCGACGAACATCTAGCACAAAAAACTTTCCCGCAATTTCTACAATGATGCCTTCGTTTGACAACTGTAAAATTAGCACCGCATGACATGCATTTTGGAGCTTCTATATCAGGTATCCAAATTGGAGGACGTTCCGTTTCTCCATTACTGGAACAAGGAGCAGTTACAACTGCAGCCTCTGCCACTGTCTCAGTCAAAGTCACGAAATTGTTAACCGCTTCTGAAACTCCATTCATGTTCTCCGTACTGGAAACTCTGCTGTAATTACTGTATTCCTCGCTCTGTTCTCCGTCAACATGGAAATAAACGTTGCTATCGAATAATGCTTCTTGTGCTAAGATGTTCGGGTCGACAGTAAATTCGTTACTTTCGATAACCTCACTCTCTGTGGGGTGGTATTCTATGGAGTTCTCCAAGGTTGTTTCTGTGGTACTTGTGGCGTTTATGAGAAAGACTGATTTTAAAATATTGCGTAAATCGCTGGCGAAATTTGTTTGGAGTTGATCTGCTACTCCGGCGATGCAAACGAATAGGCGGTGGACTAAATCTTCGCTGGATCTGAAAATAATAGTTATTTTTTATACCAGACAATCAAATTCTATTTTACCGACGAGCAGAGTGTTAATTTATGGGTGATGAAATCGCGAGTAAATTATTTGTATTAATTATTTTTATTAAATTGCTTATTATTAATTTATGTAATATAAAAAAAAAATAGCTATTTGTGTATTAAGAGCGCAAAATGCGATATTGTCGATTGAGAGGTTGTTCTCTCGAAATCGACAATGTCCATTTGCGCTCGAAACACACTCAAGATTTGTTCTACAGTCGCCACAATTGGGTCCTCCACCATAACAAAAAATAATAAAATGTACACTTTATACTTACAGTACTGCTCAATAAATAACGATTGGCTAATACAAAAGATACGGTTTAAACTTAAAAAGGCTTTTAAATGATTATATCGTTACATTAGCCATCTATTCCATAAAAAAAAAAAAAATTAGAGCGTCGAAGCAAGGATTTGTAATGATTTGATGAGTTTTTGTAGCAAAATGTGTGGTTAGTTGTCACGCCTGTCACACTGAAAAAATTAGCAAATATTTCAAGGAATTTGTGATTATATAGACATGTATGTGCATTGACTACCTTTTCTCGCAATTATTTAAGTAACGAAATAACTAATAACTTTATTGTAATCAAAATAAATAGTTAACTAGAGATCAGATGTCAGTACGACTCGCAACTATCCTACCGCCATCTGTGTACAGTCATTCCTATTACTAAACATAACTGTTCACACAATTTATTTTATATTTAATTTTATATTATCGTTATTTTCCATTCTTCTTTAGTTTTTATTCAATCTAATCTAAGCATTTTATACTTTCGTTTTTGTAAATGAATGCCCTATTTCATTTTCACAGCAGTGTGGCATTTTGTTAGGTTATGTTAAATACCGACAGAACATATGTCAAATTGACTTGTGAACGTGATAAATGTGTAATTACAGTGCCATTAGTTCCTAACTAAACATTTTCATTAAGAATGTAGACAAGTGACATTTCTCAACATTGTATACTTAGAAATTTGGACAGCGAGCGTTTTTACTACTTTGTCGCGCATGAGCGGCAAAGTGACATTTTGCGTTGACAAAAGAGAGCGCAAATGGCTACTTTCTATAGTGACTGTAGAAAAAAATATATATATATCATCACGGCATATTACCCATTTCTGGGTGTGCCAGTATCTACAACACATGTAGACATCGGTAATTATGACGATATATTTTACCGTGTGTGCGCTTACCAGGCGTCACCTCACGGGCACTTACAGCTGGTGTGGAGAGTGCACCACAGGGGTCACTTTTGTGCAATTTAAAATTGGAAATATTTGGCGTCGGTCGGGATCGAACCCGGTTCCCCTAGGTTCGCGACCAGACACTCAGGCACGCGGCCACGGGACCCCATATTTATGTAATATGACTACAATTATCAGCGAACTCCACTGTTTATGAACAAAATAAGCATAACATCTACGTCACTGACTGCCAAATTATTACAGCTTAACGAATAACAATAGACTTTCTAGAACTAAAAAATAGAAATAATAGGGTATTTGACAATTTTTGGGAAAGAGCTCAGTATGATTAAATTATTTTTTATTTCCTTTTTTGTTGTATAAAAAAACCAGCCATGTTGTGACGTCACAAGTTTCGAACCTAAGTTCAGACTCATTTCAAACAGACATTTTATATGGACACAGAATTTCAAAAAGAAAAATATATATAGACTATAAATTGAGGATTACATATCTAAATATGCTATAATATATTAATATAACATCGTTCTATTCATTTTTGTAAATATAATTTTCATTTGGCGTGAACTTATTCACACGTTACATATCAGCTGTTTCTTTCACTTTTGATTTGAGATTAGATGCTTTTGAAATTTAGAACACATACAAGGAGATCCTTAAGTATAGAAAACCCTGTATAAACAAAATTATTATTATATATTTTTTAATAATTAATACATTTAAAATTGTGTTTTCTAATTTTTATTTCAAATTTCCCGCTAAAACGTTCATGTCGCTCCTGACGTCACGGTATAGTACAGTTAGTAAATCATACTTTATAAAAATAAGAAGTTTCGTAGTTTTATCTGTATTTTTTTTTTCTTTTTCTGCGATAAAGCAGATTGTGGCACACTCAGAAATGAGTAATATGCCGTGATGATATATTTATTTATTTATTTTTAAACACTACTTATAAGTTTTAGAACTAATTAGCAAATGTAGATAAACACTAAAGAAATTTGAAACAAACATAGAAAACCCCAATTTTAAATGTATTAACGATAAAAAAAATATTGGTGTATATGTACAATTTGAAATACTTTCCTAAAATTTGTCAAGTACCCTTTTTAACAATCGTGGAGGACCCCATTGTAATAAAAATTCTAAACAGGTTATACAAAAGTCAAATGATAAAATTACTAATAATGACTACAACCAAAAATATGTATCAGGTATAACAATAAAAGTATGTCAATGATTCATATAATCTATTATTAAATTTTTCCATAGTTAATCATTATCTATTAGGCATTCAGGTGAGCAGTTAAAACTAGCTCAAACATTTTAAAAAAATCCAAAAACACATTACATATTTTGTAATCACAACCCATATGATAAAAAGTTTACACATAGCATTGAAGCATTAAAAGGACATGTTGACAACTTTCTCTACATCGATTTTATCGGTATTTATTCACACTTTCTTTCGTTAGACCGTTTACTGCATAATAATATGTTATTAGTTATAAATAATTACTTTTACTTATGATAATTACATGTATGTATATAAATGACTTTCTACACGCCGCTGAGTATAAAGAAAAATATTATAACATACAAAATAAATAAAAAAATTTTGGAATCCCAATTAAGAGCTCTTGGCAAAAAAACTATACTCCAAATATTGTAAAATGGATTGTAAACAAAGACATGTACTTTCAATAATGCAAAACAATTTGGTAAAACTGTTTCTCGTAAAAAGTATTTTAGTCACAAGTTACTAAATTTAAAGTTCGAGCGTTTCTACACTATAAAAATGTCAAATTATTATGTAATTGCTCATAAATGTTAATTTTTGTGTTTCTTAACATCCAATAAATAATTTTCTAATTTTAAACATGATCCTAAATTAAATAGGCCCATAAACCATAACGAAAAATAATAAAATATACACTTTATCCTTAAAGTACTACTCAATAAGTAACGATTAAGATAAAAAAAAACATTTTTTTAATAATTACTTTGCCTTTGCGAGATATTTGAACTTATTTCCACGCCACACATGACGTCACACTATTGGTATCTTTCTCGCGCAGCCTACTACAGAAACTAGTGTGAGAAAGATAGCTATAGCTTTCTTTAAAAATCAAATTCAGCTATACATACGAAAAACAATTATGACTTTTTGATACCACGAATTACTTCAAAATTAAACGACTTTCATTTAAAAATATTTAAAAAAATTGGTTTATAGGCCCATTGCAAGAATCTTTAAAAATAAGGAAGCTAGAAGTTTATTATTTGATTATATTCAATTTTTAAAAAAATGGACAAAGGTTGTTTTAGATGAGAGCTCTTCAATTTTTTTTAGAAATAATGATAAAACAAAAATTAAAATTTGAAAAAAAAAACTGAGACAAACCTTTTGAAAATAATCTTCGTATCGCATCTAATTTTATAAAACTAGATAAAGATAGATGCTTTGGAATCGGAAGAACAGCCTCAGGCATTTTTATGAATATGCGGCCCAGAAAATTATTTTATATTTTTAAATGAAATTTTCGCCAAAAGATAATTAAATTTTAGATTCGATGTTTATTACGTGTGAAGGAACTTTATCATTATATATTTAGTTAAATAATGTGCACAATTACTTTGTGTATATTTAAATAGTCAAACTATATAAACAAACATAGATAACAATTATTTTCATATTTTCAGATCCAAATTTCAAATATTTTTTGTAGTTTCCCAACTCTAATGAAAACATATTTTTAAAACTGTTTGTTTTGTATGTCACTATCACTTATTTTGACATTCAAATAATTTTATCATTTATTTATTACATAACATCGGAAAAATATATACGCAAAAGAAAAATGTTGACTTTATACGAGGGCTAGCAATTAAATCCGAGACTGGTCAAATTAACATATTAGTTTTTTCCTTTCCCGATAAATTATTTTTTACCTGTTAATTTTTAAATGTCAAGGAATACCTGCCGCTGAAAATTGATACAATAGAACAAAAAATCTTACTATTCCTCAGAAAATTTAAGAAAAATATGCTGTTATCTATCACATTTCACGAGTAGGTAACTTTTAAATGAAAATACAGTGTTAAAAAAATCATAACTCGGAGTAGCTATGAACAGAAATATGTAGGTATGTCTTAATTTAAAAGTATTTAATTAAAAGTCAATTTGACATAAGATATTGTCAAAAATGTTATCTAAAGAAATCAAATCTTTTCAGCATGAATCTTATTTTAGAAATAAAATGGGGTATGTGACCATAATCGAATTTCAATATAATGTCATAATATATAAAAACAAACCTCTCTAACTTCTCATTATAATAATAAAAACTAAACATTAGTTTGTAATAATATTGTTAATAGCAATTTAATGTTTTGGAGAAGGGATCTGTGACGTCAGTTGGGTAGAATGGTAGAAGAAGACAGTTAGACTGAGATAGATATGTTGATGGGTTGATGATAGGTTATGGAATGGCGAACGTGACAGCTGCTGTCACTTTCGCCTACCACAATATATCTATCTCAGTCTGTCTTCTATCATTCTAGCCTACTGACGTCACAAATCCCTTCTCCAAAGTTTTAATAATTATTTTCTCGTAAACTACGAATAATTAATCAATTTAAAAAAATACGGGTATTTTATTTTTTGGTCTAGTATCATATATGCAAAATCAAAATTTAGTCACATACCCCATTAGAAAACGGCGAATGACAATATTCTTTTGCTGCCTGTTACAATAAATTTCAGGAAAATTACATGTCATAATCAACTTTGACAACCTGACTTTTGACTTGAACAATGATCAGACATACGTTTCTCTGTCCATAGCCTACTCCGAGTTAGTTTTATGAAATAAGGACAATTTGAAAGAATTTAAATTCAAAATGATAAATTATACGAATGTCAAGTTTAAAATATCTAATTGTTGGTATTTCACAAAATAGGGATGTAAGGGAACTACAGAAATCGATACCTTGATTGTAAAATGAACATATATAAACAACAACCTAAATAATATTGGGAGTGGGAAATTAGTATATTATTCAATGAGCATGTAATGTCGGCTATTACTTCCATGATTTTTTTTAATTTCGTAGGGAGTAATTTTTTTACTCCATAGCTCGTTTGAAAAATGCGCGGCGCAGTTTTGAATAATTTTCTATATTTATTTTAAAATATCTGGCGGCATACAAATTTATACATTCTCACTATCTGAATTCATTAACTTACATAATTTACACAGATTCATCATTTTGACATTGGAAAAACAATGATATTATGCAAAAAAAAATGTACATTTTTTCTGTTTAAATCGAAGAAAGATAGTCTAATTTATCGTTCAGTATGATTAAATTATTTTTTATTTACATTTTTTGTTGTATAAAATCGTTTTAAAGTATATTTTTGAAAAGTTGCAAAAACCAGCCATGTTGTGACGCCAGAAGTTTCGAACCTAAGTTCAGACTCATTTCAAACAGACATTTTATGGACACACCATTTCTCAGTAATGAGTGCCCGTGAGGTGACGCCTGGTAAGCGCTCACACGGTAGAATATATCGTCATCATTACCGATGTCTACATGTGTTGTAGATACTGGCACACCCAGAAACGGGTAATATGCCGTGATGATATATTATTATTATTATTATTATTACAATTTCTAAAAGAAAAATATATATAGACTATAAATTGAGGATTACATATCTAAATATGATATAATACATTAATATAACATCGTTCTATTAATTTTTATAAATATGATTTTCATTTGGCGTGAACTTATCCACTCGTTACATACCAGCTGTTTCTTTAACTTTTGATTTGAGATTAGACGCTAGAAGGTTATAAACGCACGTGAGACATTGTATATATTGCAAAATATTATTTTATTCTTTATTTATTTATTTATTTCATCGACATGTTTACTTTCATAAATTTCAGGTTATCTTTAAAAACTTTGATGTTTAAAACAGTGTGAAAATCAAAATGGTCGTTGCTCCGAACTTGTGACGTTCCTTAGCAAGGGACGAGCGGGGGTCTAGCAGTCCCGTTTTAAAGAATGTCATTTTCAATTAGAATTTTTTCAGGATTAAATATAGATTTATAGAAAAATAAAAAAATACAGGTCTATTGTTTTTCACTACTCTATCGATTAAAGTTATAAAAAAAAGTCGTGCATGACTTCATTATAACATATGAGCATTATTCTGAGTCAAAGCATACTCGATAATATGACAATTTTTATTAATGGATGATTGTGATTGGTCCTCCCGTGTCATTACTCACTGGCCGTGAGTAATAAGTGAAAACTCACGGCCCGGGAGTAATATGTTGTATTGTATAATAATAAAAATAAAAAAATAGATATACAGTGTGTCCCATTTAAAAGTGCCACCATTGGGATCTCGAGAACTATAAGAGATACGATGTCGGTTAAATGGAAGTTTTTGTGCGCGTTTGGAAGGCCATCTCAGATGAGCTTTTGTTTTTCAAAAAAATTTCATAGGGCACTAGATAATAACGAAAAACTGAATATTGTTGATTTTTCTTTTTCAAATAACTTATAAACTATTAGTAATTGAGAAAAACGTTTCAAATATAAAAGGTAGATATTTTTATTAACTAACCAGTGGTGTACGAAATAAATTTTTTTGTCCGTAAATTTTCGTGATATAACACAAACTTATAAATTTTTAAATGGAACCCATATCTGATTTTAGTCTCAAAAAAATAACTATTTTTTTCTCTTTTCAATGATGTAAGGGTTATTATGTTTTATATTTGTTTTACTCCTAAAATTATTTTTTCTCTTTATTTTCCTGAATTTTCTTATTATTTCCCAAAAAAAACATTATTATTTTTATTAATTATATTGTATTTGATCGATAAAATTTATTTTATGCCTTTATTACTTAATATTTTCATTCTAGACTCATAATTATAACTTACACTATAATGTGCTAAGGGCGACCAGATACAAATATTATAAAAATTAATTTGATACGAATTTTGAGCAAAATTTTCTAACGAAATAAATTATTTAAATACAAGGAGTATTTGCAAATATAAATCTACTAATATTTTCAAAATTTAATAAAAAATAAAGAAAAAATAATAATTTTGAAGGCAAAACAAATATAAAACATAATAACCCTTACATCATTGAAAAGAGAAAAAAATAATTATTTTTTTGAGACTATTCAGATATGGGTTTCATTTAAAAAAAATATAAGTTTGTGTTATATCTCGAAAATTTAAGGATATAAAAATTTATCTCGTACGCCACTGGTTAGTTAATAAAAATATCTATCTTTTATATTTGAAACGTTTTTCTCAATAAATAATAGTTTAGAAGTTATTTGAAAAAGAAAAAAATCAACAATATTCAGTTTTTCGTCATTATCTAGTGCCCTATAATTTTTGGAAAAACAAAAGCACAACTGAGATGGCTTCCCAAAAGCGCATAAAAAGTTCCATTTCACCGACATCGTATCTCTTATAGTTCTCGAGATCCCAGTGGTGGCACTTTTAAATGGGACACACTGTATAATGAATGTATAACTTAATGGTCATGAAAAAATATATTTACCTAAATTTGGCTCTAACTTCATTCCTATTGGCAATTTCGGCAGCTTGCATGGCAAGGGCAATCTCCTCATCATCCGCACAGTTGGAATTGAAGGAAGACGTGTCAGAACTTGCAACACTGACATCATCTTCTTCGTAAGTTTTTTCCAAACGGGGAGATCTTGAAGATTTAGAATGTTTCGAAGCGCAGGCACCAGACTTTTTAACTTCTGTCCGTTTATTATAAGTACACTTAGTTTGTTCAGTTTGTTTACAATCTACGAAATTATCACTATTTGTATTTTTACACTGGCACAAGACGTCTTCATTTTTAGCACAACTACAAGGTTTCACGTCGTTGAAGTCCAAACTGGGAGATCGGTCAAGACTAGTATTTTCTGTACAAATGCCCGAATCATCTGGGGAATCTAGATTTTCTAGCTGTTTTGATAAACATTTCACCTTCTCCGGAACTATTTTAACGGATAGGTGTTTGTTTTTTATTTCACAACACGTCTGTCCATTACTTGTGGTTGGCTTATTTTCATGTTCATTGCTATCTTTCGTCAATAAAATCGACGATAATTTAGCCGAAACCACTTCCAAACAATCGCTTTCTGGCAATGATTCACTTTTGACACTTTCTTCTTTACCAGAAGTCGACGGAATTTCTATATTTTCAGAACTTACAGCCGCATCACTTCCAAAAGTAACTGATTCTTGTTCTTGACTGACAGTAACGGTACAAAAATTTGACACATAATCTTTGCAGATTGGGTAGTCATTGTAAAATCTATCAACAAAATCATCTAAATCACTATGAACATCACTCATTTCACTCACGGCTTTCAAGTCAGTAATTTGTTCGTTATCACATAAAAGTTTTTCCAACATAAAAAGCTCACGTTTGTTTAAAGTCCACAAAAGTTCACGAATTTTATGCAAAAGTGTCCGAAAAGGGCGGAACATTTCCGACATTTCCTCAACGGATTTATCGATACTTAATGGACCGTTAGGAAATACTAATAATCCGCTAACTATCGCCAAACGAGGAATGGTAAACATTAGAGCCGGGTCGTAATCATCGACCATCTCCTGGGTGAGCAGTTTCATTTTTAGGGCTCTTTGAAGCGTTTCTGAGAACAACACGCCGATTAATTCCTGCAGTTCGTACTCTTGAGTTGTTTTTACGGGCACCATCGCGCTCACATAACAAAGTTCGAACTCGGCGAACAGGCGATCGAAGATTTTTAAACTTTCCACTAGCATTTCGGTGATGAGTTCGTCGCTGTTGAGCTTGAGAGGCCCGTTTGGAGTGTTGTTGCGAAGGCACGCTTCACGGAGAAGACTGCGAACGTTTTCTAAGGTTTTTGTTAAGGCTTTGGCGAGTGGACGCATTTCCGCGCTTTCGGCTTCTCGGTTCATTATAGACGAGCCTGCTGCCAGACACTAAAAAAGAAAATAAAAATTGATGGTTTCACATGTTAGAGCTCGTTTTACATTATATTTTTCCTGAAATCGTCATGTAATCTACTATTTCCGTGCCGCGAAACCGGCAGAAATTGAAATTCCCTGCTTAGGCAGGAAAGTAAAATGCAACGTTGCCATATTTATTTTTACAAACACATTTTACGTTTTAATATGAAATATAATTATAAAATTAGAATAAATGATGTCTAGGATATAGTTGTTTTAAATTCTTGTACAACGTTAAATAGAGTTCCTTAAGTTTTAAACGTGATTTAATTGTTAAATGAAAATAGGTTATATGTACCATTCAGTAATTTTGAACCTCTAAAAGACGGATTTATGCAGACTATTTTTTATTTTACTTTTTTTCTTTTTCACTTTTACTTTAAGTTTGGTACTTTATGCAGCTACTTTAAAGCTTTAGGTACACATGGGTAGATATGATTTTTCTCGCATCAGTTGCCATAAATGTAAAGGGGTAATGGGGGATTACGGCTCAATCGCATTAAAGGAAAATAGCAAAAATATACGAATGTATATGCTGAATAACGAATATTAATTAAAAAAAAATGAAATGGTATAATTGAGATATTTCGGAAATAAAGGGTTTTTTGTTATAGCGCTTCGACACTAATATGAAAATATTTTGATTGGCGACCGAGAGACCACCTATACATGCATTACAAATAGCATGTTAGGAGGTGGGGATTACTACCAATGGAAGTTAAGAAATTCAAATTCGAAAGGAGGGGCTAACATTCCTGTACAGCAGTTTTCAAACAGTTTTTATTTTAACATAAATTTCTTGCATTAAACTTAATAATTTAAATACACCTGTAATTATACAGTATAAGTAGACTTATACAGTGTTATAATATTCATTTATTTTTATGTAAATATAACTTAAAATTGCATATATTTCAAGAACATTTAGGTCCATGATGAAAACAGTTTGATATAAAAACACATAAATGTGACGTCACGTCAATCTTTTCAAAATTCGGGAGACCATAACTCGCTTATTAATAGGAATTTTTTCACCGGATTTTCATCAATAGTCTTAGTTTTCCTTATATTTTCAGATGAAATTATAAAAAAAAATGGTGTAATCCCCCATTATAACCTGTAAAAATGGACATAAATTTAATAATTTGTGCATCTGCTATATTACTTGTAGCTATTTTTTCTAATTTTTGCAATCTTACCTACACAAAAACAAATAAATACAGCACAAGCTGACGTTTGTCACGTGAAGTGGTGCACATGCGCAGTTGCGAAATTGTTTTACTTTAACGGTCTTAAGTTGAAAGTTGGTCAATTTTAGTTCTTAAAGTAAAATTAAAAGTGTGCATAGAAAATAGCACATTTATTAACACACCTTTAACTTTTGTAAAGTAAAAGAAAAAGAAAAGGTAAAATAAAAAGTAGGCTGCATAAATCCACCTGTTGGTATTAATTTATTTTCAATTATATTACGAAACATTCCAGAAATTTCCAAAAGGGTCATTTCACATTTTCTTTCTTCATTTTTTTCTTGGAAAAATAGGTCAAATTAAATATGTAGGAGTATGTTACCTTACAAGTCTTTAATATCAGAGATATGATTTTTTAAAAGTTGCGTTTAATTTCAAATATTTCAACGGCTGACGACACGACGACACAGTTTCACGGATATGACAGTCGAGCTCTACCGGTTTAATTTGGAATTATGATTGGTTTAGTATTTATGTAAATAAATAGTTTATTTAGGTGAAGATAATGTGAGCCAACGAAAGGAGCCCGCCATAGCTCAGTTAGTAGAGCGTTGAAGACAGTGGTCCTGAGTTCAAATCGCGGTGGCTAACTTTTTTTCACTCTTCTCTAATTTATTTATTTACATACTTTATACGGCACTAGTACTTTTAAAGAAATAGAAAGTAACAATAATCTTCTCTCTTGTATATTTTGCTGTCAGCTGTCACAATTTTAGGTTATTTGGGTTACTATTTCATGTTGTAAAGCGTAAATGTGTACGTGCATATGAGAGAGAATTATCTTTGTGTAAGTATGAAACTGTGTCGTCACAAATTTAGTCCGTGTTTAAAAGCGCGAAAGTTTATTTGCAAATTTATGAATGAAAAGTAGCATATTTCAAATTATTTTCTATTACTATAATTATTAAATGAGAAGGATTTCATGATTTTATAAAAAAGATCGACATTTTTTTTAAATGACCCCATTATACAAGATTTGGTAGCATATAAATTGAATAGAACTCGGATAAAAATTTGACTAATACAGTATAAAAATAGAAGAAAATAGTATAACGTTAAACGGACTTAATGTGGGTTTATACAAACCCGAAATTCACACAATCATGTAACGCAAGTGCAGTGCATATTAATAATCAGCTATTTGTATGGAGAAATATTGATTAAAGATTAAAAAATAGTTGTTTACATTAAATTAAATTTTATATAATCAACTAAACATCAATGTCACTACTATGAATAATATTAAAATTTTACAAGTTAAATGCATTAGTATTACAGTAAATTACCTTTACATACATAAATATAATGTTTTCTACTATAAACATACTGGCTGGTAGCATGAACAACTGATTAACGGTGATTAGCAAAGTTTTATCTTTGTCAATCGTTTATGGATTATTTTAGAGAAAAATACTTCAAATAACAGTTATAGAACAAATAATTAGCCGGTTCTAAACGAATGACCGCGATAAATCACTGCTAGTCAACTGCTCGCTAACCACACTTAATCAGCTGTTGCAAAGAAATGGGGATCCTTCATCATGTGTGATAGAAAATGTCAAATTTTTTAAAAATATTAGTTTTTAAAATATTCCAGTTTTTCATGCCCATTAACACATCTGCTGCATTTCAAATTCTTACTACAGTCAAGTAAATTAATGCAAAAAATAACGGCAGTAAACCAAATAATACTTATTTGAATTAATGACGCGAATGACGCCACACCAAGAAATCAAGTGTGTTTGTATGAAAATGAAAAAAATGTTGAATGCCATATAGGCTGTCAGTGGCAATCAAAACGGACTATAATATTCATAGTTTTTTTATTTCCAATTATTAACCACGAAAGCTATTTTAAATGTTTTTATTTATTTTTAAGTGATCAGGAAATTCTACGCCACATTAACTATCGCGCTTAAGTTAGATTAAAATTTAATAATTAAGAAGTAGTGTAAGCAAAAATAAATAAATAAATAAAATAGTAGAATACTTTATTCTACAAATTCGGAAATTCCCAATTTTATTAATTCCGTAATCTGTTGTGGTAAACATATAATATAGTAATGTAAAAAAAATGTGGCGATTATACATTTTACACCATAGATTTATAAATATTAGCATTATCATTATCAAGCAGTACATTAATAGTATATTACATCCGAGGTAATATAATGCGCGAGGCTGTTATGAAACTCCCACCGAGGTTATGTATACTATTTTATTCACAATCATCCTCATTTTAAATCAATAATTTTCAACATAAATCAATGAATTATAACCTTAAATTTTATTAATATTTTGACAGCTGTCTTAAAATTTATTTAGCCTACTTAATTATGGGAACTACGGCAATGTTGCTAGGCAACCCCTACATAAACATTTCCAAGCCAAGAGATGGAAGTGAAATCTGTTATTTCCAACCCAAGAGATTGTCATTAAAGTTAGGAATGACGTATTTTCCAACCTCCAAAAGGTTAGGAATCTGTATATTACTATAATGATTGTGAATAAATATATTTTCGGGGAAAATAACAGCAAATTTTAATTAATAAAATCAAATCTATTGAAATTATTTTTTCAAAGTTGTAATATGTACAAATGCCTCAGTTAAATATGTTATAAATTAAATAATTTATAGTACAATTACCACAAAATACAGTTACTATAATTTAATTTTAAGGGTGTGTTGTTTTAATTAGCTCTTGGCATGAAAACAATTTAATTATGCGAGATAACAGAAAAAACGGAATAAAAACACATACTACGTTATTTTCAAAATAATCTTTTGCATGCATAAACAAACGAAGTAATTATTTAAGCAATTTATAAAAAACGACAACAAAATCGCAAAATACGAGTTACGAGCAACTAAGGAATATAACGATGAGCATACAAAAAAATAATGAAAAAGACAATAAATAAATTGTTGTGAAACGACCTACTACAATAATGACAATAATGATTGTTATCATTATAAAGAAAAATTCTAAATGAAATATATAACCATATTACATCATATAAAATTAATATTTTTGTAATGTACAATACAATTTCAGTAAATGAACACAAAAAAACCCAAAATCAAGGACCACCGAAAGCAATTCCACAACAAAAGAAAATTAGAACTATCCAAGGACACTTTTGTTTTGCAACATTAAATCATCAACAAAAATATTATTCATCAAAATTTTCCTCACCTCAGCTCCAAACCATAACTGGCCCGCAAGGTTTTCCTGAAGGACATCTTCAGGAAACTTAACCCTAAAATCCCGATTGGCTCTCTCATTACCAATAAGAACATCCATGATGGCATTGGTGATAGTCAGAACTCTATCTTGAGATTGTCGAAGTTGATTTACAAGAGCCGTGCATCTTTCTGGATCTTTTCTGCCATCAAAACTGTCTAGTTCGCTGGCAATTAAGTTCAATGCCTCATCAGCATAAAAAAATTGCGCGAGTAATGATTTGTCATCTTTCTGTAAGTTCAAAACAATTAATAGGCTTTCATTATACGGTATTATGTTGCTATGTACTCTATAATGATAAAACATGTGCTGAGTGTTTGAATTTTGATTTATTAATAAACCAAGTTCATGGTCACGGAAAAGAAGTAATTGTTTACTAAATATATCATTTTTTCCGGAAAAGTAATAAAGAAAAATTTTACTTCTATTCCACGAATTGGTTGGTTACATTCATCATATATCATAATTTCAGAATTAGGAAATATAACATAATACTTTGTCATAAACAAGATTATACACTTTTGTAAGATTATTGACGTCACAGCAAAAAAGACAATAGAAAGTAGAACTACTTATTTTTAATTAAATACTTATTTACACACAAACATCAGCAAATTAAAATACACAACCATATTAACAAATTTTCTTATGATTTCCCGACAAATTAATGCATAAAATTACTCAAATATTGTGTTTAAAACTTAAAATATGTTGATTTATACATGCACGATTATGTTTTGTTTTATACAGAAAGTGTTTGTAAATTATACATCAAACAGCTGAATATCTAAAGAAAGTTACATTATTAATAAACAAAATTTCGTAAATATTATTTTAAAAGCTACCCAGTTCTGTCAAAGTGATAACAAACAGTCAACAAAAAGTTTTACTTACCTTTGGCCTACAAAACCATTTTCGAAGAGACTCCATTGTTCTAACTAATAAAAACACTTCGAACACAAACAAAATTAAACGAATTACATGTGTTCTAAATTAAAAATAACACAGATTCGTAGCAACTGACCGAACATTATAATTCTTGGCATAAAAGAAACCATGTTGACGAAGACTTGTCTTCATGATAAGCTCATCTAAAATGAGTCATGTGTCAGTGTCGCCACATGCAAAAACAGACGATTTATTGTCATGTTTATTAAAAAAAGAAATACAATTCATTTAAATATAATTCTAATTATTTGTTAAAGTATTGGGTTAATTATAATAATGCACTACCATGTAAAATTATATTTTAAATGAAATAACTACAACAAGATCTTCGGAATTTATTTCTACTTGTGGCAACACTGCAGATGGTGCTTTCACAATAATGGCGGTTTATATAAACAGCGTCCTTTCAAGTACAAGTGTTTCCACAAAAATAAATGAACTTTAAAAATTATGCTTATATAATTATGCTGCTATGTTATTACTTTTATATCACAAATTTAAATATTTATTATGATGAAATAGGCCGTTATATACAATAAATGTTACTTATAGCAACAAAAACAGAAAATATTTATTTTTGTTAACATAAAATTTTAAATATTTGCAGTAATTAAAGTAAGATTTGTCAGTTGATTGCGTAGAACTGTTGATTAACATTCTCAAACAAATATTGCTTTTCCATTTAATCAAGTCAGGTATACATTTTTTACCCGCTACCAGGGAGGTATAAAAATCACACATTTCCTTTGTTACACAGTTCATATTTCAAATGTATGTAACTGTCAGATAAAAGTCACTGTCAAAAAACATCACTTCAAATTAATAATGATGACATTTTAAAAAGAAAATAGAAAATAAAGGAATAGTTATATGCAAAGGAACATAATATAGTTTGCAGCATTAGTAAATACGTAGGTAATTAATAAATAATAAATGGCGGGAGGTTTTGTTTTGTCCACATCAGATTTTTTTAATAAATACGTTTGCCGGTTTCAGGATTGTTTGCATTTATAAACGTTGCTGTTAAGAAAAAAAAAATAAAACCTATTTATGTAAATTGGAAAATAATCAGACATGCAGTCATTTATACATTATTTATTTCCTGGCCGACGTTTCGACTTTAACAAAAGTCTTCTTCAGGGCTGGAAATAGTCAAATGTGTAAATTAGCCCTGAAAAAGACTTTTGTTAAAGTCGAAACGTCGGCCAGAAAATAAATAATGTATAAATGACTGCATGTCTGATTATTTTCCAATGGGGTCCTATACCATTTTTCTTTTATTTTTTTCCTGTAACAACAGGATAAAATAAGAACTTCAGTGCAAACGCGACTTAAAATTTTTACGTAATAAGCGAGATATGAATTTTTAAAGTTCAAGACAGAGTTATACTGGAAACAATTTTTTTCATGTTTGCATAGCTGAAATGTTTTTATATAAAAACTTATACGTTATATTCACGAAGAAATTATTATTAAGTAGGTATAAATAACATAAATAATAAGCATTTAACAATGATTTCTTCCTAATAAATTACAGAACATTGAAACAGTTTGACAATATTATTATTACACAAAGTATGACGACGGATGGCGCTAATGTTTGCCTGTTTTGAAGTTTCAATATTAATTTAATTAATATTATTATTAATTTAATTCATATTACAAATTGATTTAATTATAAATACATGATTATTGTTAATATTACTAGATGTTATAATTAAACAAATTCATCAAACACAAAATTGTTAAATGTTTTGTTAGGTTATAGAACAACATGACATTTCATATTCTTTCAAAGGTGACCGCTGAAGACGCGCGAATCTTCTTTTTAAAATCAGAGGACCAATCAAATTCTTAGTACCTAACGCGTCATACCCAATTAGTAATCAGCTTCAATCGCTTGTAGTTTGTGACCTAGTTAATATTTAAAGAAAAAATTTTCACTAATACTCATTAATTTATGTATATTTTCGTCTTCTTATTTAAGATAATTAAAATATGACTATGGTATAGGACCCCATTTTACATTCTGAAATTAGTCGATCATCGTAATCAACCAAAAAATTATTTAATTTGTGAATGTGTAGGAAAAAATAAAATAAATAAGGGCGTGAATTCATAAAAATAGTTCCGAGTAAATAAAAAGTTCTATTAAGTCATACATATGATTTAATAACATTTTATTTACAAAGAAGTAAATACTACGTCTTCAAAAAGTGAATGTAATATTTAATAATTTATATTGTAATGTATAATATATTATCTACCTTAAAAATACTATAATACAGTTACATAAATATTCTGTTTATCAGATAACATAAACAAGTATAAGTTAACTACTTTCTAATCTTATTACTGATCATCTTTATTTTTAAGTTGCTTTAAAATTTGCTCCGAAACTATTTTAGTAGCTTTGCTAGCATTAGGAATTAAAAACCTATCCATATCAGAAATCAGCAAAGTTTCACCATCTGGAACTCCATATTTAAACGTTATGAGTTCTGGATGGCGTTTCTTTGCTGTAATTTTAACAATCGATGAAAGGGGCCTACGCACAATAACTTGCGTGAGCCCTTTTTTCTCTGGCAACTCGCGAAGGACAATCAAATGACTATCAGTTACTATTAAATGACTATTACACATATATCCGTTTTCCTTTACTTCTTGGCATTTAAAAGTTTCAATAACATCGGGATTTTTTAGCCAAGTTTGCAATGGAATCAATTCTTTAATTTCATCGTCTTCGGTAGACTGCACAGCCATATTATCGTTATCGTCATCAATACTAAATACTGGAGCAACATTACGATATCTCTTCCCGTTTTTATCATTACAGGACACGTGTCTGTCTGGCATAGGTCCATTGGAATTTGCATTAGGGTTTACGATATAATCAAATAATTTGCCTTTAACTTCAGCCGATTTAAGTTTCATCGCCGCGGAAATTTTCCCTAACAAATCAACCGATTGAGTTGTTTTCAAATTTTCTATGGGGGTTAAACCGGGATTAGGACTACAAACAAGACATTTTGAGGAGTTATGCTCTTGTAAACAATCGTTTACATTTTGCCCAAAATATTCGTGCACAGCCAAATATCCACCCGTCACCATTGAAACATATTGAGTATGTTTTTGTAAAAATGATGCAACAACCATATGTGTATACTGGTCTTCCTCAAGCCGACCAGAACCCAAAAAACATAAATGTTCCCCGCCCGCATTTGAATTTGCCGCCAAAGCTTGTCTTTGGGCAGAAAGTAAACCCTGAACTGCAGTAGCGAAAGCCGACGGCTCTTGTAGCATTAAATTGCAATCTAAATGAAAAGCAGTGGGAAGATGGCCTGCGTTATATTGATCAGCTGGCCGACAATCAACTAAAAAGAATTTAACCGCATCGACATTAGTAGACTGCGTAGCAGCATTTTCAACTAATTCATGAGCGGATACAGGGAGACATAACGCCTGGGAAACTACAGCATTTTCTTCAGCAATTTCGACAAGACTTTTGTACAAATTTTGCATTAAATCTGTCCGGAAAGAAACTGGTGTTTTCATTGTATAATATTGAGCCAATGAGCAAAAATCTGCCACATCGTCTGCTTCTAAAGCGCAAGGCATACTAGCGATTGCATCGACTATTTTTTCTTTTGATTCATTTTTCATAGAAATGATTTGATCCCGAGCATTAACTACCATTATTAGGGACAAAAAGAACACGAAAAATGGATCTGATTGTTGAAAATAAAGATCCCACATTGATAAAATTACTGGAAGAGAACACGGTGCAGCAAAAAGTGTTTGAAACCATGATAAACAATACAAATCAGGTGTGATGCGTTTAGTGTCTAAAAAGGAACATAATTCGGGATCGTGGTATAAAAGTAGAAGCCGCAAAACATGGAACGCATTACCGTTTTTATGGCAACTTTGGGGAATATATGTATCTCTTATTGCTTCAAACAAATTATAAATTTTACTTTTTGGTATTTTAAGCGCAATTAAAGGTAATAACAATTCAAGCCAACCATTATTTCTTTCGTATTTAAGATTTCTGCTTTTGCAATAAAATGTTAAAATTGATTCGAGATCCGATATTACCGAAACTTTATCTTCATCGTCATTTCCTAATTTCGATACACACTGTTGACAATCTTCTCGAAGAATTGACTGGTTCGGTAAATCAAATATTTCGTTGAAATGAACAAGCTGATCCCCTTCATCTTGCACGTCGAGACAAATTTGCCAAACTTGGGACCTTAATTCTTCTGGAAGTGTTTTGCCCTTACAAATACAATAAATATCTGTTGCAGAACACTCTTCTAAAAGAGCGTTTTCCAATTCCGTTATCCTAAAAGAGAAAGGTGCTGATAAGAATACGGTAAATATTTAGATTAAATGACGTATTTACATAACAATGAACAAATAATAAAGGAATTACTTGCTATAGTATTTACCATGTTCTATCATCGGTCTGGGCCATTTTTTACCATATCTTCAGTAAATCTTGTAAACTATTTACGTACAAATTAATTGTTAACACATGTCAATCTGACAGAAAGAAACCAATCTTTTGCAATGTCGATAAAGAAGGTGAAACGTGGCCTTATCATGCGCAATTCATAGCCGTTACGAATATTTTAATTTACGAATAAAAGAAATCCATTTTGTTTGTTTTAAAATTGATTTTAATATGTAACCATTTTTTTATCAATTACATATAAAATATATGTTATATATTTAGAGATTATTTGTCGTAAATTATAATTTCAAAATATTAAATCACAAATGAGAATTAGGTACGCCAATGGGCAGCACTGATTATCTTCCACTACGGATGGTACAGTACATGTAAAAAATTATATACATTATTGGCGTCTCCTACAAACGCCATCGCGAACTAAATTTAAAGTGCAGTCATTAATATACAATAAATTGTTTTTCTATTTCAGTATTCTTATAAGCCTATAAAAGCACTGTTAACACGTCATTAACAAGATCTGTAAGCGCACTATTTGATACAATGAATTAATGTATAGAATCAGACAAAAATCACAACCCACAATCAGGGGTGTAGTCGAGGGTATACGCGGGTATACGCCGTATACCATCTGGATTTTTTAGGTGCCCGAGCGTGTACCCTCTGCTTTTAAATATTTGAGACAAAAATTATAAAAATTAAATCAACTAATGAAAATTTTATCCCACAATTAATATAATTTTTTTAGAAATTATATTAAAATTATCTTTATGTTTATAAAATGTACTCTATTATTGAAATTTTAATTTTGATTTTTGTTATATAGAAGCCGTATACCGTTTTCAGTTTTCGCAAAATGTACGATTCGTAGTAGGCAGGTTTGCGACTTTTATACGTAAGGCAGTATTTAATTATTTTATTTTTTCTTTGTGTTAATAGTTTTTGTATTTTGAATTTTAGTTGAAAATTTAAAAGATGACATTAACTTCGTATTAAGTCACAATGTATAATAGTCGCGCGCTTGTTGTGTTGTTGTGTTTCGATTTTAGACAGTTTATCCAGATAAATATATTCTCGTTTGTAATTTTTATACATGAAAGGGAAAATTCACATCCCTTGAAAAAATGTAATTTTCAATTATAAGGCATTTGACCTTGAATGAAAAAAAATTACGCCATTTTTTTTTAGTATCTTTTTTCTTCTTCAAAGTCGAAATGATTAAATATCATTTAATTTTGTCATTTTTATTTCATAACTGACAGCTGACGGGTGATATTTTTTCGTTTTTGTAAACTTGGTGTGTATTTTGACCAATCAGAAGACAGAATTTATATCCCTATCTAAATTAAAATTAACGGTATTTTCTTATGTGAAATGAATGAAGTATAACTGATAAAAAAACACCGTCATATTTTTGACAAGTCGCATTTTCTAAAAATCTCATTTTAAAATTACTTCAATAGAAAATATAGTATAAAAAACATGTTTCATTAGGCCTGTAAATGTACTCGTCATTTGTTTGGACTCGTACGTCAACAAATTGCCTTGTGGAATGCACTTTGTGGTATAACATATTATTTATCTCCTCTATGGTCTCAAAACATCGTTCTTTTCTTGTCCTCTTTATCTTCGAAAAAAGACTTAGGCGCATCATTTGTAAACGTCCGAATTAAGAGGGCGCCAAAAGTAATAATTAATTTTTTACATGTACTGTACCATCCAAAAGTGAATAATCGGTGTAGTAGTAATGAAATTGATCACGAGGTGCGTTCCGGTTTTAAACTGACAACTAAATTACATAACCTAGCATTTAGGGATAACAGGATAAGGTGTGATCATAAAACGTGCAATAAGTGAATAAAAATTGTATAAAATGGCATCATCTGCTGGTAGTACAAGTTCACCTTTCCCTAAATGGCAAATAGCAATAGCACTAGGCGCTACTGGAGCAATAGGCTTGGGATACTGGTATATGAAACATTACACTCTAGAAAAAAGCAAGAAACACACCAAAGAGAGTTTACTTGCGTTAGGAAAAAAGTCTTGTAACTCAGTAGATGAATCCACAGAAATTAAAAGCACAGTTCCTAAAACATCACTACAAAAAGCATTAGAGTTTAAAGCAGAAGGCAATGATTTTTTCAAAAAAGGATCCTATGATAAAGCAATAGTCAGTTACTCTAAAGCTATAGAAGAATGTCCAGTATCAAACGTTAATGATCTCGCTACATTTTATCAAAATCGAGCGGCAGCTTACGACCACCTTAAAAAATACAGCGCTGTTATTGAAGACTGCACAAAAGCTTTAGAATTTAAATCTAATTACACTAAAGCTTTATACAGACGAGCTAGAGCATATGAATCTGTTAAAAATTGGAGTGACTGCCTCGATGATGTTTCGGCAGTCTGTCTTCTGCAAGGTTTTCAGGATCAAAGCGCTTTAGTAATGGCAGACCGCGTTTTAAAAGAATTAGGACGAAAACATGCATGTGAAGCTATGGCTTCTCGAATTCCAATCACTCCTTCAAAACATTTTATCAAAACATACTTTTTATCATTCTCTGAAGATCCCGCGTACAATATAATTATGTCAGATTTAAAAATAGAACCTGATGCAGAATTAAAAGGTTTTTTACGTGCTAGAAAAGCATTTTTAGAGGGTACATACGATAATATAATACCAGCATGCACCGAAGAAATTGATTCTAGTGAAGCAGAATCACAATATAAATTAGAAGCATTATTACTTCGAGCTACATTTTATCTTCTACGCGGCTCTCACGAATTAGCTTTAACCGATTATGAAAATATAATCAGTAACGAACAAGCAGATGTTAAGGTTAGAGTCAGCGCTTTAATTAAACGGGCTTCTCTATTCATGCAATTGGAAAAACCTGAAGAATGCATTAACGATTTTAATAAAGCAGCAGAATTAGGGCCGAATATTTCTGATGTATTCCACCATAGAGGACAAGTCAATCTCCTCATGGACAAAATTGAAGATGCCACAAAAGACTTCGACCGTGCTGTAGACTTAAACCCAAATTTCCCTATTGCGTACGTTCAAAAATGCTACTCCGACTATCGCCAAGCTTTAACAGCGAGAGATATTCCTCGCGTAGAAAAATGCATTCAAAATTTCGTTACTGCAACAGAACGATTCCCCAAATGTACAGAATGTTTTATTCTTTATGCTCAAGTTCTAGCTGATCAACAACAATTCGAAAAGGCGAATGAATACTATGAAAAAGGGTTGAAAATTGATAATACAAACGCGACTGTTTATGTACATAAAGGGCTGTTAACATTACAGTGGACAGGTGATACAGATAAGGCTGTTAAGTTAATGAATACTGCAATTGAGAGGGATCCTCTGTGTGAATTTGCTTACGAAACACTTGCTACGGTTGAAGTTCAAAGGTAAGAAATTCATAAATGATTCACAAATATTTTATACATGATTTTGTGAAAATGTGATACGTTAAAAAAGAGGGATCGAATTTCTATACGTTTTACACCTGAAATATCATTTCACATTAACGAAAATGATTTCACACAAATGAAAACTGTATTCACAGTAACGAAATATTTCACATTAACGAAAACTAATTTCAATTAAATGGAAAAATTTCATTTTTTATATTCCTTACAATATTTTATAAGTAAATGATACTAATAATAACTTACTCGCTTTTATCATTGTTGTCATCAAATTTCATCATTTCTGTATCCAATTCTATCATTGTTGTAATTAAGTTTTATCATTGTTGTAATCAAATTTAATCTATATATTTTAAAGTATGATTTCACAGTTTGGAAATATTATTTTACAACACACTAACGAAAACTAATTTCAACTAAATGAAAACAGATTTCATTTTTTATATTCCTTAAATCCTTAGAATATTTTATAAGTAAATGATACCAATAATAAAATTCTCGCTTATAGCGTAGTTAACAATATTGTATTCAAATTTTATCATTGTTGTAATCAAGTTTCATCATTATTGTAATTAAGTTCTATCATTGTTGTAATCAAATTTTACATTATGATTTCACACTTTCGAAATATTAATTTACCTTAACGAAATATAATTTCACATTCATGAAAACTAAATTCACGCAAATGGAAACTAAATTCACAGCAACGAAATATGATTTCACATTAACGAAAAATTGTTTCCCACAAATGAAAACAGACGTACTTAACAATGTTGTATTCAAATTTTATCATTATTGTAATCAAGTTTCATCATTGTTATAATCAAGCTCCATCATTGTTGTAATTAAGTTCTATCATTGTTGTAATTAAATTTAATCTAACCTTTTACATTATGATTTCACACTTTCGAAATATGATTTTACGTTAACGAAATATAATTTCACATTCATGAAAACTAATTCCTTCAAATGGAAATTTTATAATTGTTGTAATCAAGTTTCATCATTATTGTAATCTTGTTCTATCATTATTGTAATCAAGTTCTATCATTGTTGAAATTAAGTTCTATCATTGTTGTATTCTAATTTAAAGAAGCCAGCAGTATATGCTGCCGCAACATTGGTATGGCTTAATATGAACTAGACTTATACAAAAAAAGTTGTTTTATTTTAATCTTTAATTAAGCTACTTAAAAATACTATTGCTTATTTATTTAACATTTTATTTTTCATTTGTGTAAGATCAGTTTTGTTAATGTGAAATCATATTTCATTACTGCGAATTTAGTTTTCATTTGTGTGAAATCAGTTTTCGTTATTGTAACATCATATTTCGTTACTGTGAATTCAGTTTTCATTTGTCTGATATTAGTTTTCGTTAATGTTAAATCATATTTCGTTAATGTTAATTCATATTTTGTTAATGTTAAATCATATTTCTTTCATTTTAATCATATTTCAAAAGTGTGAAATCATACTGTAAAAGAAAAGGTATAGAGGTGTAGGTCTGGCAAAAATATTTAATTTTTTTTTTTTCTAGGGGAAATCTTCCAAATGCAATAGCCCTATTCGATAAGGCAATAAAGCTGGCGAAAACAGAAATGGAAATGACCCATCTGTTCTCATTGAGAGATGCGGCTGTGTCTCAACTTAAAATATCCACGAAACTCGGTATTACATTACCGTCCATGTCAGGCGTGTAATTTTGTTTTTGTTAGTGTTACCGCCTGTGTTCATATCGTGCTAAATCAAGCATTCGAACACTTTGATGCTGTCCCTTCATTATTGTTTTATATTTTCATGAAATACATACTTATTTCTATATAGACATAAGCAAATTTATTATGCGTGCTATTTTAATTATGTTTTTTAATGTTTCGTCTTTCACTTGTTCAAATAGATGCACTTTTTTGTTTTGACTTGCCAAAGAAATTTTTATTTATATAACAAAATAAATGATAAGTCTGGTAATAGGCATTCCATTTAATAAAATGTAGAAAAATGATTTTGTTCCAACGAATGTTTTCATCAAGTATTTTACAATAAAAATACAATAATACAAAGAAAAATATTTCTAATAAATAAATAAATAATAATAAATTTGATTATTTTTCTTCAAATAATGTAAAATATGAATGTTGTAAATTACAGTATATAATTTTTAAGTAGGAATTATGTACACAATTATTATTTTGTTTTTTTTTTTTATAAAATCCATGTAAAACTTAATAAATAAATATATTTTACATGTGAATTTATAGAATCATGTAAAGAAATGTATTAATAAAACCAAGAATAAGTTAAAATATATTTAAATAAGAGTAAGAAATCATTTTAAGTCCAAAAAAGCAATTTTTGTGCAAGCGGACACAAACTAAACATTTCTCAGATGCCATACAGGCTGCGAAATTGAATTTCGCGGCCGCTGTAATGGTAACGGCCGCGAAATTGGATGTAAACCTATATATAGTAAAATTTTGGAAGAAGTCCGATCAAGGCCGATTTTATGCTGTCAAATTTAATAGTGGTGTTTTAGATAGTTTTTATGAGGTACTCAAAATATTATGTACCCTCATAAAAACTAAGTAATAGACGCTACTAAATTTGACAGCACAAAATCTTAATTCATAGATACAATTCGTAGATGGCCTTGATCGGACTTCTTTCAAAAATTTTACTTTACACTAAAATTACTTTCTAATATAACAACAATAAGTTTCTTGGTTTGTTTTTTAAAATAAATACAATAAATATTGTAAAATAGTTATTTTACCTATATACATAGGTAAGGGAGGTAATGTTTTCAGTCAAAAAATTCTATAATAAGTTTTCAGTGAATAAGCACGAATTAGGGTTCCCACAACCCGTTTTTAGCAAACTTACAAAAAATACTATTTTCCGTATTTACGCTTTCTGCATTCGTTTAGAGTTGATTAGATTTTGGGTAAAATTGGACAACCGGAAGTGATACTTAACTTGAAGCACATAGGTAACAGTTAATGAAAAACTATATTAAAATATAATCCAAAATTATTCAAATTTGGTATTTAAGGCTTTCATATTAATAAGAACGACATATTAGATTTTTGCTAAAATTGGCAAACCGGAAGTGGAACTTTACTTGAAGCTCTGAACAGATATATATTGGAAACAGCATATTAGATTTTGACTATATATGATAAGCCGGATGTGAACTTTGAGCTCATAACAAATTTTGGAGGAAAAACAATATAATCCAAAATTTCGTATTACAGACTTTTATTTATTGGAACAAAAAATTAGATTTTGTTTACGAACGATCAACCGGAAGTGATACTTTACTCAAAGCTCATTGTTATTTTAAACTTGAAATTGGCGTGAGGCATGTGCTGGCCACATAAGAAATAAATAAAATAGTTTGTATTTTAATGCTGAAGATGCGAGCTGTTGCAGCTCTCGAAACGTCCAAATATGCTTAAAATAACTGATTTATTTTTACTCAATCTACCTTTTGTTTTTAAAAATTCTTGAAGTACCTTGATAATGCGAACCTAGTTTCACGCGAAAAAAATTTCATACAACTACAAGGTATTCCATGCACTACTTTTGTAATAAAGAATTTTTTCCTAAATGGATAAAATAACTGGATAATTAAACAGTAAACCAGTTATTTTTTTGGTTTCTTGCCCTGATTCAAAGTACGAAGGGGATCTACAAAACAAATAAAAGATCATTTCTTATCAACAGCAGTAGCAGATATAAGGTTCAACTTTCATTTCTTTATTTACTTTTTGCTGACGGTATGAACATATTAAAATTAATCAAATTCGTAAGTAACAATATTTTAGTAATTTAACAAAACTAATTTTCATTTTATGCACGTGATTTTTGAGTGGTATGCATGCTTAGGAATATTTTTCCGCACTAGTATAAAAATTTAGTGGCAAAATTAGACCACTAAAGAAATAAATTATATAATTACATACTTAGTATTAAGGGAAAAGGAAGTAAACTACATGAAATATTTGTTTTGTCAAGATTAAAAAGTGACAGAACAAGAACATCGTAACAAAAATCATAAATGACGTTTCAAATTCTTCGTGTGAAGTTCTATCTGTTTAACAAATTAATATAATGAATGTCTCAAGTGAAATATACAACGTTGCAGTAAATGGGAATGACTGTTCTCAAAATATACTGGAATTTCCAAAGTAGATATTTTTATTTGAAAGAAAAACTAATACATAACCTAACATATAAGCAATGTGAAAGTTCATATCTTTTTCTACTGGCTTGCAAAATAAATATCATGGATGTTAATAAGCCCGGAGAGAACGTTGTCGATGATGACTGTTACATAGTTTACGATAGTGATCCTAACAGGGGTAATAATCAAAGTGTTCCAACAATAGATCATGAGTTCGCGGGTTCTTCTAGTGTCGGTAACGACAGTAGTTCTAGCAGTAGCAGCCACGTTCTACCAAGTGTACGCTGTGGCCAAGGAAGGCAACTACGAAGAAACAAGGAAAGTACTGGTAGTAGTTTAAATCGTCACAATTCAAATCCTATAGCGAACAGTAATTCTAGTAATCCTCAATCAGTTTTGAACTTGAACCCATTTACAATTAATCAGTTTTTAAACTACCAATCATTTTTTCAAAGTCGTGGGCTTGCTGTACTTAATATTCCTACAAATTATCATGAACAACGTTCCAATATTTCGATACAAAGATTTAGGAAAGAATCCTTGTTTAGTGAGTCCAGTACGGTGTCTTCCAAAGGTCAACATAATCGACAGGAGAGCAAGTTTGAGTTAAACAGAAAAGGTAACTAAAGTTTGTTTATACAAATACACTCAAACCTGTATTTACACGATTTCGAAATAACACTGTTTAGAATATCGCCAATTTTGTAAAATATTTGATCAAAACTCCGTATTTATGAAATAAAAAATATATCTTATGACTATACACATTTTTACATGATTTTTTACGGATTCTTCCAAAAAGAATGTACCATGTAAAAACGGATGTGACACGAGAAAAAATCGGTCTGTGCAATGTTAAATGCCAGCGGGATTTCTGCAAACCAACAAAATTTTACTATGAGTTGTTATATGTAACACATGAACCGCTTTTGCAATAGACCAGTACGTTAACGAACACTATATCACAGTGACGTTATTTCGACTTTCAAGAATACTCTCCCTTACCGCACCCGTTTTCTCTCGTGTCACAATAATTGAATCATATAGGATCTCATTTTTTCATCCGAAATTTCAACACGTATTAAATACCTTATATTGTTTATTTTTTCAGTAATTTAAATTTATTTCATAAACTGTTATTCTTGTTAACTATTTTTTAACAACTCTGAGAGTCCACTCTAGGTAAATATGTAAGAATTTTTTTTTTGTACAAAAAATTGCGAGCTTTAATTTTGCATTCTTGTAAATATAGTCGACTCTCTAAATCACTCTCTTATTAGAATTTTTCTCTAAATCGAATTATTTTTTGACATGTATAACTGTATTTGCTCATATACAGTATTGGCCATAAAGATAGCAACTTAAAAAAAAATCAATTGTTCTAATGTAAAAACTGGGATTTCAGAAATAAATTACTGCACATTAGTGTCTTGAACCAATTTTAATTTACATTAAAATAATTTCCATTATATTAACAAAAATTGATTCACTTGATAACAATTGGAGATTTTATCAATTGAAACTTTGTGTAACTCAAAAAAAATAAAGACAATGAAAGTTCGAAATACTTCTTTTATTCTTAAAAATTGATTTATGTGCAAAAAAATATTTTTTATTTGGACATAAAAATAAAAATAGCAACTTTTATAAAATTAATATAAAAACTAAATTTTCTAATATTTAGTGTAATAACCGGAACCACGAGAATTTATTACTTCTTCTCGTTTCATCATGAATTCAAGTAATTTTGTTATTACATTTCTATCAATTAATCTTAGTTCATCACTAAATAATACTCTTTTCCACATGTCAGTTGTCCAGTTTACATGATTTTCTGCAAAAAAATAATCGGGCCTTCACGATCTTCTTCGAAAGAAGTGGTTTCTTTGCAGGCCGTCGACTATAAAGTTCTCCGGCAACTAATATTCTTCTTCCCTGTCTTGAAGATATTTTATCTTTAACATTACTTAGTAGAAAGCCTAAAATTTTCTTTGACGATAACAATGGATTTTTAACGATATGTGTTTTATCATTCTGTCGCTTCGGTTTGGTGTTTTTTTTTGTCTACTAGAAATTGTAGAAGACTCAATATTACCCTTCCTTCAAAAATGGATTATTATTCGTGCTATTGTAGATTTATGCAAATTAAAGTTCTTCGACATTTTATTCCGCGAAGCACTATTTTCATATGATTTAATTATTAAATTGCGAAATTCTTTAGTCAAAGTCTTATTACGACCCATAATTTTGATGTACTAATTTATATTTTTTTAAACAATTATACGATATAAACGTTGAAATTGAGAAAATAAAAACATTCATTATGTAGTTGCTATTTTTATGTCCAGACAAAAGTAAGAATTTTGCAAATTAAATAAATTCTATAAATTTAATATAAATTATTTTAACATAAAATAAACTTATTTTAAGAGGTTATTCTTTATGTAATTTATTTTCAATATTCTTATGTTCACTTCAGAGAAATAGAATTTTTTTAAAAGTTGCTATCTTTATGGCCAATACTGTATGTGAAAATTATTCTTTAAATTGAAATGTTTAATTCGAACTTTCCTTTGATAAAATTAAATTTTGGGCATTTATCACCAATTTCAATGAAATTCGCCTCTATAAATCGAATTTAGATTTAGATAACTGAAATATAATAAATTTGTGTAGTTATGTTTTGACTAGTTATAAAAAAATATTATTTATTAATATCAAAAGAAAATACAATGCATTATTATATCAATCTTTTGATATTATTGTAATCAATGGCCGCGTTCAGCACCTCTCATCGTTGGCATCGCTGACCTCCGAAGTTTGACGAACACAATGAATGGACGAACATAATTGGTCCAGCAATTGCATTCGGCAATCATCGGCACGCAGCGGTGCTGAACGCGCCCAATTATTGTCAAATATTTTCTCTTTATTTATTTTTAGTTATATTAACTGAATAACATTTTCTTTTTCTTTGCATATACATACTCTTTGTAATTTATATAAATGTTCATTCAATTTTCTTTTATTCTCTCTCGTTCAAATTCTCTCTAATTCGAACAAATTCAAATTATCCTTGCGAATTCGATTTATAGAGAGTTGGCTATAACTGTATTCGAAAAAATGACCAAAACATAAAAAAAACTTCTTGCACCTTTGATCCAAGAGGGCGGCTCCCAAGGTCAAAAACTTGAATTTTTTATCCTTATCCTCACCTTATAAACGGGTTAAATGAACAAATCAATATTAACATAAAAATGATAACAAAAACATTAATAAACACGAAGATAACAAGTATATTATTGTTATGGAAATAAAAAAAACTGCTTTTCTGGAAAGTAGTTAGAGAATTTTTTTATTTTATCATTACAGAAGACAAGGAAAATATCACGCAAATCCGAAGATGGATTCCTGTAGGAAATCCCAGCGCGGATCCTGGAATTTATTTCACTTTAATGTCCTACAACGTTTTAGCGCAAGACTTAGTTGTTGAACATTCTCATTTGTACAGAAGACACAAACCACGTGCAATGCTTTGGGAAACTCGATGGAAGAATTTATATGAAGAAATATTAGAAAATAACCCTGAAGTAATAAAAAATATAATTTATAAAGAACGTATTCTACTTTAAATTGATTATAGATCTTCTGTTTACAAGAAGTCCAAGAAGATCACTTGAAAGATTACTACCACCAATTTTTAAATAAAGGTTTGTGGGGAATTGAATATTGTGTTTCATATTTTATTTATCTTTGATGAATAGGATACGCACATATTTTTAAAAGGAAAACAGGATATAGAACAGATGGTTGTGCTATTTATTATAAAAAAAATATATTCCGATTAATAGAAAACACAACAGTGGAATACAATCAAAATTATCCAGTATTAGATCGAGATAATGTTGCAATTATTGCAAAGTTTGCTCCAGTTGATAATTTGAAAGCGGAATTTGTAGTTGCAACCACGCATTTACTCTATAATCCGAAAAGAGAAGATGTGAGATTAGCTCAAACTCAAATACTACTCACTGAAATCGACAGGATTGCATATAAGTACAAAAAAGAGTAAGTTTTTAACTTTTTTTTATTATATCACTATATTGTGAAACTTTTTAGAGGAAATAAAAAATATACACCAATTATAATAACTGGAGATTTTAATACTGAACCACAATCAGCTGTTTATCGTTTAGTTGTTAACGGAAAATTACATTACGATACTTTAACAAACAGAACTTTAAGGGAAACAAATTCTACAAATGGTTTAGAAGGGAAACATTTAATACCACCTATTTTACGGATTACAGGTAAGTCCAAATATTGTAATGTTACATACAGCGACATGTACTTTCAAGAATGTCAAACAGTTTTGCTAATTCTGTTTCTCGCAAAAAGTATTTTTAGTTACAAGTTTATTACATTTTAAAGATTGAGAGTTTCTACAAAAACATCCTATAAAAATATCTAATTATTACTCATCTGTTTTCATTTTTTATTTCTTAAGATCCAGTGAATAATGTCATGCAAAAAAAAAAAAAATTTACCTTTTTTCTGTTTAAATTTATTAAATTTATCGTTCAGATAATTAAAATATTTTTTATTTACATTTTTGTAGTATAAAATCGGTTTAAAGTATGATATTTTTAAGTTGCAAAAACTAGCCATGTTGTGACGTCACAGGTTCCGAACCTAAGTTCAGACTCATTTCAAACAGACATTATGACTAAATACAGAGGCTGTGTCCGATGTTGCACATTTATCACCCTAATATCTAAATCCTAAATTTATATGCTCTGAATCTAGTGATTATTTCGGATTTTAGGAATTAGATTTTAGGGTTTTGCAGGAGCACACTATGCCTTGAAGTTGACGCGCACTAATTAAACAAATCATTTGCGTTGCTATAATTTGTGTAAAACGTCAAATTTGCTGTCAAAAAATAGCTTCTATTTTATAAAATGTAGTATTAACATTTAATCTCAAGCATCAAATTAAATACAATTGTATAATTCATTTTTGTTCTAAAGTGTTGCCATATAAACCAATGGATTTCACTATAGTGACTGTATATACATAGTGTGGCCAATCGCCGCCATATTTAGGCAAAATGCGCGGGAAATTTGAATTCATATGATGTGATAACTAAACAAAATTCGATAAACAATTAATGAAAGAGCATATTAAATGAAAACAAAATATTTATTTTTACAAAAATACAGCACTGAATTACAAATAGAGGTATTATATGATATTTTTGTATAATTCATCTCTAATTATACAAATATTTACATACAAATAATATGTACATACGCCCCCCATAATATTAATTTGAAAATTAACACACGCTTTAAAATTTAAACTATACTTTTGATTCTTCGAAAAATGCTAGTTTTAAAATATTGATGAAATTTCCTTTGTTAGATTCATTCTTGTAATCAGCATTATTTGGTTATAATCAACATCCTTTGATGTAATGAACAATTTTACAATTTTAATTTGCAAAATAACAATGCCAATACAAATACACATATAATTTAATTATTTACACTATTGGAATTATAAATATAGTATAATTACTCTAAATTTAGATATAATTCACAAACAATATCTTAAATTTCACTTTTCTGAACGTAATGCATGTAAACAACATTTGAGCTTAGCATAATATCCGCCATATTTAGGCAAATTCGCGCCGACCAATCAAAATCGATCCCCCTATTGGCCACACTATGTATATACAGTCACTAAAGATTTCACTAGTGTGCCATTTGGAGTTGTATTTATGCGAAGAAGACCTAAATACTAAATGCCAAAATACGACATCGGACACAACCTTAGGGGGGAGAAAAAATTTCCAAAAATAATTTTCACCATTTCTATTACATAACTTTTAAGAATTGGTATTTATTGTTATCTTTAAAATATCACTTTGACGTTTAAAACAGTGTGAAAATCAAAATGGTAGTTGTTTCGAACCTGTGACGTCACAGGGCAAGGAACGGAGCGGGGGTCTAACTGCCGCGTTTTCAACAATGTCATTTTTATTGGTAGGGTAAACCGAATAAAGATGTTAAGTATAATCTATTAGAATAAAGTTTGTACAATAATATACAAAATTCCTGATCAAATAATTTACAATAAAATCCATCTTATCCCAGTGTTACTATGATAGATCTAAGGCAGTTCTCTATTTTTTAACAGTAAAAATATTTTGAAATTTAACTTATGAGCCTCAGCCAATCAATGAAGGTTTTTACAATTTCAGCAGAGTATAAAAATACTTACATTTATTATACTGTGGTTTCAGTTCCCAATATAGAGTTAACTGTAAGTACACAAACTGGCAAACTGGTATATTAATAAACAATTATATAATTTATCTAAAAGTTACTATTAACTGTATGTTTTTTGTCAGGCATTTTTAACCTTTCATTCAGTCCTAAATTATAATTATTACCTGAGTGTTGTGTTGAATAATTAATTAGAGTTTTAAGTACTTTCCGAAAATATAAAAATATGTTATATATAATTCCTTTTAAAAAATCAAGGAAGATTTCTCTTCCGGCGTAACCGGAAGTAGAATTCAGGATCTCTTCAAAAAGCAGCAATTAAATTAATCGTAGCGCGCAACATTGTAATTTCAAATATAGGTATAATAATAAAAGAAGATAGCTATTTGTTCCGATATTTAATCAGCCTGTATATTCAAAAAAAGCAGCGGAGGATAGTTTTACAAAACCAATATAGAAGAGAACCAACCGTTATGTATTCAGAAAATGTATAATTTAATATTATTACGTCGTAATATTTTTTGTTGCAAATATTTGTAACGGGTACAGTAAGTTTCTTAATAAAACCGGCCCTTATATGTTTTAGATAAATGCCAACATGTAGATTTAGTTGAACGCAGACAAACTGGCCAAAAACTTTCCCGAGACGACGAACTAAAATTAATTAATCTAAGCCATCACAAGAGACCTGCACCAAAAAAACAGTTACCCGAAAACGAAACGTTATTTTCTACAGGAGTCCTGTCTCATAATCTCAACATCAAATCTGTATTTTTACATAAAACTGAAACGGATACAGAGGGGACCACTTTTCAGGATAAGTGGATTACTGTGGATTACATATTTTATAGGTATGTTGTAATTTTCCATTTTAAATTAAAAATTAATTGTTATATTTTTAGTGGTGCTTTTAATAAGAGTTTGAATAAAGTAAACGAAGATAAATTGAAATTAGTCGCTCGGTATTCGATTCCAACAACGGCGGAATTTACTTCAAAAGTTCGTCAAATTCCGAATTGTGCGCTTGGTTCTGACCATTTGGCCTTATTGGCCAAATTTAAATTAGAATATTAAAAGAAAAGATATTTGTTACCAGAATGGTGTTTTTATAAAGAATGAATATTTTTATAAGTAATAACATGTTTATAAAATATGTACATTAATAAGTATTGTTAAAAGAATTACATATTGTTTTTATTTTGTCAAATAAAGTTGTTTTGCTTTAATTATTTGTTTATTATTGATGAGAGAATGATGGGAAATAGATGGAACAAAAAAACGAAAGTTAGAAATTATTAAAATACAAAATATATATTTAATATTTTTACATTTTACCTTTAAGGAGTGTTGCTACAATGTTGTTTAATATATTCCCAAATAAATAAAGAGCCAGCAACATGGACATTTAAAGAACGAATTTGACCATATTGTGGTATTTCTATACAATCGTCTAATAGATGAATTAAGTTGGGCGGTATTCCTTCCTTTTCATTTCTAAAATATTAATAATACTTAAGACATATTAAATTTTTCAGAATTTAGTCTCAAAATAGTTATTTTTTGCCGGTTGGCATTAAAAGTATGATTTTATTAACAAGGCAATAAAGTTTTACTTTCTCTGCCGGCGACAGTATGATTTTATTGTCTATACTTCATTTAACGTAATAAAATAATAGATAGCGCTTGACAGCCGCCCGTTTTTACTTGCAAATTTTAAAAAACAACTCTACTTGAAACTTGAATATAATAAATTTTTATTGACTTCTAAGTGATTGTAATTACATACATTAATTATAATGAAAAAATGAGCGTTCTTATCATTTAAACATGGCTTTTTATTCTTTTCCAATGAACTTTTTTATAGCATTTATCCACTTTTATTTCAATTCTTTTATTTCTAAAAATTCACACAGTTGTTCAAATACTCTAAAAATCCGTACACTTACGTAACATTCTCTTTACAATCAAATAATATTACTAGCAAGTTTATATCTCTACCCATTTTTGAATTATTGCCCCGAAAGTCAATATACCCCACATTTAGATAAAAATTTCAAAATTTTCAAAAATCTAATTTTTATGCATCTAGATACTTCTCAGTGCGCTGATTCCAAATTTTGAAACCGCAGGTCGATATCTCGTTTCGTTCTCGAGATAATTAGATTCAAAGTTTTGCTCAAAACTGCCCATTTTTTGGTAATAACCCAAAAATTGGTCGAGATATGAATTTGGCGACATCACCATTCGATTCTACGGGCAAAAATACATAAGTATAGTAATTTTCATAATTTTTGTCCAACCGGTTCATTTTTTATAAATAAAAGTTTGAAAACCACTGAAAATGGGCAAAATCTGAAAAAATCGTAAGGGGTACACCTTAGATTTTTGCGATTTTTGACCATTTTCAGTTATTTTGCTTTAGAGATTGTATGCGGTGTTCAAAAATTCTGAAAATTGGTGTACTTATGTAATTTTGCCCGTAGAATCGAATGGTGTTGTCGCCAAATTCATATCTCGACCCATTTTTGAGCAAAACTTTGTATGTAAATATCTCGAGAACGAAAAGAGATATCGACTTGCGGTTTCAAAATTTGGAATCAGCTCACTGAGAAGTATCTAGATGCATAAAAATTAGATTTTTGAAAATTTTGAAGTTTTTATCTAAATGTGGGGTATATTGACTTTTGGGGCAATAATTCAAAAATGGGTAGAGATATAAAGTTGGTAGTAATATTATTTGATTGTAAAGAGAATGTTACGTAAGTGTACGCATTTCTTTATATGTATATAAGTTTACGCAATGTATATTCATGTGATAATTTTATTAGATTTATAGAATATTTGTCAAGGAACTTTCTGTATGGAATTTGTAAAAAAATGTATTATGTTCGTGTTACAATTTTACTGCGATATATAGAATCTTTTCCAATGAATTTTTGGTATGGGATTTGTACAAAATACATCAAATTAACGGAAGGTCTTGTGCTGGCCACAACAGATTTTTTTTTATTATTATGAAAAATATTACATAAACTTTCATTTATAATACTTTTTAAAAAATATGAGACAGGTTCATTCTGTAGATTTTATTTAATAACTGACAACTATTTTTTTATTTTTTTTTTGTTTTTGTAAACTAGGTTTGCATTTTGACCACTCAAAGGGCAGAATTTATATCCCTATTTAAACCAACGCTATTTTCTTACTTGAAATGAAGTATAGCATCCATCAATAAAAAATTCTACAATCGTGAGGGAAATAAGTGTTCTTAAACTCAAAATGAATGTGAAAAAATCCAATTCTCGCACTAGTGCGGAATTAAAACAAGATTTTTATTTTTTGGTTTTGTATGTGCATTAACAGGCTTATGTGTGCAACACGGCATAAATACAGATTCACTGTCGAGGCTAAATTTAAAACAAACAAAAATCTTTTTTTCCAAAGTTTAATCTTTTACTTACCCTAGAAGTAAAACAGTATTTGTAGCAAATTTATAATTGTTTAACTGTTTGCTATCTGACGTCTGCTCTGCCCCAATTATTCTATAATTCTTCTTCTTCATTTCCATCAAATAAGCAGATAAATTTTCATTTTTTACTTCCAACATTTCTAACCATTTTTCAGACGACATACTTAAACTTTGATATTCTTTATTTTTCATATATTGGACATTGTTTAACACGTATTGAGCCACACCAAAGACTTCACATGTTCGACTTAATCCACCAAGATTCGGGATTTTGTCAATTAACGAAGCCACAACTATGAGATTTCCATAAATATTTTTGGAAGAGGAGTCTTCGGTTAAGTTGCATACATCTATTTTCTTTTGTACGTTCATATTATCGCTATTACAATCGTTGTAAGATGGTTGAAGTTGTTTTTTATAAAGTTCTAACTTTTCAAGTCCATCATTTGAACTTAATTTCATAAAAATAACTCCAGTAAATAAATGTGTTGGTAACCATTCTGTAGGTGTTACATTTGTAAGTCGTGGGATGTCGTAATATAAAGTTTGTATTGATGGAGTAATATTACAAAGTGGAAGAATATTGTCACCTATTTTATCGATAGATGTTTGGCTTATAACGTCAGTTACTGTTTTATAAATGCAATGATACTTTTTACAAAATTCTACATTATCAGAATATAGATCGTAAATATGTTTTATTGTTACCTAAAACATATTTTGATAAGAAATAGGGAAGATTAACTGGGTTATTTTTTTTTTTAACAAAGAATTTTAGTAAAATGAAAATGATGAAATATTACGTCATTGTAAGAAAATGCTTAATTATTGTAAAAGCAACGTCACAATCCTTATCGGTTATTATCGTAAAATTTCGGATGAATTCGGGCGAACTTGAAGGAAATGTATTGTCTTTGGTCAAAAAATTCAAGGATGAGTTTTTCATAAATAAGCACGTTTTAGGGTCCCTAGAATACGATTACTAGTTTTACGATGGTCTGTATGTGTGTGTGTGTGTGTGTGACAAATTTTTCTCCGACGATAACTACAATTCTAAAAATTATGATTCTTTCGTATTCCTCTTCTTTACATCAATATGAAGAGCTGATTAGATTTTGGTTAATTGGTTCACCGGAAGTACTCTAATTTGAAGTTTTTAACAGTTTTTCTTTAAAAAAACGCAGTTAAATATTATTTTTTGACATTTTATGTTATTATAAATATTAAAGAAAATGCTCTTCTCTACGGTTTGATTATACATTTTCCTTCAGTTAAAGTATTATAAAGAGATTAACTTTCAAAAATCAGTCAGCTTTGCTATTTGTCATGGAAACAGCTGATATATGCAATAAAATTGTAATTGACAGATGTCAGTGTTAAGTGCAAAACCAAATATCAGCCAAATATGGAAAGCATAGGATCAGAATGCGGGGAGTATGAGGAAGGCGAAAAAGAAGAGGGAAGGTCTTTATCGCAGAAGACTTGAGAGAGGAAGAACTGTGTGAAGAAGATGCGTTGGACAGGAATGAGAGGAAAAGAATAGCAAAAGACAGTGACCCCTAATAAAATTGGAGAAAGCCGAAGAAGAAAGAAGTGTCAAGTGCAATTTACATAGTTTATGTTCATGTTATAATTTTATTGGATTTATAGAATCTTTTCAAAGGAACTTTTGGCATGGAATATGTAAAAAATCGCATGTATTCGTGTTACGATTTTACATGATATAAAGAATCTTTTCCAGGGAACTTTTGGTATGGGATTTGTACAAAATACATCGAATTGACGGAAGGTCTTGTGCTGGCCACAACAGATTTTTTAATATTATCAGAGAAAAATATTTAAAAAATCGGTAGAATATTCCATTTTTAGTGCAGAATAATTGAAAAATACTAATTTTTACCTGTGCACTCAGACGAATACTAAATTGTTGCCCCATTGTATAAGGCAAAAAAAATTCTACAATATTATAAACAGTATCAATTTTCATATTTTTATCTTTAACTAAATGGTACAACAGAGGAAAAATTGATGTACAACTGGTTCCCTTCAAATTTATAATTTTATCAAACAATTTCTTCACTATTTCTTCTTTTCCTTTTATTTTATTATAAATTCGTATTATCAACCACTGAATTAGTAATTTTATGCTAGGCTGTTGGCTTTCATGTACCAAACAATCAAATAACCATTCTTCAGTATCGCGTAGCATATTTTTTTCTAACTTTGGTAGTATTAAGTGAAGACTTTGCAATATTCGCAATTTTGTAACATGAATTTGAGAATCGCCAAAATATCTTTTACCGGCAGTTTGATTGTATTTTTCAACTAATAATTTATACACTTCTTTACAAAACTGTTTTGAATTGTAATTGGTACACGGGTTATTTATTGTCAATAATAATAGAGCAACTGATTTAGTTTTAACTCGGTTGTCTAATTCACATGGACTAAAATAAAAATTATTGAATTATTTTCATTGATAGTTATATTTATTTTTACTTACTTGTCCAATGAAAATTGTAAATGATGAATTTCTTTAGATATTAAATTACAGATTTCAAATTCAATTCTAAAACATTATTCATTAATTGTAATATAATAAATAATTAATACAATAATAATTACCTCTGATCTTTTCGTAAAATTTGGCCAAAAAGTAAACCTTCAACAACTATTTCGGGTGTAAGGTTTGGTAAGCGTATTTTATATAGTATTTCATTTCTTATACCAGTGATTATTTGATTCGAATCAAACATGGATAGACAAAAATTATAAGAATATTCTTTTAATATTTCATGTTGAAAAATTTGGGAATGTAAAATGATAGATACGAATTTTGTAATAGCTAGTCGAAAAAATTCACTTGTACGTGAATTAAATATATCTTTTTTACAACGATGTAATAGAGTTAAAAAATCGGGAACGAAATTTGTCGGCATATGCGTAAAATTACAAGTATTAATTATTACATTTAAAGTATCTAATACTAATATTATTATATTTTGGCCACCCCTGTCGTAATATTTATTAATTTTTTGTATTATTTCATTATTAATTTCCGTTTTATTTGATATTTGAATGAATAATTTTTGTAGGTTAAGTTTTGCATAATAATAATTCAAAAATAATTTATGTTTAATGCTATTTTTATGATAAAAATTGTTAAGTTCATTATGACAATTTGTTTTATAGTTTTTAAGATTATCAGATATTATTGTTAAAATTTCTGTACAATTTATTTTTTTCCTATTTATTTCACATATTTGTATAAAATTTAATATTAATATGAAATAACAAACAAATTTCTTTTGTTCTAAAAGTTTTTCGAAAAACAGTTGAATGATGTCAAAGCTCTCTTGATATATAACAGAATTTAGTATAAATTCAATTTTATCAAAAAATTCTAGAGAATAATTTTCATAATTGTTACAAATATTAAAAATATCATCAAATATTTTGTGTATATCATCTTTAGAAAAATAGTTATCATCAAATAGTTCATCACATATTTTACTAGCATTAATTGTATCACATAAAAATTTATAATTATCTAATTTATTTATCAAATTTTGTTCAAAAATATAATGTAAATATTGTATAAACCAATTTGTATTTAGAATATGTAAATCTATTAATAATACAATAAAAACGGAATATTCTTTTGGTAACAAATAAAATTCTGTAATAAATTGTAATTTCAAAATATTATCATAAACATTTTTATTGTTTAATAACAATAATAATTGATTCCAACTTTCATTACACCGTTGTAAATATTTATTAATGTGTAATAAGTATATAATTTTAATAAATTCTTCTGTAATATTTTCATTATAATTTTCCAATATTTTAGTAAAACTTATAAATAAATTATGCATTATTCCTTTACGAATATATAAATGTGGAACTTTTTCTGATAAAATAATCAAATCAATTATATATTTCAATTCAAAATTCTTCAAATTACATAAAGATATAGTTTTACATATAAAATAAAAAGGTACTGGGCTCATATTTTCATTACATATTTGTTGAACGAATAAAGAAAGTTCTTTTATTGTTAATTTGAACATATAAACATTCAAACAATTATTAAATTCGCTATTATTAAAATTTTCATACAAAACATTATTATTTAATCCTTGTACTAATGTTTTTGTATCACAATTCCACAGATTTTTCAAAATATAATGAATTGTCAATTTCACTACAGCTGAATGTGAATGCATAATAAATAATTTAGTTATATTATTTCTCCAACATATATGTAATGGTTTTAATGAACTATAAAGTTTAAATGTAGGTTCAATTAAATGAATTTGTTTTTCATTTGATGCTTCGCACAAAATAAAGAAATTTTTCCACGCATTTTTGTATTCATCTAAATTATTACGATCCCAAATTAAGAAACAAAATTTTGAATTATAATTTGTAAGATAACTTCTATTATAAAATAAATATTGAACAGATTTTTTTAATAAATAATGTACTTGTTTTTTAACAACAAAATCCGTACTGCATATTTCATTTTGTAAATAAATCCAAAATTCTTCTTCATTCAATAAATTGAAACTTTTTTCGTTATATACTTCAGGAATAAAATAATTTTCTAATGCTAATATAATATAATTTTTCATACTGTAATTTTTTATCTCCAGCCAAATTTTTGAAAATAAATTATTGTCGTTAGTGCAAGAAATGTATTTAGGAATAATATCTGTTGAAATTTTTCGTCGTATATTATTTTCATCGATAGTTATTGAACTTAAAATTAAATTTTTTAAATAGGCCTCCTTTTTAATTTCTAATATTTTTAACAATACGCATATCTCCAAAACAATATCAATAATTTCTAAATGATATAATAATAAATTAATATCAGTACTTTCTTTAAAAGTAGCAGAAATAATATTACAAGATTGATTCAAATTTTCAAATAAATTTTGAATATCTGCTTTAATAAGTAAGGCATAAAACAAAATATCGTGTAGAAGAATAAAATTATCTTTTGGAACTCTATTACATAATTTATGTACATCAACATCGTATGGAAGTAATTTCTTTTTATGAATTAAAATTAATTTAAATTTCAATAACTTTACCACTGTAGATAAATCGTCATTTTCTACAATTTTGTTAAAGTTTGCTTCATTTGGAAAACAGTTGCTATCAAATAAAAACAAAGGAAAGTCTGACTGTTTTATAAGATTTGCGATAAATTCTTCGGGTATTTCCATTTTTATAATGTCCTTAAAAATATTGTGTTATATTAAAAAATAACAACATATTAAAAGTATTAATACCTTTTAAGAAATAAGGTTAGCTTGCCTTATGTCAAAGAAACGTGTACCATACACAGCACAGAGTTTTACGTCATAAATGTATGTAACATATGATCTTCGACATACGGTACGGTAAGGAAGGAAAGAATATTATTTTTAATTTGGCGATTGTTACTTTTCTCATTGTTTTAGAAAAAACGCTTCAATTACAATTTTTAGAGCAAAAAATTCTACATAAACAAACTTCATTTCTTTTATTTTGTAACAACGAAAATTTGATTTGAAAATTATAACTTAATAGTGCTAGTCATGGAATTAAAATAAAAAGACAAACAAATATGTAATATTTTATGGCATATTAACCCCCTGCCAATGCTTAGGTAAGGGAGGTAATGTTTTGGTCCAAAAATTCGATAGTTTTCAGTGATTTTTACACTAATGTCTGTCTGTGTGTATGTGTGTGACGTTTTTTGTGTCCACGATAACTCTATCAAACTTGTTGATTAAATATTGGGTAAAATTGGACAACCGGATGTGGTACTTTACTTGAAACCCATAAAAGTTTTTAATGAAAAATTATATTAAAATATAATCCAAAACTTTTCAATTTTAATATTTAACACTTTTATATCAATGAGAACAACATACTATCCCAAGTAACACAAATGACCTAAAATCGACGTCACTATGACGTCTGAAATTCCGTCATATAGACGTCCTGACCACGTCTCAGCGTGGAGCTGTGCGACGTCATTTTTAGACGTTGTTTCGACGTCATTTTAAGACGTTGTGTCGACGTCATTTTAGACGTTGGTTTCGACGTCATTTTAAGACGTTGTGTCGACGTCATTTCAAGACGTTGTTTAGACGTCATTTTAAGACCTTGTTTCGACGTCATTTTTATGATATAAACATAAATGATGGTCAGGAAAAATTACTAAGAAACATAAATAATTTAATTCTAATGTTTTATTTATACTCTATAATATAAAACATTAATTAGAAAATATTAATTAAAGTAAAACAATGAACCTACAATAAAATATTAAACATAAAAAGTATTTTTGTAAAAGATAAATATTCACGAAAAATATAAATTAATTAAATAATGCATCTTGTTATATCTATAAAACAATAAATTATTTTTGTAATTATTCGCCCATTGTCGTGCATAGTTTACAGTTCATCATTGCTTGTTTATACTTTCCATAGAGTCACTTTGCTTTCATACTTGCCAGAGCTATAAAAAAAATAAATGTAATATGCAATATAACCACAATTTGATCTACTTACAATACCTCCACTAAACTTTCAATGTTCATATTATGAAATTTTATTTTCAATGTTCTCCCATGGTATTTACTAATTTTCCAATATCTCTTTCATTTGACTTCGCAGCGCAGCCATTATAGCTTCAGCTTCTATAAGCATCTAAGATATGCATCTAAGTGACATGTCAAAAATTTCGGAGGGTGCGTCTATACATACATACTTATTTCTCTTAACTGTCAAAATCTTTCATGGCTAACTTGAGTTTTGAAAGTTCATATTTGCAGTATTATAAGTCATGCAAAATTTTACCTGATTCTTTTGAGTACTGTAATGGAAAATTTCACCATGGATACACAATCTGACTTTTTTCAATGTTTTTATTTTTTAATACAATTGTCAAAATGTCATAAAATTGAGAATTTATGAATAATTTGTAAATAATTTAAGTGATTCCGGGAAAATATTATAATTCATTTATTATTAGCTTAAAGCTAAATAATATTTCATAAAAAGAAAGAAATTAATATTATACACATGTAGTGATGTCTGAAGGGCATGGAACGAAAAACATCGGAAATTAAGGCGGAAAATTCAAATGTCATGTATTACATTTTCGTTTTGTGGCAAATGGACGGTAGTAATAGTTTTTAGTACATTAAACAATTGGCTTTTCTCAGTATTCATATTTACTGTATGCCGATAAATTAAATGGCAAAAACCCTTCATTCCAAGAGGATTGAAACATGCACAGCTGGGACCTTTAATACTATACTAAATGTTAGTTATATTCTTAATTAATAAATTTCTTTTTTCCTTATAGAAATTTTGCCTTTAAAATCGGTTGTGCACAAAAAGAGTAATGAGAACAATAATATATTATACGATATAAGAAAATGGGCAGTTGAAGAAAATATTACTCAATCTTCAGTGAATAAATTATTATTTATTCTTAGATATCACAACAACATTCCAAAGGATGCTAGATCATTATTGAAGACCCCAAGATCTACCAAAGTTACAAAATGTATATTTCCCTTTGTTTATACATTTATACGAAAAAATATAACATAATTTTTTTCTGTTTCACGTTTATAATTAAATATGTAAACATATAGGCTGGTAGTGCGAGCTCGGTTTTAACTAACACGCTGTTTTAAGAAATGTCAAATTTCATTATTTAATAATAAAAATAAATAATATCAAATTTATCAAAATATGATTTTTAAGCAGACCATAGTTTGTATTCAAACAAATATTTAAAAAAAAACATTCTTTAAACATAAAGGTGAAATTAAATATTAATATTATTAAAAATAATTATAGTAAACAATATATTGTTTTATATTTTTAATAATATTATTATTTATTATTATGATATATTTATTTTATTTTATTTATAATATTATAAATAAAGTAAAAATAAACGTAATGTATGTCTTTATAAAGACATCAAATTAGACATCTGAAAAAGGTTTAAATAGACTTAATTACGACCAAATAAAGTTGTCACATGGCCCACAAATCTGACGTCTAAAAAGATCTATTTCAGACCAAAAACAGACGTCACAGTGACGTCGTATAGACGTCTGATTAGACGCCTAAATAGACCTATTTTTGACCAAAATACGTCACAGTGACGTCGCATAGACGTCTAAATAGACCAATTTTTGACCAAAAATCAACGTCACACTGACGTTGTATAGACGTCTGATTAGACGTCTAAATAGACCTATTTTCGACCAAAAATCAACGTCACAGTGACGTCGCATAGACGTCTAATTAGACGGCCGTATATGACGTAAATTCGACCTAAAATCGACGTCACTTTTTGGTCGACCGTTGGTCAGTGTTACTTGGGATATTTTGGCTAAAATTGATAAACCGGAAGTGATACTTTGCTTGAAGCTCTGAACAGATTTTCAAAACTTTTCAAATTTGGTATTTAAAACTCGTACATAATTTGAAACAATATATTAGATTTTGACTGTATATGATAAACCGGAAGTGGTACTTAATTTGGAGCTCTTAATAGATTTTCGAGGAAAAACAAAATATAATCCAAAATTTCGTATTGCAGACTTTTCTATTTATTGAAACAACAAATTAGATTTTCTTTACAAAAATTAGCCGGAAGTAATACTTTACTTAAAGCACATTGCTATTTTAAAAATGGAATTGGAGGGAGGTCGTGTGCTGGCCACATCAAAACTTTTTCTAAATAATTGGGCTGTTGCAAGAATTTTTTTGACTTTTAAGTAGAAAATTTTAAAAGGTATTGTTGTTTAAAGAGCCTCAAATTTGAATATATCACGAAATATCCATTAGATATTTTACAATAAAAAAATGAATTTAAAAAATTTGAAACCTTCTCATAAGGAAAGGAATAATAGCCAAATTAAACAAATAATTGTAATGTCAATTATACATTGTGTATAATTTTTGATATTGCAAAACATCCTTATTAGATCAAATTACAAACTATATGTACCTAAATACACATGACAAAATTGATTATTTATGCTTCATTTAAAATTGTGTCACATATATTTTTAAAAAAGCATATTTTAAACATTTTTGCTATTTCTTAAAAATAAAAATTTGACAAAGTTATAATCCTTTTGTATAAAAATAATAAGTACTTATGGGGGAAAGAATATATGCAAGAACTAATGATTTTAAAGGATAATTGTCTAACAAATATGCATCACGCAAATTAAATCTACAATGAACGTAGGAAGAAGTTTTACTACTTAAGCATTTAATTCCCACCAAATTTTCAGTTTATTTGCTACACCAGAAAAAAATACAAGTGAACGCAATGTACATCGAAGTTTTGAATTTGTTATTTGTTACTACAATTTATAGTTTTCCAACTCATATAGATACTGTTACTGATTTATCTTCTAAACAAGATATTAATTTTGATTATAGTGAAGATTACAATCAATTTAAAATTAACAGCGAAGAAAATAATGATTATGAAGTTGTAACACAAAAAAATATTTTTGACAATAGTACATTTTTGCTAAATATTGATGAACAAGATTTAAACAATTTAGAAAGCGAAAATATAGACGATCATATGGACAATGAACAGGTACAAACCTAAAATAGGTGATTCAGTTGGCAATACCTGAAATTGGTAACATTGATTCAAAAATTTATTTTCTGTCGTTGACAGTATTTGAAAATTTAAATATGGGTGTATTTACAATTTTTATTAAAATAGTTGTTGTTTCCCTTACCCCTTACTTTTACTTCTTATATTATCCATAAGCAATAACCTAAAGCATTTAAATCACTTAAAAATCTATTAGCTGTCAGACCGCACCTCTGACATATAACCTATTTGTATTTATTGTCAAAATGACATGTCAAGTAGTATTTCCACTTATAAACTGTGGAACAAAAAGATCCCCAGAATTGTACTGCCAACTGCATCATATCCTTTTGATCACCTGTATTATTACAGCATGTTTTATTTATAAATGAATTAGTTGGGTTGTACTTGTAGAATAAGTTATCCAAAGTATTTAATATTGGATCAATTTCGTTTACCACAAATTTCCCACCGGATTTTATGACCCCACAATTTATGACCGATTTGTATCATACAGTAACTGAACAAAATGGTAACGCAATTGAAACAATTGCATACGGTGCGTCTGCAATAATCAGTATTCCAGAAACTACGCCATCTACTCCAGGAATGTTTAAGTTTGACTTAACTGGAATTTCTAGCGAAGATATTCTGGAAGCAGAATTACATATTTACAGGTTTGAATGAATACATTTAAAAAATATTATTTTATTGTTGCTTTCTTTGAAGAATCGGTAGAGAAGTATCTATTCCACTACATCATTCACCATATTATTTGCTAAGAGTTTACCAAATATTGCCGAATGATAATATGTCATGGAATCCAGATGTACATCAACTACTGAATGTGCATTATGTGTCTTCTTTCATTACGGGTTGGCAAGTATGTTTCATTATGATTTTTTTTACATATGTATGTTTTGCCGGGCCCAGACGGTGAATTGTTTCTGTAAAGAGACGGCTGTTACACCACACTGATGAGCTGCAATAACAGCGAAACGCGTATATGGTTACTAGCCTGGCACGGCACCTGATGATGACCGAAAGGTTGATGTTAAATGTCAGATGTTAAAATCTTGTGAAACATGGCGAGTGTTTTCTACTTCTTTATTAATTTTTTTTTTTATTAACCATATAAAGGAGGTATTCGGGAATTTTTTTTTATTAGTTCAGTCCAGTAGGACTATGAATATATAATTTTGAGTAAGAAAAATATATATGAAGTGAGATACGAATTTTTAAAAATATCATCGAAATTCAAATTTTCAATCATGGCGCGCTTATGACGAGCATTCGATATTGACATCTGCAGCGAACGTCAGCGCCTTCCAATTTTTGAATAAGAAAACGAAGGTACACAAACTAAAAAAATAGCAGATGGCGCTTGACACCGGACCATTTTTACATGCACTAATCCAAATCATTTAAATTCGGGAAACCAAACTTTGCCAATAATAAAAATATTTTTATCTGTAAAATATACGAGTCCTGAATATTAAAATTTTTATCGAAACATGATTAAATATCGCTTATTTCAGTTTTGCGAACTAGGTTAGCATTCTGACCAATCAAAGGGCAGAATTTATATCCCTCTCTATTTTCTTACGTGATATGATGAAGTATATGTCGCAGTTTTCAAAGATGTTTTTAGATATGTAAACAATTTCAATTTTCTAACATCAAATTATGAATGAAAATTTTTATTGTATTTTTGCATAAATTTCGTAACACCGTAGAGGGCACGAGCAGACACGTGACTCGAGCGACCTTGAAATTCTCGGAATCAGCTGTTCACACGAACAATGTTTTGAACTGATTGAACTACATATTTTAATTTTTAACTGTTGAAAAGTTATTTTATTTATTTTTTTATTTTATAAACGCCAGACAAATATACTTCCAAGGTAAATAAAATTTATTCCTTCAAATGACAGTCGAATTTTTGACAATAATGTTATAAATGTCATAAAATTAAGAAAATTGATTCAAATTTGTTAGTTTGAATAAATTTACTATGACTATTTCACTCATACATTTATAAACCAATCCAAATTCAGGATTCTACCTAGTTACCAAGTTTCATTTTGACAAAACAATCTCATAAAAAAAAATTTCGCACCCTTTAAGCCAATAAGATGCTGTATTTTACCATTCGTGGTCAAATTTTATCCTGGCAAAATTTTCAGATTGTTACTCGAGCCTTTTGTTAATTTATCTCGTGACATTGATCAAAAATCACCACTTATGATATATATGAAAGTAAATTTATTCTTCCCTTTATAAAATCGAGGGTTAGTAACAGAATTAAAAAACAAGTAATAATAGATTACTTACATTAATTCTTACATGCTTTATTCTTCGCATTTCTCTTTTCTTGCTTTCTTTCAAAACCTATAAGATTCTTACTGAATTAAATGATATATTTCTTAAATACCAAATATTTCCAATTTTAAATGGCACAAAAGTGACCCCTGTGGTGCACTCTCCACACCAGCTATGAGTGCCCGTGAGGTGACGCCTGGTAAGCGCCCACACGGTAAAATATATCGTCATCATTACCGATGTCTGCATGTGTTGTAGATACTGGCACACCCAGAAATGGGTAATATGCCGTGATGATATATTTATTTATTTATTTATATTTCTTAAATACTTAATTTTGCAAGTTTTGTTAATTTTTAAGGTCTTTAAAATAAAAAGAGCTCTTGATTCTTGGCTAAACGACTCGTCTCCAAATTTAGGATTCCTTGTTACTGCATCTACAGTTGTAAATGAACCAATCGACATTAATTTTGCTAGACGAAATCGGTTCAATAATAAATATCAACCATCATTGGTATTATTCACAAAACCGAAAGAAAACATGCAAAATAAATGTAAGGAAATTATCTTACATTCTTTGTATACTATTAAAATATGTATATTTTCCTCTAGATGAGAACTACGTTTTTAATTCTGCAAAGAATTTACAAGCTTTGGAACATAACGAGTGCTCAAAAAAACCAATGTATATAAACTTCACAACGAATTATTTCAGCAATTTTGTTATTCAACCCAGTGGATATGAAGCTTATCAGTGTTCAGGACTTTGTACTAATCCAGAAAATGTGGAGTCTCCTAATTTGTCTATATTAAAACGAGTATTAAATAAAAGTGAAATGTCTTCAAGTAATACATGTTGTGTACCAGAAAAAATGAAAAATTTACTTGTTTTATATTTATCAGGAGAAAATATAATAATGCAACAAATAGCGAATATGATTGTCGAAAGCTGTAGCTGTCGTTAATAATAATATGTATGTTGTTATTAATATTAAACGATATATTATTAATATGTACACAAATATGTTTATTTGTTATTTTTTTATACAAGACGATAAAATTTTGATTCGCGAGTCGATAATTAAATTTTATCGTCGAGCACAAAATATATTTTTCTCTTTAGAAAATTTAAAAAGTAAGAAAAATCAGTTATGAAATAAATTATTTAAGAACAATTTTAAAATTTAAACGTGCTTCTAACCCAAGATTTGATCTTTTTGATAACAATCAATGTTTATAATGTATTTAATTTAAATAAAAATTAAAGTACTTACTGTATTGAGTCCGAAAGTGATGACGTCAAAATCGACCGGGAATTACAAAACCTGAAAGTAGGCTTCCGGTTTCTTAACTGCATCTTGAAAGAGTTTGTTGTGAACGAACCGTACTAGCGCCAAATTTAAATAGCTGTCTTCAAAGCTGTAATCTATAAAGTGAAATTAAACTTTTTTAGCATTAAAAATTGTTTTTTATAAAGCTAATTTTATAACAATGTTTTGCAATATAATCAATTAATAAAATGAATAATGCATATGACAAATATTGGAAATGGAAAATAAAAGAAGTAGGTAAGAAAAATTTGAAGAGTAGATTATCATATAAAAAAATATATTTGTCACATACGTATAAATAATATAAAGAGTGTTAATGAATACGTGTTACAAATTTATAGGGTATGTAGGGGATGCAAAAATAAAATAAACAAAATTAGTAACTGTAGTGAGAGATCGTAACAGCCAACGAAAATTAAAAAAGATAATGTATTGTCTAATTTATAAATGAATTACTTTTCCTTTTATAATATTAAGGCCTGCGTCATAAACTATTTTATGGACAATGGACATCACAGACCAAATGAACATAGTTTCAATCCACTGCATTTTCACCACGAACAATAAGTCTCTTTTCATCCACAAAAAACTTATCATTTAAGAAAAACGAATCACTTGTTCTTGTTTTTTGTGCCACTGTAATTTGCAAAAGTTCAAAATCGTACCAGATGAGATAACAAGCGCGACTAAAACACTACGAACCGAATTGAAAGTAAGAACGGACAAAATAAATAAGTGATCAGGTGCAGAATACCAATCCTTTAAACAATAGCTAGGTCTATAACTATAGAATCAAAAGAAAATCTTTTCGTCCTCGCTGAAGAATGACAAGAGCCACAATAACATTATTTCTTGAAATATATTAAAATTTACTTCAATATAAGGTTTCTTAAAACAAATTACGCATATATTTTAATTTATTTTTTTACTTTAAATACATAAAACAGGAATATGTAACAAAATAACACCATTACATTTTCTAGTTTTCAAATAAGACAAATGACAGCTATTTAAATTTGGCGCAGTTCAGTTCGTTCACAATAAACTCTTTCAAGATGCAGTCAAGAAACCGGAAGCCTACTTTCAGGTTTTGTAATTCCCGTTTGATGTTGACGTCACGCTTTCGGAGTCAATATCCACTATTTTGAGTACATAAAATGCACACTTTAAAATCTGCTAATAAAATAGGACGTAAAACAAAATACTTGTTTGTCTTTTTTTTAATTCCATGGTTAGCACTATTAATTTTTGTATTTAGAAAAGATACCAAACGAATATTGTTTACTGATATTTATATAAAGAATTTTATGGTCTATAAAATGCAATACAAATTTTATATGAAATAAAATTATTTAAAAATGTGACTGCAATATTGCAAATTTTGTCCATTGTTCTGTATTCCCATTTATATATAGTTGCGCAACATTTAATACAAAAAATATTATGATTATTGTTTATGTATTGAGAATAAAGATATTTAAGAAAAACTTGTAATTATTTTTTATGCATTTACTTCATTTGCGACCGTTTTTATAACCAGGCTTACTTTATTAAGACTTTAATTTAAATTACTTTATCTTTATATGCTACAGATTGCTACAGTGCTCAGTGTAAAAGTTATATTATGAAAAAGAAAACATATTTAATTTTAATTTAAAGTGTTAAAGTGAAGATAAAGTTTATTATAAAAACGGCCCTTAATTCAAAACAAAAATACACATTTCAAATTTCAATGTTCCTCCTTGATTTCAATTTGAAACTTTTATTTATGTTTGAAAACACGTGTGTCTGGAAATGTAATGATTCAGTACTTTAATAATGTAAATAATAAATAAAGTTTATAAGAATATATTGTTAAATAAATGGTATGTATATTAAATGCATTAAAACTTATTATTTATATGTAACAATATTTATTTATACAAATAAATTGATGTTAAAATTATATTCATATTTTAGGTTATATACGTGACACATAAATAAATGCCATATGTATATATTTACAACAAACGGCACTATGTCTGCAAAAATGAAAAAAGGTGGTTCAGCTTGGTTTCAATGCGAAAAATGTCTTGCAAATTTAGTACAAAAAGACTTGGAGATCCATAACAATAATTGTCCTCCATCTATCGAGACATTCGTGCATCCGTTTGTTTGGCGCGGATATTTAAACGGGCCGCTTGAAGTAAAAGGAAACGAAGACATTAAAGGGCTAGATTCTCACGAGAAAAATAATTTGATATTCGTTAGTCAATCTGCGATTCAACTTTGCTCTTTAGTAATAGGTGATTGGGCCCTTGTGAGAACTTTAAATTCTTGTGTTCCGCCTTGTGCTAAAATTGTGTGGCCGACAACAGAGAAATCGTTGGGGTCTGCTTTAGTTACCCAAACTGGTAAGAAAATATTTAATATTTATTTTACTGAACTATATTTTTTATTTTTTTGTAGCATTTGATTGTTATTGGAAAGGAAAATCAGATATAAAAGTAGCAATAACAAAATTTAATACAGATAACATTATACCCGCAAAACAAATAATTTTAGTTGTTTTAAACGGCCAAAAGACACTACGGTTAACACCAGAATTAGTTTTAAGAATAAAAAAATTACACATAAATCGATTTGTTACCGAACATAACAAATTAAGTTGCATGTTTTACGGCAAGCATTTAGAATTTCTTGTTAATGAAATCGAACCTTCTGAAATTGAAGACGATAAGTCTTCAATAATTCCTTCACAAAATCTCGAATCAGAATTCGAAAATTTAAATTTAAGCAGTGATTGCAAATTTTATCAAATCACAAATTCGACAGTTTTCAAATTATTCGGCGACGAAAACGAGCTTGGAAAATCAAAAATAAACATTAACCCTTTACTAAATATTGGTGGACTTGAAAAAGAAATATCAGAAATTCAGGACTTAGTTGACGTAGCTTTAGGGAGAGTTCCTGGAATATTAGGGTTAAAATTAACCCGCGGGATATTATTATACGGCCCTTCTGGCACGGGGAAATCTATAGTAGCTAGCGCAGTCGCGGAAATGTCCCGTTGTAGAATCGTTTCAATTAATGGACCCGATTTATACAGCAAATATTCGGGAGAAACGGAAGCTACAATCAACAATCTTTTCAAAGAAGCAATGCAACATTGCCCAAGTATAATTCTTTTAGACGAAATGGATATTTTGTGCCCAATCAGATCTTCAAGAATTACCGAACAAGAGAAACGAGTTGTTTCTACAGTTTTGTCACAAATGGACAATGTCCACAACGCCGATAACTGTAAAGTTTGCGTAATAGCAACGAGCAATCGCCCGGATTCAATCGACCCCGCCTTTAGACGATGCGGAAGAATCGATAGAGAAATAGAAATTCCTATTCCAAATCCGTCCAGTCGTTTCCAAATATTAAAAAAAATATTATTAAGAACTGAAAGTAATGTGACTGATAATGAATTAAAACAAATTTCTGATAGTGCTCACGGGTTTGTCGGGTCAGATTTAGCTTCGTTGTGTTCTCAGGCGGCCATGTTTGCCGTAAAACAAAGCATTTCCGGTACTATCGCCATTTCCGTGCAAGATTTAAGCGTTGCGTTAACTAGAGTGCGCCCTAGTGCAATGCGGGAAGTTCAAATCGAAGTCCCTGACGTAAAATGGACAGACATCGGTGGCCAAGACAATTTAAAACTCGTTTTGAAACAAGCCGTTGAATGGCCATTAAAATACGCTGATAGTTTCGTCCGAATGGGCATCACACCTCCAAAAGGCGTTCTCATGTTTGGACCTCCCGGTTGTTCAAAAACAATGATCGCTAAAGCTTTGGCAACGGAAAGCGGTTTAAATTTTTTGTCCATCAAAGGTCCCGAATTATTTAGTAAGTGGGTAGGAGAATCCGAAAGAGCGGTAAGGGAAGTTTTCCGCAAAGCTAGACAAGTAGCGCCATCTGTTATATTTTTCGATGAAATCGATGCTTTGGGCGGCGAAAGAAGTACAGGCTCCTCCAGTGGCGGTACCAGTGTGCAAGAAAGAGTACTCGCTCAATTATTGACAGAACTAGATGGCGTTACGCCCCTAGGAGATGTCACTGTCCTAGCAGCAACTAACAGACCAGATAGAATAGACAAAGCTTTGCTAAGACCTGGGAGGTTAGACAGAATTGTCTATGTGCCTTTACCAGATGGCGCTACGAGACAAGAAATATTTAATTTGAAGCTGGGTAAAATGCCGGTGCAAGATGTAAACGTGAATAGACTTGTTGAAGCAACTCAAGGTTATTCTGGGGCGGAAATTCAAGCTGTATGTCATGAAGCAGCAATGAAAGCGCTAGAAGATGATATTGAAGCTACTAGCGTACATTGGGAACATTTTGAAAAAGCTTTGAAAATTATTATACCCAGAACTCCTGATTCATTGTTGGAAATTTATGAACAATACGTAAAAGAATAACAATAGGTTATCTTACGTTACTAATCTTTTACGTGGGTACTCGTTATCATGTTATCGCTAAAAGTTTATGATTTAATTGCATTTGTATATACGTTCTAATCTGTTTAATAAATAGTATATGTTAAACATATGTGAGTCAGAAACGCAAATATTTTTTTGTTAGCTAATTTTTGTTCATACTAATAAATATAACAAATTAGAATCTTATCTGATTAGTAATATCAAAAAATCATTGTTTGCAGCTGATGTATTTGTGAATCATATTTGAATATGAATCGTTTTACTAAAATACTCTAATAAAGGTAAGTATTGATATATGTACTATTTTTTAAAAAAAAAAACATTCATCGCCCCATCTTTTTAATTTCTTCCATTTTTTACCGCATTTATTTTCGAGTTCTGCTATTCTTCTCCTGTTTTATTCATACTTTCAGCTTCTGCCTTTCTTACTATTCTGGTTCATTCTCATTCTGTTCTATCTTAATTTCTAACTCTAATTTTTGATTTGCCATCATTCTTGTTTTCATTTTTTAAATCGACATTTTTTGTTTTTCATGCGATTTTCGTTTGTTTATTTTTTCTTCATGTTGTTTTCTGCATATTCCAGGATTCGTTAGCGGACAAGATTGTTGGTGCAGTTATTGTTTGTATTGTTACCTTTATCTTTATACATAGTTTAGTCAAATTACGATTATGGATGGAACAAAATCTAGTTGTTCCAAGAAATTGAAAAGTCTGTAATACGAAATTTTGGATTATATTTTGTTTTTCCTCGAAATATTGTTAAGCCTTTTAAGTAAAGTATCACTACGGTTTATTATATGTAATCAAAATCTAATATTGTTTTCAATGATGTACGAGTTTTAAATATCAAATTTGAGAAGTTTTGGATAATAATTTTTCAAGAAAACCTGTTCAGAGCGGCAAGTACAGTACCACATTAGCCAAAATCTAATATGTTGTTCCCATTGATAAAAAGAAGTCATATACAAAAATTGAAGATAAAATGGAACTCCATTGCCGAGTTGCATACTAAATTTTATTTAAAATCGAAAATTTGTAAAAATGAAAAGAATATTTTGTTTTATTTCATCAGAATTGTTTAGTTCGTTCTTCTTGCACATATTTTTTTGTCATTTTACGTACGTACAAATTTACTAATATATGGTACACCTACCCAAATTATCTTATATGTACAATAATTATTATAAGGTTGGCAATATTGTATTTGCATGAAATTGTCATATAATAGATTACTTTAGTGCCGATTTCTGAAATTTTACAGCCCGATTCACAAAAGAGTTTAAGCTAATCCTCATTTTTAGATTAGCGAATTCTACTCTAATTTTGACAGTTTATATTCTAAAATATAGTCTAATCTATTTCTAGTATCTACCTTTATTGATAATATCATGAAAATTAAATTTTAAATACCGGAATAGAATAGAATTCACTAATCCAAAAATAAGGATTAGCTTAAACTTTTTTGTCAATCGGGCTGTAAATGACTACTTTAGGGTATATTCCAAAAATAACAAGTTTTAACCGTGGTTAACCAAAAGTGTTCCAATAATATCAAATGGTAAAATTTCTACATTTATGAAACATGGTTCCGGTTAAAATGGTTGCAACCGAAGCGCACCAACGCAACTATAATTTTTCCTCGGTTTTGCCGGTTAATATCTTCTATCCTTTTTCATAAGATGTCAGAATTTATAGGTTAGTGTGGTTGGATACTATTTAATGGCTCTTTGATGTTTGCATCTATTTTCTACGGTTTACATTGTACGTATTTTAATTTTCCACTTCATAATTTAGGATTATGAAAGACTATAGACGCAATGTTTTGAAAAAAAATTTTAGGGTTTCAGGGAATCACCCGCGAATGAAACTGAAATGTTTCAATAATAATAGTCACGTGACTAGAACCAGTCGGTAATTGAAACCAATGGTTTTGGTTATTATATTTTATTTTTGGAATATACCCTTAGTGACAATTTCAAATAAAAGTTGTTTTATAACTTTCAGGCATTATGAAGCTAAAAAAACTTGTAACAACATATTATATTAATACATAAATGCTTTATTTTTACTTCATTTTTCTGTCAGTTATAAGGGCACTAAAGCATTTCAAGGTTGCACAAGTCACGTGTGTTAGTAGCGTCCTCTACATTGATTGTTACGGAAAAGAAGGAAAGTATTGTCCTCAAAAAAAATGAACGTTGAATACGCAAATTTTTATGAATTCGCCAATATTTTCGTGTAATATAAAATCAATACACTATTTGATTCTCTCTTAAGTAAATGAGTGTGGGACCACTGGTTTGCTATATGTCAAAACATTGCGACATCAAACGTATTAAGTTCTTGTAAACAAAACAAGTACAACAATTGTTATAGTGAAGCTCAACACTCAACAGTATTGGAAATCATTACTTTCGTTTATATTTATATGAATTAACCGGCGGTGAAGTTCTGTTGGCGTCATGACTAGTTCCGATTGTGTGGCTCTGCATCATTTGTTGCCGGCCGGCAGTTTCAGTTCAAAACTCTCTTCCAACGGTGAAACATCTGCACATTTTCTACAATGTTGTCTCGAATATTAGTTATTTTTCGTAAGTGGAAACAATTTTGGAAAAACAACAATTAGTGTTTTTTTTGGGTAGTGTAGTTAATTTAATCTTCTTTTTAGCATTTTTTGCGATGATGAGTGCATCGTCTCTCAAAACAGATCTTACGAAGGTTACATGGGCTCACGCGGTTAATAGCGATTCGCTTTTAAGACAGGCTTTAAAGAGTTAGTGTTAAATTACTGCAATTACGAAATTAGGATGATTTATGATTGTGCGGGTGTTTTTCTAGGCGATGTGCATATGTTAGAAGCAGATATTTCACTTGGGAAATTGAACCCTAATGATACAAAGGATATTCCTATAATGGCCCACCCTCCCGATAAAATTTCTGATTTGTCTTTAAAAGATTTTCTGATATCAGTTAATGATCATAATAGGAATCATTCGGACTCTCGCAAAGGCGTTAAGTTGGATTTTAAAAGTTTAGATGCATTCAACGCCTCTGTATCTCTGATGCAAGAACATTTGAAGGTAATAATTGATTAATATTTATTATTGTGATTGAACTTATTGGCACTTATTTTAAATTTTATTGTTTAAATCTAATAATAGCTTTGGCAATGTTAAATAATATTTAAAATTTAAAAGTAAGGTACTATAACCCAAAATCGCCACTTTATATGTATTCGAATGCGTATAAAATTTTATCGTAAATGGAAAATAGAAAAGTAAAGATAGTTTTACACGTTGCCATTTTTCTACATAATATGGAATTTGTAACACTTTGATAGTTAAATTTTTTTAAAAAAAGCAAAATAAGGTACTTCAAGTTTACTTTTATCAAATTAATGTATTTATATTACGTATTATTTGTGTGATAAAATTATATTTAACTGGTTTATTAACGAAAAGTAAAATTGAACTTACGTATCTTAACTTTGCAATTCGAATTAACTTATCGCACTTTAATCGTCAAAGTTTAAACTGTCTATTAACTGACAGTTTCATCAAATAATTTATTCGTGTAATTTTTACAACTGATGTTATAAATATCGATGCTATATTTTTCGTCTTAACTGATAGTTAACTTGTTAAAGATGAAAATACGGGGGCTCAATATTTTATAGAGTTCTCGAAAATGGTGTAGGTCACGTGCCCACTTTTGTTCTAAATATCAAAATTATATTTCATTTTTCCATAATTTATCAAAACTATATGCCACAGATGATGACATTTGAGTAATATCATTACCGTAGGTTGTTTCATTTGATATTTTTTTTTTCGCGTACCTTCGTGAAAATTTTTTTTAATGAAAACTGATAAATTTCTTCTTGAAGTACATTTTCGTTCAGGTGATCATAAAGAAGACAATTATTTGGATTATTCGAAAGGTACGCCTATGGATATAGTAATGCTGTCATACTAAGTAAGCGGCAAATGTCAAAATCGTATGGAGCCATTTTCGATCACTCTGTATACCGGGTGTCATGCCACTATACTGATTAAGCCGAAAATGATTTAGAATATTGAAGCCAAATGTATTGAATATGCCTGTCAGTACATTTTCAGTTTAATCAGTGTAGTGGCATCACTGATTTTTGTTTATAACCCTGAAGTATGTGTTAAGTCGTCGTCAAGGTTTTAACTAATACACCCAAACACCGCCATTTAAAACCGTGAACGTGGTACGGGTCAGAATAAAATAAAAAGAAATGTCAAATATGTCAGAAACAGGAAACATAAATTATTGTTTTATTTTCCATGGCACTCTGATATTTGCTTCAAATCGTGTATTTTCTTTTGCTTCTAACTCGTACATAAGAAACAACAGAACAACAAACTTGGTACTCAATCGATGCAGTTTTTCATTATAAACATTTTTCTTCATTACACTTCTGTTCTAAAATTAATAGGTAGAGATATTGCCAAATCAAAATTTTAACATACATAGAAAGTATAACAATCGGACAATCGCAATTTTGTTTTTGGGTCACTATAATTTTAATTACAAAATGTAATATGTGGGAGTGTTTTATGGTAGTCGCCACAATTTATAAAGAACATATATAAATACATTAAAATACCTACTGTATATTTTTTAAAGTGATTATGAGTAAATTAAAAATGAGATTAAAACAAAAAGGTATCTTAAAAGTTACCCCAGATCTTTTAAAATTAATTCAGGGAACTAAACCAAATCGAAAATTGAGTGGAAAATTTTCTGATTCACTTTATTTATTAAGTTATTGATAAAAAATGTAATTTCTATAACATAAATCAATTATTTGGTTATGGCGATGTAAAAATGTATTAATTCAGCCTTGTATCTTCAATTTTTAAATGGAAAACTACAGCCATTGCATGATGAAGTTCCATTAGCATCTAGATTAAATTGTTGCTTTCAATATGATGATGAACCGGCACATTATGGAATACGAGTGAGAAATTTTCTGAATCAAAATTTCCCTGAAAAGGTTAAGCTAAACTCTAGACCCTCTAGACATAACAAAGTAATTGCCCTGTGACGTCATTAAGTTTCATCTAGCGGTATATTTCTGAAGTTTTGTATAGGCGTTTTTCAAACTCTCTTTTTTCGCATATATTGATTAAAATCATTTAGTAATCTATGGAACGCCGTTTTAATATTTATTCTATATTTAAAGATATGTTAAATAATATAAAGACGTCATTAAAAGAAATAAAGACGTCTTTAATTCATTTTTGGATGTTCTTATAATATTTTTTGATATCCAAAATGTTTTAAAGACGTCTTAAATTCAAATATTTATAGATATCAAAAATTCTTTTTTAGATATCAAGAATTGAATTAAGGATATCAAGAATTAAATTAAGGATATCAAAAATTAAATTAAAGATATCAAAAATTGAATTTTGGTTATCAAAATTCAATTCTGGATATCCAAAATACAATTCTTGATATCAAAAATTCAATTCTTGATATCAAAAATTCGAATTCTGGACATGTTATTTATGGAGATGTGATATCCATAATTCAATTCTTGATATCCAAAATTAATTTAAGATGTCAAAAATTTAAATTCTTGATATCAAAAATTCATTTAAGGATATCAAGAATTGAATTAAGGATAACAAAAATGGAATTAAAGATATCAAAAATTCAAATAGGTACAGATATTCAAAATTGAATTCTGGATATGTTAAATTTACTTTTTGATGTCGAAAATTCAGTACCATTTTAAGATGTCTAAAATTTAATTTTTGATATCTATAAATGTATTTTTCATATCCTTTATTCAATTCTGGATATCTAATATTCAATTTTTGACATCCTAAATTATTTAAGGATGTCTGAAATTAATTTTAAACGTCCTTAATTATTTAAAGATGTCCATAATTCAATTTTTGATGTCTTTTAATAATTAAGGATATCTGAAATTAAATTTTTGACGTCTTTAAATAATTGAAGAAGTCTCTAAATGTAGAATAAATAGTAAAACGGCGTTCCATAGTAATCCCAATTTTTTTTGTTCAACCTCTAGATGTTAACAATGGCATGATGGTTTTATTAATTTAAAACAGAACTATTTCATCACCTATATGCTCAGAAAATCAATTGCGCTTTGAAAACATCTCACTTTTTACTGTGTGCAATCCTGAAGATGTAGAGCTACGTTCCAAAACTCTATTCTAGAGTATGTAGAGTGATACTCTACCCTACTATCGAGGGGGTACAAAAATTACTCCACAATATTTTCAAACGTAGATGCTCACGATTATCAACATATGAAAGTGATTTGTCTTCTAGGGAAGAAAACATATTTTTGGTTGAAAATAAAAATAAGTACACACTGGCTTGTATTATGAGCACACTTTTATAATAAAAGCGCTTTTATGGAGTGTACTTTCACATTATATTATGAGGAGAGAGCTCCATCAAAGCGTCTTTATTATAAAAGTGCGCTTGTAATACCGGCTTGACATTAATGTTGTAATTATTAGTGTCCCCTGTGGTGCACTCTCCACGCCAGCAATGAGTGCCCGTGAGGTGATGCCTGGTAAGCGCCCGCACGGTACAAATATGTCATCATTACCGATATCTGCGATAAAGCAGATTGTGGCACACTCAGAAATGGGTAATATGCCGTGTTGATTATTTATTTATTTATTTGTTATTAGTGTTGTTAATTTTTTTAATTACTTTTAATTTAGTTTCAATTTTTTACTCCAACAAAACTATCATTCGTTCCAAAACGCACTACACTCTTAAAACTCCTACTCCAATACTAGGTACTCTTGATTTTGGAATACAGCTAGGTCGTATGGTCGTATTCACGCTGCCATGACGAAAATATGCTACAAACCGTTCATGTTTTCCTGATAAATCGTGCGACTTATTTGAAAACATTTTGACAATAGATGTAAAAAATATCTTGTTTTCTAATATTATTTGTTTGTTTTTAATAAAGTTTAAATGTTATTTTTATCGGTAACTTGATAACGCAGAACATTCAGAAAATTTTCCACTCTTAATTATCGATTTTTTGTACCCGGGGGCGCACATTTGAGTAGGTCACAAATCCGAGATTTTCAACCGAAACCCATATTTCTATTTACTAAAAAAACGATAACTACTAACTATTAACGTGGATAAAGCGAAAAAGGCTTTGGTGATCCAGGATTTCTTTTTAACATTTGAACGTTTCTAACCTGTAGTGGTTCTGGTTTATCCTCAAAACTGTACAATTATAATACAAAAAATTATAAAAATATTCTAAAAATAATTGTAATCTTTCACCATTTATATATATTTTTTTATTATATAAATATAATAAATGTGTTAGATGTGAATAATATCTTGTCAAGAACTTTAGTTAATAAATAAAATAAAAGTAAAATGCCATGCAACTTGTTTTGTACCCATAATGGGAGCAAGCGGCGCCATCTTAGCTATGAACTTTCTAGAACGATGTAATAAAATTTGTGCACTTTAGTATGCGCGCGCTAGCCCAAAGTACTCATAATGGGGGTTTCCACTAATTTTCAATTTCTTTATATGTTATTCTTCATGAAAAGTTATATATATTAGAATAAAGAAAACATTTTTATTATAACAGGTTTTCTGTAAAAAAAAATTTTGAAAACAGTATTTTTCATATCTCGTTTAAACGGCTAAATTTTACCGCCACAATGACTGCGTACGCTTCCGCCAATTTTTTGCTAACGCTCAATAGATGGACGAGATATAAAAGTCTATAAAATATAGAAAATGCTTCACTAATATACGATAAGGTAAACAATAATAATAGTATTCACAATTTTAATTATTTTAAAATAACTATTCACCTCAAATACTTGTATGTAATGTTACAATTTGAATGTGCTGCCATCTATTACTACTAAACTGTAAAACCGTGCCGGGCTTTTACGTCACAAATTTGGCAGTGTTTCAAACGTAGTAAAATGTTTTCGTGCATTTAAAAAAAAATGGAAACATATTTAAACATTTAGTTAGTGTTTTCATGAATGTATTGTAATATATTTTAGTGTACTAGTGTCATTTTTCATTATTTTGATAATGGTGGAAACCCCTATAGCTTGCGGACACTCATGTGACGAAGCGAATTAGCCAATCAGAACTTGGGGAGAAACTGTCACATCGAAGGTCAGAGAGCTGGGCAGTTTTTGAAATTCAAGAGTATCGTAATTTAAGAGTGTAGTGTGTTTTGGAAGAATGAGTTTTGTTGGAGTAAAAAATTGAAATTAAATTTAAAAAAAAATAACAAAACTACTTATAATTACAACATTAATGTCAAGCCCCCTCTGAGAGTAAGGTTATTAGTTTTGGAACGATTTTGAGTAATTTCGTACTCTGTAGTAGAGTTTTGGAACGCAACTCTGAAGTTTGTTTTGGTAGCGTGTTCAGAGGTTATGAGTTTTGTTTTCATAGTTTGGCAGTTTTCATATTAAAGTTCTTAGTGCGTATTGAGTTATTTTATATTTTTTTGCCAAACTATGAAAACAAAACGCATAATACGCTATAAACCAAAACAAATTTCAAATCTCCGCCCTTCAATCTGACAGTTTCTCCCCAAGTTCGGATTGGCTAATTCGCTTCGTCACGTGAGTGTCCGCATGTTATTGTAGAATCCGGTATTACAAGTGACAGAGAGCTACGTAAAACTATCTTGTATTTGGATTCTTCTTTTCGATAATGCGTTATTTATTTTCATATGGCTAACTCTGTTTAAGTTCTGTCATTTACCTACTACGCCGGCCATATTGTAAATACGGTGCTGCCTCTATCGCTCATTTTCGTTGCCAATATTTTGTCACATTTTGTACTCTACATTTTTATTGTTTTCTTATTCTAATTTATCTTTTACATTTGTGAAAAGATGATTTGTGGTATTCAAGTTAGAATTTGCTACTTTTATGTCATGTGTTTGTAACATTTTTACAATTCCATGGTTTAATCTGTGATTGTAAGCTGTAAGGTATTGAAATATATGAATATTGTTTAGATGAACTAAGTGAGTTGTTGGTGTCTGTTTTTAAATCTCAGACACCAACAACAACTCACTTAGTTCATTTAAACAATATTCATATATTTCATTACCTTACAATGACAGATTAAACCATGGAATTATAAAAAATGTTACACACATAAGAGTAAGGTTATTAGTTTTGGAACGACTTTGAGTAATTTAGTAGGTACTCTAGAGTAGGGTTTTGGAAAATAGCCCTTGTACATGATGAACATTGGTATTCAATAATTATTTTTTAAAAGCCGTAGGCTTGGAAACGACTATTTGTTTATAACAACTCTTTTTAACTTAAAGGCTCGATATTAAAGTGGCGAAATTGGGTCATGGTACAATACTTTAATATTTTAACAACTAATTTGTAAATTTAGGATTTGAAACCAGTTTGGCTGAACGCAGATATCCTGCACGGACCTGTCAACGCAACCACCAAACCTGTCGATGCGAAAGCTTTCATTACAACTTGTGACAAATTAGATAACATTACATTATCAATTGGTTGGACCACTTATTACAACAGTTCTTACAAAGGTCTAGGTTACGAAATGGAAATGATTGACGAAATGATTACTACCTTACAGACGTCACCAACCAAACACAATATTACATTCCCAGTTAGGGCAGCTTTCGCTGCCGAAAGCTTAGACGAAATGAAGAATTTGATAGCAAATGTTACTGACTCCACCTTGACAATTTGGTCAAGTAAAGATGATGATAATACAGTTGACGTCAAAAAGCTACGCGCATTGATATTGGATAAGGATATTGGTGTGAATAAAGTGTATCTTGATGTATCACAAGAATTACACAAAAAATTAGACCTTCCCAGCTCTGGAAGTCAAGTTGCAAGTTTGGGTTTGATGACTGCTTTTTCTGTGTTTTTACTTCTTAACAAAATTATTTAAATGTTTCAATAAATTTATGCATGATAATATTTTATTAAATTTATTTATTAAGCCTTAGTATTATGAACTTTGATAATTTATTTTAATAAACATGTACACATCACACATAACATATTTTGATAAATGTACTAAAAAAAAACATATTTTGATGAATGTACTACAAAAATCCCTATTTTATGTATATGTCTACATGCAATAAATGTTAAATAAAAAAAAATGTATACTTTTATTATTATTTTAATTTAACCATGTTATTTATTCATTCTTTTTCCTTATGAGTGCAGAACAATTTTATACCTATTATGATTTATTAATAATTGAATATTATGAAGTCCAAGGCTAATATAATTGATAACAAAATTATCCCTAACGTTAATATTAAATGGAAATAATACTATACGACACGAATGTGTATCTATTCATAGATGCACTTCAAAGTATTTTCCTTTAACTTCTGGTTTACCTCAGGGATTACATCTAGGGACGCTATAATGGCCTATGAACACGATGCTAGAAATTGATTCAAGTTCTCGTATATAGTCCGCAATTTGATAATTCGGATCGTGGACACTACCAAATCGAATAGAAAACTAGAATAGAAATTGCGTAAGGTTCTGTCTCAATTTTTCATACAAGTTGCTAATGTCATTTGCGTGTTACCAACCAATGTTGACGTTTGGTAAGCTTGAAAATGATAAGGTTATAAAATATTACCTAATTCTACGCATTTTTGTTAATCATAACTTATTAATAAATGAATATACTCTTATTTTATATATAAGAAAATAATTTTTCTTAATGTCAAAATAATTTCTTGGTTATGTTTTATTAGTTTGGTTTTTAGTATTGATTGAAATGACTGAAACTAACTTCATAAATTCGAGCAACCTGACATCTTTAATGTTATAATTAAAAAATGTGATCGAGAACTCGGAACAATTTCTAGCCGATGAAATGGAAGCTCTTATTATCGAGGATTAAGTTTGCAACACGGGCGAGCGAAGCGAGCAAGGGTTGTAATCTAGGGTAATAATAGCCATTATAGCGAGTTGTATAATAATCCACATGACGTATTTTCTATTGAAATTAGGTAAAATTTATGCGAACCCTATTAAGAGGGTGAAGGGTTGAAAAGGGTTGAAACAATTATGTACAAAATGGAAAAATATTTATTTTATTGTACTTTCAATAATGTACGAATGACTTGCAATTTCGCAACTAAAATAAAGTATAGCTAAATTTATATATTTTCGACTTAAAATGACCTTTTCAACGTACTATTTATCACCTTGTTTATAAATAGTTGCAAATAAATAACTTATTATCATCTAAATTTAGAAACCATGTTTTTCAATAGTACCTATTGTATGTATTTTTGTTTACTTTTATTTATTTTTACATTGAAATAATAATATAGCTAAAAGCAACAATAATTATTAAATTTTCAAAATATGTATAATTGAGTGTGTTAATAAACCGAACATATCAGGAGACAAAAAAATAGTTATTTATGTATCAATGTACTGAAGTTCTACTTTTAGTAACTGAGGCCTAAAGGCAGAAGAAAATAAACCATATTAGTGATAAAATGGAATTTCAGTGCCGAATTGCATATTAAATTTTACTTGAAATAGAAAATTTGTGAAAATAAGAGAATATTTTATTTTTATAGGTTACGTAACTTTCAGTCTGACACTTTTGCTAACCATTGACGTTATCGTAAAGAACACTCAAAATTACGTTTTATTTCAAAATTCTTCATCGGTATTGTTTAGTTCGTATACATCGTACACCTACACAAATTATCTTATGTGTACAATAATTATAAGGTTGGCAATGGATTACTTTAATGCCGATTTTTGGACTTTTAATGACTATTTTTGTGCACTTTAGTGATGATTGTAAATAAAACTTTTTATTTTTAAACTATTCATTCTATAACACTATGGCAAGTTTTCTCCGTACATTAAGCATAAAAACAAGGTAGGTACTCATTTTGGTTTTATTTTTTCTTGTGAACCGTAACAGATATCACAAATTAAAGAGAGAGAGAAAAGTTTACTATTGAATGTATCTTTCAGAAAAGAAATAATTTTACGTTATCGGAGTGGCCATTAAAAAGTTCCTGTTTAATCAATGTCGCGACACTCAGGTTTCATACACTAGTGGTTCACTAATAACAACAAGTATCATCTTAAAATATGCCTTATAACCATATAAAGTGCCATACCAAATTTCATCTAATAGTGTTCCGTTATTATAAGAAAAATGATTTTTTTTTCGAACAGCTTTGAACAGAAAACTGACTAAACTGTACACTTTCCGGTAAAGGTAAGTTTAGCTAAATAGTCTTATTTTAACTTCAGGAATCTGTCGTTAAGCTATGTCCCCCTATTTTAGAGACACCTATAGAGAGTAGAAATAATGTGCTGACCACATCAGACTTTGTTTGAATAATATCGTCAACCAGACATACATGACTGAACGACCGGACGTTCGATACCACATGTTTATTTTACTGGGTGTGTTGTGTTGGTCTATCTACTAGGCGTCAATAAATGTAACAAATCGTTACAGAATATTCTCGCTTGAACTATTTTTAACATTTCTGATGTTGTTTTTCATGTTTTATTGTAATTCACCGGAAAAAATATGTATTAAATGTATGTTTTACTGATACAATCTTTATAACGTGCAGACAAAAAGATAGTGTAGAGATAAAGAAGTAATTACTGTGTTTAATTACATTTAATTCAGGTTTGTTTATTTTATATTTGTATTTACATTAGTCAGCGTTCAGCAAAGAAAAATATTGGATGAATCTGAATTTTTACCTCCCGCTGCCCGTGGTAATGGAGGTATAGGGATCGTGCTAAAAATTGCATATCGAGATTTTAGTAAACGACAACGTTTTAAGATTCCAAGAATCCGATTATAACATTTTCACGATGATGTCTGTATGTGTGTATGGGTCTGTGTATGGATTTTGTCTCAAAAAATTCTGAAACCTTATATTTCGACCCTATTTTAATATGTAAAGAAATCATTAGATTTTGGTGTAAATCGGATAACTGGAAATGACACTTTACTTGAAGCTCATAATGGGGTTTCTTTAAAAAATACCATTAAATGTTATTTTTCCGCATTTTATGTCATTATAAAAATTAAATATTATTGAATTTTCTGCAGGTATATATTAATACTTTTTCTAAATATTTTGCAGATAAATTTAAAAAATTATCTTTTTATAAATCTCAGAGCCTATGATTTAAAGATTCCTTTGTTACACTGTTCATATTTCAAATGTATGTAACTGACAGATAAATGTCACTGTCAATAAATTAATTTCAAATTAATAATGGTGACATTTTAAAAAGAAAATAGTAAATAAAGTAATAGTTATATGCAAAGGAACTTAATATAGTTTGCAGCATTAGTAAATATGTAGGTATGTATTTAAATTAATAAAAATTAAATAGCGGGAGGTATTGTGTTGCCCACATCAGGTTTGTTGTTATATGCTTACAAACCCAAACCCATAATAGTTGGGCCAGTTTAAATTTTAAACAAAAAAATCTGATGTGGCCAACACAAAACCTCCCACTATTTAATTTTTATTAATTTAAATACTTACGTATTTAGTAATGCTTCAAACTATATTATGTTCCATTGCATATAACTATTGCTTTATTTACGATTTTCTTTATTATTTAATATGTCACTATTATTAATTTGAAGTGATTAGTTTTTTGACAATGACGTTTACCTGTCAGTTACATTCATTTGAAAAATAAACTGTTAACAAAGGAATTGTGTTTAACTTAGACTACGGGATTAAAAAAAGGAAAATGATTTTAAATTAATCTGTAAAATATATAGAAAAAGTATTAATGTATACCTGTACAAAATTCAATAATATATAATTTCCCAATGACGTTAAATGCGAAAAAATGGCGTTTAATGGTATTTTTTGAAGAAAAACCATTATGAGCTTCAAGTAAAGTACCATTTCCGTTTATCCGATTTACACCAAAATCTAATGGCTTCTATTCCTATTAGAATAGGGTAGAAATACAAGGTTTCAGAATTTTCTGAATGATAGTATTTGAGTTAGAGTGCAAAACAAAATGTGTACACATACACACACACACACACACACACACACACACACACACACACACACATATACACACATACAGACATCATCGTGAAAATGTTAAAATTGGATTCAAGGGACTCGATATGTGATTTTTAGCACGATCCCTATACCTCCCTTACCAAGGGTAGCGGGAGGTAAAAATTATAAACCCTAAGCAAATGACGAGAAATTTTAAAAAAATTCTTTCCGCTAGTTTAAAATATAGGTAGATTTTAAACTTACAAAATCTGAATATGTTATTTAAGTATTACGCCATCTAATAATACCAGCTTTTATTCTATTAGGTTTTGTGTCCTTAAGCTCTGCAAATTTTTCTGTGAGTATGGTAACATATGTTTTGCAAGGTAGGTTTTACTGTATGTACTTTATTTTTAAGAAGTTGTTTTTCATTGTGCCAAAAGTAAAGGGTCTAGGTAGAAGCTAAATCTGGACTAGAAAATGACCCTTAAAATGTCGGTTGAACTATTATCACCAGTCATTTGGCCTATAGTTATTTCTTTAAATTTTAAGTCACTATTTAAAGTAGCCCAAAGAATTTTGTAGAAATTTCTAACTATTTATGATTTGACATGACCAAAGTAACACATGTGTGTTATTATTGCCTATTGTCTTGTAATGTGTGTACTCGTATTACTTACTATAAACGTAACTTCTGTCAATATGAAATTTGAAATATTAAAAGTAAAAAAAATCTGTTGTGGCCAGCACAAGACCTTCCGTTAATTTGATGTATTTTGTACAAATCCCATACCAAAAGTTCATTGGAAAAGATTCTATATATCCAGTAAAATTGTAACACGAACATAATACAATTTTTTACAAATTCCATACAGAAAGTTCATTGGAAAATATTCTATAAATCCAATAAAATTATCGCATATTCATGTATACTCATATATAAATACTCTAAAAATACGTACACTTACGTAACGTTCTCTTTACATTCAAATAATATTACTACCAACTTTACATCGCTACCCATTTTTGAATTATTGCCCCATAAGTCAATATACCCTACATTTAGATAAAAACTTCAAAATTTTCAAAAATCTAATTTTTATGTATCTAGATACTTTTCAATGCGCTGATTCCAAATTTTGAAACCGCAGGTCGATATCTCGTTTCGTTCTCGAGATATTTAGATTCAAAGTTTTGCTCAAAACTGCCCATTTTTGGGTATTAACCCAAAAATGGGTCGAGATATGAATTTGGCGACATCACTATTCGATTCTGCGGACAAAAATACATAAGTATAGCAATTTTTATAATTTTTGTCCAAACGGTTCATTTTTTATGAATAAAAACTTTAAAATTCCTGAAAACGGCTAAAATCTGAAAAATTTGCAAGGGGTACACCTTTTTGCGATTTTTTGCCATTTTCAGTTATTTTGCTGAAGAGATTGTATGCAGTGAAAATTGGTGTACTTATGTAATTTTTCCCGTAGAATCGAATGGTGTTGTCGCCAAATTCATATCTCGACCCATTTTTGGGTTATTACCCAAAAATGGGCAGTTTTGAGCAAAACTTTAAATCTAAATATCTCGTGAACGAAACGAGATATCGACCTGCGGTTTCAAAATTTGGAATCAGCGCATTGAGAAGTATCTACATACATACATTTTGAAGTTATTATCTAAATGTGGGGTATATTGACTTTTGGGGCAATAATTAAAAAACGGGTAGAGATATAAACTTGGTAGTAGTATTATTTGATTGTAAAGAGAATGTTACGTAAGTCGCCAAATTCATATCTCGACCCATTTTTGGGTTAATACCCAAAAATGGGCAGTTTTGAGCAAAACTTTGAATCTAAATATCTCGAGAACGAAACGAGATATCGACCTGCGGTTTCAAAATTTGGAATCAGCGCATTGAGAAGTATCTACATACATACATTTTGAAGTTATTATCTAAATGTGGGGTATATTGACTTTTGGGGCAATAATTAAAAAACGGGTAGAGATATAAACTTGGTAGTAGTATTATTTGATTGTAAAGAGAATGTTACGTAAGTCTCCGCATTTTTGGAGTATTTATATATGAGTATACATAATGTATATTCATGTGATAATTTTATTGGATTTATAGAATATTTTCCAATGAACTTGAAAATACATCAAATTAACGGAAGGTCTTGTGCTGGCCACAACAGATTTTTTTCTTTTACATTATGTATTTGTCTGTGTTTTTGTTTAATTAATAATAATCTATTATTAAATTAATAGGACAAAACGAAAAACAAATTGATAATGACACAAATGCAACAACTTTTTTATAATTAATTAAAATGACTTGTAAAAGTTCGTAATGCTAGTTTGGATATTCTGTATAGTAGGTAAACTTATCGTATAATTTGACTCAATTTAATTTCTTTCATATATATTGGTTTGGTGGCAATAACAATATATTTTATGGTTATGTTCACATGAATCTATTTATACTACATACTACATCCGAAATGTTGACAGATGTGTGATTGGTTTTGGTACAAATTACAAGAGGGTTAGAATAGAAAGAAAAACCTTCGTAATTCCTGTTTTGCAGTCAATAGCAAAGGGCAGAATTCATAGAATGAGATTTGTACGGGATGTAGGAATGAGAAAATAATTATAGATTAACAGATTGACTCACCAATTTGTTGAGGAATACGAGTTGTTGTAGTCCCTGCAGATGTTGATTTTTGCCAATATTGAGTTTCCTGTCTACGTTCTGTGGTTCACTGAAACAAACAAAAAAAAAAAATTGTTAAAGTTTGTTAGATTCGTTATAAAACACTGCATAAACAAAATTAAAAAATATAATAATGACAATGTGCTTTATGTATACAGGATGAAAACGAAACTACGAAACGTTATTTTTCTCGAAATTTATGAGATACAAAGAAATATTATAAAACAAAGTTCTAAGAGACCACGGAGGCCTTTGTTTATACAGTATTGGCCATAAAGATAGCAACTTAAAAAAAATTCAATTGCTCTAATGTAAAAACTGGGATTTCAGAAATAAATTACTGCAGTAATAGTGTCTTGAACCAAGTTTAATTTACATTAAAATAATTCGCATTATATTAACAAAAATTGATTCACTTGATATCAATTGGAGATTTTATCAATCGAAACTTTGTGTAACTCAAAAAAAATAACGACAATGAAAGTTCGAAATAATTCTTTTATTCTTAAAAATTGATTTATGTGCAAAAAAATATTTTTTATTTGGACATAAAAATAAAAATAGCAACTTTTATAAAATTAATATAAAAACTAAATTTTCTAATATTTATTGTAATAACGGAACCACGAGAATTTATTACTTCTTCTCGTTTCATCATGAATTCAAGTAATTTTGTTATTACATTTCTATCAATTAATCTTAGTTCATCACTAAATAATACTCTTTTCCACATGTCAGTTGTCCAGTTTACATGATTTTCTGCAAAAAAAAAATCGGGCCTTCACGTTCTTCTTCGAAAGAAGTGCCAAATATTTTTCCAATTTTAAATGGCACAAAAGTGACCCCTGTGGTGCACTCTCCACACCAGCTATGAGTGCCCGTGAGGTGACGCCTGGTAAGCGCCCACACGGTAAAATATATCGTCATCATTACCGATGTCTACATGTGCTGTAGATACTGGCACACCCAGAAATGGGTAATATGCCATGATGATATATTTATTTATTTTATTAATTTTTGATTATAATTAGTCAACGGGAAATTCTTGGAAACCATAAAAACTGCTTATATAATTCTAATTGATAGATGTGTCAAGTTCAATAATAGTATATGTTCGTGTTATAATTTTCTTGGATATATAGAATCTTTTCCAATGAATTTTTGATATGGAATTTATGTTGCAATTTTACTGGATATATAAAATCTTTTCCAAGATTTCAAAGGAACTTTTGGTATGAGATTTGTACAAAATACATAGAATTGACGAAAGGTAATGTGCTGGTCACATCAGATTTTTTTCAAAATGGGATTGTAATTGTACATATTTTTATGCCTATTCGATTGCGTATTTTTTTTTCTGAATTCATCCATGTAAAACAACAAAAATAAATTCAATTTGTTACTTTGAACTTTTAGTGCATGAAATTATTAACAAATATTTGTTTCATTTTAAATAAAGTTCAGCCTACTGAAAATAACTATAAAAATAAAATTTACTTAAATTTCAAATGAATTTTTCTCAATATTTTTATTATGTACGATATGAAATAATTACATGGTTGAAATAATAAAAAAATACACTGTCGAATGGGCATAAAAATATATGCCATCCCATTTAAAAAATATAATTTTGTGTTCTAACTTCAGAGCTACTGGTTTAAAAAATCTGTTGTGGCCAGCACAAGACCTCTCGCCATTTCCATATTAGGCTATATAAGTATTGTACTGCACTTCGCTTTCGAACCGTCGTTTTATAACATTACAGAACTTTACCCAAATATTGTTTTTTATTGTATTTAACATGTCTTCTGCACACATATAATTCTAATTATATATACATATTTTTCATTGTATGAGGAAGTTTCTAAATGTCAGAGATTGTTCCAATTTATTAACCAGATTGGCGGTATTTCTGATGGATATATGCATTTTACCACAATTTTACCTATAATTTCAAATATTTAATTAATAAAACAATAAGAAAAATTAAATATACTTTCCAGAAAAAGCTATCAGAATGTCACTAAAACTGTTGATATTTGACAATGACATGTGTCATGTTATAAACATTGGAATTTGTCAACTGGTTTCCTTAGTGCCTTAGCCTCTGCGATTAGTGTACTCTATAAATAATAGTGTCTTTATCTCTAAATCTATGCAAGATATAATAAAAATTTTAAGTGTTATTAGATGGAGAATTTTATGTTCTTCAATATTTGATAAAAAAAAACTCCCAAAAAATTATATTTAGAAGAATTTTTCTAAGAAACTACTACTTTCGGTTGTTCAATTATTACCAAAACCTTTTCAGCTCTTCCCAGGAATGTCAGATTGAGGAAACTGCAGTTAAATATTTTTTAAGTCTTATAGTTTTTGAGGAATCTTGTCTACAAGATCCAGGCATACATACACACATACACACATCCACACACACACACAGACATCATTTTAAGAATGTTATAATTGGATTCTAGGGACCTTAAATCGTGCTTATTCAATAAAATCTGGATATGCTAATTTTAGCATGAATCCAATACCTCTCTTAGCGAGAGGTAAAAAATATAATGTGATGTTCCCCTTTCTAATAATTTCCGAAAAAAATCGCGTTTCCTAGTTTAGTTTACCTAGAGTAATTGAAAAAAAAAATGGCGAAATGGCTATTTTATTTATTATTAATTTTAGTTTATAGTTCAAATTATTATAATTAAAAAATAAACGATGAATTCGTTTCCGGTGAAAACGGCAGTAAAAATTAAAACCTTTTAAAACCAAAAAATGGAATTTAAGTTATGGTTTAGAACAAAGTAAACACAAAATAGGTTCACAGGCTTTCTTGTATGAATAAGTCCGTGTGTATGTATGAGTGAATTTGAGAGGGTGTAATTTAATCCAGTATTAGGGTAAGCACCCCTGTAATTTGGTATTATGAGTAAGGCATCTGCCTTATGTATTGACACGAATCAAATGTACTTCAATTTATTAATGGTGGCCTTATACTAGCATTTAGTGTAATTGTGTATTTTACGCGACTCATAAAAGAGGTTATTACTTAGCACAAAAGTGGCACTACGTACACACGTCCACTACTCATATTCAACTGGTAAAATTCACAATAAATCCTAACATTTATACATTCATTAACTATTAATTTTTATAATTTATTTAATTTAAATACAAAGAATAAATATAATAAATACGAGTGTAAAATTATGTAACAATGATTCAAATTAAAAACATTTTTACCTCTCGCTAAGAGAGGTAGTGGGTTCATGCTAAAAATCACATATCCAAATTTTAGTAAATAAGCACGTTTAAAGGTCCCTATAAAAAAGATTTTAACATTTTTACGATGTGTGTGTATATACATATCCACATGTATATAATAAATAAATAAATAAATATATCATCACGGCATATTACCCATTTCTGGGTGTGCCAGTATCTACAACACATGTAGACATCGGTAATGATGACGATATATTTTAGTGTGTGGGCGCATACCAGGCGTCACCTCACGGGCATTCATAGCTGGTGTGGAGAGTGCACCACAGGGATCACTTTTGTGCCATTTAAAATTGGAAATATTTGGCGCCTGTCGGGATCGAACCCGGTTCCCACGGGTTCGCGACCAGACACTCAGGCACGCGGCCACGGGACTCCATGGATATGTATATGTGTGTATGTATATGTGTATGTATAGGTGTATGTGTATGAAAGGTGTATGTGTGTGTATGTATGTGTGTATATGTGGATGTTGGAGGGAAAATTACTCAAAAACTATAAGACATATGTAAGACCAGTTTAACTATGAATTCCTCAATCTGACATTAATAGGAAGAGCTAAAAAGGCTTTGGTAACAATTGGACAACCGGAAGTAGTAGTTTCTTAAAAAAAAATTTCTAAATATTATTTTTAGGAAATTTGTTATTATAAATATTAAAGAATGTAAAATTCTCTATCTAGTTCTATACGGTTTGATTATATGTTTTCTTTCATATTCAATAGATATAGAGTTAAAGAATTATAAAGAGATTAACTTTCAAAAATCAACTAGCTTTGCTATAATAATGGAAACTTTTACTGGATTTATAGGAACTTTCGGCCTTTCGGTATGGAATTTGTAAAAGTGTTAGAATTTTACTGGATATATAGAATCTTTTCCAAGGAATTTATGGTATGGGATTTGTACAAAACACAAAATGTATATTGTTGTTATAATTTTATTGGATTTATAGGACCTTTCGGTATGGAATTTGTAAAAAATATTATATGTTCGTCTTACAATTTTACTGGATTTTGGTATGGGATTTGCACAAAATACATCAAATTGACGTAAGGTCTTATGCAGGTCACAATAAATTTTTTGAGTTTAAAAATAGTATATTATACGCCAAGGTTGAGAAGATAGGTAATCATTATTGACCCAGCGCAAATACTGTAACCCGAGGGCGAAGCCAGAGGGATACAAGACGCCTGATTTATATACTATTTTTTCACTACTAGCACATAAATTCTATTTGATTTTTTTTATTGATAATTTGACATGAATAATTACGTTACTTATTTGTTAATATTCACAGAAACAAAGTTGGCTGCATTTGTTTTTATCTGACGTTTTGCTCATTTCGCTGGTTTGATAACCTCACTTATGGGCCTCGATTTGTATTTGATTTAATTATTTAATAAAAACACTTTGTGCTGTTACAGTCAGCAGCCTTATTAGTTTATTATTATTTTTAAATAAATCTATTGAAGTGTATTTACCTACAAATACAAAAAAATAGTGATTTATTCATTACTACATCTACAATGTTTCACATTTTCACTAAAACAGCACAGTGGCCAGGCTAGGCGGCAGCGTAGGTCAATTTAAAATTAAGCGGTAAATTTAAATTATATACTTAACACCTTTCTTGAGTTTAATGAGTTAAATAATATTCGGATTTGGAGGCTTGAGTTTGATTGAAAAGTGACAGTTTGCTTTATAGACCTAGGTTAATAATAAATTATTATTGACCTAGGTTACCATGGTTACAAGCAAGCGGTAGTGAAAAACAATTTCTCATGCCAAATAAAGGTAAATAATAGTGGGTTCCTAGGCTAATAGTGAAAAAATTCAATTATAAACTAGTTTCGTCAACTTTCAATTTCTATGTTGTATGTTATGCTACCATAAAAATGTATTACAAATCTGTTTACTAATGTAAACAGTTAAACTGTCCTGAAGATTAAGATAAAACTGCTATAAAAGATTCGTAGAACACACATAATAAATATTATAAAATAATTTATGTACACAGATGATTAATAAAAGCATCACATTTCTGGTTATAATTTGAAGTAACCCTATGGATGAGTAACATCTATTTATATAAAGTAGTCCGCGAGATAGCAGTGTAACCTTTTAATGCAAGTGTCAACATTTCGACGTGGTAGGTCCATCATTCTCAGCACAACACTTAAATTTACTTATTTAGTTTACATCAAGTGGCTGATTACAACCTATCTAATTCAGTTTAGATACCGGCCATGCTAACTCTTTCATTATAATTTCATTAGATAAACACTTCAACTAATCTAACTGCTCCTACAAATTTTATTTGATTCAGTTTTAATTTATGCTGTTGAACACGAAAGTTATTTTAGTTTCACATTATCATTTAGATGAAAATTCTGAGTAACATATAGTAGTAAAATTAATTTGTTATGCTGATAATTTTCCCTGTTACTTTCGTTTTATTATGAGATAATCTTACATAATAGTTCAAAGTAATAAATGTCAATATGTAGTACGTTACTGACTTATTGTAGTACGTATTTTTACTTTTATCAGGGCAGCACAAAGTGTTAAAAAAAACCTAACGGGGTATATGACCATAATCGAATTTCAATATATGTCATAATATATAAAAACAAACCACTATTGCTTCTCATTATAATAATAAAAACTAAACATTAGTTTGTAATAATATTGTTATTAGCAATTTAATGTTTTGGAGAAGGGATCTGTGACGTCAGTAGGTAGAAGAAGACAGTTAGACTGAGATAGATATGTTGTGATAGGTTATGGAATGGCGAACGTGATAGCTGCTGTCACTTTCGCCTACCACAATATAGAGAATTTATTTTAAAATGCAACATTATAGTTCATCACTTCCATGGGTGCTCACTATTGTCAAAAAATGACAGCAATGTAATATTTGTCCATTTTAAAATGCAACATTATAAATAGTATTGCAGCACAGGAGATACCTCCAAAACACATCACAAATGGTGTCCATTCTTATTACGACCGACTAGAATATTCCCTCAGAGTGATTGGGGGTATTTTTTAACATTTATTACATGAAAGTTATGAATTTTTGTAAGCTAAAGTTTTTTAAGATGTACAACATTCATGTTTTGATTATTTGTTAATCGTATGTAGGCTAATTTATTGGAAATAAGTTTTGATAATACAAAAATACAAATTTTGTATGTTGCATTTTAAAATGGAGAAATATTACATTGCTGTCATTTTTTGACATTAGTGAGTAACCATGGAAGAGATTCACCATATGTTGCATGTTAAAATAAATTCCCTGTATATCTATCTCAGTCTAACTGTCTTCTTCTATCATTCTACCCTACTGACGTCACAGATCCCTTCTCCAAAGTTTTAATAATTATTTTCTTGTAAACTACGAATAATTAATCAATTTAAAATAATACGGGTATTTTATTTTTTGGTCTAGTATCATATATGTAAAAAACAAAATTTAGTCACATACCCCATTCGGAGTAGGCTATGAACAAAGAAACGCATGTCAATTTGGAAGTATTTAATTAAATGTCAATTTGACACGAGATATTGTCAAAAAGGTTATCTAAAGAAATAAAAGCTTTTCTTCTTGAATCCTTATTTTAAAAATAGAAATAAATTAGAAAACGGTGAATGGCAATCTTCTATATCCTTCTTTATTATCTTTTCTCCATAAAATTAGATTTCAAGATCAATTTTGACAACTTGACTTTTGAATTGAATAACGATCAGACTTACGTTTGTCTGTTCATAGCCTACTCCGAATTGGTTTTTTTTTTGAACACGCTGTATTAAATTACAAATAGGTAACTATCTTACTAATTCTGTTCCGTAATCATTTTCACATTTAGCAATTTTCAGTCCGATTAATGGAATTGAATTCTTAATTTGAGGGCTGAATTTTTCTCCCTAGAGAGATTTTTATTATATTAACTTATTGTTTATTTTCATTGTCAATTTTCTAATTTAGTCTTTAAAATTTATTCGACTATTTTACTATTATACAGGGTGTTATGTAAGTAAGTGATCAACGCTTAACCCATTGTAGAACTGACCCCAAACATAGTAAATCTGGCAATAATTTTTTTTTAACATACTTTCTACAAGAACTAGAGGCCTTTAAAACTGACCAATCACGTCATAGTTCAAAACTTTATTGAAAAGTAAAAGTCAATGGAAAAAATATTGATTGTCAATCTGACGTTAAATGTTTTTTGGCATAGACGTACAATTTATATTCTGTTTTTTTGATATTCTCAAAATACGATTTACCTTCACCAACCACGAGTATGCATATGGTTTATAGCGAGACATTACAAAATAGTCATGCTGTTGTAAGACGGTACAGAGAGTTATTTCCAAATAGACGTCAATGATTTTGTTCGTTTGTGACAGGTATCACATTTTTTTCCAGAGCACATTGATTTTTACTTTTTTATAAAGTTTTGAACTATGACGTGATTGGTCAGGCCTCTAGTTCTTGTAGAAAGTATGTTAAACAAAAATTATTGCCAGATTTACTATCTTTGGGGTCAGTTCTACCATTGGTTAAGCGTTGATCACTTACTTACATAACACCCTGTATAGCAGGCAATGACATTGAAAATGAAATTTGAATCGTTTCATTGCCGAGTAAATTAAAATTATTAATGAAAATGAGGAAAATAAATTTAAAAATAAGATGATGACTTAATTGATGATTTCATTTGTTCAATTCTCATAATCATTGTATTTACTCAATAAATTTAAAAATTGTTGCATTTTTGCTGCCTGAAACAAAAATAGAAAAAAAAACCAAATTTTTATTTTTATCTCTCGCTAAGAGAAGTGTTCATTCTAAAAAGCACGTTATAAGGTCCCTAGAATCTGATTTTAACATTTTTACGATGATCTCTCTCCCACTATCTCTCTTTCTCTCTCTCTCTCTCTCTCTCTCTCTCTCTCTCTGTGTGTGTGTGTGTGTGTGTGTGTGTGTGTGTGTGTGTGTGTGTGTGTGTGCATGTGTATGTGTGTATGTGCGTACGTGTATGTGACAAAAAATTCTCCGACGATAACTCCAATACTACAATTCTAAAAATTATAATTCTTCCGTATTCCTCTTCTTTACATCCATATGGAGAGCTGATTAGATTTTGGTTATAATTGGCTAACCGGATATACCCTTATTTGAAGTTCTTAACAGTTTTTCTTGAAAAAACGCAGCTAAATATCATTTTTTGATATTTTTTGTGATTATCAATATGAAAGAATATCTTATTGTCTATACGGTATGATTCATGGAAATAGCTGATATATTAAAATAGTTCTAATTGACAGATGTTAGTGTCAAGTGCAATTTACATAGAGTATGTTCGTGTTATAATTTTATTGGATTTATAGAAACTTTTCCAAGAAACTCTCGGTATGGAATTTGTAGATAACAGATATGTTCATGTTATAATTTTATTGGATATATAGAATCTTTTCCTAGGAACACACACACGCACACACACACACACACACACACACACACACAGAGAGAGAGAGAGAGAGAGAGAGAAAGAGATCATTGCAAAATGTTAAAATCGGATTCTTGTGACCTTAAAACGTGTTTATTCACTAAAATCTGGATACGTGAATTTTATCATGAATCCAATAACTCTTTTAGCGAAAGGTAAAAATTAGTAAAATATGTTTTTTTGTATTTATCTAGTGACCTATGAAATTATTCAGGAAAAACAATTACATTTTAAAAATGTACTAATGGTATAATGTAACCTACTTCGTGCAAAAATAAAATTATTAAAGCGTAAATTGTTTTCATATGTCAAATTTACACATGTTCGTTTATTTGAATTGAATGTTTGAAAGATAAATATTATTTTAATGTTAATTTAAATGAATATTTACTTTCTATGTAAAAATAACAAATAAATTTTATGAACATGAAAAATATTCTCTTAGGATTAATATGAATATTTATTGTTATTAAAAACTGTAAAAACAAAGAAGTTTCTGCACATGTATACATAATTGACAACTTATGTTCATGTTTACGTGTATTTTAGAAACATTAGATTTTAAATTATAATTAAAATGCGTATAAGGTTATGGGAATGCAAGAAATATATGTATATTCATATGGCATAGACATGGACACATGTTTTTTCCTATTTAGGAAGCTGTATAAGTATAATCGTTTCTAATTTGAAATAAAATTTGTAATAATAAAATTAATATTTAATGGGGTAGGACGTCATATCTAATTAAATGCATTTTATAAATTTCCCTCAATGGAATAATATTAGCAAATGAGAATGTTTACCTATATAAAATATTTTTTCTACTCCCATGCGTGAAGTGAGTACTTCACGTATCAATTTTTATGTGTGAAGTTTGATTTTTTGCACAGTGTGCGTGAAGTAACATTTCACGCACCGTTCATTATTTTAAATATTACAAACTGAATTGTATTTTAATACAACAAAGCTGTTAAATAACCGTAACGTTGGTAACCATGGTTACACATGTATATAATACAGAGGCTTTACGTTAAAAGAATGACAATGTGAAGAAAAAATATATTTTATTGCAAGGTCGTAGAAAAAGTATAGTGTGTAACACGTGTGTGAAACCAATTTTACATTCGGGTGGTTTGCAACACTCTAATGTAAAAATTTCAGCTTCACACACTTGCCACATAATATACTATTTTTTCGCTACTAGCCTATATAGAGTAGATAATTATTGCTCCAGGATCATACCTATATTACAGAACTAGTTTTGTATAATATGTTTTGTGTCACGCGTCAAAATTTAGAAAACGAGCCCCAAAAGTCAATATACCCCACATTTAGATAAAAACTTCAAAATTTTCAAAAATCTAATTTTTATGTTTCTAGATACTTCTCAGTGCGCTGATTCCAAATTTTGAAACCGCAGATCGATATCTTTTTTCGTTCTCGAGATATTTAGATTCAAAGTTTTGCTCAAAACTGCCCATTTTTGGGTAATAACCCAAAAATGGGTCGAGATATGAATTTGGCAACAACACCATTCGATTCTACGGACAAAGTTACATAAGTACACAAATTTTCAGAATTTTTGAACATCGCATACAATCTCTAAAGCAAAATAACTGAAAATGGCCAAAAATCGCAAAAATCTAAGGTGTACCACTTACGATTTCTTCAGATTTGGGCCATTTTCACGGGTTTTCAAGCTTTTATTCATAAAAAATGAACCGGTTGGACAAAAATTATGAAAATTGCTATACTTATATAATTTTGTCTGTAGAATCGAATGGTGTTGTCGCCAAATTCATATCTCGACCCATTTTTGGGTATTAAACCAGTTTTTAGCAAAATTTTAAATCTAAATATCTCGAGAACGAAACAAGATATCGACCTGCGGTTTAAAAATTTGGAATTAGCAAAATGAGAAGTATCTAGATACATAAAAATTAGATTTTTAAAAATTTTGAAGTTTTTATCTAAATGTGGGGTATATTGACTTTTGGGCAATAATTCAAAAATGGGTAGAGATATAAAGTTGGTAGTAATATTATTTGATTGTAAAGAGAATGTTATGTAAATGTACGCATTTTAAGAGTATTTGAACAACTGTGTGAATTTTTAGAAATAAAAGTATTGAAATAAAAATGGATAAATGCTATAAAAAAGTTCCTTGGAAAATATTCTATATATCCAATAAAATTATAACACGAACACATAGGTACTATTTTTTTACAAATTCCATACTAAAAGTCCCTTTGAATATATTCTATAAATCCAATAAAATTATAACATGAACATACATTATGTAAATTGCACTTGACAATTCCTTCTTTCTTCTTCAGCTTTCTCCAATTTTATTAGGGGTCACTGTTTCTTACTCTTCTCTTTCACTCATTCCTGTCCAACGCATCTTCTTCACACAATTCTTCCTCTCTCAAGTCATCTGCGGTACAATCCTTCCATCTTCTCTTTCGCCTTCCTCGTACTCCCGGCATTCTGATCCTATACTTGCCATATTTGATTTTGCACTTGGCACTGACATCTGTCTATTAGAATTTTTTGCATGTATCAGATGCTTCCATGATAAATAGCAAAGCTAACTGATTTTTGAAAATTATTCTCGTTATAATGCTTTGATTCTATATCTATTGAATATGAAGGAAAATGTATAATCAAAACGTATAGAGAAGAGCATTTTCTTTCATATTTATAAAACTTAAATGTCAAAAAATAATATTTAACTGCGTTTTTAAAGAAAAACTGTTAAAAACTTCTAATAAGGGTATTTCCGGTGGATCAATTATAACCAAAATTTAATTAGCTCTTCATGTGGATGTAAAGAAGAGGAATACGAAAGAATTATAATTTTTAGAATTGTAGTATTGGAGTTATCGTCGGAGAAAAATTTGTCACACATACACACACATGGACACACACACACACACATACACACACACACACACACTCATACATACATACATGCAGACATCATCTTAAAAATAGTAAATTCGTATTCTAAGGACCATAAAGGTGACGGAAGGTAAAAATGTATTTCTATATCTACAGATTAATTTAGCAAATTTAATTCTTAAGAGTATTTTTCGAAAAGTTGTTCTATGCATGTTAAATTCGAAACAGGAAAAGTAGTTACATAACATAGATGTTTTTTAAATCCTAATAAATTCTTGTAGGTTATTGCTAAATTATACAGTCCTTGATATTAACACAGATTACTTTAGAATTGAAAAAGAAAACTGCTTTACTGTATACGTTAGTTCCTCGATTTAAATTAAATGCATTCACATTTAAAGATACAATTAAACATACAATGAACGAAATATGCTCTGCTCTAATTATATTCCTTTGTTGACGATTCTGTCCGTCTAAATATGGAGTTACGTTCAATAATACAATTATATTAACGGAATAAAAATGATGTTTGTTGCCATTTGTACATGGAGAAATAGTAACTATAATGATATAGGTCTCTGGTATTAGTATAATTACATACAACATTGTATATTGTATGTATATTGAAGTCGTTTCCAAGGAAGACTTCAATATTCAAATGATAGGTGTAACTTTATTTTGTATAAGAATTAATTGCAATAAACAAAATAATGCAACAATTATTTAAAAGAATAAAATAATATTAAATAAAAAATCTGATGTGGACACCACATGACTTCCTTGTACTACACATATTTTTTTAATAACTAAAATATAAAATATTAATTTCAACTTCAAATCGGGAGGATACATAATAATCGTAAAGGGAGATGAACATTATAATATATTAAAGAACGAATGTCATAATTGCCATTTTATTTTGTTAGAAAGAAGATTGGATCACAAAGCGCACCGGAGTTATCTAATCCTTCGAATAAAACACTTGACAATAATTATGACATGAGTTCTTTATACTATTTTTTCTATTTTGTACGTCCTATGCCTTTTTAAATGAAAAATAGTAATATCAAAATTTAGGGAATTTTGTCAGTTGACGGTATTAATATGTCGTTTGATAATTCATTTGACAACTCTAACCTTATTTTTGTAACACCATACGATATTTTCTATTTCATGCTAAAGTTACTACTTTATGTCTTCTCTTTTTCTTATTCTTAGTTTTAAATTCTAAATTATATAAAATTAAATTATTAACAATCGTTTGTGTTCGTTTATTTAATGAGATGTGACATTTGATCGTTTTGAAATTCTTAGCCACCAACCTTATAAAAATAAATTGTACTAGTCTATTAAATCGCTGTAATAGCTTTGTTACGGATGCAAAATAGAAAAAAAATATTTTTTGTTATATTTTGTCCTAATCCATAGCAAACTTAAAAAAGCAAAAACTATATAATTTTTAAAATTACTTATCTCGCTTATACAAAGAGCTAATTTAATAATACTTAATGTGCTAGACGCAAAATTTAATTATCTAAAGCCCAATCATACAATCCAAGGTTAAAATTTTAACTGCCAGTTAAATAAATATAAATAAATATTAAATCGAATTGTCAACAATTATAAATTTGTCATTTGACAGTTTATTTCGTTTCGGTTTTGTTTATTTAACTGGCAGTTAAAATTTTAACCAGAGATTGTTAAGCCCGATTCTAAAAAAAAGTTTAAGCTAATCCTCATTTTTCGATTAGTGAATTCTAATATATTCCGGTATTTAAAATTTAATCTTCATAATATCAAAAAAGGTAGATACTAGGAATAGATTAGACTATATAAACTGTCAAAATTAGAGTAGAATTCGCTAATCCAAAAATCTGTTGTGGCCAGCACAAGACCTCTTGCCATTTCCATATTATGCTGTATAAGTATTGGACATATTTGACATTTCTGATACCTACACACAAAAACAAATATCTTCTTTATATATTTTTATATTTTTTAATTCATTCTATTCCCTCTTATTCTTCTAATGTTCGGGCTTTTTCCAATTCATTGATGAGTTTGGCGGTATTTCTGAAGGGTATATGTAATATACATAAATTATAAATATTTAATTAATAATAAAATAAGAAATATTAAATATACTTCCCAGAAAAAGTCTTCAGTAATAATATCTCTGGCTTTTTGACACTCACATTTATCTGTCAATTACAAACATTTTAATTTTTCCACTTGTTTTCCATGGGCTGCGAGATTCATTTACAACTTATTATTTTACATATTTATATGTCTCTATCTTTAGCTCTATAGAAGATATAATTAATAAAATTTTAAATGAATCGGATAGAGATTTTTATATTCTTTAATATTAGTAATAACAGAAATTTTCAAAAAATATTATTTGGAAGATTTTTTTAACGAAACTTTTACTACCGGTTGTCCAATTGTTACCAAAATCTAATCAGCTCTTCCCAGGAATGTCAGATTGAGGAAACTGCAGTTAAATATTTTTTGTCTTATAGTATTTGAGAAACCGTGATTCCAACATACACACACACACACACATACACACACATACATACACACACGGACATCATCGTAAAAATGTTATAATCGAATTATAGGGACCTTAAAATGTGCTTATCCACTGAAATCTGTATATGCGATTTTTAGCTTGATTCCAATACCACTCTTAGCGAGAGGTAAAAATGAGGAATGAGGATTAGTTCAAACTTTTTCGATAATCGAGTTGTAAGAGCGCAAAATTTTCAAGCTTCTGTTAGGGCAGATGATCGTCGCAATACTTTTCAAGTTTTAATTTTGGCATCAGTCAGAACTAGGAATGACGAATTCCGATAATTTTGGTACCCGAGTACCCGAAACAACTACCCGGACACCACCCTTTACCCGTTAATTACACGATATCTTTTAATTACCCATTCTCCTTTTAGTACATATACATAAATCGTTAATTTGCTAATTATTAGTTACTCTTATATTAGCAGTTTACTTTCTAATAAAATTCATTATTATTGTTTACATATATTTATTAAATAAAAAGTAATACAAATAAATAATATACTGTATCTCTATAAAAAACTTAACATAATATTTATGTATTAAGAGCGTAAGGAGGCTTTTATGGCCTGCGGCGGGATTTTGAGCCCGAGGCGTAAGCCGAGAGATAAAAACACGTTAAAGGCCATAAAAGCAAGTTACGTTCGTGGTACATACAAAACTTTATGCACGGACGAAAATTTTCAAATTATGAGTGTTAGAAAAATTGTAGCAAATGATGTCCTCGTACATCCAGTATCTAGTGTTGCTATGAAAGCGGAAAACAACAATTTATTGTTTGTTTATTAGTTCTGTTATTTGAATTTTATTTTGTGTATCTCCGAGCTTTCCATATAAATATCATAAAATTAATTTTCATTTTTCATTATAGAATATAAAAATTTTCGATTTGTAATAAAAACTTTTCATGTTGCCTGTTTAAATTGTTTATATTGTAGGTTATAATTTGGTTTGACGTTTCATTATAGCCCGGCGGAATATAATGAGGCCCGCGGGCTATAAAATAACATTTATATCAAAGAAATTCGTGTATAATTGTCAAATTATGATACGTCCGTGCATAAATTATATTAATTACCTATGGTATGGTAATAAAAAGCTCTTCTTTTAGATACAATCTTTCCGGCAGTTGAAAACTGTTCGGGTAATTAAAGGATATTGAATAATTAACGGGCAGTGGGTATATTTCGGGTAATCGGGTAAGAAATTTTATACCCGGGTACATTATTATCGGGAAGGTTCCGAGTATCCGAGTACTCATCGTCATTCCTAGTCAGAACCAAACCCGGACCGTCTAAATTATAACCGGCCACCTAGTGCACTGTTACTATCACAATAAATTGTTGCATGTGTTTTTATTATAATATCAAATATTCGGCTTTTGATGTTTTTCAATCAAAGCCTAGACATCTACTCAAATGTATGACTCAAAGTTATATTCGTGTCTGTTAACACTTTTCAAATTTTATGATATTGTAATTTGTTTATTTTATTGTTTCTCCTGCCCTCTTATTGGGATTAATCCTGTTGGGCAGTTTGTACTAAATAAATAAATAAATAAATAAATAAATAAATTATAATCAACAATGTCCCAATATTATTGCAATTTAATCCGGTATCTCTTAGTCCGCGTGTAAGCGGTCCATGTGAGCTTGTATGTGTGCCCAGCATCATTTTGAATGAATCTCAGCTCAGCCAAGTCCAACTCTCGAGTCCCCATCTCCAACAGTTTGCCTCAAGCAGCCGTGCGGTCGTGCCGGTCAGAGTTGTCTACTCGAACACGTCGCTCGGAACTCAAAACTCGCGTATTGTTGCACGATGTGATCATGCTCCCAACAATGGCCAGGACAACATCAAACCCTTGTGAACAGTGCAGTGTGAAATAAATAGTGGATACGCTAACAAAATGTGGCTAAAAGTGTTAACTGTTTTGTTACTAGCCGGGTATATACACGGCTATATTAACAATCAATATGAAAAAAGTAGTTATTTGAATTATGAACTTAGTCGATTTAGAAATAGGGCTAGTACTACAACAACTAAATATCCCTGGAATAAAAGTTACCAAAATTATAGAAATGTTTACCCTTATGAACATAGGATTAGGCACACCAATCGATTTCCAAAAATGGATCGATTGCTAAATCGAATGTCAAATCAAAAAAGTGCGGACATATCGGAAAAACAACCTGTTACAGACTATAATAAGTTGAAAAGTGATAGTAAAGAAAAATGGGTCACAGAAAATCCATATAAACGATTTTTGACAACAATCACTCCAACGACTACTACAGTGTCCAATGAAGAACTGGAGGCCTATTTTGGTGAAGATGACGATGAGACAAAAAGTAAAACTTCTGTCGGTGAAAGAGAAAACAATGTAAGTATTGTTTTTTGTTAGCATCGATTTTATTATCGATTAATGTGCAGTAGAACCTCGATTATCCGTGTTCATCGTGACCGAGAATGTGACGATAATTATTGAAAAAGACGGATAATAAAAATGTTGCAAAGCAAATGAATGAATAAAAATCATTTATATTTATATATGTATTCTCACAATATAAGAACATACATTCTACATTCTAGAATTTTTTCTTAAAAAAAAAAAAATCTGTTGTGGCCAGCACAATACCTCTCGCCACTTCCATATTAGGATATATAAGTACATATTGTATTTAATATTTCGGTACACACACACAAAAATTCTAATTGCATCTATTATTAATATATTTTTTATATTTTTTATTCTATATAAATAAGTTTCGTCCTACTCTTTTAAATGGTCGAGATTCTTCAAATTCATTGACGAGATTGGCGGTATTTTTAAAGGGTATATAATAATAATCCTTTATTGTATATAAACATTTACATGTTTTTGATGGTATATGTAATACCTATATGTATCTATAATTTTTTATAAATAATAATAAAATAAGAAATATTAAATGTACTTCCCAGAAAAAGCCTTCAGCAATGTATATGGATTTTTGACACTGACATGTTTTTGTTAACTACAAACATTTAACTGATTTCTATTGAGTTATTTGTTTTGTGAGATTCATTACATCGGATTATTTTATATATTTATATGTCTCTATCTCAAAATCTGTAGAAGATATAATAAAAATGTTCAATGTCCAAAAAATAATATTTAGAAGATTTTTTTTAAGAAACTACTCCGGTTGTCCAATTGTTACCAAAACCTTTTCAGCTCTTCCCATTAATGTTAAATTATAATAATAACAATAGTAATAATATTCTTTATTGTTTATAAACTTTCTAGTTATTACAATTGATTGATGGGAGTGAGTCAATTTTTGCCATATATTTTGTAACATTTTGTTATATTTCGATGCGTTGATGTTGATGAGACGATGAAAGGACGCACAAATAACCATACCTTACCCGGGATTCAAACCCAGAACCGCTGGCACGTGAAGCTAGAACGCTACCACCATTTCACTTCGGTCGGTATTAATGTCAAATTAAGGAATACGTAGTTAAATTGTTCTTCAGTCTTATAGAATTTGAGAAACCGTCCTTCCAACATTCACACACACACACACACACACACACGTACACACACATCATTGTAAAATTGTTAAATCGGATTCTAGTGACCTTAAAACGTGCTTATTCAGTAAAATCTGGATTTGCGATTTTTAGCATGAATCCAATACGTCTCTTAGCGAGAGGTAAAAAGATGAAAATAAAAACTAATTACATACATCATATAAAATTATAAAAATCATATAACAGTGTGGAACGATTTGGTAAAATATCTAAATACTCTTATGGAATCGCAACAGAGCATGGCGAACAATTTTTATTCGTGACGGATAATCTGCGGCATGGTTAAACCGCACACGAATAATCGAGGTTCTACTGTATATCGATATTTATATGTGATAATTATATCAGCGATGAAAAAATGTACACACCTTTATTGTGACATTGATATGTACTATTATAGTTGTTTTTCACCAAACTTTTTACTCAACTCTCGAGGTAACTCTTTACATACGTACATGTAGATATTTACGAATAATTATGTAATAAAATATAGTATAGATAAAATTTTGTAGAAAAGCCAAATTATAATGCAATTTGTAGGTATATAAAAAAATAATTTAATAACATACTAGTATGATTTAATTTTATTGAATTAACTGGTAACAAAAATAGTTATTTTTGATTTTAGATTGCGAAATGTAAAGCTTCATTTCCACCAAATGCAAGAGCTATAATTAATAACTAAGCGCAATGTCTAAAAATGTTTCTCATATGACAGTGTTTAGTACCATTTCCAGCTTTGCATAAGGATTAATGCTTAAGTAAGAACTAAGAAAATTGAGTAAAAACAAAAGATTGTGGATTAATGCTTAAGTAAGAACTAAGAAAAATGAGTAAAAACAAAAGATTTTGGAAGAAAAATAAGTAAAAACAAAAGATTGTGGATTAATGCTTAGGTAAGAACTAAGAAAAATGAGTAAAAACATAAGATTGTAAACTTCTAACCTGAACTGTCAACTGTCAGTCTATTTAATAATTATTAAATTTTTAATTTTTCGGTATGGATATAGATACAGAAAATTATGTATATAATATATTTTAAAAAATCTGATGTGGCCAACACAAAACCTCCCGCTATAGAATTTTTATTAATTTAAATACATACTTACGTATTTACTAACGCTGCAAACTGTTCCATTGCAGAAAACTATTGCTTTATTTACTATTTTCTTTTTAAAATGTCACTATTATTAATTTGAAGTGATTAGTTTTTTGACAGTGACATTTACTGTCAGTTACATTCATTTGAAATATGAACTGTGTAACAAAGGAATTGTTTTTATCTTAGGCTTCGCGACTAATAAGAAAAATTATTTTTAAATTTATCTGTAAAATATATAGAAAAAGTATTAATGTATTCCGGTAGAAAATTCAATAATCTTTAATTTTCATAAGACATAAAATGCGAAAAAATGGCATTTAATGGTATTTTTTGAAGAAAAACCATTCTAAGCTTCAGGTAAAGTGCCATTTCCGGTTATCCGATTTACACCAAAATCTAATGGCTTCTTTTCATATTAGAACGGGATGGAAATACAAGGTTTCAGAATTTTCTGAATGATAGTATTTGAGTTAGAGTGAAGACAAAATCCCTACACATACACACACACATACACACACACACACATACACACATACAGACATCATCGTGAAAATGTTAAAATTGGATTCTAGAGACCTTAAAACGTGGTCATTTACTAAAATCTCGATATTAGATTTTTAGCACGATCCTTATACCTCCCTTACCAAGGGTAGCGGGAGGTAAAAAAGAATCCCTGCTGCAATTGTGACATTTCTGTTGAATTAGTCACTAAGCAAAGTAGCTGAAATGGTATCATAGTAAATTGTCATAATGCATTAAGTCTTATGCACTAATCATTATGTAATAAGAAATAAAACATTCGGTGGAAATGAGGCTTAAATTTGCATTCAAGAATGAAAGTTACGAACAAAAAATCATTCAAGAACGCAAAAGTATTTGGCAATCAAGTATCAAACAACGACTTTTCGAAAACTATGTCCCAAAATTAATAAAAATGTAAACAGAAAATTTTGATGGTTATAGGCAGCGAGGTTTTGAGTTCGAATCTCACTAAGTATCTTAACCTACTCTGTAATTGGATTTAATCCTGTTGGGGGTTCTTAAAAAATTCCAAAATAGGTCAACTGGTAAATTTATTACCAAATGTAAAACCAAATATGTGAAAAATAAGATACTGAGACAGTGTGAGTGACAGTGACAGAAAATAATGCTATACGCACGGCTATGAGTCAAAGCAATATATCTGAATTAATAAATGAACTTACGTTTCAGCAAAAGTATTGTCAACAACGAACAACGAGCATCGTTTTAAAATGGAATATTCTTATTTAATCGAAACAATATGAATGAAATGAGAAAAATAAATGTACATTAATTTGTTAATTCATTCGTGATACAGATGACCTTAATCGACCTTCTTTAAAAAATTAAATTGTTTATTGAATTCAGTGTTATTACTAGGGCTGTGCGATATTAGAAATTTGAAATCGATTTTCGATCTTTTGATAAAATCGATTTGTCGTGATTGATCGATTTGATCAATCAATAGCAAAAAATCGATTTTTTCTATTAGAAATTGTAATATTGTATCAAAAAAATCAATTTTAATAAAAGATCAAAAGATTGATCTTTTTGGATAAGAAACCCACGTTAATATCTACCGCGCGTCAAATGTTAAATGCAGCGGAAATCAAAAGATTTTATCACCGATCTTTGAATAGATCTATTTTTTAAAATAAACCGATCTTTAAGAATCTAGAAGATCAATATCTTTTGAAAAGATCGATGTTCCGAAATTCGGATAAATGATTATTAATTGATCGATCCTTTTGAAATAATTAATTTTTCAACTGATCGATCTTATCAAAAAAGAAGATCAACACGATTTTTTTAAAAGATCAATTAATCGATCTTTTTCTAAGCTCTAGTTATTACTCATTATCCATATTCACAAAAAAGTTTAAGCTAATCCTCATTTTTGGATTAGTGAATTCTATTCTATTCCGGTATTTAAAATTTAATTTTCATGATATTATCAATAAAGATAGATACTAGGAATAGATTAAACTATATTTTAAGATATAAACTGTTAAAATTAGAGTAGAATTCGTTAATCCAAAAATGAGGATTAGCTTAAACTTTTTTGTGAATTCACTAATTATTCACATTTTCCTTATTTATAAAGCAAATATTTGTTAATATTTTATCTTGTTTTTATACATTGCAAAAAATACTTATTCCTCTACTTTATCTATGTAATTAACTTGTAACTTTAATTTCCATATTGAATTTATGTACATTCATATTCGAAACAAAACTAATTAAAAATTCTTATCAGACAATAACAATCGATACGTTTTATTGTTACCGTTAAATGTAGACGAGCAAAAATTTATTATTTTATCACGAATCTAGTAAAAAACTTCCCAGAACTAATTTACATTTATTGTTATTTATTTGTCGCACCAAACGTTTATCTTTAGCAAGTTTATAGTGCAAAAAATGTTTAACTAATGGTAAATATTATAATGAAGTCTTTAGGTGATAATTACTGAAACCGGTCCTGAGTTAACCTTAAAACACGGCGCGGTAAAAATAAGTCTGCCCCAATTCTGATATCTTTACGTTACCTGTTGCTAAAATAGCATGAGTCGTTAAAATTTGTCAACTTATCACATGGTTAATATACCATAAAAAAGATAAAGGTTGGCGAAACTCAACATTCGTAAATTTGAAATACTTAAATTCGTAATGTTAGAAAAAAAGTACAACATATGAAACTAACTCTAAAGGAGTTTTTAACTTCCGTCACCTTTAGGTAAGGAAGGTATTGTCTTTGGTCAAAAATTTCGGTGGTGAGTTTTTAATGAATAAGCACGTTTTAGGGTCCCTACAATTACAATATGAATTTACTATTTTTAAGATGATGTCTGTATGTGTGTGTGTGTGTGTGTGTGTGTGTGTGTGTGTGTGTGTGTGTGTGTGTGTGTGTGTGTGTGTGTGTGTGTGTGTGTGTGTGTGTCCGTGTGTGTGTCCGTGTGTGTGTGTGTATGTCCGTGTGTGACAAATTTTTCTCCGACGATAACTCAATACTACAATTCTAAAAATTATAATTCTTTCGTATTCCTCTTCTGTACATCCATATGAAGAGTTGATTAGATTTTGGTTATAATCAATCCACCGGAAGTACCCTTTTTTGAAGTTTTTAACAGTTTTTCTTAAAAAAATGCAGTTAAATATTACTTTTTGACATTTTGTTACTATATATATATATATATATATATATTAAAGAAAATACTCTTCTCTATACGGTTTAATTATACATTTTCCTTCATATTCAATAGATGTAAATTTAAAGCATTATAAAGAAATTAATTTTCAAAAATTAGTCAGCTTTGCAAATTTATTATGGAAACAGCTGACATAATTATTCAAAAAAAAATTAATTGACAGATGTCAGTTGCAAGTGCAAAACCAAATATGAAAAGTATAGGATCTAAAATTGGTATGTCATATTGTTACTCGCAAGTGACATGCAGAGAAAGGCCAAAGAGAAGATGGAAGGACATTACTTAGTGTAGTTTATGTTATAATTTTATTGGATTTAAAGAACCTTTTCAAATGAACTTTTAGTATGGAATTTGTAAAAAACAGTATGTGTTCGTGTTCGATTTTACATGATATTATATAGAATCTGTTCCAAGGACCTTTTGGTATGGGATTTGTACAAAATACATCAAATTGACGGAAGGTCTTGTGCTGGCCACAACAGATTTTTTTTTATTCAGAGCGGTTACCTATGGTTACATGGTAACCACATTTTATTGCGGTTACGTGAAACGTCTAACCGCGGTACTCTAAGGCTAGCAAAAAAATCTTTTGTAGCCAGCACAAAATCTCTCGCATATACAGGATGTTAAACAATAAGTGTCCCAAATTATGAGGGCATATAATACTGACCAATTGAGTAAAAAAAGTTTGATCAACATGGGTCCGATCTTCAATAGTTTCCGAGGCAATGAAAAATGAGTTTTTTCGGTGTTTACTTCTGCTATCTCGAAAACTGTAAGAGTAACGATTTTCATTAAATGAGACATTTTGTTTACCTTTCAAAGGTCATCTTAGATGTGATTTTATTTTTTTAAAATAACAAATGTGGCGATCTTGGCCAATATTTAGTTTTCAAATAACTTTGTAACTATGAGAATGACATAGACAGGCAAAATTTTGTTCAGTCACTATCTTTGTCTGTTTTTCTTCGATTCTAATACAAAATGGCCTCTTTCTCAAAAACAGTTGAAGATCGGACTAATGTTGATTGACAAATTTTTCTCCGACGATAATTCCAATACTACAATTCTAAAAATTATAATTCTTTCGTATTCCTCTTCTGTACAACCATATGAAGAGTTGATTAGATTTTGGTTATAATTGATCCACCGGAAGTACCCTTATTTGAAGTTTTTAACAGTTTTTCTTAAAAAAAAGCAGTTAAATATTATTTTTTTACTTTTTGTTATTATATTAAAGAAAATACTCCCCTCTATACGGTTTGATTATACATTTTCCTTCATATTCAATAGATGTAGATTTAAAGCGTTATAAAGGAATTAATTTTCAAAAATTAGTTAGCTTTGCTATTTATCATGTAAACAGCTAATAGGTATATTCAAAAAATTTTAATTGACAGATGTCAGTAGCAAGTGTAAAACCAAATATAGAAAGTAAAGGATCTAAAATTGGTATGTCATAGTGTTCCTCGCAAGTAACATGCAGAGAAAGGCCAAAGAGAAGATGGAAAGACTGTATCGCAGAAGACTTGAGAAAGAAAGGACAGTGTGAAGAAGATGCGTTGGACAGGAATGAGTGGAAGAGAAGAGGAAACAGCGACCCCTAATAAAATAGGGGAAAGCTGACGAAGAAATGAAGGAAGTGTCAAGTGCAATTTACATAGTGTGCGTTTATGTTATAATTTTATTGTATTTGTAGAACCTTTTCAAATGAACTTTTGGTATGGAATTTGTAAAAAATAGTATGTGTTTGTGATCGATTTTATATGATATTATATACAATCTGTTCCAAGGAGCTTTTGGTATGGGATTTGTACAAAATACATCGAATTGACGGAAGGTCTTGTGCTGGCCACAACAGATTTTTTTACTATTTTCCTTTAATTCGATTGAGCTGGAATCCCCTCATACGTACCCTCATAGAAACTAAATAAATGATACAATTCGTAGATAACTGTGGTCGGACTTCTTTAAAAAATTAAACTTTACATATATTCATAAATTCAATAATATTTCTGATATTTATTTAAGAGTACTAACGTTACCAATTTATTCTTCGCATAATTCCGACTTCATTGCGAAATCAATAATTATAAGAAACGGTAAGAAGATATTAAATGGCAACTGTAATAACGACAATAAAACAGGAATAATAAATACGTTTTTAAATTTCCTGGTTTCTGTCATCCAAGCAATCACTTAATATTGTAGACACACTTAATATTTTCATCGCCATTTTCAAAACAGAATTTTATATGAGAAAATTGAGCAATTTTTGAATAAATAAAATAACGCGCTAAGTAAAGTAATATATTATTCAGAATACATTACAGAAGTAGATATTAAATTATCAGCTTGGCTACTTGTTTCAGTCGGCTATGGAAAACATTAGAAAGTCAAATTAATCAACAAGAAAAACGTGCAACTATTTTGGCGCCAGCTTCAATTAATAAAATCATCAGTGACATAAACATCGTTTTTTATAACTTTTTTGCAATGAGAAACTAGTTTTTTTTTTCAAAGAAGTGTCATGCATAATTTATTGATCAAAAAAGATTATTTTGCATATGTTTTATTATGTGTATAATTAAGGACAATTTATGGACGGAAATTTACAAAAAGAAAATTAGAATAAATTAATATTATCTATTCTAGTCTAACAATTAGGTCTATATTTTCAGGCTATCATAAAACTATAATAATAATTTAGTTGTTAAAAAAAATGTCTATATAATTTTTTATAATTATCTTTGAATTGTAAATGACGAAATGAACCGGATTTACATTTTTTAAGGTATTTTAAATGAAAGTTTATGCAATATTTTTTATAGTAATAAAAATAATAGTATTTTTTTTATTATTTTCGTAAATAATTAAATAAAAAGATTTATGCCAGAAACAGCCCTCCCCCACTCCTGTAACGTTAAAGTACATACAGCACGTTATTCATAGCCAATAGGAAAACAGTTTTTTTATCACCTATGTTATTTATATAAGCAAAAGTAGGCGATAGTTTGTCACTTATTAAGCTGTATGAATTCTGACGTATTTTGTACAAATCCCATACCAAAAGTTACTTAGGAAAGATTCTATATATCCAGTAAAATTATAACACGAACATATACTAATTTTTACAAATCTCATACCGAAAGTTCCTTGGAAAACGTTCTATAAAACTAATAATATTATAAAACGAACATACATTATGTAAATTGCACTTGACACTGACATCTACCAATTAGAATTGTTTGAATATATCAGCTGTTTCCATGATTATAGAAAAGCTGGCTGATTTATGAGAGTTAATATCTTTATAATTATTTAACCTTATATCTATTGAATATGAAGGAAAATGTATAATCAAACCGTATAGATAATAAGATATTCTTTCATATTGATAATCACATAATATGTCAAAAAATTATATTTAACTCCATGTTTTCGAGAAAAACTGTTTGAACTTCAAATAAAGGAACTTCCGGTTGATCAATTATAACCAAAATCTAACCAATTCTTCATATGGATGTAAAGAAGAGGAATACATAAAAATTATAATTTTTAGAATTGTAGTACTGGATTTGTCGTCGGAGAAATTTTTCTCACCAACACACACACACACAAATACAGACATTATTATTTAAGAAAAACTGTTAAAAACTTCTAATAAGGGTATTTCCGGTGGATCAATTATAACCAAAATTTAATCTTCATATGGATGTAAAGAAGAGGAATACGAAAGAATTATAATTTTTAGAATTGTAGTAGTTATCGTCGGAGAAAAATTTGTCACACATACACACACATGACACATACACACACACACGCACACATACATACATACATACATACATATATACATACATACATACATACATACATACATACATGCAGACATCATCTTAAAAATAGCAAAATATTATTCTAGGGACCCTAAAACGTGCTTACTCATTAAATACACCGCAGAATTTTTTGACCAAAGACAATATCTTCCTTACCTACGGTGACGGAAGGTAAAATCAATTTCAAAATAACCGTATTTTATTATTATTATTATTATTATTTTCTGGGTATAATTACTGAGGAATCACCATTTGAATTTTTTGAAGAGTAAGAGTTATTTGCGCAGAATAAATATAAATAAGTATGCAAGTTGAACTTTTTATTGATGTGTCTTTATATAATCTAGTTCTGCTTTTTATTTCTATAAAACTCACATAAATAATCTCACTGAAGTTTATTGCTATAAAACAACATTCATACGCTTATTTTTGTTCTAATAACTGTTACTACTTTTCTTGTTATACTCCTATATAATTTAATCCTTCATATATGGAATCCTGCCTTATTTCTTATACCTACCCGTATGTGCATTCATGAATAGGATCGGAAGTTGACAAAAAAAAGAAATAAGAGGAATTACGAAGCAATAAAATGAAATCTGATACCTTTGGAACATAAAATAAACAATATAATTCAATAATATTCGCTGTCAATCTCAAGAAGAATATAATTCATTTTTATTACAATTTTATTTTATTACACATAAATTTTAATGTAATATTAACCCACACATGCAGTATAAGTTTAATTACACATAATATATTTAATTCTTTATGTAATAAAACATTCAAAAGAGTTAAGCAAATTTATTCATTAGCATAGAGACAATAATTTTTAACCTAGTTGCTAATAAATCAAATAGTTAATAATAATTAAGTTGACAATTGATATATGTGATTTTTTATATATGCAGTCTCAACAGATTCTGGCTCACAAAATTATTCGTACACTCTTACTTTTATCAGTGAAATGTAAAATAAAACGGGTTTAAAAAAAAATAAATTCAATGTTAGATTGAGGAATTCGTAGTTAAACATGTCTTAAGTCTTATAGTATTTGAGAAACCGTGGTTCCAACATACACACACACACACACACACACACACACACACACACACACACACACATTCTCATACATACACACACATTCACACACACACACAGAGAGAGAGAGAGAGAGAGACCCACATACACACACACACACACACACACACACACACACACACACACACACACACACACACACACACATAGTCATCATCGTAAAAACGTTAAAATCAGATATGTGATTTTTAGCATAAATCCAATACCTCTCTTAGCGAGAGATAAAAATTGAACAATTGAAAAAAAATTATATTCAGTAAGCCGAATTTAGCACTCTTTTTTACGCCCGATATGCACCAACGTGTCTTAAATATTAAACACGGTTTAAATTGACAATATTGAATCGAAATGAAATGTCAAATGAATTATAATATATTGCTGTCAAAATTTCGATTTGCATTTTTTTGTTTAGACGTAGATTAAACGTGATTAAAATTAATTTCGTGTTGGTGCAATTGGACATAAGTCTAGTGATCGTCTCTAGTAGCATGGAAACATCTTGCATCTTTTTCTTATTAATGCATCATTGTATAAGTCTCTCTTTGTTTTGTTATTTTTAGATAAGCTTCATTAGTTAAAGAAGAGTGCTAAATTCGGCTAATTGGCTCGTAGTATGATCACGGTTTTAACTAAAACACTGTTTTAAGAAATGTCAAATTCAAATTTTAATATTTAATTTCACCCTTATGTAAAGAACGATTTAAAAAAAAAAAAATTATTTGGAAACAAACTATGTTCTGCTTTAAAATCATATTTTGATAAATTTAATATTATTTATGATTCTTATTAAATAATGAAATTTGACATGTCTTAAAACAGCGTTTTAGTTAAAACCGTGATCATACTACGAGCCATAATGTTCAGAAAAAACCTAATTCGGAGTAGGCTATGAACACAGAAACGTATGTCTGATCATTATTCAATTCAAAAGTCAAGTTGTCAAAATTGATCGTGAAATGTAAGTTTAAGGGGAAAATATAATAAAGTAGGATACAGAATATTGCCATTCACCGTTTATTAATTTATTTCTATTTCTAAATTAAGGATTCAAGAAGACAAGCTTTAATTTCTTTAGATAAAATTTTTAACAACATCTCCTGCCAAATTGACATTTAATTAAATACTTTCAAATTAAGATACGTTTTTTTTTCATAGCCTACTCCAAATTAGGATTTTTTTTTAACACTGTATAAAAATTGTGACAAAAAATTATTCGTACATTAGTGTTTTTATGAATGACACGACGACACCTCTCTCACTGAGATGTATTCCATTTTAATAATTTTTTATTAAAAAAAAAAAAAAATGAGTCGTAAAATATCACAAGGAACATTTAACACTTAACAGTAATTCTGTTTCAAACTTATAAGTAAGGTAAGTGGCAATTATCCTATTTTGTAAAACTTGACATTCTATGCTATTGATGTTGATTACAAATGTCACTAATTCTCTAATTTAAACTGTCTATACAGCAATACTAATAGAAAGTGATTAAACATGGATCCGAATTATCCGATTATGTCATTCCATTAATTTATTCCGTATAATTAATCGTAGATTGTTCCATTTATGAAGTTTACGAAATATCTTGTTGGTACTACAAAAACTAATTTATAGAAATAGGTTACTATATCTTAACGGTACCCTATTGTTCTTTGAATTCGAAAGTCCCAAAATGAATTCAACATAAACAATTGCAGTCCTAGTATAAATAATATTATGTTGAGTCGGTCACTTTTACTAATCAATTAAAGAGTTAGTGAAAACCGTTCGATCAATCAAAATAATTGATTTTCTTTTGTTTAGATAATAGAGTAATTGATAGGTTATTGTGCAAGATTGTTTTCATATTGAAATTAATTTTTACCTCTCGCTACGAGAGGTATTGGAATCATGCTAAAAATCACATATCCAGATTTTAATGAGTAAGCACGTTTCAAGGTCACTAGAATCCGATTTTAACATTTTTACAATGATGTGTGTGTGTGTGTGTGTGTGTGTGTGGATGTGTGTATGTGTGTGTGTGTGTATGGCTGGATGTTGGACGGACGATTCCTCAAAAACTATAATATATAAGACCTCTTTAACTATGAATTCCTCAATCTGACATTCCTGGGAAGAGCTGAAAAGGTTTTGGTAACAATTGAACAACCGGAAGTAGTAGTTTTTAAAAGAAATTCTTCCAAATATTAATTTTTGACAATTTTTGATATTACTAATTTGAAGAACAAAATTCTACGCCTGATACGTTTAAATTTTTTATTATATCTTCTATAAATTTAGAGATAAAGTCGCTATAATATATAGAATATCGGGATATAACAAGTCGAGTAGGCGAAACTACACTAAGGAAACCAGTTGACAAATTCAAATGTTTATAACATAATTTGTAAATGACAAATATTTAATCTTTCTTATTGTTTTATTAATTAAATATTTGAAATTATAGATAATATGCATACATATATCCATCAGAAATACCGCCAATCTGGTTAATGAATTGGAAGAATCTGTGACATTTAGGAACTTCCTCATACAATGAAAAATAGATATAATTAGAATTATATGTGTGCAGAAGACATGTTAAATACAATAAAAAACAATATTTGGGCAAAGTTCTGTAATATTTTGTTATAAAATGAGCGTTCGATAGCAAAGTACAATACAATACTTATATAGCCTAATATGGAAATGGCGAGAGGTCTTGTGCTGGCCACAACAGATTTTTTATTTTCTTTTTTCATTCCGGAATTAAGAATATTATTTTCTAATTGGGATCAAATATAATTAGATTTTAATTTGTAAATTCATACAATGCTGGTTTAATTTTCTCTATTTGTATATTTTATATTATACTCGTATTTGTTTTGTATTTTTGAAAAAGTTTTTAGCCATTGGGGAAAAATTCATTTCAAGTAAAGTTGTGGTTATCTTTTTCTGTGTGGAAATTAGAATGTTAATAATATATAAATTTTGTTTTTCTTGTTATTCCATGATGTTTAAAATGTAATTATTGGCTTAGTTCCCAAGTTGGAAGCGTGTGAGCATTTCTACGATAGATCACAATTAGTTTGTAACCTAAAGGCTGAAGAAAACAATAAAATATAGTTTTAATTATTAATTGTTTTTAAAAATAACCTTTCTTCCAAGAAGGTCAAAGATAATTTCAAAAAAATCAAAATCAATACCAGCAGGAATTAATAGCGCTCTTCAAAAATTATGGAAATTTTGTTTTTGTTCGCAATTGAATATATTACGCGGAAGGTTATATTCTGTTAATGAATGTATTAAGAATAATTAGAATCATAGGACAAAAGTGATCAACCTATATTACTACTCATTTCACACATAATGGTTCGCATGCATGATTACTTTGTTTCGTGTAAAAAATTAGGTCACTTCAATAGAATTTCATTGTCATACGAGTATATTTTTCCAATACTCATTTCTGTCTATTTAATCAGAAAAGCTCATAATACTTGGATACATGAACGTGGCATTCATTGGTGCTTATAATAATATATACTGTTGTGCACTATATAAAATAAATACGTTAATATGTATTATTTCATTAGTTTAAGACTTCATACGAAAAGTGAATTGATGTGTTCATGAAATTTTTAGTAGATACTTTAGATTAAGATAATTTGGAAATATAATCAAGAAATAGAATAGTATATACAGGAGCCAGAACAATATATTATAATTTGAATAGAACCTATACTGAGTAAATTGTGTAAAATATAATCAAATCATTTCTTCTTGAATCTTATTTTAGAAATGGAAATAGATTTGTTCGTACAACAGTCAGAAACCGTCACAAACCATTCTGAACATGCGCATCAGTTTGAAAATATTCGCACAACAGAAATTTTAAATCTACGATTAAAAATCTGTTGTGGCCAGCACAAGACCTCTCGCCTTTTCAATATTAGGCTATATAAGTATTGTATTGAACTTCGCTTTCGAACCGTCGTTTTATAACAAAATCTTACAGAACATTCCCCAAATATTGTTTTTTATTATATTGAACATGTCTTCTGCACACATATATTTCTAATGATATCTATTTTTCATTGTATGAGGAAGTTTCTAAATGTCAAAGATTGTTTCAATTCATTAACCAGATTGGCGGTATTTCTGATGGATATATACATTTTACCACAATTTTACCTAAAATTTCAAATATTTAATTAATAAAACAATAAGAAATGTTAAATATACTTCCCTGGGGTCCCGTAGCCGCGTGCCTAAGTGTCTGGTCGCGAACCTGGGGGAACCGGGTTCGATCCCGACAGACGCCAAATATTTCCAATTTTAAATGGCACAAAAGTGACCCCTGTGGTGCACTCTCCACGCTAGCTATGAGTGCCCGTGAGGTGACGCCTGGTAAGCGCCCACACGGTAAAATATATCGTCATCATTACCGATGTCTACATGTGTTGTAGATACTGGCACACCCAGAAATGGGTAATATGCCGTGATGATATATTTATTTATTTTATTTGAAAAAGCTGTCAGAATGTCACTAAAACTGTTGATATTTGACAATGACATGTGTCATGTTATAAACATTGGAATTTGTCAACTGGTTTCCTTAGTGCCTTGGCCCCTGCGATTAGTTTACTCTATAAATTATAGAGTCTTTATCTCTAAATCTATACAAGATATAATAAAAATTTTAAGTGTATTAGATGGAGAATTTTATGTTCTTCAATATTTAATAAAAAAAACTCCCAAAAAATTATATTTAGAAGATTTTTTCTAAGAAACTACTACTTCCGGTTGTTCAATTGTTACCAAAACCTTTTCAGCTCTTCCCAGGAATGTCAGATTGAGGAAACTGCAGTTAAATATTTTTGAAGTCTTATAGTTTTTGAGGAATTGTGACTACAACATCCAGACATAAATACACACACACACACACATCCACACACACACACACACACACACCATTTAAAAATGTTATAATCGTATTCTAGGGACCTTAAATCGTGCTTATTCAATAAAATCTGGATATGCGAATTTTAGCATGAATCCAATACCTCTCTTAGCGAGAGGTAAAAATCATTTGTTCGTTCAGCAAAATATTTCAACCCTTGATCAGTTTCCAACCGTCAGAATAATCCGCGGATTCTAAAGAAATTTCTAGTTTGTGGCATGTGCACTGGTACTTTCTGTTCACTTCAGATGATAATAATAAAAATAAACTTTAATTTTGTTTGCAGAACCCAAAAATTTCCAATCAGTTTGAAACCAGTTTCAAACTACGCTGAGAAATTGACAATTAGTTGCATATTTAGTTGTGCGAACAAACCTAATAAAATTGAAAACGGCGGTTACAACGAATTTCAAGATAATTACTTTTTAATATCAATTTTGACAACTTGACTTTTGAATTGAATAACGATCAAACAAACGTTTCTCTGTTCAAAACTTACTCCGATGACTCCGATTTATATTACATATTGGGTGGTAGCATGAATGGTGATTAGGAGATGACTAAGGAGGAGATGACTAACAGTGTTTTAGCGCTGTCACTCATTTATGTATTATTTTAGAGAAAAATACTTCAAATAAAAGTTGTGTACAATTAATTTTTCTATAACTGCTATTTGAAGTATTTTTCTCTAAAATAATCCATAAACGATTGGCAGCGCTAAAACACACCCTTAATCACATGTTCATGCTACCACCCAAAGTACTTATTTTATTGTAATAGGTATATAATTTAAATATTTGTTGTCGTTTTAGCTAACAGAATTCCATGTTGAAATATCAGTTTACAAATCTATATTTAACCACAGTAAATATACAATTGAATTGTTTTATTATATTGACAATGACAATATAATGAATGTTAATATTGACACCTGATTTATGATTCTTTGGAAGTTTATGTATCAATAAATACAATGAAACAGTAAAATAGGAACACAATATCTTAATAGTAAAATTTATACCAACATTATACATATTTGTAATATTTACACCTTTCGGTTTATAATAACGCTTCCTATGAAAAATTACGAGAAATAACTCTCATTTAGTGAACATAGGAAATTCTTCAATCATTTCATTAAAATGAGTATTGATTATATTGGAATGCAAATTTACTTGCTAAATATATACATTCAAGGCCAAATAACAAACATTCTATGTATATTCTTATAAAGACTGTTATTGCTGCTTAAAATTACGATAAGCATTTTTATAAAAATACGTACAATTTTTATAGACTGCATATACAGGGTAAAATATTATCTATCTTGATATTTTTTGAAGTACTGTTGTGAGTGAAAACACATAACTAACCATAGAGGATTTTCTTCAGTTTTGTAAAACTGAAGATTCATTTCCACGAATAGTTTTAATGCGTAAGAGCTATAATTAATAACTAAGCATAATGCGTAAAAATGTTTATAATATGGCAACGTTTACTACCATTGCCAGCTTTGCATAAGGATTAATGCTTAAGAACTAAGAGCAATGCGTAAGCACAAAAGATTGCTAACTTCTAACCTGAACTGTCAACTGTCATTTTATAATTACTTAATTTTTAATTTTTCGGCATGGATATACAGAAAATTATGTATATAACATATTAAAAAAATCTGATATGGCCAACACAAAACCTCCCGCTATTTAATTTTTATTACATACCTACGTTTTCACTAATGCTGCAAACTATATTATGTTTCATAGCATATAACTATTGCTTTATTTACTATTAAAATGTCACTATTATTAATTTGAAGTGATTATTTTTTTGACAGTGACATTTACATTCATTTGACATATGAACTGTGTTTATCTTCGGGATTTACAAAAAAAAAATATTTAATTAAATTTATCTGTAAAATATATACCGTGAGTATTTTTTAACGTGAAACATTGGGTTTGGATCCATGGTTACGATTCGACATTTGATTGACAGCAATGTATTTGCGTGTCCCATTTAAAATTAAACATAGGGAACGAATTTGACATTTGACAAGACTTCAGTAGAGGTTAATTTTGTTTAAATAATTATACCTGCTTTCTAAATTAAATTTAGTTGTAGAAAAATATTGTGTACACCTTGTGCCCTAGTGATTTTCTGACTTAGCTAAATTTCTTACAATATTTAAATATAATACTTCTGTCAAATTCATTCCCTATGTTTTAATTGAGACAGGCAATTACATTGCTGTCAATCAAATGTCAAGTAGTAACTTATAGGGAAATTCAGCTATGTCATATTGACAAAAAGTCAATAGAGGTTAATTTTGTTTAAATAATTATACGTCTTTGCAAAAAATTAAATTTAGTTGTAGAAAAAAATTTGTGTGCACCTTGTGCCCGAAATATGTTTAGTGCTCTCTAATGGTTTAGTGCTTTAGTGACTTGGCTAAATTTCTTATCATATTTAAATATAATACATCTGTCAAATTCGTTCCCTATGTTTCATTTTAAATGGGACGCGCAAATATATTGCTGTCAATCAAATGTCGAATCGTAACCATGGATATGACAAACCCAATGTTTCACGTTAAAAAATACTCACGGTAGAAAAGGTATTAATGTATTTTTGTAGAAAATTCAATAATCTTTAATAATGACATGATGGTATTTTTTGAAGAAAAACTATTATGAGCTTCAGGTAAAGTGCCATTTCCGGTTATCCGATTTACACCAAAATCTAATGGTTTCTTTTCATATTAGAATAGGGTAGAAATACAAGGTTTCAGAATTTTGTGAATGATAGTAGGTATTTGAGTTAGAGCGTCAACAAAATCCATACACACACACACACACATACACACACACACACACATACACACACACACACACACATACATACATTATCGTGAAAATGTTAAAATTGGATTCTAGGGACCGTAAAACGTGATCATTTACTAAAATCTCGATATGTGATTTTTAGCACGATCCCTATACCTCCCTTACCAAGGGTAGCGGGAGGAAAAAAAAGAAAAATTGCTTAACATTACCGGTTGTAAATAAAAAATCATTATATTTTTTTCCAAAATAAAAATAATTGATAATATTCCTTATTTGTTAAACAATATCAATTAACAAGGACTTGAATCACTTTATTTCCCTAGGGCGTACTTTATTTCCCCCGATAAATAATGAAGCACAAGTTATGATTTTGATGAGAATAAAGATAACATTATTTACCGGTTGCATATATACTATTTTTGTGTCACATAATGTATGTTGTTCTTGTCCACATATGTAAAGTAATTGCTGTAAATTTATAACCTAAAATATTTCATTTCAAAAAAGGCTTTACATCATAAATAACAACGTATGCGTATGACTAACTTTCAACTGTTTCAAAACAATTTATTTACTTTTCATTTTCAACACAGCTGTGTTTAAGTGTTTATAAAACCAATAAAAATATTGGCACCTTTTTCTTTTCCTCGGTACAGCATTTACTTATTTCTCATATTTGCCTGTGCGGGTCGCTTTCAACGTTTCAACAGAGGGTATTTCCACAGTTGAGACCGAGACTTGGCATGAGACCAAACCGAGCATTCCAGGCAACTTGCACATTTCAATACCAAATGGTTCGGGGGGATTTTTACACCAGATTCCTTTATGCAGTCTGCCATGAATGTAAATTTGTATTTATTAAACTTTTGTTGGATTTTTAACAGTTAAAAGGAAATATTTTTAGACTTAATTGAGAAATAAAACGGTTTATGAGGCTTAAATGAAAGTTGATTTATGCAGTCTTTACGAGTTATTTGAAAGTGGACGTAAAATTCGATATTTATAGGAGAAAAACAATGTAAACTTTACTGTAAATATTTGCGATATTGAGGAGACAATATTTTCAAATTGAATCAAAGAATATCATTATGATATTTATGTAGATATTACAAACTTTAACAAGAAACTGAGAGCCAAAAATTTTAGTTACTCATTAGGTTGTTGTGTTAACGTATCTTCAGAAAATTTGCACTCCAAAATGTCTAAATATTTCATAAAAGAAACGCAGTTAAATATTATTTTTTGACATTTTATATTTCATAAATATTAAAGAAAATGCTATTATCTATATGGTTTGATTATACATTTTCCTTCATATTCAATAGATATACAGGGTGTCTCTTAAATAGGTGGACATGGCTTAACCACAGATTCCTGAGGCTAAAATAAGACGATTTAACCAAACTTGCTTCTACCGGAAAGTGTACCATTTAGCCAGAATTCTGCATCAAAGTTCTTCGAAAAAAAAATAATTTTGCTTATAATAATCCGACGCTTTATTCGATTTAGATGAAATTTGGTATGCCAGTTTATATGGTTATAAGTCATCTTTTAAGGTGATACTTGTTATTATTAGTGAACCACTAGTGTATGAAACTTAGGTCTCCCAACATAAAATAGACCGTAACTTTTTAATGACAATGCCGAAAACGTGAATTTATTTTTCTTCAGAAAGATACATTCAATAGTAAACTTTTGTCTCTCTATGTAATTTGTGATATCTGTTACGGTTCACACAGAAAAAAATAAAATCTGAGTGTCTGCACTGCTAAATTTTTAAAATAAATTTAATCTAGCAGTCTATCCAAATGTCAAACAAGTAATTTTTAATGACAGTAACGAGTTGTCAATCTTCACAACTTATTTAGGAGTTAGCTGAAATATGTAATCGTCTTATTTATAATAATGGTAGTAAAATACTATTAGGCCGAACAAACGGATGTTACTAATTTTAGAATGTTGCGAAGAAAATTTTTGACAACCCGTAAAACAATTGTTACTGTCATTAAAAATTACTTGTTTGACATTTCGATAGTCTGCTAGATTAAATTTATTTAAAAAATTTAGCAGTGCAGACACTCAGATTTTATTTTTTTCTGTGTGAACCGTAACAGATATCACAAATTACACAGAGAGACAAAAGTTTACTATTGAATGTATCTTTCTGAAGAAAAATAATTTCACGTTTTCGGCATTGCCATTAAAAAGTTACGGTCTAATTAATGTTGGGAGACCTAAGTTTCATACACTAGTGGTTCACTAACAATAACAAGTATCACCTTAAAAGATGACTTATAACCATATAAACTGTCATACCAAATTTCATCCAAATCGAATAAAGCGTCGGATTATTATAAGCAAAATTAATTTTTTTTCGAAGAACTTTGAAGCAGATTTCTGGCTAAATGGTACACTTTCCGGTAGAAGCAAGTTTGATTAAATCGTCTTATTTTAGCCTCAGGAATCTGTGGTTAAGCCATGTCCACCTATTTAAGAGACACCCTGTAGAGTCGAAGCATTATAAAGAGATTAATTTTCAAAAATTAGTTAACTTTGCTATTTATCATGGAAACATCTGATATATGCAAAAAATTCTAATTGACAGATGTCAGTGCCAAGTGCAAAATCAAATATGGCAAGTATAAGATCAGAATGTCGGGAGTACGAGGAAGGCGAAAGAGAAGATGGTAGAACTATCGCAGAAGACTTGAGAGAGAAGAACTGTATAAAGAAGATGTGTTAGACAGGAATGAGTGAAAGAGAAGCGTTAGAAACAGTGACACCTAATAAAATTGGAGAAAGCTGAAGAAGAAAGAAGAAATTGTCAAGTGCAATCTACCTAGTGTATGCTCATGTTATAATTTTATTGGATTTATAAAATCTTTTCAAATAAACTTTTGGTATGGAATTTGTAAAAAATAGTATGTGTTCGTGTTATAATTTTATTGGATATATAGAATATTTTCCAAGGAACTTTTTTATAGCATTTATCCGTTTTTATTTCTAAAAATTCAGTTGTTCAAATACTCTAAAAAAGCGTACACTTACGTAACATTCTCTTTACAATCAAATAATATTACTACCAAGTTTATATCTCTACCCATTTTTGAATTATTGCCCCAAAAGCCAATATACCCCACATTTAGATAAAAACTTCAAAATTTTCAAAAATCTAATATTTATGTATCTTCATACTTCTCAATGCGCTGATTCCAAATTTTGAAACCGCAGGTCGATATCTCGTTTCGTTCTCGAGATATTTAGATTTCAAGTTTTGCTCAAAACTGCCCATTTTTGGGTATTAACCCAAAAATGGGTCGAGATATGAATTTGACGACATCACCATTCGATCCTACGGGCAAAATTACATAAGTGTACCAATTTACATAATTTTTGTCCAACTGGTTCATTTTTTATGAATAAAAGTTTGAAAACCACTGAAAATGGCCAAAATCTGAAAAAATCGTAAGGGGTACACCTTAGATTTTTGCGATTTTTGGCCATTTTCAATTATTTTGCTTTAGAGATTGTATGCGGTGTTCAAAAATTATAAAAATGGGTGTACTTATGTAATTTTGCTCGTAGAATCGAATGGTGTTGTCGCCAAATTCATATATCGACCCATTTTTGGGTTATTACCCAAAAATGGGCAGTTTTGAGCAAAATTTTGAATCCAAATATCTCGAGAACGAAAAGAGATATCGACCTGCGGTTTCAAAATTTGGAATCAGCGCATTAAGAAGTATCTAGAAACATAGAAATTAAATTTTTGAAAATTTTGAAGATTTTATCTAAATGTGGGGTATATTGACTTTTGGGGGGCAATAATTTAAAAATGGGTAGAGATATAAACTTGGTAGTAATATTATTTGATTCTAAAGGGAATGTTACGTAAGTGTACGCATTTTTAGAATATTTATATATGAGTATACATAATGTATATTCATGTTATAATTTTATTGGGTTTATAGAATCTTTTCCAAGGAACTCTCTTTATGGAATTTGTAAAAAATTGTATTATGTTCGTGTTACAATTTTACTGGATATATAGAATCTTTACTAGTGAACTTTTGGTATGGGATTTATACAAAATACATCAAATCTACAAATAATTTGTATTTAATGGCATTTAATTTTCTGTATAAAATTCTTTGGTCCAATATGCGGCAGGGCTCATATGTCCTACGTAAAGTTTGTAACTTGAAATCATACACTTTTACATCTATCATAGAAATGGTCTCTGACCATGTGAAATTCTTGCTAAATGTTCCGAAATGAGAAAAGAGAATTCATGTATGTTTTATTAAGTTACCGCTAAACTATTTGACTAAAGCATAATTTTCGCTGAAACTATTTTGAGAATTTCAACAGAGTATAATACATCATACTGTCCAAGAGATAATAATACATGTATTAGTCATACTAATATTAATTATATTTTGTGCTACTGTTCTGTAGCATATTTTACACAAATATTTTGTAAGTAACGTAAAGATAATTTATGGAGCTAATAGAAGACACTAAATTGTTAATGTGTAAATTAAAAGCCAAATTAGGGTCAAATAATATTCCTAAATCTTTCTTACTTGAACATCGATTTAATGAGACAGATCCAATGTTATAATTATACATAGTTGAAATCTTTCTGTGACTATATGTTGTCTATATTTTTTTTGCAAATGAATACAGTCATTAATGTTATTAATTTCATAGCATATTATAATGTCATCCGCGTACAAAAGTATGTCACAGTTTACGAAATTACAAATGTCATTAATGAACAAAACGAAAAGCATAGGCCCTAAGTTTGAGCCCTGTGGAACGCCAGATACAGATATATAAGACCTACTTATATAGCCATTATACACTATAAAGAGATCGCGATTAACTAGGTATGAATTAAAAACTGTATAAATGTATCTTCACTGTCCGGGGGTCATGCTAGAATTATTGAAAATAAAATTCTACATATAAAACTGAGCTCACCCTTTCTTGTATTATTCAAACAAATGAGATCTACATGGATGAGATTTCTTGAATTATATGCTTCTTTACTAGTACTTTGACATTTCATTTCGTTAATCTAGAGTTAGTCTTACCACAAGACACAATTCTTATTTTTAAAACTTTAGAACTACTTAACTACATAAAGTAAAGGAAGATTTTTATGAAACGTACCTTATGTTAATGTTATTTTAAAATATTTATTTAAAAAATTGACATTGGTTGATTTTAGTTCCCGCCATACCGTAGGTAAGGGAGGTAATGTTTCCGGTCCAATAATTCGATAGTGAGTTATCAGTGAATAAACACGAATTATGGTCCCCACAACACGTTTTTACCTCCCGCTAACATTGGTGAATTTTCAGTTATTTTATACTTATAGAGATAGCTATTAATTTTTCCATGTCCACTTAGCATTGTTGTTAGTTTTGGGGAGTACGGTAATTTAATTAGAAGTCTATTATTAATTTCGGGGAAGAACATTTTCGTAATATTACCTTTGATACTTTGGGTCCATTCAACCTTTTTCTAAATAAATTGTCTATTATGTTGTTTCCATTTCCAAATTTTGATTTCTGGTAAATTCTAAAAATTTCGTCTAATTTCATTAAAATAGGTGTATTACCAGTTAGGATGTGTGTGTGTGTATGTGTGTGTGTGTGTGTGTGTGTGTGTGTGTGTGTGTGTGCGCGTGTGTGTGTGTGTGTACTTCCAAAATTGCGATCGAAATTCATCAATAGCAATTTATAAAAGCGCTTCCAAAATAATTTGCGACACACTAATCCTAATGTATTACGTATTTAGTTCTTACGAAAAATAACGACAAAAATCAAGCAAAATAAGTTTTCTCACGTATTGGCTTTGCGAGAAATAATTTACTGCAGTCGGAAGCTAAACATGTAGTTAGCAGAGAACGTTTCTATTGTGGTATAATCATAAAGTAGTATTTGGCGTAGTATTTCACATCATGGCTGAAGGGCTTAACGAGGTAGGCGGAAAGGCGAAGAGGGGGCTAAAAACCGGTGGTTGAGCACGTAAATAAATACAATTGATTTGGGTGGTTTCTTGGACCGAATTCTATTCGTGAGCACGAACCGGAGCACCTGTATACAGGAGGGGACTCCGAATATTTACAGGAGTAGCAATAATTTTTAAAGAAAAGTAATATTTAAATTTGTACAAATATATGTACAAAAAATCTGTGGCCTCTCGCCATTTCCATATTAGGCTATATAAGTACATATTGTATTTAACATTTCTGGTACACAGTAATTACATCTATAAAAATTTATTTTATATACAACCGGTAAATAATGTTAACTTTATTCTTATCAAAATCATAACTTAATGTGCTTTATTATTTATCGACGGAAATAAAGTACTCCCTAGGGAAATAAAGTGATTCAAGTCCATTGTTAATCGGTATTGATTAACAGATTAAGGAATATTTTCATTTATATTTATTTTGGAAAAGAATATAACGATTTTTGTAAAATTAGGTTTAAAATAAATAGTTTTCTTCGTTTATGAAAATGTGCTTCATTCTTCTTCTTTTCCGTTTGTATATAAAATATTGTATATAACACGGGAGTAAAGTGTCATTTTTTGCCTCAAGCGTTTGCATCCGTCGGGCTACGCCCTCAGGATCAGTCAAACTACTGTTTATATTTTTTAATTCATTCTATAAATAAGTTTCTTCCTACTCTTCTAAATGTTCCAGATTCTTCAAATTCACTGACGAGATTGGCGGTATTTTTGATGTGTATATGTAATATATGTATCTATAATTTTAAATATTTAATTAATAATAAAATAAGAAATAATAAATGTACTTCCCAGAAAAAGCCTTCATCAAACGTATCTGGATTTTTGGCAATGGCATTTTTCTGCCAATAAAAAAAATTAAATTTTTTCAACTGGGTTCCATACTAAGGATTATTTTATATATTTATAATTCTTCACCTTTAAATCTATAGAGGATATAATAAAAATGTTCAATGTATAAATAAATAAATAAATATATCATCACGGCATATTACCCATTTCTGGGTGTACCAGTATCTACAACACATGTAGACATCGGTAATGATGACAATATATTTTACCGTGTGGGCGCTTACCAGGCGTCACTTCAGGAGCACTCATATCTGGTGTGGAGAGTGCACTACAGGGGTCACTTTTGTGCCATTTAAAATTGGAAATATTTGGCGTCTGTCGGGATTGAACCCAGTTCCCCCAGGTTCGTGACCAGATAAAGAATTTTGTATTCTTAATTAAAATTTTCAATACACAGATTTCGGTAATTATAATGACATATTTCTACCGTGAGGGCGTTTACCAGGCGTCACCTCACGGGCACTTATTAAAATATCTTAAATAATGGGGTCATTTCACGTTTTCTGATTTATTTTTTTCTCTAAAAATAGGTCAAATTAAACATGTACGTGTATATTTTACATCTTACAAGTCTTTAGAATCAGAGATATGTTTTTTTAAAAGTTGCGTTTAATTTCAAATATTTCAACGGCTGACGACACAGTTTCACGAATACGATAGTCGAGCTCTACCGGTTTAATTTAGAACAATGATTATTTGGTTTGGTATTTATCTAAATAAATAGTTTATTTACATACCTTATATTGCACTAGTGCTTTTAAAGAAATAGAAAGTAATAATAATCCCCTCTCTTGTATATTTTGCTGTCAGCTGTCACATTTTTAGGTTAGATTACTGTTTTATGTTGTGCAGCGCGTGTGTGTGTGTGTGTGTGAGAGAATTGTCTTTGTGTGAGTATGAATTTGTGCCGTCACAAATTTAGTCCGTATTTCAAAGCGCGAAAGTTTATTAGCAAATTTATGAATGAAAAGTCGTATATTTCAAATTATTTTCTATTACCGTATTTATTAAAAGAGATGGATTTCATGATTTTATAAAAAAAAATCGATAATTTTTTTTTAAATGCGCCCAGAGTGGTCCGTTTTCAGTGTTACCTTCTCACTAACATTAGTATCTCATTTCATATTTGAATCATAGTGATGTTAATGGCCATTAGTATTCGTAGCATGTAAGTAATTAACAGGAAGTTAGATTACGACTAAGATTTAATTAGAGTAAGTATAAGCAAAGACACATTTGTATAATCCCGACATGTGTCCAGATAACCTCAAACTTCAAACCGGCAATAGCAATGGAGATCTCACCGCATAAATGCAGTAGCACTTAATAAATTTAAAGGCCTATTCTACATGAAATATTAATGAGAGCTTGTTGTCTAACGTGGGAGACGTTCCACAAAAAAGGTAACGGAAAAGCACCGGTCCCGAACGACACTACTTAGGCCCGCTCACTTAATAATTCAACGCTTGGATTGATATGTCACCGGGATGATATATTATCTTAGTTTCTGTCCATTTCGGAATGTAAAATTCAAGCTTCTAAACGATTTTTATTGTTTGTTTTATGGGCTTTATCTTCGTGACGGGACTAACAATTATAATCGTGGACAGAGATACCAACTTAGAAATTAAACTGGTAAATGAATACTTCCTTATAAGAGATGGTTCTTGTAAGAACAGGTAGGTATAATTTGACATGTAGATTATATGGAAGCTAAAATTCCTGTGCATACATACGCTAATTTTCATAAAGTTAATTGATATGGAACATAAAAACTATATATGTCTGTGGGTTTATGAAAAAAATAAAAAATAATGTGGCCAGCACATGACATCTAGCTGTATTCAAGTTCGAATGGTTTTATTATTTAAATCATTATTTGTTTAATTTTTTGTATGATGTGGTTACTTTTGTTAAAGTTTTTAATGCCCAGTTTCTTCAGAGCAACTTAAGACTTAAGTCGTTGCTTATTCTTAAGTTCCATCTAAGTTGTGGCCAGCACAAGACCTTCCGTCAATTCGATGTATTTTGTACAAATCCCATACCAAAAGGTCCTTGGAACAGATTCTCAAATTCCATACCAAAAGTTTATTTGAAAAGATTCTATAAATTCAATAAAATTATAACATAAAGATACACTAAGTAAAATGCACTTGACGCTTCATTCATTCTTCTTCAGTTTTCCCCTAATTTATTAGGGGTCGCTGTTTCCTCTTCTCTTCCACTCATTCCTATCCTACGCATCTTCTTCACACAGTCTCAAGTCTTCTGCGATACAGTCCTTCCATCTTCTCTTTGGTCTTTCCCTGCATGTCACTTGCGAGGAACACTATGACATACCAATTTTGCAATTTTTGATCCTATACTTTCCATATTTGGTTTTGCACTTGCAACTGACATCTGTCAATTAGAATTTTTTGAATATATCAGCTGTTTCCATGATGAATAACAAAGCTGACTAATTTTTGAAAATTAATTTCTTTATAATGATTTAAATCTACATTTATTGAATATGAAGGAAAATGTATAATAAAACCGTATAGAGAAGAGTATTTTCTTTAGTATAATATATAATAACAAAATGGCAAAAAATAATATTTAACTGCGTTTTTTTCAGAAAAACTGTTAAAAACTTCAAATAAGGGTACTTCCGGTGGATTCTAACCAAAATCTAATCAACTCTTCATACGGATGTACAGAAGAGGAATACAAAAGAATTATAATTTTTAGAATTGTAGTGTTGGAGTTATCGTCGGAGAAAAATTTGTCACACACGGACACACATACACACACACACACACACACACACGCGGACACACACACACACACACACATACAGACATCATCTTAAAAATAGTATCTTCGTATTCTAGGGACCCTAAAACGTGCTTATTCATGGAAAACTCACCATCGAATTTTTTGACAATCCGTAAACATTTGTTACTGTCATTAGAAATTAGGTGTTTGACTTTTGGATAGACTGCTAGATTAAATTTATTAAAAAAAAAAAATCACGATGTAGTCACTCAGGTTTTATTTTTTTCTGTTTGAACCGTAACAAATATCACAAATTAAATAGAGAGAGAAAAGTTTATTATTGAATGTATCTTTCTGAAAAAAAAAAAAAAAAAAATATGTTATCGGCGTGGCCATTAAAAAGTTACGGTCTAATCAATGTTGAGACACCTAAGTTTCATACACTAGTGGTTCACTAATTATAACAAGTATCACCTTAAAAGATGACTTATAACCACATGAACTGTCATACCAAATTTCATCCAAATCGTATAAAGCGTTCTGTTATTATAAGCAAAATTATTTTTTTTTTTTTCGAAGAACTGTGGCTAAATGGTACACTTTCCGGTAGAAGCAAGTTTAGTTAAATCGTCTTATTTTAGCCCCAGGAATCTGTGGTTAAGCCATGTCCCCCTATTTAAGAGACACCCTGTATATGATACTATAAAATTTCAAAATTCTTTATTCTTATTTTCACCTCCCGGTCATGGAAAGAATAGTAAGTACCGTGATGTATAAATACTATAATTATAGTCTCACGACTTAATATCAAACAAAATGTCAAAATATAAACATGTATTACAACTTAATAATTATGATTAATACGACAATAACAATATACACTTGTTCAATATCATAGTGTGAAATTACTTTCAACTCAACTGTGTCAAGTGTGAAGTGAGACAAAATCGTACTCTTATTCGCTAGATAGCAATACATGGCGTAGATAGATCGTAAGTATGAAGTGCTGGGCAAATAGCTATGCGATACTCCTGCCTAGAGTCCTGAGTAACCAACTTGGCAAATAGAGTGCTTTCATTATGTTTGCACTTTCAGTACTAATTATCTCTCAATTCGTCGCAATGATGATTGCAGCTTTTGTTGTCTAGTGATGATAATACTGCCCTCATAAGCAAGAACGCAGTTAAGTGCAAAAAAATCGAATTTAATTTTTTAGTCTATTATTAATTTGTAGAAGTCGCAGATTCTGAATCTTTTTTTATAAATAAAAACGCCGTATCTATTACATTTTAAATTAAACAAAGTAACTACATGTACATACACTCAAAAAAATATAAGTTTTATTTACAACAAAAGTTACTTTTGTTTCTAAAAACACTGAAAATCAAAAGAATTACTTTCAACTTAAACAAATTGCAGGTAAAAATAAAAAACGCTGCTTTTAAAACATACTTTTAATTTTAAAACCATTATAATTTTATTTCAAAAATAATTTACTTTTAGAGGAATATTATATATTTTTAACTTCAATATTACTACTTTTGGTGTGAATAAAATTTACTTAAAATAAAGTTAATACTTTTTAAATAAATACTTAATTTATTTGTGTTCAAAGATTGAGATTTTGAATTGAAAGTAAAAATTATTTTTTCTTTCAAATAAAATATTTGTTAAAATCAATGTCAAATATTTTCAGTTCACAAACTAATACTTTTAACTGTAATATCAACTTTAAAAACAAAAAATATTACTTACATATTAAAATATTTACTTTTAAATTATTTTATGGGCAATATTAATTCAAAAGTATTTAATTTTATTTGACTACCTAGTTGCCAGTATTTGTCTGCATTGATCGTCATTGTCAGTGTTTTTGTGTAACTTCACTTGATTATTCGGTGGTGAGTTTTCCATGAATAAGCACGTTTTAGGGTCCCTAGAATACGATTTTACTGGTTTGATAATATTTGCTAAATATTAAAAAACATGTGCTAAACATGATTTTTTTCCATAATCTTGAAGTATAATTTTTCTAAAAAATGAAACATTGTACTTTTTTTATTAATGAAAAACTCAACAGTACATATGTTTATAACTGAATTTAATGTTAAATACAAAATAGTATATTATGTGGCAAGTGTGTGAAGTTGAAATATTTACATGCGGGTGGAGATTGTGACACGAGCCGAAGGCGAGTGTTGCAAACCACCCGAATGTAAAATAGGCTTCACACACTTATTACATACTGTACTTTTTCTGCGACCTTGCAATAAAATATATTTTTTCTTCACATTTTCATTCTTTGAACGTAAAGCCTCTGTATTATCGACTTGTGTAACCATGGTTACCACCGTTACGGGTGTTTAACAGCTTTGTTTCATTAAAATACAATTAAGTTTGTAATATTTAAAATAATGAACAGTGCGTGAAATATTACTTCACGCACTTTGTGCAAAAAATCAAACTTCACACATAAAAATTGATACGTGAAGTACTCACTTCACGCATGGGAGTAGAAAAAAATATTATTCGTTCATGTAGAATGGTAGATATTGATTGTACAATTTGTAACTCCACCAAAATTTATGACTCCTGACGTAGATTATTATAGGTTTGTGTATTTTGCTCTTTTTTGAAGAAAGTTATTTATTTTGCTCACTTATGATTCAACATGTTACTTTGCTTACTAATTTAAGTTGAATAATAATGAATTTTGCCAACGATTGTGGAAAAAACACATTTATTCAACAAAATTCCCTAGTACGTCCCTGCTGCGGAATTTGTATTCATCGGCTTAATAATTGCGCCGACAACTGGGTGTAATTTCGGGCTGTCTGCTTGAAAAATTCCATTTGTAAATAAACAGTAACTGCAGTGTTTACCACATTCTGCAGGACAGACCGAACGGTGCTATTGACTTGAATATACTCGTACAAGAACACATGCACGCAGTTGTGGATGGCATTTGGCCTACAACATAATCCTCTACCAGTATGCCGAACTGCGAAACTCGATATTGGACAGTGTGTATACGACAATGCCTTTGTTGATGACAAAAGGTACCTATGATAAAAAGGGATTCGTGGAAGTGTGCACAAAATTATTGGTTGTGGGCCTTATAGTTTGAATTCTAATTTAACCAAAAACTGAAATCAGTAATTATTAATTGCAAAAAAATTATCCTTTTGGTTATTCTACTCCCAGATATACAGTGAGAATTGGTTAAAATTCTAGTTGTGCTATTTTAATCGGTCATAAGAGCTGGCTTATGATGAAAATTTTGATTTAAAATTTACAGTTTTCTGTCCGGTGTCCGATTTATGTTCGATTTTGAAATTTTGGATCTGATCAATCAGTATCTATTAGCGCTGTTAAGATCCGGTAAAACTTGGATCCGAGTACCCGGATCTCAAAATATCCGGTTCCTCGGATATCCGATGTTTGGATATTGAAGCGGATATCCGTAAATTTAATTCGGATTTGGATCCGGATCCGGATTTGAATCCAATTCTATTAACTATATCAAACAAAAATTTATTGTGGATTATTTCATACTGAGAATATTCGAATCCGAGAACCGATGTGGATTCTGAAATTCATTATCTAAAATCTGATACTCATACTCATATTCGGATCCGGATCCAAAATCCAATACTCAGATTTGGATCCAAAATCCGATTCTCAGATCCGGATCCAAAATCCGATACTCAGGTCCGGATCCAAAATCCGATACTTAAATCCGGATAGTTCAACAATCAATTATCCGGATATACGGATTCTACCACTAGTATCTATCACGTGACTTGTCATTTTGATTTTGATATTTCACCAGTTACCAATTCAGATTTTAGGTTACAATTTTATTTTCATAGCCATGAATTTGTTAGACGCTAATGAATAATATGATTTTTAGCTTCCGTCGCCTTTAGGTAAGGAAGGTATTGTCTTTGGTCAAAAATTCGGTGGTGTTTTTAATGAATAAGCACGTTTTAGGGTCCCTACAATACGAATTTACTGATTTTACGATGATGTCTGTGTGTGTGTGAGAAAAATTTCTTCGACGATAATTCCAATATTACAATTCTAAAAATTATAATTCTTTCGTATTCCTTTTCTTTACATCTATATGAAGAGCTGATTAGATTTTGGTTATAATTCGGTCAACCGGACGTTCCCTTATTTGAAGTTCTTATTTTATGTGATTATCAATATGAAAGAATGTCATATTATCTATACGGTTTAATTATACATTTTCCTTCATGTTCAACAGATATACATAGAATTAAAGAATTAAGATTAACTTTCATAAATCAGCGAGCTTTGCTATAATCATGGAAACAGCTGATATATTTAAAAATTTTAGTTGACAGATGTCATTGTCAAGTGCAATTTATATAATGTATGTTCGTTTTATAATTTTATTGGATGTAGGTATAAAAACTCTTCCAAGGAACTTTCGGTATGGAATTTGTAGAAAATAGAACATGTTCATGTTTCAATTTTACTGGATATATAGAATCTTTTCCAAGGAAATTTTGGTATGGGATTGTATAAAATACATAGAATTGATGGAAGGTTCACAGAAAAAAAAAGAATTGAAATTTCTCTAATTATAATTAGATATTATTTTATTAGGCAATATGTCTAATAATTTAGTATAATTTACAAATCTTAATTTAGCATTTTAACTAATCCGAAATAGATATTAAATATTTTGTAAAAAATAGTTAATTTAAATAGGTATGCAAATAATTATTTTAATTACTTAATTTATTTAATTTTACTATATTTTGGCTTCATTATTTTTGTCCTATAATTTTCGGTAATTTAGATGGTTTTTTTTCTGTGTTGGCCACATTATTTTTTTTGTTATAGTCATATGTACTAAGCTAAACCTCGACAATAAGACAATATTCAGTTTTTCATGTAGTTAAGTAGCAGTATATCAAGATATACTCGTATATTGAAATTTACAGTAGAACGGAGGAGTATTAAAACTTTGCTAATTGATTTGCACTTCTGAGTATTCAGTTACGTGTTAATTACGACAGGTAATTATTGACAGATGCTTAACTCGATACTTTCAACTTTGCAGACAGCTAAATCTTACTAAGGCTTTACACTTTACATAGTCTATTTATTTTATGATGACCTTTAAACGACGTATGTACCTCCAAGCTTACAACTTCGGTTTACGTCTTTTTTCAAGTTTTAATTAAAAAATAAATGAATAAAGGAATCAATTTTCACACTGCAATAATTAAAGTATGAAAATTGAATTATTCAAATGTCACAAGTCATTAGATACACAAGAAAAAGCTTTCATTATTCATTATTTATATTTAAAAGTTTCAATTCTGAATATGGATATTCTATAAACTAATATATGTGTATATTTTTAACATATAAAAATAATTATTAGCTTTTTAATGTGTGGGTAGATCATTTTTTATTTAGTCCTTGACATAGAAGGCATTGACTGACAAACGAAAAACTGTTTATCAATGATTTATTGATAAACGCCTGTAAATTAAAGGAAATATCGTGAATTTCTTTTTCTATGTTTATGTAATGGAATATCATTAAAATTTTTTCATTCAAACATCCTAATACGTATATACCCGTTAATGTCATATTTACATAATGTTGTAGTCAGGTTGTAAAACCCGTCTTTTTATAAAATGCCACATCAAATTTTGTATCTCCTGTCACCTTTATTGTCTTTGGTCAAAAGATTCGGTGGTGAGTTTTTAATGAATAAGCACGTTTTAGGGTCCCTAGAATACGATTTTACTAATTTTACGATGATGTTTGTATGTATGTATGTATGTATGTATGTATGTGTATGTGTGCTATGTGAGTGTTTGAGTGTGTGTGTGTGAAAAAATTTTCTTCAACGATAACTCCAATACTACAATTCTAAAAATTATAATTCTTTATATTCCTCTTCTTTACATCCATATGAAGAGCTGATTAGATTTTGGTTACAATTGGTCAACCGGAAGTTCCCATATTTGAAGTATTTAACAGTTTTTCTTGAAAAAACGAAGTAAAATGTCATTTTTTAATACTACCTTTTTTTAGTTTAAGTTCTGTATTTATTAATTTAAACCCAACGTTTCGGCACCATAAACTGATGCCTTCTTCAGGGGATACATTGACATAAATATGTGAAATAACCAAAACAAGTAACCAAGGTAAGAAGAAATATTCATAAATGTTACCTTTTTTATGTATACAATTTTCTAGACAATATATGCATGCCCGGCAATAACATGGACGGCGAACATGCATCTTCTCAGGAAAAAATCTCCTTTTGCCAGAGGAAAAAAAATGTTTTATTGATTATTAATATGAAAGGATAACTTATTGTCTATGTGGTTTGATTATACATTTTCCTTCATATTCAATAGATATAAAGAATTATAAATAAATGAACTTTCATAAATCAGCCAGATTTGCTGTAATCATAGAAACAGCTGATATATTCAAATAATTCAAATTTACAGATGTCAATGTCAAGTGCAATTTACATAGTGTATGTTCGTGTTACAATTTTATTGGATATATAGAATCTTTTCCAAGGAACTTTTGGTATGGGACTTGTACAAAATTGACGGAAGGTAATGTGCTGGCCACATCAGATTTTTATCTATCTAATACGCAGAAGTATTGAAATAGGTTATATAAAGTTTAACTCATATGTGCATAGATATTTTTTTCAGTGATGTTGCAAATTTGTATATATTGTATATCTAAACAAGCGATACCCGCTTTCATCTTTCATTCACATACATATATGTTGACGACATAAATGTTGATAAATTACAATAACTACTGTGTTATTATTTGAAATAATTCATTATTTACATAACACTTAGTCACGCATGTGGAATGCTTGTATGCAATAATTTTTTTATTTCAAGTTTACATATAAGTAAAAGCAATCGCAGTGGCTGGTTATATTAATTAATAATGTAACATATCCACGTTTAATTACGCATTTCTCTGCATTGTACCTACATAGCAGGTTTACGGCTCAGCTCGGATCAACTTGCATCTGGTTGAAAAGTGAGACACGATACGCGGCTTGGACTTGTCATTTCTCTGATTAATTATTCGATTTAGATTAGAATGTATTAGTGTCACATAATCGTGCTAAGGTTTAGAGCAGTTAACATAGAACGTACTATAGTATAGTTTGCAGTAATATTCAAATTATTTATAAACGAGGTTAACACGGAGTATATCCGAGTTTTTAAAATATTTTTTTTGCCTACTGTCTACTTTGGTGACTTTTTAATGAATAAGCACGCTTCAGGGTCCCTAGAATATGATTTTACTAGTTTTACGATGATGTCTGTATCTCTCTCTCTCTCTCTTTATGTGTGTGTGTGTGTGTGTGTGTGTGTGTGTGTGTGTGTGACAAAAATTTCTCCGACGATAAGTCCAACACTACAATTCTTTCGTATTTCTCTCCTTTATTTCCATATGAAGAGCTGATTAGATTTTAGTTATAATTGGTCAATCGGAAGTTTCCTTATTGGTTCTTAACAGTTTTTCTTGAAAAAACGCACTTAAATATCATTTTATGTGATTATCAATATGAAATATTATGTTATTGTCTACACGGTTTGATTATACATTTTCCTTCATATTCAATAGATATAGTGTTAAACAATTATAAAGAGGTTAACTTTCATACAATAGGCAGCTTTGCTACAGTCATGGAAACAGGTGATATATTCAAAAACATAATTCTAATTGACAGATGTCAGTGTCAAGTACAATTTACCTAGTGTACGCTGTTGTTATATTTTTATTGGATTTATAGGAACTTTTCCAATTTCTCGGTATGGAATTTGTAGAAAATATGTTCGTGTTACAATTTTACTGGATATATAGAATCTTTTTTAAGCAACTTTTGGTATGGCATTTGTACAAAATACATAGAATTGACAGAAGGTTTTGTGCTGGCCACATAAGATTTTTACCTCTCGCTAAGAGAGGTATTGGATTCATGCTAAAATTCGCATATCCAGATTTTATTGAATAAGCACGATTGTTCCTAGAATCCGATTATAACATTTTTAAAATGATGTCTGTGTGTGTGTATGTGTGTGGATGTGTGTATGTATGTGTGTCTGGATGTTGGAGGGACGATTCCTCCAAAACTATAAGACCTAAAAATATTTAACTGCAGTTTTCTCAATCTGATATTCCTGGGAAGAGCTGAAACGGTTTTGGTAACAATTGGACAACCGGAAGTAGTAGTTTCTTAGAAAGAATTATCTAAATATAATTTTTTGTAAATTTTTGTTATTACAAATATTGAAGAACAAAATTCTCCATCTAATACACTTAAAATTTTTATTATATCTTGTATAGATTTATAAATAAAGACACTATAATATATAGAATATTCTAATCGCAGAGGCTAAGGCACTAAGGAAACCACTTGACAAATTCAAATTTTTATAACATAGTTTGTATATGACATATGTCAGTGTCAAAAATCAACAGTTTTAGTGACATTCTGATAGTTTTTTCTGGGAAGTATATTTTATCTTTCTTATTATTTTATTAATGAAATATTTGAAATTATAGGTAAAAGGCATATATCCATCAGAAATACCGCCGATCTGGTTAATGAATTGGAAGAATCTCTGACAAATAGGAACTTCCTCATACAATGAAAAATAGATATAATTAGAATTATATGTTTGCAGAAGACATGTTAAATACAATAAAAAACAATATTTGGGTAAAGTTCTGTAATTTTTTTGTTACAAAATGAAGGTTCGACAGCGAAGTGCAATACATTACTTATATAACATAAAATGGAAATGGCGAGAGGTCTTGTGCTGGACACAACAGATTTAGGTAAAGTTCTGTAATTTTTTTGTTATAAATCGACGGTTCGATAGCGAAGTGCAATACAATACTTTTTTCGCGATCGCCCAGAAAATGAGCTCTTTCTGATCACTATTTAAACCGGAAAGTCCTTCTTTGCTGAGCTAGCTCGAAAAGTTGTCTGTAAGGGATCGGAAAGTACTTTACCGATCCCGGGACCGGTAAAGCTAAATGTTTCCATGGAGATCAGTTGTTTATTTATTTGTTATTTGCTCGCAGTAAAAAATAAAACAATACTTTTTACCTCCCGCTACTCTAGGTAAGGGAGGTAAAGGTGTCTGTGTGTGTGTCTGTGTATGTGTGTGTGGATCTTGTGGACACGATTACTCAAATACTATCAATCAGAAAAATTTAAAATTTTGTATATCCATTCTATACTTATGGTGGAAGAGCTCATTAGTTTTTAGTGTATATCGGATAACCGGAAGTATCATTTATACAAGCTTTTAACAGTTTTACTTGTAAAAAATTCATTGAAGCTCTAACAGATTTTTCAGGAAAAACAATAAAATATAATCCAAAATTTCGTAGTACAAACTTTTCTATTTATTGGAACAACAAAGTAGATTTTGTTTACAAATGATCAATCGGAAGTGAAACCTTACTTAAAGCTCATTGCTATTTTAAACATGGAATTGGCGGGAGGTCATGTGCTGGTCATATCAGATTTTTTATTCTTTTTTCAGGATCGCAAAAAAAATATTGTACCCAACATGACCTGAAAGTGTCTATACTATATATATACTATACAAGCTTCCAGAGCGAGCCGTAGGCTTGCTCACCCAGTAAAGTATCACTTTCAGGTCTTGTTCCGTAAATTACTAATATAGCCTTATATGGAAATGGCGAGAGGTCTTGTGCTGGCTACAACAATTTTTTTTAAAAAGTTTTAAGTCTATATTTGAAGTAAAGAAAGAATTATGTAGATAATTTCAATTTTGTCTAGGTTTTATAATTTGTTGAAACAGTAAACAGGTCGAACTATTACAAGTTTGAGTTCGTTATGTTCCTATTTATTGATAGTACGATGGACTCGTTAAAATATTTACCTTATTACGTCTTACGAAAATATTGTGTGTAATTTGAAATTCACGATGAAAGTGTAAGTCACACAAGAATGTTTATGTTGTCGCATATCTGAGTCTCATGAAGATTGTCAGGTGTGTTTAGATATCTTCTTTTGCTTGGTGGAAGCCGCTGCTGAAGGAATATATTCTCATCATAAAATTTCTGAGATAACAAACAATAAACTAGAGCAGATTACAAGTCCGGTTGCGTTCATACAACTATCCCAGGAATGTGAATTAAGAAACGGAAAAAGAAAAAAGAACAAAATTGGAATTACAGTAAATGCCACAACAATCAATAGCAGTAAATCTAAGTGTTTAATGAAATTGTCGTGTTGAATATTGATTATGGAATGAACAAAGAAAGTATGATAATAATAATGATCCCCATTACTTTTTTTTATTTTCTATGAAACTTCATCAAAATTGAAGCGATCTGCAGTTCTAGAAAGTTTGAATTATTATTGGTTAAGTTGTAATAATTTTTTTGATATTCTATGAATGTAGGTGTTAACTTTATTTTGTTCTCAAACAGTGGAGTTCACTAATAATTATAGTCACATAAATTGATGTATTTTAGCACTAATTAAAATATATAAATATGTTTTTCTACAGTCACTATAGAAAGTAGCCATTTGCGCTCTCTTTTGTCAACGCAAAATGTCACTTTGCCGCTCATGCGCGACAAAGTAGAAAAAACGCTCGCTGTCCAAATTTCTAAGTATACAATGTTGAGAAATGTCACTTGTCTACATTCTTAATAAAAATGTTTAGTTAGAAACTAATGGCACTGTAATTACACATTTATCACGTTCACAAGTCAATTTGACATATGTTCTGTCGGTATTTAACATAACCTAACAAAATGCCACACTGCTGTGAAAATGAAATAGGGTATTCATTTACAAAAACGAAAGTATAAAATGCTTAGATTAGATTGAATAAAAACTCAAGAAGAATGGAAAATAACGATAAAATAAAATTAAATATAAAATAAATTGTGTGAACAGTTATGTTTAGTAATAGGAATGATTGTACACAGATGGCGGTAAGATAGTTGCGAGTCATACTGACATCTGATCTCTAGTTAACTATTTATTTTGATTACAATAAAGTTATTAGTTATTTCGTTACTTAAATAATTGCGAGAAGTCAGTCAATGCACATACATGTCTATATAATCACAAATTCCTTGAAATATTTATTAGTTTTTTCAGTGTGACAGGCGTGACAACTAACCACACATTTTGCTACAAAAACTCATCAAATCATCACAAATCCTTGCTTCCACGCTTTAATTTTGGTTTTTTTTTTTATGGAATAGATGGCTAACGATATAATCATTTAAAAGCCTTTTTAAGTTTAAACCGTATCTTTTGTATTAGCCAATCGTTATTTATTGAGCAGTACTGTAAGTATAAAGTGTACATTTTATTATTTTTTGTTATGGTGGAGGACCCCATTGTGGCGACTGTAGAAAAAATCTTGTGTGTGTTTCGAGCGCAAATGGACATTGTCGATTTCGAGAGAATGCCGCGCTCCTTCGTCGCGCGGCAACAAACTCTCAATCGACAATGTCACATTTTGCGCTCTTAATACACAAATAGCTATTTTCATAGTTTTCTAGTTTTAATATGTGACCTCCCTAACAAACTGTTAAAGTTTCGAATCAAATGGCAACAGCAACATTGTAAATATGCCATCGGGCTGTAATAGTTACGGCCCCAAAATGTCTTGTGCTGCTTCTAGTTCACTAATAAAATATTATGTATACATAGTCTCGCATTGTATGTTTACTTTGGCTGCAGTTTCCTGACACTATGAAAATGTACACATCAGAGATGGACTCAGTCAGAATAACATTGACATTTTAGACTTATACTATTCTGCTAATCGTTAGACTTGGATACGCTATAATTAAAGGTTTTACAATAGTGTAATTATTCAAATATTTCTTGCAATACATGCGTTAATAAATATGAAAGGTGTGAAACAGGTACCAGTTTCTAATGTTGCAATATTTACGAAATATAATATCTTTTTTTCACTACTAGCCTAGGAACCCACTATAATAGGGTCCTATACCATTTTTCTTTTATTTTTTTTCCTGTAAGAACAGGATAAAATAAGAACTTCAGTGCAAACGCGACTTAAAAATTTTACGTAATAAGCGAGATATGAATTTTTAAAGTTTAAGAATTTGTGCGTGACGTAGCAGATACTAACAAGTGATCGACAAACAATGGGACAAACTGTTAGTTATACTGGAAACAATTTTTTTCATGTTGAAATGTTTTTATATAAAAACTTGTACGTTATATTTACGAAGAAATTATTATTAAGTATAAATAACATAAATAATAAGCATTTAACAAGGATTTCTTCCTAATAAATTACAGAACATTGAAACAGTTTGACAATATTATTACACAAAGTATGACGACGGATGGCGCTAATGTTTGCCTGTTTTGAAGTTTCAATATTAATTTAATTAATATTATTATTAATTTAATTCATATTACAAATTGATTTAATTATAAATACATGATTATTGTTAATATTACTAGATGTTATAATTAAACAAATTCATCAAACACAAAATTGTTAAATGTTTTGTTAGGTTATAGTACATCATGACATTTCATATTCTTTCAAAGGTGACCGCTACAGACGCGCGAATCTTCTTTTTAAAATCAGGCGACCAATCAAATTCTTAGTACCTAAAACGTCATACCCAATTAGTAATCAGGTTCAATCGCTTGTAGTTTGTGACCTAGTTAATATTTAAAGAAAATTTTTTCACTAATACTCATTAATTTATGTATATTTTCGTCTTCTTATTTAAGATAGTTAAAATATGACTATGGTATAGGACCCTATTTACCTTTATTTGACATGAGAAATTGTTTTTCACTACCGCTTGCTTGTATCCATGGTAACCTAGGTCAATAATAATTTATTATTAACCTAGGTCTATAATGCAAACTGTCACTTTTCAATCAAACCTTCAAATCCAAATATTATTTAACTCATTAAACTCAAAAAAGGTGTTAAGTATATAATTTAAATTTACCGCTTAATTTTAAATAGACCTCCGTTGCCGCCCTGCCCGGCCACTGTGCTGTTGTGTGCATGTGAAATGTGAAACATGTGTAGATGTATAAATGAATAAATCACTATTTTTTTGTATTTGTAGGTAAATACATTTCAATAGATTTATTTCAAAATAATAATAAATTAATAAGGCTGCTGACTGTAACAGTATAAAGTACTTTTATTAAATAATTAAATCAAATTCAAATCAAGGCCCATAAGTGAGGTTATCAAACCAGCGAAACGAGCGAAACGTCAGATAAAAACAAAGGCAGCCTACTTTGTTTTTGTGAATATTAACAAATAAGTAAAGCAATTATTCATGTCAAAATGATTGTTATTATCAATAAAAAAAATTCAAATAGGATTTATGTGCTAGTAGTGAAAAAAATAGTATATAAACCACGGTTGAGAAGATCATTATTGACCAGGCCCCTTATATCCTTCGGGCTTCGCCCTCGGGTTACAATAGGCGCTGGGTCAATAATGATTATCTTCTCAACCTTGGCGTATAATATACTATTATACAGTGTACTGATGCAGCGAGGCGAGATATGGGGAGAAACAATACACTCCCACTCTCGTCTCATCTCGAATTTCATTGAATCTCGTCTCGTCAATATTTCTTTACTTTCTCTCGATCTCGACTCGAGACTCTCGAATTTCGTGAATTCATTATTTAGATATAGTAAATAAATTAACATTACAAGCAACATGAATATAATAAACGGAGTACCACTGATTAAAACATTATTTTACTAAGGGTCAGTTTTACAATCTCTGGTTAGAATAGGCTATTCCACAGTAATCAAAAATAGTAAAAATTGATTGAAAATATGAACGATAATAGTTAAAGGATAAGGAAACCCATATTTCTTTTATTATAAATTATTAATTCTAGAAGACACGGGGAGTTTTGCTTTTGATGATGCAGGACATGTGTACGAGGGTTTGAACAAATAGGATCCAAGTATGACCTCCGGTTTTGAGAAGCCCCGCCCTAACTAAGAATATACTTCTTCGGGTGTGTCGGATCTGTTCGGTTGCTGTTCGGGTGACGTTCTAATTTCTTTGTTTTTATAAAATGAGAAAAAAAAGTAAAATAAATTAAGTATAATAATTTATTTTATGTCTCTAATAATGAATTATAATATTACAATTTAAATATACATTATTTTGTAGTTTGTTTAACATTTTTTCGTGGCTTGTGAACCACTGTTTGTTTACTTCTGGTATATCCACATTACCTACGTCACAAAGGTAATTTAAAATTCGGACCTTAATATCTCGCTTATTTGGAGGAATTTTTAACTCCGACTTTCACATGTGGTCTTATATTTTTATGTAATTCAAGAAAAAAAATTTTAAAAAATATCGTGGAATAGCCTATTTTAACTATAAATTAAATAAACAATATTGAATCGGATTACTGACAGCAATCATCAGTTTGTTATTTGACAGTTCATTTCGCTCCATTTTTGTTTATTTAACTGAAATTAAAATTTTAACCAGAGATTGAAAAACTGGCCGTAAATCTGGTGTTTGAATCTTATGAGCTGTTTATTGTTTATTATTTGGAGATCCCCAGCTATGATTTTAATACGTTCAATGTTCTGAGAGACATGTATTAATTAACTGTTGCAGAAACATTTGATTCCATTAGCTTGTTATAATTACATGGTAGCTACCGAGTAATGCAAGTAATAAAATCAACATTATATTTAGGCCATTTGAACGCTTAACAACCCGTTAAACAAGTGCGCAAGCGAATGACTGAAGCACGAGCGAGCTAATTCACAAGTAACGTCTCATTGCAACCACACATGCATATATGAAGCATTTTATACACAACTTACTATTCAATTAGATAGGCGTGAAAATGCAATTAAAATGATTTTCAAAAGGGATTATTTGCTTATTAAAACTTGTAATGTAATGTTAACATTTAGTAATAATAGAATTAAAGCTGGTGTTGCTAATAAACGCGATGTAACTCAATATTAAAAAAAAAACAGTTGTATTTAACATTTCTGGTACACACAAAAAAGTTCTAATTACATGTATTCTTTATTTTTCAATTCATTTTGTGAACAAGTTTCCTCCTACTCTTCTAAACGTTCGAGATTCTTCCAATTCATTGGCGACATTGGCGGTATTCCCGAAGGGTATGTGATGAATTATTTGTATAGTAAGCGCGTGTTTAGTTGACACTGATACTGTACATACTTTGGCTTAAAAATGAATCCTCTCTCTTTTTATACCAATTTTAGATGACGGAGTCTTTTCCTCGTTATAAAAACAGCATATTATATTACTATTACATTTCGACTTGTCCATGTACGAATTTCATATCTATCTATAATTTTAATATTTAATTAATGATAAAATAAGAAATATTAAATGTACTTTCCAGAAAAAGTCTTCAGTAATGTCTGGATTTTTGACACTAACATTTGTGTCAGTTACATACATTTTAATTTTTCAACTAGTTTCCATAGGCTGATTGATTCACTATACAATGGATTATTTTATATATTTATAGTTCAGTTTATCTCTAAATCTATAGAAGATACAATAAAAATGTTCAATGTATTGAATAGAGAATTTTATATTTTTTATTATTTGTAATAAGATAAATTTTCAAAAAAATAATATTTAAAGAATTTTTTTAAAGAAACTACTATTTATTCAATTGTTACCAAAACCTTTTCAGCTCTTCCCATTAATGTCAGATTAAGGAATACGTAGTTATTGGTTATAGTCTTATAGAATGTGAGGAACCATGTCTACAACATCCACACATACACTCCCACCACACACACACACACACACACACACACACACACACACACACACACACACGCACACACACACACACACACACACAGATATTGTAAAAATGTTAAAATCGGATTCTAGTGACCTTAAAACGTGCTTATGCACTAAAATCTGGATAAGAGATTTTTGGTATGAATTCAATACATCTCTTAGCGAGAGGTAAAAATTTAGGTCAGTAACGTCTGAACCATAAGTTTTGACAATTGCTCAGGAAGGGCGTGTGATATCTATAGTTACGTACAAAAATCGTTTATTAATAAAAAAATCATGCATTAATAGTGGTCATTAATGAATGATTGCTATACATAATTTGTTAAAATAATGTGCGTTGAGTAATAACCTTGTGCATCCATTCTCTAGCAATGTAGGACAGATGAATGTTTATTTTATAGCTTTATAACAAGTGGTCATAGCATAGATAAAAATCAACAATTAAAATATATGTACATTAGTTCTAAAGCAATCACGAGTTATGTCTGAAAACCTTCACCATTCCGTAACGCCACATAAATTTTCACGTTAGCAAATCATTGTCATTCGTCGACGCTAAATACTACAGTTTTATTTTAGCCAATTACGCAAGATTAGTTTCATTTACTACTATATTAACCGATAATAGTTTCTTTTTTATTTTGCAGTATTTCTGTAGCTTATTATATGAACAATTAATGTCAACAAAGGAACAAAGTACATAGCGGATTTATTGTTCATCTTGTGTTCGCAAAAATAAATACAAAGTAAAAATATGCGATATTTATGTAGACATAAAACTGATTCGAACAACTAGTAATAAATCAATAATAATAAAATGTAAATGATGTAGAATTTACATATCTCCTTTTGCGTATACTTGTCATGTCCTAGGATACAAATTTTACATCAATATTTCAAAGCAACTTGCTTGTAATATTTTGGGTTTCTTTGTAAACGTAATCGTGAGGCTTTTCAACGTTTTATTATACAAATGTGAATTAAAAAAATCTGTTGTGGCCAGCACAAGACTTCTCGCCATTTCCATATTAGGCTATATAAGTTTTGTATTGCACTTCGCTTTCGAACCGTCGTTTTATAACAAAATATTACACAACTTTACTCAAATATTGTTTATTATTGTATTTAACATGTCTTCTGCACACATATAATTCTAATTATATCTATTTAGCATTTTATGGGGAAGTTTCTAAATGTCACAGATTGTTCCAATTCATTAACCAGATTGGCGGTATTTCTGATGGATATATGCATTTTACCACAATTTTACCTATAATTTCAAATATTTAATTAATAAAACAATAAGAAAAATTAAATATACTTCCCAGAAAAATCTATTAGAATGTCACTAAAACTATTGATATTTGACAATGACATGTGTCATTTACAAACTATGTCATAAACATTGGAATTTGTCAACTGGTTTCCTTAGTGCCTTAGCCTTTGCGATTAGTTTACTCTATAAATTATAGTGTCTTTATCTCTAAATCTATACAAGATATAATAAAAATTTTAAGTGTATTATGATGGACAATTTTATGTTCTTCAATATTTAATAAAAAAAAACTCCCAAAAAATTTAGAAGAATTTTTCTAAGAAACTACTACTTCCGGTTGTTCAATTGTTACCAAAACTTTTTCAGCTCTTCCCAGGAATGGCAGATTGAGGAAACTGCAGTTATATATTTTTTAAGTCCTATAGTTTTTGAGGAATTTTGTCTACATCATCCAGACATACATACACACATACACACGCATACACACACACATACACACACACATACACACATCCACACACACACACACACACACACACACACACACACAGACATCATTTTAAAAATGTTATAATCGGATTCTAGGAACCTCAAATCGTGCTTATTGAATAAAATCTGGATATGCGAATTTTAGCATGAATCCAATACCTCTCTTAGCGAGAGGTAAAAAACATTTATTTATTTGAAATTGTCATTAAAGTGCAGAAAAATTGTTATTAAAAGCTCAGATATCGGCACTAAATTAATCCATTATTTCACGATTCACGATTTCATGCAATAGCAGTGTTGCCAACCTTATGATATTTACTGTATATGTAAGATAATTTGGGCAGGTCTACGATGTACAATAGTACATTTAAGAAGAACGACCTAATAATTCCGATGAATAAGTTTGAGATAAAATACATAATTCTGAGAGTTCTTTACAATCACTTCAATGTTCGGAGTTAGCAACGTTAACTGTCAGTCTGACAGATTATTTTTAAAGTAACCTATAAAATAATAATTGTTCCTTACCTATATTTTCATTTCTTCATGCAATGAAAAATAGATATAATTAGAGCTATATGTGTGCAGAAGATATGTTAAATACAATAAAAAACAATATTTGGTAAAGTTCTGTAATATTTTGTTATAAAACGACGGTTCGAAAGCGAAGTGCAATACAATACTTATATAGCCTAATATGGAAATGGCGAGAGGTCTTGTGCTGGCCACAACAGATTTCTTACTTTCTTCTGTCAGATAATTAAAACTCCATCTAATTACAGCCAACAATAATTCATAACGCCCATGATGAATGCGGATGAACTGGTTAATGTTAATGATGTGATCCAATTCCTCACACATGTAGCTAACCCGTGAAGGAATTTCAGACGATAGGGACGTGTTGAAGGGCGCTTAGAAGTGTTGAAAACTTGATCTGGGACCACCAACGCGCCTGTCATAAGATCCACGAACATTACACCCCAAATTTTAGAACCTGATGACAGTAAAAAGTGCCAAGTGCGTTGAACCGCATAATAAGATAAAAATTAGTGGTTAGTATAATAGGGTTATGAAAGATAAATGACACTAGCTACAATTTTAAATATTTCATTAATAATGCAATAAGAAATATTAAATGTACTTACCAGAAAGAGTATCCAGTAATTTTAGTAAAACTTTTAATATACCTACCAACCTACAACTTTAATTATGTTATTAATTATTCAATAAGAAATATCAAATTAAATGTATCTACTTTCCAGAAAAAACTTTCAGTAATATGGGTAAAACTGTTGATTTTTGACACTGACATTTATCTATCAATCACAAACATTTGAATTTGACAACTGGTTTCCCTGTGTGCGTTTTGTGACCAGTTGCATCGCTTACACCAATTCTGTAAGGAAGTTGTTAAGTCTTAACAACGTTGCTAAATATTGTAACCAATAGAAAAAAATGTAAAGCCTGTCATTTTCACGTTTTATTCCATTGTTCGCAATTATTATTGGTTATTTGCTATAGCAATGTTGCTTTTACAGAATTGGGGCGAATATAATATCAAAACGCAATGTTAAATGAGTAATTGAAATTTCGATATGCATTTTTTTGTTTAAGCCTAGCTTAAAATTTATCTCTAATGCCCATTTGCACCAACATGGCTTAAATTTTAAGCTAGGCTTCAACAAAAAAATAGAAATCGAAAATTTGACAACAATATATTATATTTCATTTGACATTTCATTTTGATGCAATACGTTGGTGCAACCGGCCATAAATCTATAAAATATATAATTTTTTTAAGTGTATTAGATGAAGACTTTTATGTTCTTCATTATTTGTAATAACAAAAAATTTCAAAAATAATATTTAGAAGAATTTTTTCAGTAAGTACTATTTCCGGTTGTCCAATTGTTATCAGTTCTTACCATTAACGTCAGATTGCGGAATACGTAGTTAAACAGGTCTTAAGTATTATAGTTTTTGAGGAATCGTCCACACACATACAAAATGTTATAATCGGATTCTAGGGACCTTATTCAGTAAAATCTGGATTATGCGATTTTTAGCATGAATCCAATTCTTTTCTTAACGGGAGGTAAAAATTGGCGCTAGAAATGGTAATGAAAAACAACCCCCACTCCGTGACATCAAATTACATACAGCACTTCATTAATAGCCAATAGTTTAATATTACATAAATTTCATTTAATTGTAAAATATCTAATTAATATTTCTTAATATTTTCAAATTTATGGGGTCCCGCCTGAGTGTCTGGTCGCGAACCCGGGGGAACCGGGTTCGATCCCGACAGACGTCAAATATTTCCAATTTTAAATGGCACAAAAGTGACCCCTGTGGTGCACTCTCCACACCAGCTATGAGTGCCCGTGAGGTGACGCCTGGTAAGCGACCACACGGTAAAATATATCGTCATCATTACCGATGTCTACATGTGTTGTAGATACTGGCACACCCAGAAATGGGTAATATGCCGTGATGATATATTTATTTATTTATTTATTTATAATATTTTCAAATTTGAGGCTATTTAAAGAATTTTTAAATTTAATACTTAGGGTGTGTCCGATGTTACACTTTTATCACCCTAATATCTAAATCCTAAATTTATATGCCCTAAATCTAGTGATTATTTAGGTTTTAGGAATTAGATTTTAGGGTTTTGCAGGAGCACACTATGCCTTGAATTTGTCGCGCACTAATTAAACAAATCATCTTCATTGGTATAATTTGTACAAAACGTCAAATTTACTGTCAAAGAATAACTTCTTAGCTTCTATTTTATGAAATATAATATTAACATTTACTCTTAAGCATCAAATTGAATCGAATTGTATAATTCATTTTTGTTGTTCTAAAGTGTTGCCATACAAACCAACAGATATCACTAGTGTGCCATTCGGAGTTGTATTTATGTGAAGAAGACGTAAATCCTAAATATTAAATCCAACATCGGACACAGCCTTAGAAGGCATGTAAAAATAATAGCTAGTGAAAAAAATCCAGTTATTTTAAAGTGAATGAGAATTAAATCGTCCTTACATTTTTTAAACTTCAACCATCACCTTAGTCTTTTATAGTACATAAAACACACATAGTTCTCTAGAAAGTAATTTACTTACATAAAAAGTCAAGATTCAATATCCTTATTCTTTTCTTTATTATTGCATAAATCTTTGCAGGATGAAAACCAATTAAGAGAAAAGAAAAATCAAAGATTTCTCTGATGACATTTGAAAGCGAAGTAGTTTAATATTTAATTAATTATTAAATGTTATTCGTAACCGCAACCGGCTGACATATTTCTTGTTTATATCTTTATTATAGATTCCTTCACTGGAATTAACATTTAAATCTTACATAATTACAGCTTGCCTTTGCCTGATGGACGTGACATACATTTTTAACACCGAAGCCTATCGGAAAATATTGACGAGTATATATTTCTATTGTCAAACATGTTATTTTTAATACACCACGTGTAAATTGACTAATTGATGAACAAGAACAAGTTCTATTTTGTTTTTTTGTTTACTTTGGCAGTGCCAACTTCACCATAGTTCACATTTCTTAATCGAATATTATTTATTCACAGACATTATAGTAATATACCGATTCTTAACCTTTTGGAGGTTGGAAATACGTCTTTCCTAATTTTAATGACAATCTCTTGGGTTGGAAATAAAAGATTTCACTTCCATGTCTTGGGTTGGAAATGTTTATGTAGGGGTTGCCTAGCAACATTGCCATAGATCCCTATATTAAGTAGGCTAAACAAATTTTAAGAGAGCTGTCAAAATATTAATAAAATTAAAGGTTATAATTCATTGATTTATTTTGAAAATTATTGATTTAAAATGAGGATGATTGTGAATAAAATAGTATATATAACCTCGGTGGCAGTTTCATCACAGCCTCGTGCTTTATCTCACCTCGAGGTTTCGCCTCTCGATAATATACATAAGCCCTCGGCTGTAATAAAAGATCTCCCACCTCGGATGTAATATACTATGACGTTTCTAGAGAACAAAACAATACTTGGAATAATGACAAGTATACTGCAACGTTTTTATTTATTTTTAAGGACAGTTTAGTGTTCATACACTTTGAAATAACTTAAATATTCCTCACTAAAATAAATTTTTATCAACTGAGCTTCCTAATTACCTTCCGTCACCTTTAGGTAAGGAAGATATTGTTTTTGGTCAAAAAAATCGGTGCCTTTTTAATGAATAAATAAATAAATAAATACGTTTTTGGGGGTCCCTAGAATACGATTTTACTAGTTTTACGATGATGTCTGTATGTGTGTGACAATTTTTTTCCGAAGGTAACTCCAATACTACAATTCTAAAAATTATAATTTTTTCGTATTCCTCTTCTTTACATCCATATGAAGAGCTGTTTAGATCTAATTGGTCAACCGGAAGTTCCCTTTTTTGAAGTTCTTAATAGCCGAGACAGAGACGGCTGCTAATGATAATTAAACCTTAATTCTCATTTTAACATTTCGTTCGTCATATGTAAATTATATTAATGAACATTATAAACATAATTTTAATTGCGTAATGATCATTAAATCACAATGATCTTCTGAGAATTGACAGATGTCAGTGTCAAATGCAAAACAAAAAATGGAAAGTGTAGGATCAGAAAGTGGCAGGGTTGGCCTGATTTAAATCATTTGATTTAAATCATAATTTAAATCATGATTTAAATCAACTGATTTTTTTTAAAAAATCACTGATTTTTATTACAGGTGAAAAAAAAAATTCAAATTGTAATAAAAATGAATTTATTTACTACAAAAGTAAAAATAAGAATAAAAATATGGACTGTATTTGAATTCTAACAGATTTCTGATTACATGTTTTGACCTATTTTATTTAGGTATGAATTGTTTAAAAAGACGCGCGCGCGTGTGTACGTTATATACCTACTAAATTTATGCAAAAATTCAAATTCATCTTTTAGGGTTTATTACAGATTTCGTTTTCGTTTATGAAATAAAATATTTATATTGCTTTTAGAACAATTAAAAAAGTACAATAACACCACTAGATTTTTAAAAATAGAAAAAAATCAAAAAATCACGATTTATTTGATTTTTTTAAAAAAATCAATGATTTTTGATTTTTTTAAATAAATCATGATTTTTTCCAACCCTGGAAGTGGTATAAGTGACAGAGTGTCCCTTGCAAGTAACTTCGCCTCAAGATTGGAACTTCCAATGCCGGGAGTACTAGGAAGGGCAAGGAGCAGATGGAAGGGGACTGTGTAGCAGAAGATTTGTGCGAGGAGGAACTGTGTGAAGAAGATGCGTTGGACAGGAATAATTAGAAGAGAAGAATAACAACTATCTCTAATAAAATAGGGAAAAGCTGAAGAAGGAGGAAGTGTCACGGGCAATTTACATAATGTACGTTCGTGTTATAATTCAAATCAAAGGAACTTTCGATATGGAATTTGTAAAAAATAGTGTTTTCGTGTTACAATTTTACAGGATATATTATAGAATCTTTTTCAACGAATTTGTGGTATGGGATTTGTACAAAATACATATAATGGGTCCATATACTATAACAAAAAAATAATAAAATGTACACTTTATAAAGTACTACTCAATAAATAACGATTAAGATAAAAAAAACATTTTTTTTAATAATTACTTTTCGAGATATTTAAATTTATTTACAGTGTCACAGATGACGTCACATTCACAAAATCAAATGCAGTTATACAAAAAACAATTATCACTTTTTGATACCACGAATTGCTTCAAAATTAAAAGAACTTTTATTTAAATTTAAAAAAAAAATGGTTTGTGTGCCCATTGACGGAAGGTAATGTGCTGACCACATCAGATTTATTTCCTATAATTTTACACTATTTTTCAGGACACCTGTAGATTCATATATCTTTTTTATGTTCTTCCAATTACCATAACACAAATTATTACGTCTCTGACATCCTTATCCTTATTCACTTCACATACAAACACAGATTTAAAATTTACGAGTTAGTAACTTGCCACTGTATGTGTAATAATTTGTACATCTACATCGGCTGTTCACTGAAACAGACACTGCGGCGACTCTTGATGACCTTGGGCTGACCTTGACTCGTGCTGGACGCAGCCTGTCGGTAGCCATAGCCACGCTGACATTACCAAATGTGATCACGATCGGATCAGTAATGCAACCATACAACGGTTTGCAACTGGTTTTTCTGGATTTCATAATTCTATATTTTCATTTTCTTTGGACGTCAGAGGACGAACTTGTACGAACTTGTTATGGTAATGGAATGTGCAAAATTTGAAATTGATTAGGTAGATGGGCAGGACAGCTTTTTGAGAATTCAGAATATTTCACTAGAACTTTGTACATAGTTTTACTTAATTTCTTGACATATTTATCGCACATAATTATATTTTTCTACGGATCGATAACAAAGTAAGCTTTTCAAACGTCATTTGGTTACAGAAAGTGAATAATCGAATTATTTTTTTGACATGTTCAACTGTATATGCTTTTATATGTAAGAAAAATCTTTAAATTGAATTTTTACCTCTCGCTAAGAGAGGTATTGGAGTCATGCTAAAAATCACATATACAGATTATAATGAATAAGCATGTTTCCAGGTCACTAGAATCCGATTTTTACATGTTTACAATGATGTCTGTGTGTGTGTGTATGAGCGCGCGCGCGTGTGCATGTGTGTGCCCCAAAAGTCAATATACGAATATACCCCACATTTAGATAAAAACTTCAAAATTTTCAAAAATCTAATTTTTATGTATCTAGATACTTCTGCTCTGATTCCAAATTTTAAAACCGTAGGTCGATATCTCTTTTCGTTCTCGAGATATTTAGATTCAAAGTTTTGCTCAAAACTGCCCATTTTGGGCAGTAACCCGGAAATGGATCGAATATGAATTTAGCGACAACACCATTCGATTCTACGGGCAAAATTACATAAGTACACCAATTTTCATAATTTTTGAACACCGCATACAATCTCTAAAGCAAAATAACTAAAAATGGCCAAAAATCGCAAAAATCTAAGGTGTACCCCTTACGATTTTTTTCATATTTTGGCCATTTTCGGGGGTTTTCAAACTTTTATTCATAAAAAATGAACCGGTTGGACAAAAATTATGAAAATTGGTACACTTATGTTGTTTTAACTGTAGAATCGAATGGCCGTGTCGCCAAATTCATATCTCGACCCATTTTTGGATTACTACCAAAAAATGGGCAGTTTTGAGCAAAACTTTGAATCTAAATATCTCGAGAACGAAAAGACGTATCGACCTGCGGTTTCAAAATTTGGAATCAGCGCATTATCTAGTATCTAGATACATAAAAACTATATTTTTGAAAATTTTGAAGTTTTTATCTAAATATGGGGTATATTATGTGCTATGAAAATAAAATTATAACTTAAAATTTGAACTGGTTAATTGGTGAAACGTCAAAATGAAAATGACAACTCACTTGATAGATACTGATTGGTCAGGTCTAGAATTTCAAAATCGAACAAAAACCAGAGCGAAAATTGTAAATTTTAAATCAAAATTTAAAAATGAAAATTTATACAATAAATTCATCATAAACCAGCCCTTACATGTTTTGCTCTAAAATTAATAGGTAAACAGATATCGCTAATTGAAAATTTTAATTTTGTATATTTCCTATGTGAAATTAAGAAAATAGTAGACGCCCGATATAATAATAAATCAACATATAATACCTCTAATTGACAGATTTCAGTAAATGATATATTAATTGAAATTTTAAAGAATTTGTTTGAATTAAATAAAGATATATAATTTAGTCTACATTCTGTATGAAGTTTGTATCTCACTAAATCTAAATTAAGTTGCATAAATATACTAAGTTAATTAATTAGTACGCGTGCTACTTATGAAATTAGGTTATTATGATAAAGTTTATTATTATTGATTAGTAATATACACCGGACTATAATAACGTTAAAAGCTATGTAGAAGCAACAAGTGTTACAACTTTTGACCTTATTTTCCTACATATGAATAGTAATGTTAATTACATTAATTTTCTAACACGTTACTGCACTTTATTCCATTTTCAACACAAAATGATGCAAATTCTTTACTTTCAAAATTAAATGCACATCGAAATGGGTTTCGCTATTTGCCTACATGTATATTAATAAAAATAAAAAAATCCGATGTGGCCAGCACAAGACCTTCCGTCAATTCCATGTATTTTGTACAAATCCCATACCAAAAGTTCCTTGGAACAGATTCTATATAATATCATGTAAAAACACATACTATTTTTTACAAATTCCATAAAAAAAGTTCATTTGAAGAAGTTCTATAAATCCAATAAAATTATAACATAAACTACACTACACTGTCCTTCCATCTTCTCTTTGGCCTTTTTCTGTGTGTCACTTGCGAGCAACACTATGACATACCAATTTTAGATCCTATACTTTTTTCCATATTTGGTTTTGCACGTTTTGCACTTGCAACTGACATCTGTCAATTAAATTTTTTTGAATAATTATGTCAGCTGTTTCCATGATAAAGAGCAAAGCTGACTAATTTTAGAAAATTAATTTCTTTATAATGCTTTAAATTTACATCTATTGAATATGAAGGAAAATGCATAATCAAACTGTATAGAGAAGAGTATTTTCTTTAATATATATAATAATAAAATGTCAAAAAATAATATTTAACTGCGTTTTTTTAAGAAAAACTGTTAAAAACTTCAAATAAGGGTACTTCCGGTAGATCAATTATAACCAAAATGTAATCAACTCTTCATATGGATGTACTGAAGAGGAATACGAAAGAATTATAATTTTTAGATTTGTAGTATTGGAGTTATCGTCGGAGAAAAATTTGTCACACACGGACACACACACACACACGGACACACACACACACGGATACACACACACACACACACGGACACACACACACACATACAGACATCATCTTTAAAATGGTATATTCGTATTGTAGGGACCCTAAAATGTGCTTATTCATTAAAAACTCACCACCGAATTTTTTGACCAAAGACAATACCTTCCTTACCTAAAGGTGACGGAAGGTAAAAATGTTTCAATCCGTTACATATAGTGTTCTAAATTTAAAAATTCTTGAATTCTTTTGGTCTAAGCTCGTAGACTAAATGCGATAATTTATGTAACAAAATATTAATTAATAATTGTTTCATTAATAAAAATAAAATATATTTCTTAATTAATTTAGGTAAAAAAGCTTCAAATAAAAGTTGTGCAGAAAAATGTACATTTGAATCAATAAGATTCTAACCTAATTTGGCAGATAAACCGTTAAACATTTGTTATTTTTTACCTCTCGCTAAGAGAGGTATTGGATTCATGGCAAAAATCGCATATCCTGATGTTCGTGAATAAGTACGTTTTAAGGTCTCTTGAATCCGATTATAACATTTTTATGATGATCTCTCTCTCTCTCTCTCTCTAAAAATTCTCCATTTAATACACTTAAAAAATATATTATATATTCTATAGATTTAGAGATAATGTTTTTAAAGAGTTAAGTGATTCGGTGGAGCTCTTACTTTCATCCCTTTTCTTATTATTTTCGGGTTTTTTCTAATCCACTAAGTGAAGCTTTTTCTGGGAAGTACATTTAATTTTCGTTGGTGAATTACTAATTATATATTTAAAATTGTAGGTAGGTATGTTCTTATATTAATAGTTATAGTACATAGTGAATTGGAACCATCTTGAACATTTTAGAAGAGTTGGACAAGATTCCTTATAGAATGACAGAAAAGATATAATTGGATTTATTTCTGTGTACAAGAAATGTTACATGCGATACTTATGTAACAAAACGGAAATGGCAAGAGGTACTGTGCTAGCCACAACAGATTTTTTTTGTTTCAATTTCAATTAATTTTATAATCAAAGGGTTGAATAGGTAATCAAGTATAAATATTAAAATATTTGAATTCATACATCGAATCATCGTATTATAAGCGTTTAAGATACGTATTCTAAGTTTTGAAGAAATAAATATGAAGAAATAAATGCTGTTATTATGCCATCGGGAAAAGTTGAGTCATTTTTCATTTCTGTGACGATAGCAACATGCAAGTTTCGTTTCTACATTTGGATTAATGATATAATAACTGAGGCATTTCAACAACATAAACTATCTAACTATTTGTCTAAATATGGCCTAGCGACTAGATATTATACTCCAATGACTAGTTATGATTTTTGAAGGAATTTCACTTTTCATACTGCGAACCGGTTCAATTTTTGCAGGTGTCATTGTAAATATTATAGGAGATAAAGTACGTCATCATTATCTATAAAAATTAAATGAATTTTCTATAAAGACGAGAGTCACAATATGAGCCGGTTTCACATTTTTAAAAAAGTATTTTAAGTGTAAGTTTATGCAATATTTTTTTACAGTAATAAAGATAATATCTAAAGTGGCCAACACTATACCTCCCACAATTTAATTCTTATTAATTTAAATACATACCTACGTATTTACTGAAGTTGCAAACTATATTACGTTCCATTTTATATAACTATTGCTTTATTTACTATTTTCTTTTTAAAATCTCACCAATATTAATTTGAAGTGATTAGATTTTTGACAGTGACATCTAACTGTCAATTAAATACATTTGAAATATGAACTATGTAACAAAAGGATTTGTGTTCATCTTAGGCTTCGAGATTTATAAAAAGATTATTTTTTAAATGTATCTGTAAATCATATAGAAAAATCTGTTGTGGCCAGCACAAGACCTCTTGCCATTTCCATATTAAATAAATAAATAAATAAATATATCATCACGGAATATTACCCATTTCTGGGTGTGCGAGTATCTACAACACATGTAGACATCGGTAATGATGACAATATATTTTACCGCGTGGGCGCTTACCAGGCGTCACCTCACAGGCACTCATAGCTGGTGTGGAGAGTGCACCACAGAGGTCACTTTTGTGCCATTTAAAATTGGAAATATTTGGCGTCTGTCGGGATCGAACCCGGTTCCATATCAGGCAATATAATTAATCATGGTCTATTTGTCTTTATATAAACATTTTAACAAAGATGGATATTTCTGTAATGCGTAATTCAAACCTATTTTGTAACAAATATTTCTCATATTAATTAATACTTTCTTATGTATGCTTTATTGTAATTGTAAAATATAGAAAAAGTATAAATATATTTTTAATTTTCAATTATGTTCATACTATTGCTTGAAAAGTTAAACAGCTCTATAACAAGGAAATATAAGTATAAACGACTTGTATAGTGTACGATTTTATGAAACAATATTACCTTAAATAACGTGTTAATACTCATAATAAAAGTGAAAATGTGCATACGAAATAGTAATAAATTATTTCGCTTATCTGTTGTTTGCGCAAGGTTTTATAAATAAAATCATACACCTGATGGTAATGACCTTTTCTTAATCTTAATAGTAAACAAATACTTGAAATGTTTAATATAAATTACTGCTTTAATATGTATGTATATGAAACACGTAGGTATAGTTGTTAAACACGGCATATGTATAATATTAATAAACGCAAGGTTTTAATATTAGATAAAATATTATTGAACAACTTCAAGGGCCGTACATGGCAATAAATTCTTATATAATTGCACATAAGGAGAATATATAATTGCATAGTTTTTATTTAATGTCAAAACGTATTTTAACTTGAATGTTTATAAAAAAATCTGTTGTGGCCAGCACAAAACCTTCCGTCAATTCAATGTATTTCGTACAAATCCGATACCAAAAGTTCCTTGGAAAATATTCTATATATCCTGTAAAATTGTAACACGAACACACTATTTTTTACAAATTCCATATTGCAAGTTCCTTTGGGAAGATTCTATAAATCCAATATTATTATAACACGAATGTACATTCTGTAAATTGCACTTCACACTTTCTCATTCCTATCCAACACAGTTCTTCCTCTCTCAAATATTCTGCTGCACAATCCTTCCATCTTCTCTTTGGCCTTCCTCGTACTAGGCATTGAAACTGCAAGTCACTTATGCGAGGGACACTCTGTCATTTATGTTACTTTCTGATCCTATGCTTTCCACTTTGGTTTTGCACTTGACACTGACATCTGTCAATTAGAATTTTTTTGAATATATGTGCTGTTTCCATAATTTTAGCAAAGCTAACTGATTTTTGAAAGTTAACCTCTCTTAATCTCTCTATAACTATATCTATTGAATATGAAGGAAAATGTATAATCAAATTGAATAGAGAATAATATTTTTTCATATTAATGATCACAAAATGTCAAAAAATTATATTTAACTGCGTTTTTCCCAGAAAAACTGTTAAAAACTTCAAATAAGGGTACTTCCGGTTGACGAATTATAACCAAAATCTAATCAACTCTTCATATGGTTGTAAAGAAGAAGAATACGAAAAAATCATAATTTTTAGAATTTTAGTTTGCGAATTATCGTCGGAGAAAAATTTGTCACACACACACACGGACACACACACGGACACACACACACAGACACACATACAGATATTAATGTAAAATTAGTAATATCGTATTCTAGGGATCTTAAAACGTGCTTATTCATTAAAAACTCACCACCGAATTTTTTGACCAAAGACAATATCTTCCTTACCTAAGGGTGACGGAAGGTAAAAAGTGAACAAATACGAAAGTATCCATAGCAACAGAGCAATTAAAAGCAGCAAACGTCCTTCACGTAAAATATTTATAATTATTGTAATGTCAAGTTGTAAATATTTTATTAAAATACGTACGTTTGAAAAAATATATAATGTGTCATTCGGAGTAAAAGTGTCATCGTATGCCTCGCATGCAATTGGCCGACTCGCTACCGCTCGTCGCGCAAACTTACATGCTGGTCACACAAATTATCACTTTTACTCCCAATAACACAATATACTATTAATTATGAACATTTTGGTGGTGGTCCAACTCCAAGATAAAGAGCATCACAAATAATTTTCTCTGGGCCTTTCATATCTGATTGTTTTTGCGGGTCGTTCGTTGATTTAAATTGCCGCCTAATGTAGCGTAGTATTTACACCTCCTACATTAGTGGTTTTTGTCTACGCTGGTGGTCACTACACTAATACGAAGCTCTTCTTTTTTGGCGTGTCGGTAAATAAAAGAAGAGTTGACCATGCAATTTGATGCAATTATTGCAGGGAAAAAGTCGGACAGACCGCCTGATAATTACTTTATGATGCTGATTTAAGTGCCCAGCTTCTATGAATTGTGAACGGACCCGTTAGATTATTATAAATTGTAATTAGTTTGCGTTGCGACTCAGTCGAGACTGAGCTTTTCCCTTTATAGTATTTGCTTTTCTTCATTCACTTTTTTACAAAAGAAATTAATTAAAATTTTACACTTGTCATTATTATACTTCTAATTATTTTTTTGCACTTACTCCTCTTTATAAGGTAAAAGTAATATGAGTAGAAATTTGTTTACCTTGAAATGTTTGTAAAAAATACAATTTATAGGTCAGATAAACAATACATTTTCTCATTGTAATATTATAATCAAGGCATCGAACCCGCCAAAAACTGGGTTCGGTTTAGGTTCAAGTTAATTTCTTTTTTGATAAATGGGTTCGGGTGTGGTTCTGGTTCAAGCATTAATAAAATTTGCGGTTTTTTTTGGAGTTCAGGTTCGGTTCGACTTAATGAAAATTGAATTAAAGTTTTTTTGAATGACAAACAAATATAAAAATAATTGAAAATGAAAACCGCAATTTACGCAAGACAAGAAACGAACATAATTTTCAAGAAAAGTCAACATAGGCACCAACGCAGACCCTAACGCGTCGGTTATCGGCTGTATTACAATTGCGTCTACGTTTTTGGAACTGAAAATGAACCTGATACGGAGCTGAACCCTGAACCCAAATTTTAAAATCCGGTTCGGTTCCAACTCGGGTTTAATTGAAAAATATATCTGAGGTTCGGTTCTGGGTTTGGGTTCGGTAAAATGTTACGGTTAGGTTCCGGTTTTGGTTCGGTTCAGGTTCAGGTTCGATGCCCTGATTATAATCAAGGCATCGAACCCGCCAAAAACTGGGTTCGGTTTAGGTTCAGGTTAATTTGTTTTTTGAAAGATGGGTTCGGGTGCGATTCTGATTTAAGCATTAATAAAATTTGCGGTTTTGTTCGCGGTTCAGGTTCGAAATAATGTAAAATGAGAGCCGGATTTTACTCAAAAGGCAACAAGAAACGAACACAATTTTCACGAAAAGTCAGCCCAGACAGCAACGCAGAAGCCTAAGACGTCGATTATCGGTTGTATTTACATTTCGAACTAAAAATTAACCTGAACCGGTGTTGAACCCCGAACCTGAATTTTAATACTCGGTTCGGTTTCGACTCAGGTTCAATTAAAAATATATCTGAGGTTCGGTTCTTGGTCTGGGCTCCCTAAAATGTTACGGTTTGGTTCCCGTTTTGGTTCGGTTCAGGTTCGGGTTCGATGCCCCGATTTTAATTCATACTATAAATAAGTTTCCTCCTATTCTTCTATATGTTCGAAATTCTTCAAATTCATTGACAAGATTGGCGGTATATATAATATATAAGTAATTTAGAATATTTAATTAACAATAAAATAAGAAATATTAATGTACTTCCTAGAAAAAGTCTTCAGTAATGTATTTGGATTTTTGACACTTACATTTTTCTGTCAATTACATACAACATTTTAATTTATTATTTGGGTTGTGAGATTCATTACAACGGTTTATTTTATATAGGTATTTATAATTCTTTACCTTTAATATTTAATAAAAATGGTCAATGTACCTATCGGATAGAGAATTTTATATTTGTAATATCATAAATTTTCAAAAAAATAATATTTTGAAGATTTTTTTTAAGAAACTACTATACTTTCGGTTACCAAAACCTTTTCATCTCTTTCCTTTCTTGTCAAATTAGGTTAAATTGGTCTTTAGGTTTAATTTGAGAAACCGTCCCTCCAACATCCACTCTTATACAAACATACATATAACCACACACACAGACAAAAATGTTAAAATCGAATTCTAGTGACCTTAAAACGTGATTATTCACTAAAATCTGGATATGCATCAATCCAATACCTCTCTTAGCGAGAGGTAAAAAAAAATGCAAAAAAATCTGAATTACTTTTAATAAACATACCTATGGCTAATATAGAAAAATACTTCAAATAATAGTTACATAAAAATTAATTGTACTCATATTTTATTTGAATTATTTTTCTCCAAAATAATCTATGAATGACTAACAGAGATAAAACACTGTCAGTCAATTGCTTGTTAATCATACTACCAGTCATGGTTTGGTATAAATAAATAGTAACAATATTCAATTCTTCATTAAGCATAAAGTGCAATTAATAATTTTAAAAATCCATTTAACTGCGTCATATCCATTCACTCGCAAGTGTTTTAATTCGTTTAAATTCAAGACATACATTCATTATATCTGACATTAAATCAGCATTTCCATTTCTTAAATTACTTATATTTGAAATAATTGTACTACCCTATCATTACATTCGGTATTAAGCCAGCAGACATGTCAAATGAATTGACCCGTGATCTTATAAACAACAATTCTCTGAAGTTTGATTAATTCAATTCTCTCTTGGTTATGAGAGAGCGTCCAACTTTCGAACACGATATAAATTTTGCTATCTAAAAGTAATTTTTAATTTAGAAACACTCCAACCTTGAGCATCGATTTAAAGACTCTAAAAATAATAGATGTCCAAGGTCGGAGAGAATCATGAATGAAATATGAGCAGAGCAATGACCTTTCATATTTTTGCCATGACTTTCAATTTTTTGCAAGATGTAATTTAGGCAGATTATATAAACAGTGAAAGCGAATTTAAAGACTGAAATAGCAAACAGTTTTTTTGCATTTGAAAAGATAAAAAGTGTTTTCGAAATAACATCTCACTCATGGATGTAATAATTAAACAGTAGTTCATTTCGTCCCATTATTACACGTGTCGCTAAATTCACAAACAAATTACAATCGATAGTCTGGGAATTTTTTGACATTACAATAGGGAAGTTTAGCATGGTGAAAATTCTACATAACTAGAGATGCACTCGATTTCGAGCTTTAGCCCGGCCAGGCCCGAAGCCCGTCTCGATTTCGAGTCGATCATCGAGCAGGGCCGAAGATATTTTTTATCGGGCTAATCATTTTCAAAAATCGAGGCGAGTAGGACTTTTTATTTTGGCCCGGCCCGGAAATTCGAGCTTTTCGGGCCAGCCCGAAAAATCTTACAGTTCAATTAAATGCACAGTTTCCTTCATATTTTAATGAAAATGGATGAAGTTAAAAAGGATCAAAATGATTTAATAACAACACTTCACATATTAAAAAATAAAAATATATTATTTTACTTCAAGAATTTAAGGTTATTCATCAAAGCATAATAATTATATTGTGATGTTGCTATTATTATTGTTATTACTCGTTACTTAAATAAAAGTGATTTTTGTTCCTACCATAATAATTTCTTGTTCTATTTTTGAACAGAAACAAAGTTAGATAAAAAAATCCTTATGTAAATTAAATTAAAAATTTTTTATATAAGATTTGTGAAAAAGTTCTTTGTTAAACAAAGTGTTAAATACTCGTAGGTCTGTAATTTTTATAACAAACTTACACTAGAGGGGTCTCTTTTTTAACTACTTACGAAAACATTTCGCCTTAACATAAAAATCAATATTATGAATGCCGGATGCACCCAATTTCGAGCTTTGGCCCGGCCCGGCCCGATTTCGAGTCAATTTTCGAGCCGGGCTAGCTAATTTTTTTGTCAAGTCGATCTTCGAGTCGGGCCGGTAATTTTTATTTCGGGCCGAGTCGATCCAAACATCAAAGCCCTGCCCGGCCCGGCTCGAATGCATCTCTATACATAACATACTATTTTCTCACAAATATAACACAAATGACATCTAAAATTGAAATTAAAAATTAAAATTATTGTTCCATTTATTTATAATTAATATTTTTTGGGTAAACTTTAAGTACGTCACAAGTCAGTTATGCGCAAACTCAGACAGAACGGTGAAACCGAACCACTTGAACGTAGGTCGTAACAAAGCGTAAAAGCGCTTCACTGCTAACCGCAACCGAGTGCGTCAGTGTATACGTCGACATACGTTGCGCGAAGCCTCTACCGACGTCATCACAGCTTAAAATCTGCTTTTCCGGAAAATCTGGGCATTTTTGAAAAAAATAAAACATGTTACATCATTTTTTAAGTCATTTCCCATGGAATAAAAAAATCGCTAAACTTCCCCATTGTAAAGAGAATGGTACGTAAGTGTATGCATTTTTTAAACAAAAGACAATCGAAAATTCCTGTGGTGCCTATTAAAATTGTTTCAAAAAGTTGACCTATAAAGACTAATATCAATTTTCAGTAGCGTGCATAATAAGAAAGTTTTTCATATAAGGAACTCGCATTTATTACATCCTGTACATATCTAGTGATTTTTATAAAATATGAAATGTAAATATTCTATTGCAAATAACGGTTAAAACCTACTCTTATTAACCGAGCAAGGCAAATTTTATCGAAAAATCTATATTAATATCAGGAACTGCAATACCAGTATACATATATGCCTTAATCCTGTATAAATTTATGAATATAGGTCCATTGCAGAGGCTGTAATCTGACAACTGGTACCATTAAAATTCCAATAAATATCGTCAAGAAATTGATAGAAATTCTCTAGTGCCTCTCTTGTCATAAAAGAGATCAAGTAGATTATATCATTTATTATTATTAGATCTAATTATATTTATAATTTAAGTATGCTGTGTGGGCTACAATACACTTAAAGTTTAAAGTGAATGTTCTATTACTGTGTTACCTATCTATTATTTAAAGCATAAATCATCTGTACATTAATATGATTTAAATTATAAATGAGTTCTATTTCAATAAAGGGCACGTATCACGTATTCCACTCCACCTGTTTTATTATTTGCATTTTAATTGCACAAGTTTTAGTTTATTGCCTGTGCACGGAGTCAATAGTTTATAATGAAATTTTTACTCCCTGGGGGAAAAGTGCTACCATTGTAACTCTCCCCAAGCTTTTAAAGGTCAAATATAAAATTGTCAAAGATTTTCCCATAACAATATATGAAGTAAATGTCAAACAAAATAATCGGCTATGAAATATTTTTCAGTTTAAATGTCTCTTAACTGAGCTGTTCACAATATAAAACTAAATTCTGCATCCCCCAGGTCCATCTTGCAACAGTATAAAGCCTCATTCCCAGCTACTTCACTAATGCATAATGGATAGTGAGTTATACATAAACGCAAGCGTAATTCATATTGCTTACTAGGAAGTTTTTAGACCATTCCCAGCAAATGATTCAATTCGTAAATCGACAGTAGCAACATCTGACTGATATCAATTATAATGTCAAAAAATCTGTTATGGCCAGCACAAACCTTCCGTCAATTCGATGTATTTTGTACATATCCCATACCAAAAGTTCCTTGAAAAAGATTCTGTATATCCTGTAAAATTGTAACACGAACACACTATTCCTGTCCAACGCATGTTCTTCACAGAATTATTCCTCTCTCTTTGGCCTTTCTTGTACTTCCGGCATTGAAAATTCCAATCTTGAGACGAGTCTGCAACTGCAAGTCACTTGCGAGGGACACTCTATCACATTCACATATAACTTTGTAACCCTATACTATCAACTTTGGTTTTGCATTTGACAATGACATCTGTCAATTAATTTTTTTTTTTAATATATCTGCTGTTTCCATAATTTTAGCAAAGCTGACTAATTTTTGAAAGTTAATCTCTCTTAATGTCTCTATAACTCTATATCTATTGAATATGAAAGAAAATTTATAATTAAACCGTATATTCTTTCATATTGATAATCACAAAATGTCGAAAAATGATATTTAACTGCGTTTTTTTAAGAAAAACTGTTAAAAACTTCAAATAAAGATACTTCCGGTGGATCAATTGTAACCAAAATCTAATCAACTCTTCATATGGATGTACAGAAGAGGAATAAGAAAGAATTATAATTTTTAGAATTGTAGTATTGGAATTATCGTCGAAGAAAAATTTGTCACACACGGACACACATACACACACACACGGACACACACACACACACACACACACACATACATACATACAGACATCATCTTAAAAATAGTAAATTCGTATTGTAGTGACCCTAAAACGTGCTTATTCATTAAAAACTCACCACCGAAATTTTTGACCAAAGCCAATACCTTCGTTACCTAAAGGTGACGGAAGGTAAAAACATAATTTTGAAGACTGCTGTAGGATCGTTTGCTCGATCCGTAAATTTGTTCTAATCCTACTTGCAATAAACGAGTTCAACATCAACTACATTGCTTAGCTGTAGAGTAATGATTAAGTATGGCCAATTAAGTATAACTGTAAAGAGAGCAGCCGAAATTAATTCGGTTGAAGTAGTTGACATTCAAATCTTGTGCAGCAAGATCTATTTTTAATTTTTCCGTTTAGTATTCATCAGCGAATGCGGTATTTAATCTCACGTTTAATCGCCTTGTTTACTCCCAGATCAGTTTAGCGATGAATAAATATTACTTACACATGATTAATATGTTTGTCTGCCCCAGTCACACAGGGATTATAAAACTTTTTTGCAACTGAGATGCATATAAATCAGAGATCTTGCAACTTTGTTTCATATTCGTACATCGTGAAAATGTTAAAATAAAATTTTCCCGTTTGAAATTGATATAATGGGAATCCCCATTATTTTTTACCTCTCGCTAAGAGAGGTATTGGATTTATGCTAAAATTCGCATATCCAGATTTTAGTGAATAAGAACGATTTAGGGTCCCTAGAATCCGATTATAACATTTTTAAAATGATGTGTGTGTGTGTGTGTGTGAATGTCTGGATGTTGCAGACACGATTCCTCAAAAACTGTAACACTTAATAACTATTTAACTATGGATTCCTCAATCTGACATTCCTGGGACGAGCTGAAAATGTTTTGGTAACAATTGAACAACCGGAAGTAGTGGTTTCTGAGAAAAATTCTTCTAAATATATTTTTTTGGAAATTTTTGTTATTAAATATTGAAGATCATAAAATTCTCCATCTCATACACTTAAAATTTTTATTATATCTTGAATAGATTTCGAGATAAAGACACTATAATATATAGAGTAATTTAATCGCAGAGGCTAAGGCACTAAGGAAACCAGTTGACAAATTCCAATGTTTATAACATAGTTTTTAAATGACATATGTTAGTGTCAAAAATCAACAGTTTTAGTGACATTCTGATAGCTTTTTCTGGGAAGTACATTTAATCTTTCTTATTGTTTTATTAATTAAATATTAGAAATTATAGATAAAATTCATATATCCATCAGAAATACCGCCAATCTGGTTAATGAATTGGAAGAATGTCTGACATTTAGAAACTTAAATTAAATACAATAATAATAATAAACCTTTCTTCACAAATTATATTATATTTTCAAAATGTAGGTATATTTCGATTGCATTGCATCAGTTATAGTACAATAATAGAATAAACATAATATTTATAAATATGTCAAAATTATTACAATTTTTTTTTATGTCAATGCAATCGAAATGTTCATTTTTAAAATATAATATAATTTGTGAAGAAAGGTTTATTATTGTATTTAATTTAAGTTATATCTTCACGTTTACTCAAATAATTTATTAAGTGTTTCAGAAACCTCATACAATGAAAAATAGCGAAGTGCAATACAATACTTATATAAAGCCTAATATGGAAATGGCGAGAGGTCTTGTGCTGGCCACAACAGATTTTTTTAGTTTTAGAAAGTCTTTCGTTAAACCATAATTTTTTTTAATACTCTATGACGTGGAAGTTAAGCTTATTTTGTTTTTAAATACCACCTTCTACCAATTTTCCTGTCGTTTGTAGTATTTGTTGTTCATAATTACACTACGCATTTTAGAGAGAAAATTAAAGCGATGTATTCATTAGTAAACATGTCTGGTAGCGAGAAAAAACCACGTACATCACAATAAGCCATTAATTAACAGAATGGTTAATAAAGTAAAAAGCATATAGGATGAGGAAGTGTAAATACAAATGGAGTATCTAGTAGGTTTAAATCCGTGTTTTGTTTTAGTATAGCTTCGCTAAGAAACAATTAACATTGTTAGAGAGGTGTGGACAACCATCCTACATTGTTTTGTGTCATTCATTTGTTTGAAGAAAGTCTCGAATGTTTTAGGAATACAAGAGGCTATAAACTAACATTTGACATATTATGGCTGTACTTTAATTGTTATTCGTTTATAAGGAAACAATGAAACTCTCTTTTTATCAAACGGTACCTAATGGATTTTTAATGAACTTTACATGTTTGACTTTTTAAGTATTTTTAAAAATTACCAACATAAAAATAAAATGAGCATCGTGGTACTTAAAACGCAATATAAGTAGCAATTTGTCATAGAACATACACAAATTATACGGATTATGTTGTAGGTAAGATTTTTAAATCATTAAAGTTTATGTGAAACTCGAGGATTCATAATTTTCAATTTGTTTAATGAAACAATAACCTTCATAGTAAATACAGTAATGATAATTGCTTGAGAATACATTTTTACCTTCCGTCACCTTTAGGTAAGGAAGGTAGGTATTGTCTTTGTTCAAAAAATTAAGTGGTGAATTTTTAATGAATAAGCACGTTTTATATATCCAGTAAAATTGTAACACAAACATATATTATTTTCTACAAATTCCATACCGAGAGTTCCTTGAAAAAGTTTCTATAAACCCAATAATAGCTATTTTTAGTACAAGTAGGCAAAGTATGTCTTTTTCTCACGCGTTCGGAAATTAGCCATACGAGCAGGAGCAAGTGCGTCAACTGGACAAGTGAGAAAAAGACATTTTCACGTGTGCTAAACCTGATTTTTTCCACAATCTTGAAATATAATCTTTCTAAAAAACGAAATATTGTATTTTTTATTAATGAAAAATTCAACAGTACATATGTTTATAACTGAATTTAATGTAAATTTAACTACAAAAAATTTGTTAGGGCCAGCACAAGACCTCTCGCCATTTCCATATTAGGCTATATAAGTATTGTATTGCACTTCGCTTTCGAACCGTCGTTTTATAACAAAATATTACAGAACTTTACCCAAATATTGTTTTTTATTGTACTTAACATGTCTTCTGCACACATATAATTCTAATTATATCTATTTTTCATTGTATGAGGAAGTTTCTAAATGTCAGAGATTGTTCCAATTCATTAACCAGATTTTACCACAATTTTACCTATAATTTCAAATATTTAATTAATAAGACAATAAGAAAAATTAAATATGCTTCCCAGAAAAATCTATCAGAATGTCACTAAAACTGTTATTTGACAATGACATGTGTCATTTACAAACTATGTTATAAACATTGGAATTTGTCAACTGGTTTCCTTAGTGCCTTAGCCTCTGCGATTAGTTTACTCTATAAATTATAGTGTCTTTATATCTAAATCTATACAAGATATAATAAAATTTTTAAGTGTATTAGATGGAGAATTTTATGTTCTTCAATATTTAATAAAAAAAACTCCCAAAAAATTATATTTAGAAGAATTTTTCTAAGAAACTACTACTTCCGGTTGTTCAATTGTTACCAAAACCTTTTCAGCTCTTCCCAGGAATGTCAGATTGAGGAAACTGCAGTTAAATATTTTTTAAGTCTTATAGTTTTTGAGGAATCGTGTCTACAACATCCAGACATATATAACACACACATACACACACACACATACACACATCCACACATCCACCCACACACAGACATCATTTTAAAAATGTTATAATCGGATTCTATGGACCTTAAATCGTGCTTATTCAATAAAATCTGGATATGCGAATTTTAGCATGAATCCAATACCTCTCTTATCTTAGCGAGAGGTAAAAACGATATTCAGCCCTGATGATCGCGTATGTTGTATTGACTGATGGTATTAAATCATTAAAAACCATTAGCAAGGCAATACAGGGAATTTATTTTAACATGCAACATATGGTCAATCACTTCCATGGTTACTCACTATATTGTCAAAAAATGACAGCAATGTAATATTTGTCCATTTTAAAATGCAACATACAAAATTTGTAGTTTTGTATTCTCAAAACTAATTTCCAATAAATTAGCCTACATACGTTTAACAAAAAATCAAAACATGAATGTTGCACATCTTTACAAACTTTAGCTTACAAAAATTTATAACTTTCATGTAATAAATGTTAAAAAATACCCCCATTCACACTGAGGCACTATTCTAGTCGGTCGTAATAAGAATTGACACCATTTGTGATGTGTTCTGGAAGTATCTCCTGTGCTGCAATACTATTTATAATGTTGCATTTTAAAATGGACAAATATTACATTGCTGTCATTTTTTGACAATAGTGAGTAACCATGGAAGTGATGAACCCATCGACCTTTAAACTAATAGACGCAGCGTACGAGCAAAACGCTTGTCCCGCCATAACGGTGCAGACACAGTATCTCTATCCTTCAACAGAACGGAAGTTAAGAAAACGCGGCAAAATAAAAAAAATTATTTGTCCCTACTTGTTATTGCATAATCGCTTTTTTTTAGCATAATTCGTTTTATTATATATTTTTAATATAATCTTTATATACATATGTATATTATAGGGGACAAGTAATAATTAATAAGAACTTACATATGAAATGACACAGCTGAACCGCGTACGTACTGCTGACTGCACGAAATACACCGTTTCCCCATTATTTTGTCGCACACACACCTCACAACACATATATTTACGTATATATTGACAGAAATAATTGTAAATGTTCTCCAAAAAATTAAATAATACACAGTCACGAAACGTCAAATGTAGATTTTGACAACTATTTAGTGATAGAGAGCGATGTATAGAAATTTACATATGTCTGAAAAAGATGTACAATGAGTACGAACGTATGCGCAGTATACTTTAACTGAGAACTTCCGTACTGTTGAAAGACAGAATATATATTTCTATCCTTTTATGTTGGAGCATTATTCTAACAATAAAAGAATAGGAGACACTTGGTCCATTAGTTTAAAGGTTGATGGATGAACCATAATGTTGCATTTTAAAATAAATTCTCTGTATAAAATACAATATAACTCTTCATTAATAACAAAAGTATATCCATGAATTTATAACATAAAAATTACATTATTATTCTCCAAATGACATATCGATTTCAACACATGACCCACCCATGTTATTGTATAGAATTTCATAACCTATACTCGGCAATCGTTTCGCTATGCTTCGTGAATGGCTGAGTGGAGTCTTCGTCGGCGGAAGGACCTTGTAATTACGGTAAAAGTGAAATTTTCTTTGGCTCATTCACTCGCCAGCGCCTTTGCGATCTCATCGATTCATAGCATAGCAAAGAGTAATTGATTTAAAGGTTACAGGGCAATTAAACACGTTGAAAGTATTAAAGAAAAATTCACAGCAATAATTATTAAATGGAAAGTGGTGGTTTGCTAATTAAATGCTTGTAATTTATGATGGAGTAGAAAATATTTGATATTTGCTGGGATGAAAATAAGTTCATTAATTTACTCGTTTGGTGAGGGATTTATTACTAGGTATTGTTGATTATAAGTGTGCTAATAAACTTCAGCAACATTTTTGAAAATGGTGAAAGGTATGTAAAGCCGTATTCCCAGCTAATTCACTAATGTATAATGGATAGTAAGTTATATACAAGCGCCAGAAGACCTTGGGGGAAAATGGTAATATGCCAGAAATTGTTACTTTCGAGTTATTGCTGTTTCAAAATATTCCATAAATAACTTTGTATATTATTTCTTTAGTCCTATATTATAATTTTAATTACCTATGATATAATTAATAATTTTTTCAAAAAAAGTGATTAGAAGATGCATTGTGCCACAGTAATGACAATAATAGCTTGAGAATACATTTTTACCTTCCGTCAACTAAGGAGGGTAAAATTGTAACACGAACATATATATTTTCTACAAATTCCATACCGAGAGTTCCTTGGAAAAGTTTCTTTAAATTCAATAAAATTATAATAAGGAACATATACTATGTAAATTGCACTTGACACTGACGTCTGCCAAATAGAATTATTTAATATATCAACCGTTTCCATGATTATAGCAAAGCTGGCTAATTTATGTCGCCAGCACATTACCACCCGACAGTTCTATGTATTTTCTACAAATCCCATACCAAAAGTGATTAAAAGATGCATTGGACAGGAATGAGTGAAAGAGAAGATTAAGAAACAGTGACCCCTAATAAAATTGGAGAAAGCTGAAGAAGAAAGAAGGAATTGTTAAGTGCAATTTATATAGTGTATGTTCATGTTATAATTTTATTGGATTTATAGAATCTTTTCAAAAGAACTTTTGGTATGGAATTTGAAAAAATAGTATGTGTTCGTGTTATAATGTTTTTGGATATATAGCATCTTTTCCATGGAACTTTTTTATAGCATTTATCCATTTTTTTTCAATACTTTTATTTCTAAAAATTCACACAGTTGTTCAAATACTCTAAAAATGCGTACAATTATGTAACATTCTCTTTACAATCAAATAATATTACTACCAAGTTTATATCTCTACCCATTTTTGAATTATTGCCCCAAAAGTCAATATACCCCAAATTTAGATAAAAACTTCAAAATTTTCAAAAATCTAATTTTTATGTATGTAGATACTTCTCAATATGCTGATTCCAAATTTTGAAACCGCAGGTCGATATCTTGTTTCGTTCTCGAGATTTTTAGATTTAAAGTTTTACTCAAAACTGCCCATTTTTGGGTATTAACCCAAAAATGGGTCGAGATATGAATTTGGCGACATCACCATTCGATTCTACGGGCAAAAAATATAAGTACACCAATTTTCATAATTTTTGTCCAACCGGTTCATTTTTTATGAATAAAAGCTTGAAAACCCCTGAAAATGGCCAAAATCTGAAAAAATCGTAGATTTTTGCGATTTTTGGCCAGTTTCAGTTATTTTGCTTTAGAGATTGTATGCGGTGTTCAAAAATTATGAAAATTGGTGTACTTATGTAATTTTGCCCGTAGAATCGAATGGTGATGTCGTCAAATTCATATCTCGACCCATTTTTGGGTTAATACCCAAAAATGGGCAGTTTTGAGCAAAACTTTAAATCTAAATATCTCGAGAACGAAAAGAGATATCGACTTGGAATCAGCGTATTGAGAAGTATCTAGATATATACATATTAGATTTTTGAAAATTTTGAAGTTTTTATCTAAATTTGGGGCAATAATTCAAGAATGGGTAGAGTTATAAACTTGGTAGTAATATTATTTGAATGTAAAGAGAATGTTACGTAATTGTTCGTATTTTTAGAGTATTTATATACGAATATATATATAATGTATATTCATGTGATAATTTTATTGGATTTATAGAATCTATTCCAAGGAGCTTTCTGTATGGAATTTGTAAAAATTGTATTATAAAAAAATGTGTTACAATTTTACTGGATATATAGAATCTTTTCCAATGAACTTTTGAGGGAATTTGTACAAAGTACATCAAATTAACGGAAGGTCTTGTGCTGGCCACAACAGATTTTTTTAAATTAATTTTTAAGTTTGGTTGTTTAACGTGTATGTCAAATATTCTTCTTCTTCTTCTTAATCCTGCACCTTTCTACCCTCACGGGTGTAAGGCGTTCTCCCGGCTTGCGGGGGAGGGGGTTGAGTTCTGGTTCGTTGGTCTTCTCCATATTTCTTTCCACTCTGCTCTATCTTGTGTTGCTATCTTCGTTTCTTCCCAAGTTAGACCTCTTCTTTGCGCTGCCTCCTTTACTTCTTCCAGCCACGTTCTTCTTGGTCGTCCTCGTGGTTTCTTTCTTCCAATTTTTGCTTCAAACACTTTTTTAACTATTCTCTCCTCTCCCATCCTTTCTACATGCCCATACCATCTCATCTGTCCTTCTGCTATCTTATCTTCTATTGCTTTTACTTTTAAGTTTTGTCTGTAGGTTGTGTTTTCAATTCTGTCCAGTCTTGTTTTCCCCTTTATTTTTCTCAAGAATCTCATTTCGATAGCCGTAATTTTTATGTCAAATATAATTCTGTTATTACAAAAAAATTAAAAAAAAACTCCCTATAAGCAATTTTCTTTAGTTCGTAATGTATTATGATAATTAGTGTTTCCTCCAATATTACATAATAATCTTGTAGGGTTATTCCACCACAACATTAGAAATAATTGCAACAAGATTTCTTCTCTATCTTTTCACTGCAAACTGGTCTGGTCTGCGATTTAATGAATACTTACACTGACAAGCTTCGCAGATACTATCCTTGTGACAAGTGTGGCATAATAATAATGATAATTTGTATCGTAATCAGTAAAAATCACCACCCATTCGCGATCGAAGTGAGCGTTGCTTCGCGATCGTTTGTCTGATGTTCAACGGGAACAACTCTATTTGTTGACATGACTACAGGCTGATTTCATGACTTAATTATGTGTTAGGAAATTGCCGATTGAGTTAGTGCAATCATGGGTAAATAAACCAAGATTCTTTGAACCAACAACATGTGGGAAAATAAATTAAAATTATTACGCGTTTGTGGTCATTATCATATATTGTTTAAGGTAGTTCATCCGTTACATCCCTAATAAAGTGAGTCATTAGATCTTATAATATCCAAATCTTCAGGTAAATTAGATTAGAAGCTAACTTTTCACCGAGATTTGCATAATATTTTATTCACAATCGGATATTAATTATTAGTAATTGATATTTAAATAACATTAGCTCTGTTCGATGAGAAGTGCTTTAAGTGCAGAGCAGAATAGTGCAGTGCAGTGTAGTGTACACTAGTACAGTCTAATTCTTGTGGTTTCATAAAACACACTAGTGTATATTTGTTTTATAAACACAGTCATATCATAAAGCTGCAAAGAAGTGACTGCAGAAATGTCTGTCTTAAAGAGCATAGTGTTTGAACTAATAAACGATTCTAACGAATATCAATCATCACTTAAATCTTCATCAGATTTAGAGACAGATATATTAATTAATTCTTTATATAACAAAACAAAGAGAATATAGTATATCTGAATCCATTATTTTAATTTCTCAATTTGCAAAATTTTAGGTTAATAAACAGATATGTAGATAGGATAGAATTAAAATGTCTACCGAACAACATTTTGCTACCCCCACTCCTAGTTTGCACTTTCTACACCACCTCGCGAGTCAGGTCAGAAACGTGAGCACTAGTTCTTCAAATTTTTGTCATCGAACAGCCTGCCAGAAGCTGCCCGTTTCTCATAAAACATGTTAGTGTAAGAAAGTTAACACTAGGGCGGCCTAGTACATGTCATCGAACAAAGCTAATAATAACCTAACATAAATAAACGAATGGTCTGAGCTTGTTCATTTGTCACATGAAATGTCAGTTCAGTAAAATATCTAACCTTAAATTTTGATTTCTCATATGTCTACACTTATTTATATGATTAACAATTGCATTTGTCTCTTTACTTACAAAATGCAAAGAAGCTTTGTTTACAAGTCACTGATCTCTCAGGGTGGGAATGGGAAATAGCCCCGAAGTTGGAATTTGACAGATTAGAAAGTATAGCGTGAGTATAGCTGTGGTTGGAAAGTTTTAAAAAAATTTTTTCCCTTCCGAAGTGTAATGGGAACTTTACAATTGTATACACAGCAAGTGTGACCTACATTTTACGCTTACTGTGTTGTAACTTGTCTAACTATGCGGTAAAATAATCAAAATACACTGGACGTTTATGGGCATTTACAAAAGAAATCATCTTTACTATAATAGTTCATGTAAAAAAGTACTACCTACTTAAGTTATTTTTTTACTTTAACATTTCCTATATTTAAAATTAATTTATGTAAACTAAAATCACGGCAGCGACATCTGTCATTATTGTAAAAATCCGCCGTTACCGACATAGTCACCGATCGATATGTCAAATACGAGAGGCGAAAATTGCTGAAATGTAAAATTTCGATACCTACCTATTATTTATTACGAAGAAAATATGAGCAAATAAATATATTATCAGTCATAAACAACGTCTATTATTACAAATAAATTTTCGCTAGAAGAAGTACTCTAATGAAGGTAAGTAAAATCAAATTTGGAAATTGACTTAACCACAGTATTTTAAACTAACCCTTTTCAGAAGTATAACCTATCTCATTAAAAAAAGTGATTTTCATTATCGTCGGCCAAAAAATTTGATACAATTCTCATGCGTGAAGTATTTTACAGCGCAACAATTCTTCAGAATGATTTGAAAACAGTTTCCGCGCATGCGCATTTGGTTGATATGTGACAGATCCTCGACACTACAAATATTTTGTCACTATTCTAATTTTTTTACTCAACGCAAAACTACATACCGATCAATTAAAATATTTCAAAACAGTTTTGACACTGTAAACTCGTCGTTTTCAAAACTGCATGTAAACATATTAAGAAATTTTGTGTAGAATATGTGTGGGTGAATTTGAGGGTGTGAGTTTACGTTGATGTCTTGTACTTGTATGTTGAATGTCAGTAGATGGATATTACCTTGTATATATTTTAAAAAATATATTTTATATTCTCAAGTAAACGTTAATATACTTACTTGAAAGATTACATGTGGGTGAAATAGAAGGTGTACGTTTACAGTGACGCAATAAATGTATTGAAATGAAGGTTGTTCCCTGTTGTTAAGGAGGCTTTACACTTACCCGATTAAACGTCTGCATAATTTTTTACAATTTTTTATTAAACAATAAGATTTCTTGATAATAAAATTTAAAATTACTCCTTAAAAAGTAAAAAGGGTCTTGTGATTTTTTCATTTATTTCTTAATAAATTTCATGTTTTCGCCTCTTGTATAAAACAAAAGAATGTAGACTTGTTATATACATCATTGAAAATCTTATGAAATAAGGAAAAATATGAGACTATTTTCAACCCATTTAAAAAATATTATGTTTAAGTGACATCCCGAGAATTATTAAATTTTGAAAAAAAATCTAATTACATGTTATTCTACGTAAAAAACATATACAAGCTATCTGAACACTTTTTTCTTTATCTTGTATAATAAGCGAGATATGAGATATTTTCAAAATAAGCGAAAATCAAGTTTTAGCCTGTAGCTGAAAAACAAAGGACGATCGGAAATTCCTGTGGTGTCTTTAAAGTTGCCTCAAAAATTTTCTGTAGCGTGCAAAATAAGAAAGTTTTTCATATAACAAACTCGATTTTATTATAGGCTATCCAGCGAATCAAGCGGTTTACGTCATCGTTTAGGGATTTTTGAAATTTTCTTTATTTTTTTAAAATATATTTTATTAACGGTATTTTATTAGTTTTTTTATTATTATTATTATGTATTCGACACCTGTAATAGAAATAATTATATTTGGATATATTATTATTAAGTAAAATTTTGTAAATTTTTGCAAAATGACGTATGATTATATTTTTTTAATATTGGTAATTCTGAACATGTATATTACTAAATATTATTTGTCTATATTATACTTTTCAACCTGTATTGTGATTCCATTTTGTTTTTGGTTTCGTTGTTCATTGACAGAATGTCAAATGCTCTGTCATGTCAAATTTAAGAGCCTGTAGTTAATTTATTGATTTATTTTGAAAATGAAAAATAGATTGGTGGGCTCTTACTTTCACTGAATTGTAATATTGAGGTAATATTTCGTTCTATTTGTTAGTAATAATTTGAAAATTGAATCTTTATGTGCAGCGCGTGGCAAATGCTATACGCAAAATGTACAGAAACAGTGAGAAATTGTATGGTGTGCAGTATTCTGTATTTTTTTAAGGATCTCACATAATACTAGATAGTGTGTTGCATATACTACAAGAATGAAGTATTTATAACGGCGTAAGCAGTATCATTCAGAATATTTTAAATAAAATTGGATTTCGCTGGAAAAAAATTATACCAGACGTGTTACCTTTTTAAGAAAGATTTGGATTTATGAAGGCAACATACAGATCATATTTTAATCCGTTTTACAAGCTCATGTAAACTTTTTAACATATGACGTTATTGTTTCTAGTGATATTGTATTTATGATGTAAACCGCTTGATTCGCTGGATGGCCCATACTCAAGCTCAAAATTTTCAATTATTTGTAATCTAGATACTTCTGAAAAAGAACAGTTTTATTGAAAAGTCAAACTTTATTTGTCATAATTATTTTTATTTTATTAAAATTAACGTATTGCTGAAAAGTACGGAAAGATTATTTTATTCGTTGCTCATTGATAGACTATTTCTTGCCCTGAAAAAGACTAATGTATTAGTCGAAATGTCGGCTTGAAATAAATAATTTCACTGCATACTGCTTGTCCTATTATTTTCCTTCGGGAACCTTCATCCATTCCTCAGTCGATTATCGCTTAAGTTCATCGATTTTATTACACTGTACATATTACAATTCTACTTCAAAATCAAACATAGTTTAATTGTGTACATAAAACATGGTCTCAGACCCTAGATGTGAAAACTAAATTAAATTATGTTAATTTAAATTAACTACTCGTATGTATTTCAGTATGCGGAAACGAGATGAGACCGGATAATAGCATGTACCCATTTATAATGTTACGACTACATGCCTAAATAATTTATAATCTCCAGGAAATTACAAAAATCCTGGTTTCAACATTTATTACTAGTAGGTACTTAATTACACATTACGTAGGCTGCGTTTCCACATTTCATGCGTTTAGTATACAGAAGGCTGTGAGTTATTCATTACAAACCGTACGCGTGTTTCTAACCGGTACATTCACCCAGACTATTAAAATTTAATAATACGCTTATTTTACAGGTATAAATATCTCTTAATAGTTGGGATACCAAACATTATGGAATTATACAAACCTATTACTTTTAAATTTAAATATAGATAACAAATTAATTATTATTTACAGTAAAACTAATATCAGAAACTGTTATTTAATTGTACTTTTTTAAAGGAAAGCTATCAATAACTGTAGCTACTATTTAAAGAATTGTAATAGTTATTTACATTTGAGTGCGCGTAAGTTGTATTTTACAGCGCGACAGCTTTGTTTAAGGCACGAGCCCTTAAGGCGAGTGCCTTATTAGCTATAGCGCTGTAAAATACTTCACGCACGAGAATTGTATCAAGTTATATCGACAGGTATATCGATCGGTGACTATGTCGGTAACGGCGGATTTTTACAATAATGACAGATGTCGCTGCCGTGATTTTGGTTTATATAAATTAATTTTAAATATAGGAAATGTTAAAGTAAAAAAATAACTGAAGTAGGTAGTACTTTTTTACATGAACTTTATTATAGTAAAGATAATTTCTTTTCTAAATGCCCATAAACGTCCAGTGTATTTTGATTATTTTACCTCGTAGTTAGACAAGTTACAACACAGTAAGCGTAAAATGTAGGTTATACTTGCTGTGTATGCAATTGTAAAGTTCCCATTACACTTCAGCAGGGCAAAAATTAATTTTATTCAATTTTGACGTTTATTAACTCCATAACAACAACTATAAGTAACACTTTTTTCACATGTGAATTAAAAAAAATTTTAAATCACTCTCACAAAATTTAAACTCACCCTGCAACAAATAATGCATTTAAAATAATATCAGGTACGAAAATAACACTCACCATAACATTTATCAGACATTATCAGCCATTTTCATTATTTTTCACGGCACAAATGACAGACAATAAAGCATTTTAAATATATGACTTGACGTCTATAAGCCACGATTGTCATAATCAGTCTACTAACTGATCAGTTTTTTATTTTGACAATATAAAAATTATAATGGTTTCTATTAGTATTTCGTCAAAATTGAATAAAATATTGTACAAACCACGTGAGCTAAGAATGTTTATTCACTCGAAGAAGCCCTTATGGACTCATGAGCTAAACTTTCTTCTCATGAATAAACATTACCTTAGCTCCTGGTGTGTAAATATCTATTATTCAATGACGTTTAGACTGTCATTATTAATTACATAGCAACAACAATAAGTAACATTTTATTCACAAGTGAATTAAATTTTTTAAAATCACTCTCACAAAATTTTAACTCATTCTGTAAGAAATAATGCATTTACAATAACATTAGGTACGAAAATAACACTCACCACAGTATTTATTAGACATTATCAGCCATTTTCATTATTTTTCACGACACAAATATTTTATCTCAAACTTATTCATCGGAATTATTTAGTTCGTTCTTCTTGCACATATTTTTGTCGTTTTACGTACAAATTTATTATTGTACATCGTACACCTGCCCAAATTATCTTACATACATATACAGCAATTATCATAAGGGTGGCAACACTTCAATTGCATGAAATCGTTGTATAATGAATTACTTTAGTGCCAATTTCTGAGCTTCTAATGACTATTGTTGTACAAGTGTTTGTTTTGTTCATTATACGAGGTCTATCCCAAAAGTATCCGACCTTCCTTCATATCTTCGCGCCTGAGAATTTTAGCGCCCTCTGCCGGGTACGAGTGCCAACTGTAAAGCTTTACGAATTCCCTAGATGCCACAGTTTTAGTCGGGTCGCCTTAGTTTACGTGCAGCATAGGTTTGTTTACAAAGTGTTTTTTACGTTTGTCGCATTTTGCTATTGTAAAAAATGACGGAAAGATCGGAACAATGAATTTGTATTAAATTTTGCTTAAAACTCGAAAAGAGTTGTGTGGAGACCATCGAAATGATGAAGACGGTATTTGGGGACGAGTGTATGAGCAAAATACAAATAAAAGACTGGTATAAAAGGTTCAAAGATGGCCGCACATCTATTGATAGTAAACCACGTTCTGGACGGCCTTCGATGACGAAAACAACGGATAATATCGAACGTGTGCAACTTGCGATCAATGAAGATCGTCGACAATTTGGAAATGGTCAATAATGATGAAAATCTTCCAGCGACTTTTGGCTGTTCCCTAGATTAAAAATGTTGCTCATGTCGAAACTAATACGACGAACGCTCTAAAGGCAATACCAAATACGAGTTCCAGGACTGCTTCCAAAAGTGGAAAGGCCGTTGGAAGCATATTCCTCAATCAAATGGGGACTACTTCGAAGGATGCCACCAGCCCGATGACGCAAAATAACAGCAGGGGGGAAATATAAAGGAAGGTCGGATACTTTTCGGACAGACCTCGTATTTAGTTATATAAAATAGAAATACTTGTTTGTAGTTCATATAGTTGGCAATGGTAGCCCATTTAAAATGTTCACCCTGTACATGTACCTACATAAACCGGTAATGTCCACCAACAATGTGTTGTGTATTATGTCAGTGTTTTGCAAACTACCACCTTCATCTATCAATTGAAATACTCCGTTTAAACAATAGATTTCCAAGTTTCTATTTACCCGATATGATCTGCAAATGGCTGTCATCAAGTCTAAAACTGCAGCCACTAGCATTTGTTCCAGGAAGCAATCGACAAAAACGAATCGATGATTTCATAGCCCCAAGTCCTAGTAATAGAACTTTGCTAACAAGTTGCTTTCAATTATAGCGACAAGGATTTTTAAAATAGAGAATGATGCATGGTCTGGTCATTAGTTGGACAGAAAATGTATACAATTAAATAACAGAGAATACAATGAAGTTATTAGGATGTTACGGGCAAAACACGAAGTAGGCCAGAAATATGGTTATATCTGCTGAATTATCAAAATCAAATTATGATTAACAGTTGACATTTTTCACAAGATGCAGTCATCTTTTTGGGATGTTTTTCATCCGCTCACTTAGCCGACTCAATGCCTTCTAGAGACATCAGTACAGGGTGTCTCATTTTCGATGCTTTTTAGGGTATCTCGGGAAATATTAATGATAGAGCAAAATCGTTTGCACATTCCAAAGTCAACTTTTTGAGAAAAGTTTAATAGTCATCACAGGAATTTTCGATCTTCTTTTGTTTCTGAGCTACAGGCAAAAACTTGTTTTTCGCTCATTTCGAAAATATCTTATAACTCATTTATTATGGTAGTTAGAGAAAAAAAATCTAATTACCCCATTTTATTTTACCTAAAAAACGGTATAAAATTTGTTAAAACAATTTTTTTCTAACTACCATAATAAATGGGTTATAAGATATTTTCGAAATGAGCGAAAAACAAGTTTTTGCCTGTAGCTCAGAAACAAAAGAAGATTGAAACTTCCTGTGGTGACTACTGGTGCTGTTACAATTTGTCGATTTTATTACCTCTAGTTAATGTCCATCTATTAACTAGCTATGCTGTACTGATGAGCTCTAATAAGAGCGAAACACGTGTCTACAGCTGCTATTGAGCGATTACCCTACGAACAACATTTTACTACTTATTTAAACCGTTTGTGTGACGCCATCACATTGCACTTTATTGTACTTTTATTATAATCAAATTGTTTCCACAATACAATTCTTAATGAAAGTAATTATAATATTTTTATTTGTTATTCACTTGTACACTTCATTTATTGATATATACCGTCAACTACTGATGCTCATTTGTTCCCTTGTTACATAATATATACGAGGTGTGTTCAAAAACTATCGCGAATTTTGAATTTTCGCGGGTTACGTATATTCGAATTTCGATCTTTTTGTGGCTTTATGTTGGTACTCATGTCTCTCACTTATGTCGACAAGCTCGGCCATTTTGAATGTTCACTTAATTGTTGACAGCTGTTTTGCTTGCACGTGTTTTGGATCGTCTTCGATTTTTACCTATTCAAAAAAATGGAACAAAGAACCTGTATCAAATTTTGTGTGAAAAACGAAATTAAGTGCGCGGATGCATTCCGAATGTTGACTGTGGCATACGGAGAAGCTACCTTGGACCAAAGCAACGTTTATCGGTGGTACAAAATCTTCTCAGAAGGCCGAGAGTGTGATATGGGTGTAGAAAAAATACTATTACACAATTTTGTATTATTTATTTTCAGTTGTTAAAATAGAAGTAATTTATATTACAATTTACTTTCAACAGTTACACAAATTTTATTTTAATGTATTTAGAACTTAATCTGCGCGTCACATATCTATATTTATATTTATAGTAGTTTTAGTAGACAGAACCATTTTGTATATTTTTAACGATCCTTTTAAAAATAGAAATATTAGTTCCATTAATTACGGTACGATTTAAATGACTCGTTAAGCATATTTAAAATTAACCTTGGTTAAAATAACATTCATTTGTTTTGACTAATCCATATGAGTTGTCAAAATTTATTGCGAAATCGGAACATTTAAATTAAAATTGTTTAAAATGTAACATTTTCATAATTCAGTTTCTTACAGTGTTCTGTTTTCTGTTTTGTATTAGTTTTAATATTTATATAACCAGAAGAAGAAACATGTAACTATTAAACAATTTTTTTAATAGTGCAGGAAATAACTCAAAATGAGTGCGGAAAACAGCTAATTCTCGCCTTAGTGGGGAAATAATTAAAACAAGATTTTTGATTCGTTTTCATGAAAGCATTATCATGTTCACTTAAAAATACCACGTATAATCTAGTAGAAAATAGATATGTCAAAAAATTAGAATGGGGTATTCCACCATAACAAAAAAAAATTCAATTTAACATTAAAGTATGGCTCAATAAATATTTCACATTTGCTAAAAGGGAAAATTGTCGTCATACAATAATTGTTATCTTTCTCTCGCAGCGTACTCAGAGCAGTGTATGTGAGAAAGACAAGTATAGGGGAAATGTGACGTTACACTGATTTCTCGAAAATAAAATACTGTTAAACTAGGAACAATTAAGATTTTTTAATACTATAAATTGCTTCAAAACTGAATGAAGTTTTATTTAAAATAATAAAAAAAATTGAGTGGAATACCCAAAATTTGCATTCGTTTCAGAATTACTGATTTCCTGTACTTAAAAAAATAATTAATTTATGAATACAAGTTAAAAGAAAATGCAACATGTTTTTATTAAATGTTATTACGGTGTCTTTTTATGAATTCAATGTCAGTGTTAATTTGGAATACTGTACGTGTATAACACCACGAGTTTTTCTTTATTAGCATAGTTACAAGTTTTCTTTTATAACTCGTTAATAAATATACTTATAATGACTATGTTTTTCATAAGAAGATATCGATATCAATTACATTTAATAAGGATTTATTATAGGAAATCCTTTCAAAACATATACTATTAATTAATCGCCATAATGGGATGCAGCGCTCACTTGTTCGTGCATGGCACCTGCGCAGTAGGCTTTGTTTATTAGGTAACAAGAAACGGAAGTACACTTGAAGCTAACACGGAAGAATAACTTAAGTATATTACATTATACACTTTGTTTAAAAACATGTGAAGACATAACAATTAAGATACCTACTCTTTTATTAACTAATTGCAGCATGGAACGGTATATGGATATAAATTCTACCCTTTGATTGGTCAGAATGCAAACCTAACAAAAACGAAAAAATATCACTTGTCATCTGTAAATTATTAAATAAAATCTAAAAAATTAAGTGAAATTTTGAATATGCAGGTCTTCTGCATTTTTACAGATAAAAATGTTTATTATTGACAAAATTTGGTTTCACGAATTTAAATTATCATGTGAAATCACCAGAAATTAATTTGACAGCTTTGATAATTTTTTACGACTCCCAAAATTATTTTCAAAGCATTTCGAAAAGAAAATAGATTGGGAACTTCAAAAAAATTGGAAGGAAAGAATGGTAGTGAGGTGTACTTATTTTCTGGGGTTTTGAATTATTGCCAATATACTCCATATTTAGATAAAAACTTCAAAATTTTCAAAAATCTAATTTTTATATATCTACATACTTCTCAATATGCTGATTCCAAATTTTGAAACCGCAGGTCGATATCTCGTTTCGTTCTCGAGATATTTAGATTTAAAGTTTTGTTCAAAAACTGCCCATTTTTGGGTATTAACCCAAAAATGGGTCGAGGTATGAATTTGGCGACATCATCATTCGATTCTACGGGCAAAAATACATAAGTATAGCAATTTTCATAATTTTTGAATACCGCATACAATCTCTAAAGCAAAATAATTGAAAATGGCCAAAAATCACAAAAATCTAAGGTGTACCCCTTACGATTTTTTCAGATTTTTGCCATTTTCAGGGGTTTTCAAGCTTTTATTCATAAAAAATGAACCGGTTGGGCAAAAATTATGAAAATTGCTGTACTTATGTATTTTTGTCCGTAGAATCGAATGGCGATGTCACCAAATGCATATCTCGGCCCATTTTTGCGCTATTACCCAAAAATGGGCAGTTTTGAGCAAAACTTTGAATCTCAATATCTCGAGAACGAAAAAAGATATCGACCTGCGGTTTCAAAATTTGGAATCAGCGCATTGAAAAATATCTAGATACATAAAAATTAGATTTTTGAAAATTTTTAAGTTTTTATCTAAATGTGGGGTATATTGACTTTTGGGACAATAATTCAAAAATAGGTAGAGAAATTAACTTGGTAGTAATATTATTTCATTGTAAAGAGAATGTTACGTAAGTGTACGCATTTTTAGAGTATTTATTTATATATGAGTATATATAATGTATATTCATAATTGAAACAATACTACCTTTTTTTTGTTTTAGTTCTGTATTTATTTATTATTAAAACCCAACGTTTTAATGTATATTCATTTTATTGGATTTATAGAATATTTTCCAAGGAACTTTCTGCATGGAATTTGTAAAAAATTGTATTATGTATTTTACTGGATTACTAGATACTTTTTGAAAATTTTGAAGTTTGTGAAAGTGAAATGTGGGGTATATTGACTTTTGGGGCAATAATTCAAAACTGGGTAGTAATATTATTTGATTGTAAAGAGAATGTTACGTAAGTGTACGCATTTTTAGAATATTTATATGTGAGTGTACATAATGTGATAATTTTATTGTATTTATAGAATATTTTCCATCCATTTTTACTTAATTATAAATTATTTCAATATTGGAAGGTTTTGGGGCTGGAATCAGCCCTGCACATTTATTTCCTTTTCGGTTTCGACGTTTTATTAATGGCCATGCCTGTTGTTGTGGTTTATCTTAGGATGCTCTGGTAAGTAGCACGAGATAATTATACAATGTTATTATATAAAAAAAACCTTGCTATTGTTATTATAGATGTCATATTTGTGTTTTAAAAAATCTCTGGCTAATGACGGAAGTTTTCCGACTTCCGAAACGTTCCAAATTTTTTTTTCTCCACCTCGAGAAGGCGGTAACCGTTCGAGATATTAAAATAATTATACAACTAGGTATTTCAACAACTACAAAACTATTTTCTAAAAAGTTACTCTTTCTTAATGGGTGTGAGACACCCCTGGTCAGTGACGCCTTTTGTTACTAATTGTTATTAATCGTATAGTGAGATCACAGAGCCAGGTTATATATGAATCGTGAGCCGAGTTGCGCGGATGTCTGTATGATGTATGGCAGACAAGTGTAACTCGGAAAAAATAAGATATATGATCTTCACTCCGCGCCTGCAACATTATTGTATAACTATTTTATACTTTTTATACACCTTGATTTATGCTGTTATTGTTACGCCGTCGTTAAGATGAATATAATGCATCACAGATCATTATCGTAAAAAACATATTCGGGATAATGGTTAAGTTTGACAAAGATGTCACGACGATTAAATTAAAGACTAATAAAATCCTTTGGCAATTCATATTTTATAGTGTTTTATATTTAAATTAATTAGAATTACTAGCAAAATCAATTTAACAAAGCTGTAAACTGTAAGTCGGAAAATTTAGGTAAAAGTTGCCCATTTTAATGCTGTATCGTTATAAAAAAAATCTGTTGTGGCCAGCACAAGACCTCTCGCCATTTCCAAATTAGGCTATATATGTACTGTATTGCACTTCGTTTTCGAACCGTCGTTTTATAACAAAATATTACAGAACTTTGCCCAAATATTGTATTTTATTGTATTTAACATGTCTTATGCACACATATCATTTCTAATTATATCTATTTTATATCATTTTCATGTCAGAGATTGTTCCAATTCATTAACCAGATTGGCGGTATTTCTGATGGTTATATGCATTTTACCACAATTTTACCTATAATTTCAAATATTTAATTAATAAAACAATAAGAATGTCACTAAAAATGTTGATATTTGACAATGACATGTCATGTTATAAACATTGGAATTTGTCAACTGGTTTCCTTAGTGCCTTGGCCTCTGCGATTAGTTTACTCTATAAATTATAGTGTCTTTATCTCTAAATCTATACAAGATATAATAAAAATTTTAAGTGTATTAGATGGAGAATTTTATGTTCTTCAATATTTAGTAAAAAAAAACACCCAAAAAATTATATTTAGAAGAATTTTTCTAAGAAACTACTACTTCCGGTTGTTCAATTGTTACTAAAACCTTTTCAGCTCTTCCCAGGAACATCAGATTGAGGAAACTGCAGTTAAATATTTTTTAAGTCTTATAATTTTTGAGGAATCGTATCTACAACAACCAGACATACATACACACACACACACACACACACACACACACACACACAGCCATCATTTTAAAAATGTTATAATCGGATTCTAGGGACCTTAAATTGTACTTATCCAATAAAATCTGGGTATGCGAATTTTAGCATGAATCCAATACCTCTCTTAGCGAGAGGTAAAAAGGTTACTAGATTTGGACAAAAATGTAAATACAATTAACTTTTTTTACCTTTCATCACCTTTAGGTAAGATAGATATTGCCTGTGGTCAAAAAATTCGGTGGTGAGATTTTAATGAATAAGCGCACATTCCAGGATCCCTAGAATACGATTTAACCAGTTTTACGATGATGTATATATATATATATATATATATATATATATATATATATATATATATGTGTGTGTGTGTGTGTGTGTGTGTGTGTGTGTGTGTGACATAAATTTCTCCAACGATAACTCCAATACCACAATTCTAAAAATTATATTTCTTTCTTTACATCCATAAAAAGAACTGATTAGATTTTGGTTATAATTCGTTATAAATAATTGAATCATAAAGAAGAAAAAGAAATGTTGATCATCTAAAAAGAAGAGGAGTGACAACTTAAAAACAGTATGATAGCATGCACTATTACAGAAAACAAACTAAGGTCTAGGAAGAAAGAAGAAGAAGAAAACGAAGAAATAAAAGAAGAAGTAGAAGAAGAAGCAATTCATTAATCAAGACGCTAAAGGTCTCTTCCTAATTTTCGAAATTAAACCTAATTTTTTTTTACAAAAACAGTTCCGATTTTAACATGTTTACGATGATGTTTATGTACCTACATGTGATAATAAGGAAACTTCAGTTTTTCTTCACCTTATTGCGTCCCTGTACCTTTAGGAGGTGCATTGCATAGTACATAGAAGAGCGAAAAAAAAAAATATCGGCGATCGTAGCGTCTTACGGCGATCACGTCACCGACTATTCTTAGCGCGACACTATTTGCTGTGGGAAAGGGAAATGTTTTTTTATCTGTCTGAGTCCTCCTGCTTGCATAATCCACTATACAACTTATACATGATGTCATTCCAAACTATAATTTGTTTTAATTATTTTGCTAGAAATAATTAAATGGAATGGAGGATATCATGGAAGAATTAAGGTCAGATTTAACATAGTTTAGGATACAAAACAATTTACAAGTTGCATATGAGAATATAGGAAATATAAATTAGAATGTTTCAAATAACGAACGCTATGAAGTTTGAATCCTGTGGAAATTTGTAACAGTATTTTTCCGTTCCTGATCATTTTCTGTTCCTCCTACTTTCTTTCACTTATTTCTCTTCATATGTGAAATTTCACTTGTCCATTCTGTCATTTCATTACCTCTCGCTAAGAAAGGTATTGGATTTATGTTAAAAATCGCATATCCAGATTTAAGTGACTGATCACGTTTTAAAGTCCCTAGAATCCGATTGGCTCCGGTGGTTCAATGGTTAGAGCAACGCCTCTTGTTATGAGTGTGCTCGGGGTTCTGGGTTCGAATCCCACTAAGCCATGGGTGTTTGTGTATGTGAACCTACTCAGTAATTAGAATTTAATCCTGTTGAGAGTTTTTTTTTTTTTTTAATAAAAAAATATCATTTTTACGATGATATCCATGTGTTTGCGTGCGCGCGCGTGTGTGTGTATGTATGTTGGATCCACGGTTTTTCAAATACTATAAGATATAAGATATGTTTAACTACGGTCTCCTCAGTCTGATTTTGGTAACAATGGGGTATTCCACTCAATTTTTTTTTATTATTTTAAATAAAACTTCATTCGGTTTTGAAGCAATTCATAGAATTAAAAAATCTTAATTGTTCCTAGTTCAACAGTATTTTATTTTCGAGAAATCAGTGAAACGTTACATTTCCTCTATACTTGTCTTTCTCACACACACTGCTCTGAGTACGCTGCGAGAGAAATATAACAATTGTATGACGTCAATTTTCCCTTTTAGCAAATGTGAAATATCTCGTAAAGTAATTATTTAAAACATGTTTTCAATGTTTTAACTATTATTTATTGATCCATACTTTAAGTTAAATTGAATTTTTCTTTATTTTTGTGCTATGGTAGAATACCCCATTGGACAGTTGGAAGAAGTAGTTTCTTAAAAAAATTCTAAATATTATTTTTTGAAAATTTATGTTATTACAAATATTAAAGAATATAAAAATCTCTATCCGATACATTTGAAAAAATTATTATATATAATGAATCTCCAGCCCAAAAAACTCCATGGAAAGGAGTTGAACAATTAAAATGTTTGTAATTGACAGATAAATATGTGGTAAAAATCCAGAGACATTACTGAAGTTTTTTTCTAGGAAGCACATTTAATATTTCTTATTTTATTAATTAAATATTTATAATTATAGATACATATATTAGATATACATTCATAAATACCGCCAATCTCATCAATAAATTGGAAGAATCTCGAACATTTACAAGAGTAAGAGGAAACTAGTCTGTAAAATACTGTATTCCATCCACCAACTCTGAATTGATAGGGAAGGTTGTTGAAATGCTGTATTTAAAATTGTTCTCGACGTTGTTCATATAGATCATCGTGTCTAATACAACTTTAATAGCTATTTGTGTATTAAGAGCGCAAAATGCGACATTGTCGATTGCATTCTCTCGAAATCGACAATGTTCATTTGCGCTCGAAACACAACAAATACGGTTTAAACTTAGAAAGGCTTTTAAATGATTATATCGTTACATTAGCCATCTATTTCATAAAAAAAAAAAAACAAAATTAGAGCGTGGAAGCAAGGATTTGTTATGATTTGATGAGTTTTTGTAGCAAAATGTGTGGTTAGTTGTCACGCCTGTCACACTGAAAAAATTAACAAATATTTCAAGGAATTTGTGATTATATAGATATGTATGTGCATTGACTGACTTCTCGCAATTATTTATGTAACGAAATAACTAATAACTTTATTGTAATCAAAATAAATAGTTAACTAGAGATCAGATATCAGTACGACTCGCAACTATCCTACCGCCATCTGTGTACAATCATTCCTATTACTAAACATAACTGTTCATACAATTTATTTTATATTTAATTTTATTTTATCGTTATTTTCCATTCTTCTTGAGTTTTTATTCAATCTAATCTAAGCATTTTATACTTTCGTTTTTGTAAATGAATGCCCTATTTCATTTTCACAGCAGTGTGGCATTTTGTTAGGTTATGTTAAATACCGACAGAACATATGTCAAATTGACTTGTGAACGTGATAAATGTGTAATTACAGTGCCATTAGTTCCTAACTAAACATTTTCATTAAGAATGTAGACAAGTGACATTTCTCAACATTGTATACTTAGAAATTTGGACAGCGAGCGTTTTTACTACTTTGTCGCGCATGAGCGGCAAAGTGACATTTTGCGTTGACAAAAGAGAGCGCAAATGGCTACTTTCTATAGTGACTGTAGAAAATAGTTATTTTTGTAATAAATTTAGCATTTGCTGTATATTTAACAATTGCTGAATATGGGCTTGCCCTAAGCCCGAAACGTCCGTAATAAATAATTTTACAATACACGCGGACCATTTATGCCTTTTGTTTCACCTTTAAATCAATAAGTTTTATCAAACACAATACAAATACTTGTTATTATTGTCAATCCCATATGGATAAATATGATAATATTTAATCATACGTATTTATTGTCCCATTTATATTATAAATACATAATCATCAGGATTATTCGTGTGGCAATGAAAATTTTTATAATTGAAATTAAATGAGGTATTACAAATCAAATCATTCTGCATTCCACTTTCAAATCGTGGGTCAACTGATCTCTCGAATGACTCAACAATAAAACAAATTGTAAACAAACAAATCCAACTGCCCACACTATCTTTAGAACTTCATTTATCTTAATTTCATGAATGACTCGAAATGTTTAAGCGCGGTTGCAAAATCCTAATGACTACATTCAATTAAGTAATTATCGCCCAGGTCGTAACAATGAAACTAATTGATAAAAGTCTAGAGTAGAGTTACAAAACGTGAGGCAAGGATAGTTCGTTGACCAATTGACATCATTCGATAAATACTTTAACTATTTATTTTCTATCCGTTTATTAACTACATCTTTATATTGATTAGTCTGTTTATGATTAACACTTACTAATAATCTCTCTGGATTTTATGGGCTATAAACATTATAGCTTCTTTTATAGAAAATTAAACTCCTGGGATACCCTACTTTGTAATACGAAATTACTCAAAATCGTTCCAAAACTAATAATCTTTGCATCCTAAGAAAATTTCGTATATGGGATGGGATTCCATAACTCGTAACAACTACAAATAACCATTGCTCTTGTTAAATATCAATAGCAACTGCAGATAACAGTTGCTCACGTTATTTTCCAATAGACACTTACAAAATTGACGTCACTGCAAGAGAGAGATAGAAGATCATGCATCCAAACAAACCTCCCCTCGTTGTCTTGCGTCCCGTTCCCTGTTCCTACTGTCATTGTGTTCGCATCTGTTATTCAGTGTTAAACCTAATTCTTTGTTGTGATTTGTACGTTGTGTTTAATAAAAATGAGTTTAAAACCAGAGGTGTCTGGGGCAACTTTTTTGTTTGAAAATATTGAAGATCTCTCCCTAGATGGCTAGAGTGTAGAGTCTACGGCTGATGACAGGTCTTTGTTTGGACGGGGTAACCATAGCAACCTTGATTTCTATGCTTTGCTGTTAGAGGCGCTCGTGCAAATTGCAATTTTGTAAGTGTCTATTGATAATTATTTGAAAGAAAACAGTAAGTACAAACAGTTTTTATGATAAATTAACAAAATAATTTACTTATTTAAATTGGTGATATTAGATTTGGATAATAATAATAATAATAATCTTGTACTTAATATTTCGAAATTTTTTGTATATTATAACCTATTTTGTCTTGTTGCATAACAGCTACAAATAACGATTATTGTTATAGAATCTCAAGTTTTCTTTGTAGTTGATATTTGGAAAAGATATCATATCAAGTTCAAATGATAGCAACCGAAGTTAGGGAAACCCACCCATGATCTGTTTAAAAAAAAAAAATCTGTTGTGGCCAGCACATTACCTCTCGCCAATTCCATTTTATGTTATATAAATATTGTATTGCACCTGGCTACCGAACCGTCGTTTTATAACGTATTTAACACGTCTTCTGCACACATACAATTCTAATTATATCTATTTTTTATTGTATGAGGAAGTTTTTAAATATCAGAGATTCTTCCAATTCTTTAACTAGATTGGTGGTATTTTTGATGGATATATGCATTTTAGCTACAATTTTAAATATTTAATTAATAAAACAATAAAAAAGATTAAATGTACTTCCCAGAAAAAGATTTCCTTAGTGCCTTAGCCTCTGCTACGTACTACATTGAATTATTCTATTATTACAGTGTCTTTATCTCTAAATCTATACAAGATATAGGTAATAAAAATTTGAAGTGTATTAAATGGAGAATTTTATGTTCTTCAATATTTGTAATAAAAATTTCCAAAAAAAAAATATTTAGAAGATTCTTTTAAAGAAACTATTACTTCCGGTTGTTCAATTGTTACCAAAATCTAATCAGCTCTTCCCAGGAATGTCAGATTGAGGAAACTACAGTTAAATATTTTTTAAGTTTTATAGTATTTCAGAAACCGTGGTTCCAACGTCCACACACACATCCACACACACCCACACAAACAGACATCATCGTAATAATGTTATAATTGGATTACAGGGATATTAAAACGTGCTTATCCACTAAAATATGCGAATTTCAATATTTCTCTTAGCGAGAGGTAAATATAAAACGCGAAAATGGAAGTAATTTTTGTCAGAAGTTTCTAAGTCGAAAAGTATTGGCTAACAATCTTCAAATTCAAATAGAGTCAAGTTCTAGCAAAGTTTTTTCTTTTCTATATTTTTACGTCTGCATTTTTCAAACATAATTAGTGCTACTACTATTTAATCCACATTCAAAATGGTAATAGAAATGTGTATTTCCGTTGACACTTTGATAAAATTTATCTGTTTAAAATTTAAATGAGCTGATTACATCTTTTAATATTTAATCTGTTCCGAACAAGTGTAAGGTACAAGAACAAATTGTCCAGTAAACTACGTGTCTAACTCTAACGGTCCAAGTTGGCTATATTTCTTTCTTCAGATGTCCACGAACGAGGGGTGTGGCTGTCAGGATATGCATTTATTAAAACGAATATTATCATATGACTACAAAGTACAAGTGCGGTATCAAAGTATTTCTTATTGCGTGTGGCATTTTCTCTTCAGCCCACGGCCTGTCAAACAGTCGCGAGGAAAATCGGTAGATGGATTTCACCTATTTCACAGACACAATTTTTTAACCTCTGGCAGAAAGGTGAATTGAAATGTAACGGTTTTACAAAGAAAGAAAGTTGGACAAGCCTATGTTTGAATTTTTATTTTAATTAAACGAAGAATAGGCTGCTAGATTTTAGATTGACAATTCAAATCTAATATTAATATTATACTGTTGTCTAGTATCTTTTCTATGATATGCGGCTATATATCTCTCTTCTTTATTATATGCATTATAGTTTCGTATCCTTAAGACACAATGTTATGTGACGAAACAGTATTTTTACCTTCCATAACCTTTAGGTAAGGGGCCTATGTAAACAGGCTGTCTCATAACTCGCGCCCTAGACGAAACTGACACAATAGGTTGCCAACAAATAGAAGAAAATAATTTGCGGCTGCTTGCATAACGGAGTTACAAGACTTTTTAATCCACCAATCCCGGAAGGATATCTTGAGGAGTGATGATATTATTACAAAATAAAACTGGTTGCTAGGTTTTTAAAATACTACTAGTGAGTTACAAATTTTGTTTGACTCACTGTAATTTTGACACTTTAGAGTTGACTTTTCACTGTCAACAAATTTAGGTTAGCGAAGGTGTCATCCGAGATCATCATTTATATCGTACAGTGCAACGTGATGTAGCAGCTGTGTAAAATGTGTTAAACGAAAATATTATTGTCCACATTCTCCGAAAATTATAATCATTTCTAAGTAATCAGCGGCTGAATACATGGTAAGAATTTGTCTTATTTTATTCACCTTGTCAAATTTAATTTGACGCTGACATTTTTCGAAAACTACAGTCGCCCACACATTTTAAAGAAGATTTGATTTGTATAAAACCATAGTAACGTAAAATTACGGCAAACACACGTTAAAGGTGTAGGTCTCTGATTGGTAAATTTTAATACGTCTTTTCTCTAGAGCTGGATTTTTTTTTCTTCGAAATTACACATACGAGTGCAGTCTCCTGTTTCCTCATTCGCTCTAGGGCGCGAGTTGTGAGACATCTTTTATAATTGCATCAAAATCACAACTAATTTAGAGAATATATTATGTTTCTAATGGTATACCTTCTGTAATTTGAATATAATTTACAATTTTCAAAAAGTAAAAATCAATGTATTGACTATTGACGAAAATCCGGTGGAAAAAATCCTATTAATAAGAGAGTTAAGGTCTTCCGAATTTTGAAAAGATTGACGTGACGTCACGCATATGTGTTTTTATATCAAATTGTTTTCATCATTTATTATAACACTGTATAAGTCTACATACTTTATAATTACAAATGTATTTAAATTATTAAGTTTAATGCAAGAAATTTATGTTAAAATAAAAACTGTTTGAAAACTGCAGTACAGGAATGTTGGCCCCTCCTTTCGAATTTGAATTTCTTAACTTTCATTGGTAACCCCCACCTCCTAACACGCTACAAAATATTATATATTGAATTCATATTCGTGTCGAAGCACTATAACAAAAAATCTTTTATTTCCGAAATATTTCAATTATACCATTTCATTTTTACGTCCCACTACCCTTGGTAAGGGAGGTATAGGGATCGTGCTAAAAATCTAATATCGAGATTTTAGTAAATGACCACGTTTCAAGGTCCCTAGAATCCATTTTTAACATTTTCACGATGATGTCTGTATGTATGTATGTATGTATGTATGTGTGTGTGTGTGTGTGTGTGTGTGTGTGTGTGTGTGTGTGTGTGTGTGTGTGTGTGTGCTTGCGTGCGTATGTGTATGTGTGTATGTATACGAATTTTGTTTGCACTCTAACTCAAATACTATCATATTTTTACCCTATTCTGATAGGAATAGAAGCCATTATATTTTGGTGTAAATCGGATAAACGGAAATGGTACTTTATTAGTTGCGAAGCCTAAGATAAAACTATTCCTTTGTTACACAGTTCATTTTTCAAATGAATGTAACTGACAGTAAATGTCACTGTCAGAAAACTTATCGCTTCAAATTAATAATAGTGATATTTTAAAAAGAAAATAGTAACTAAAGCAATAGTTTTCTACAATGGAACAGTGTGCAGCGTTAGTAAATACGTAGGTAGGTATGTATTTAAATTAATAAAAATTAAATAGCGGGAGGTTTTGTGTTGGCCACATCAGATTTTTTTTTATTAATATTCGTTATTCAGCATATACATTCGTATTTTTTTTACTATTTTCCTTTAATTCGATTGAGCTGGAATCCCCTATTATGTACATAGGTCCAGACTATACATTGAAACATTCTTATGTAGTTTCGGCTTACCAATCGCCAACATCAATGTCAACAAATTTGAGAAGTTGTCACACTTTCTATATTTACACACCGTGATTTAGTAATGGCATGAATTTTACAGATTTATTAATTTTAAAATTTTTAGATCAATAAGCATATATTTTGGAATGAGCTAATAGAAAGTAGATTATTAATTTTTTAAAAAAGAATGAATTTATAACAATGCATCGCCCTAAGAAAAAAACTTTTCTTTTTATAAAAAATCAATTTAAAACAATATATGCCCTAGGAAATCTGTAATAACCCACTCCAAACTCATATCTGTTTAACAATCAACCCATTCTTATTGTCTTCCATTGTTACCGATCCAAGGTACCATCTCCTCGTTTCATCTTTGTTTCCAGGCGATTTATAAATTCAACAGCGTTCGCTTTCACGTACACTCGTTCACACACCCTGTATGAGTCGACCTCGACGTGTGAATGCTGGTTGCTGGCCAGCACATACGTGCATGTATTTATAGATAGTGTAGTGCCGTTCGGTCTACAGAGGATGCGTTATATAAATCACCTATTGTCTACGCGGACGGCTATTTAAATATTCACTTACGCCAGAGCTACGATGAGTACTTAATCATTTTTATTCAAGCATGGAAATATTTCAAATTGGTTAGGTGGGACACAAGATGATTTATGGTAAAGGGCTATTGATATGGGGAGAATAATTTATTGCTGATAACGATAACAACATCGAAGCAAAGATTTTACTGCTTTTCAGTCAAGAAAAACTTTTTATTCTCATAGTCATAGACAATGGGGTCCTATACCATAGTCATATTTTAACTATCTTAAATAAGAAGAAAATATACATAAATTAATGAGTATTAGTGAAAAAAATTTCTTTAAATATTAACTAGGTCACAAACTACAAGCGATTGAAGCTGATTACTAATTGGGTATGACGCGTTAGGTACTAAGAATTTGATTGGTCGCCTGATTTTAAAAAGAAGATTCGCGCGTCTGTAGCGGTCACCTTTGAAAGAATATGAAATGTCATGTTGTTCTATAACCTAACAAAACATTTAACAATTTTGTGTTTAATGAATTTGTTTAATTATAACATCTATTAATATTAACAATAATCATGTATTTATAATTAAATCAATTTGTAATATGAATTAAATTAATAATAATATTAATTAAATTAATATTGAAACTTCAAAACAGGCAAACATTAGCGCCATCCGTCGTCATACTTTGTGTAATAATATTGTCAAACTGTTTCAATGTTCTGTATTTTATTAGGAAGAAATCCTTGTTAAATGCTTATTATTTATGTTATTTATACTTCTAATAATAATTTCTTCGTGAATATAATGTATAAGTTTTTATATAAAAACATTTCAGCTATGCAAACATGAGAAAAATTGTTTCCAGTATAACTAACAGTTTGTCCCATTGTTTGTCGATCACTTGTTAGTACCTGCTACGTCACGCAAAAATTCTTAAACTTTAAAAATTCATATCTCGCTTATTACGTAAAATTTTTAAGTCGCGTTTGCACTGAAGTTCTTATTTTACCTTGTTCTTTCAGGAAAAAAAAAATAAAAGAAAAATGGTATAGGACCCCATTGTTATCTTTATTGTATTAGAAACAAATCTACTCTCGTCTCGTCTCGAATTTTCGAGACGTGATTTCTCCGTATACCTATTAGAAAATAGGTATATGGATTTCTTTGGATCTCGTCTCGTCATATTTTTTCTTACTTTCTGTAGATCTTGGCTCGAGAGTCTCGAATTTCTCATATTTATAATTAGAAATAGTAAATAAATTAAAATTACAAGCAGCATGAATTTAATAAACGAGTACCACTGATTAAAACATTATATTACTAGGTCTGGTGTTTGAATGGTAGGTAAAAAATTGGTACTCTATATTATCCGTTGGTGGGTATAGCAATCTGTTTTGTACGCTAATACAGGTAATTATGATTATATTCGTATAGTGCGGCAGTTGAGTCTAGCGTGAAGAGTATACCATAGATGTTGCTTTTGAGCATTTTCTTTTTACTAAAACGCAATAAATGAAAAATTAATAAATAAATATGAATGTAAATGAAAAGTTAATTAAAATATTTATTCATACCGATAAATATTTTGCTATTTTATATATTTTAATTAGAAATATTTACGTAATATATAAAAATAGTACTATCGGGATCTCGAATTTCTATTCTCGTCTCGAGCAAATCTCGAGGGCATTACTCTCGTCTCGATATTTCGAGACGAGAATAAGGTTAATCTCGTCTCGAAAATTCGAGAAATTCGAGACGAGATCTCGCGGCATAACTAATAGTATAACAATTGTTTTATTTACTGTTACAATTTTCTTTTTAAAACATTGCCATTAATAATTTGAAATGATATGTTCTTTGTCAGTGACATTTATCTGTCTGTTACATGCATTTGAAATTTGAACTGTGTAACAAAGGAATTGTGTTTATCTTCAAAACATAGTCTCAGAGATTTATAAAATAAATTATTTTATATATTTATCTATAAAATATATAGAAAAACTATGAATGCATACCTGTAGAAAATTTAATGATCTTTAATTCGTAGCTAGAACATGGTATCATTTTCACCATACTGAAAATCATTGATAAATATTTACATTTCAAAACTTTGGCTATCTCAATTCGAAAATAGCAATTTTTGGACTTTTACTGTTACTGATTCAATAAATAATAGATTAAGAACAAGGTTATATATATATAATTTTTAAATGGGTTTTGCTAATACTCTTTCTAAGTTCTCCGATATACTACACCACTTATGCATTATTAATATTCTACGGAATTGATTTCTTCTCTGTGTGATACATTAGATATTTCACACAGATACCGTTATGCCATTAGAATTTGAAATGTTAACTATGTATGATACTAAATGTGTTAATGCATTTTTTGCTAATTTAAATAGTGTGATTTATTGGTACAACATTTGGTAAACAAATATTTTTAGTCGTTAATATTAAAAATACGTATTTGTGAAATTTTTAATTATATCGAAAGTTTGTAATTATGAATTATTATTTAAAATTATAGAGGTATCTTAGTCGTAGTACATGAATTACTTTTTGGAAAGTTTAAATACTGGTTAATGCTTTAAGATGTACATGGTCCATATTTTAAACTGGAATCATTAATTTTGAAAGTTTATGTAGGTACAATTATCTCACTCAGGGAATATTTTAATATGTTATTTAAATAACAAATGTCAAACAGCCTGGCAACTTTAAAAGCACTATAAGGTGCCCTACTTACTACCAAGTCACATTCTGATGGGTATCGGGGTATGTAGTGATGTGCCGTCAAAAAATTCCCGTCGGGAATTCGTTTTTTCCTTCAGTAACGATTTGCGGGAAGAAATTTTGTTACGTATTTTCCCGGATTTTTTACCTCTCGCTAAGAGAGGTATTGGATTCATGCTAAAATTCGCATATCCAGATTTTATTGAATAAGCACGATTTAAGGTCCCTATAATCCGATTATAACATTTTTAAAATGATGTCTGTGTGTGTGTGTGTGGATGTGTGTATGTGTGTATGTGTGTATGTGTGTATGTGTGTATGTCTGGATGTTGTAGACACGATTGCTCAAAAACTATAAGACTTAAAAAATATTTAACTGCAGTTTCCTCAATCTGACATTCCTGGGAAGAGCTGATTAGATTTTGGTAACAATTGAACAACCGGAAGTAGTAGTTTCTTAGAAAAATTATTCCAAATATAATTTTTTGGGATTTTTTTTTATTAAATATTGAAGAACATAAAATTCTCCATCTAATACACTTAAAAATTTTATTATATCTTGCATAGATTTAGAGATAAAGACACTATAATTTATAGAGTACACTTATCGTAGAGGCTAAGGCACTAAGGAAACCAGTTGACAAATTCCAATGTTTATAACATGACACATGTCATTGTCAAAAATATCAACAGTTTTACTGACATTCTGATAGCTTTTTCTGGGAAGTATATTTAATTTTTCTTATTGTTTTATTAATTAAATATTTGAAATTATAGGTAAAATTGTGGTAAAATACGTATATCCATCAGAAATACCGCCAATCTGGTTAATAAATTGGAACAATCTCTTACATTTAGAAACTTCCTCATACAATGAAAAATATATATAATTAAAATTATATGTGTGCAGAAGACATGTTAAATACAATAAAAAACAATATTTGGGTAAAGTTCTGTAATATTTTGTTATAAAACGACGGTTTGAAAGCGAAGTGCAGTACAATACTTATATAGCCAAATATGGAAATGGCGAGAGGTCTTGTGCTGGCCACAACAGATTTTTTGAGAAAAAATTGGCGTAGGCCTATCCCATTCAGAAATGGACTATACCTATACGCACAGTACTGATTCTTCTGATTCTGATGTCTAATTACATATTTGTTTACATTTTAAATTATCTGTTCTTGTATTACCAATGTACACTTTTTCGATATTAATAAATTCTCCCCCAGGAAATTTCTCAAAAAAAAGTTTGATTTTGTTGTGTCACGTGATAGTGACGTACTAGTTGTCAGTACCAGTGGTGTACAATCAGTGGTTCTTAGCTTTTTGAGGTGTTGACCAAGTATTGAAAAAGGCAGGAAATAATAGTAATTTACGTAACAAGACCTGAAAGTGATACTTTACTGGGTGAGCAAGCATTAGCGAGCCGAAGGCGAGTTTTTGAAGCTTGTGAGCCCACTATAGATACTTTCAGGTCATGTTGGGTACAATATTTTTTTTGCGATTCTGAAAAAAGAATAAAAAAGTATTATTTTTTACTGCGAGCAAATAAGAAATAAATAAACAACTGATCTCCATGGAAACATTTAGCTTTACCAATTCCGGGATTGGTAAAGTACTTTCCGATCCCTTATAGACAACTTTCCGAGCTAGCTCAGCAAAGAAGGACTTTCTGGTCTAAATAGTGATCAGAAAGAGCTCATTTTCTGGGCGATCGCGAAAAAAATATATTTCATTACAATCTTACATACTATTACCAAAAAACTGAAGAAAATTATAAGATAATTAATCTACGTAATTGATTACATATTTTTCATTGTACTACCACATTTACACATGGAGTAGGGATTTCAATTGATCTACAACTAGTCCGTCATCAAAGTTTCAATCCTTTATATCTTTTGCAACAATCAATTTATAATGTGTTTTTTTGTTTTATTCCTATTGTTTACCTACCAACTTTAATATTTTTAATATATTTTTAATATTTGCAATCATGAGGGAATACCCTATTGGTATTAATAATACACGTCACACATGGCAAAATTTGAAATAAGATTTTTTTTATATGTTGAAAAATATACAGTTGGCAGACGTATTAAAATGTATAACTTGAATAATTCTTTCAGAAAAAAAAATAATAAATTGGAAAATGCGCAACTACCCTATTGCGAAACATCCTGTAAGTGTAGATACAGCTACGTACAACTCAGAATTCTCAATTGGAATATTAGTATCATCATAGTTCTAACGTCATGCAATCTAGATATTGTGGATTGACTTGCACAACTAAAACAGAAAAACAATTATGTATTTCTTGTATCGTTGTATCTCCTAAGAAGAGTTCGTTATGGCAATCACGATGTAGTGATGATTGTAAACACTTGTTGCTGCGTATCTCACGATTAGCTACAGCTCCTTCACTTGCACTGGGTGAAAACCGTGAAACCGCATCAAGTTACCTAACCGATAATTTAATCCACCTATCATCACGTCTGCCACAAATTGTTCCAGTGAAAATATTGTGTTTACACAGAGGTGCTAGACATATAATCGGTAGTGCTGACATTTATAATTTAATCTAACGTACTGTAGTATTAAGTTACTGTATTATCCATCGCGGAAAAATTGGAATATTTAATGTGAAATCGTCGACGTAAGAGGAAAATGTTTACATGTTGGTACAAGAAAAACAGGCCATTATTTTTTTTAATTTTAATTTTTTTTAATTGTCTCGACAACTATAATAGCTACGAATTCGATTAATTAGACAAAAGTTGTCTTACATTAGGATGCCATTTAGCAATGTATTGTTTATTCATAAGAAATGCGTAGATACATACAAATGTAAATTTTTGCAGTTTTTTTCTACCTAATTAGCACGTTTTAAGTTCACTAGAATCTGATTTTAACATTTTTAAAAGGATGTCTGTCTGTATTTGTGTGTGTATGTGTGTGTGTGTGTGTGTGTGTGTGTGTGTGTGTGTGTGTGTGTGTGTGTGTGTGTGTGTGTGTTGGAAGGACGGTTTCTCAAATTCTATAAGACTAACTATGTATTCCATAATCCGACATTAATGGGAAAAGCTGAAAAGGTTTTGGTAACAATTGAACAACCGGAAGTAGTAGTTACTTAAAATAATCTTATAAATATTATTTTTTGGAAATTTATCTTATTAAATAATATAAAATTCTCTATCCAATACCTTGAACATTTTTACTATATCTTCTATATATTTAGAGATAGAGAATTAAAAATATATAAAATAATCCGTTGTAATGAATCTATCCGAATAACTATGGAAATTAGTTGAAAAATTAAACTATATGTAATTGACACAAAAATGTCAGTGTCAAAAATCCAGATACATACATTTTTCTGGGAAGTAACATTTAATATTTCTTGTTTTATTATTAATTAAATATTTAAAATTATAGATACATACATAATTAATAATTACATATACTCATCAGTAATACCGCCAATCTCGTCAATGAATTTGAAGAATCTCGAACATTTAGAAGAGTAGGAAGAAACTTATTTATAGAATGAATTAAAAATATAAAAGTATGTTAATAATAGATGTAATTAGAATTTTTGTGTGTGTACCAGAAATGTTAAATAAATACAATATGTACTTATGCTGGCCACAACAGATTTTTGTTTTTGAAAAACTGTATGTATGAAGTAATTCCAGATTTTGATTTTCACTTCTTTAGGACACTTTCTAAGCTCTTTCGAATAGCGATACTCATTTTTTGCTACTAATGTTACTCGCACGCCATGCCATCTATTAGTTACATTCTTAAACATGGTTCCCTTCTCTATTTCAATATAATGACGTCACAGAAAATTTTCTTTCTTAATTTACTAAAAAAACAAATAATTTTTTTAAAATAAAATTCATATTTTTTCAACATAACATTACGTATATAGTGATAGACATCGGATTTTCAGTACCACGCAAGTAGCCCATTAATTTGAAAATATTTATATCGTATATAGACGATTATAGGCATTTTTCAATATTGTGTAGCAAGTAAAAGTTTTAATGAAGTAAGTTTAACCGTAAAGACAGCAATAAAGTTTTAAATTGCTTGAGAAGAGAAACCCTTTTAAACGTCAAAATGATGAAGATAAATCATTTTTTTTGTACAGTACTTTAACCAACTTATTTTTTTGAAGAAATGCATAATAATTACTTTCTAATACGTTAACCTAAATATTACACATCGTATAAGTACCTACTACCAGTAACAAATTTTAACTGGTAAGCACGTTGGCATTTTTAAGCGATCATGTCAAAAAAATAATATTTTTATTTCTGTATTAAGCCACTGAAGTTCTGCTTTTTACCACGAATGAGGAAAATAACCCTTATGAGTGATAAAAAGGAACCTTAGTGCCGTGGTTCACATCAAATTTGATTTGAAATCGAAAAATTGTGAAAAATAAAGGAATATATAATAGGGAGCACGATTCTGAATTGTCGGCGCGAAATTGGCAGAATATGACGGATATTATGCCAACCTCGAATGTTGTTTACATGCATTAAAGACAGAAAAGTAATATTTGAAGATACAGTTTGTGAATTATATGTGAATTTAAATACATTTTTCTATTTAATTAAAGTGAAGTGAACAATATTATTTTTTTAATTTGTTTGCATTAGATCTCTAGTTATAAGTAAAATAATTATTCATATCCTACCAAACGAATATTTTTCTAGTCTCGTGTTATATAGAAATTACTGTGAAGGTGTCGATTACAACAGAATATTTTGATTATAGCTCAAGAATATTGATTACAACAATGAATCCGATAATATTTAAATACTAGCATTTTGTAAAGCATAAAATTCTTATGATTTACAATTCTAAAATCTTAGTGAAATAATTTTGTTTTACTTTTCTGCCGGTATTGAATTTCCATGATTTACTATTAAAATTTAGTAGAAAAAATGTAATATCCTGCCTAATTTTCTGTCATTGTTGTCTTGCAATTTCCAAATTATAACTGTAAAATTGTTGATTACAACAAAGGATTTTGATATAATCTAATAATATTAATTACAAGAATGAATCTAACAAAGGAAACTTTCAAGCAGCTAATTTGTAAATATTAGGGGGGGGGGGGTTCGGGTGTATGTACATATTTATTGTTTGTATTTAAAAATAATAGTGTATTTTTAAAGAAATAAATATAGCGTTTGCAATTTATGTGTTCTTTTATTAATTGTTTATAGAATTTTGTTTAGTTTTCACATATTAATTCAAATTTCGCGCGGCACCATTTGGCAGAATATTCAGTCACTACAGTTTTAATTCACTATCAGTCCGATTCACAAGAAGGTTTAAGCTAATCCTCATTTTTGGATTAGCGAATTCTACTCTAATTTTAACAGTTTATTTCGCAAAATATAGTCTAATCTATTCCTAGTATCTACCTTTATTGATAATATTATGAAAATTAAATTTTAAATACCGGAATAGAATAGAATTCACTAATCCAAAAATGAGGATTAGTTTAAACTTTTTCGAGAATCCGGTTGTATAGTTTTAATTATTTCGCTCGATTGTAGAAAATAGTATATTACATCCGAGGTGGGAGATGTTTCATTACAGCCGAGGGCTTATGTATATTACCGAGAGGCGAAGCCTCGAAGTGAGATAATGCGCGAGGCTGTTATGAAACTCCCACCGAGGTTATGTATACTATTTTATTCACAATCATCCTCATTTTAAATCAATAATTTTCAAAATAAATCAATGAATTATAACCTTTAATTTTATTAATATTTTGACAGCTGTCTTAAAATTTGTTATTGCCTACTTAATTATGGGGATCTACGGCAATGTTGCTAGGCAACCCCTACATAAATATTTCCAACCCAAGAGATAGAAGTGAAATCTGTTATTTCCAACGCAAGAGATTGTCATTAAAGTTAGGAATGACGTATTTTCGAACCTCCAAAAGGTTAGGAATCTGTATATTACTATAATGATTGTGAATAAATAATTATTCCGTACTAACGTACTACACTTTTTTTAGATCACAGTACACTGATAAATAGGCGAAAGGAAAAAAAATCTTGACAAATTCGACACAGAAACTTGTGAGTCCTCCTACATTAAAAAGGCTGTCCAAAGGCGTGCACTTACCGTGTAACATGAACATGGGTCCTCTCTTCTCAGCTGGCTATTTTCGCCTAGTAACCCATAGCTGACCTATGACCTGAAAACAACAAGTTCGATTCCACCAAGATCACTTACGTTACATACATTGATTAATGATGCGCATTCACACAACCATCTTTCTAAATATAGGTTAGGTTTGACACCATTCTAAATTTACTAACTTCACTCGCATGCCACTTTTTACACTGCATTAAATTATGTTTAGCGAAGTAATTGAGGATGACGGCAAAAATGAAATATGTCAAAATCAATTTGTAATATTCAATGTATTACTCATAATCTTATATATGGGCGAAAGAATTAAAAGAGATGTACAGTATTAAGCTAAATGGCGGTATTCAAAATGTCGGAAAAGTCTGTGACAAACTTATTTAAACATCTTTCAAAAGTTATACGTAGGTAATAGAACATAATACAACCTTTTAGTTTAATGTTCTGTATATTTTATTAAAACCCAAAGTTACGGGAGCATATACTTCTTCCTCCGGGCACAAAGACATCCCGCCATTTCCATATTAGGCTATATAAGTACATATTGTATTTAACATTTCAAATTCACACACAAAAACTCTAATTACATCTATTATTAATATATTTTTATATTTTTTAATTCATTCTAAATAAATAAGTTTCCTCCTACTTTTCTAAATGTTCTTCAAATTCATTGGCGGTATTTTTGATGCGTATATATAATATATGTATCTATAATTTAAAATATTTAATTAATAATAAAATAAGAAATATTAAATGAACATACTTTCCAGATGATTGGCATTTTTCTGTCAATTACAAACATTTTAATTTTTCAACTGGTTTCCATGGAGTTGTTTGAGCTGTAACTTCGAATTATTTTATACATTTATAATTCTTTATCTCTAAAAGGGCCGAGATATCCACCTCCTAATAACTTTATTTGGCGAATAATAACTATGGATACAATTATATCAACAATTATTACCATAGAAATTATTCGCCAAATAAAGTTATTAGGAGGTGGATATCACGGCCCTTTAATCTAATAAAACTGTCAAATGTATCGGATAGAGAATTTTATATTCTTTAATCTTTGTAATAACATGTTTCAAAAAAAAAATTATTTAGAAGTTTTTTTTAAGAAATTATTACTTCCGGTTGGCCAATTGTTACCAAAACCTTTTCAGCTCTTCCCATTAATGTCAGATTAAGGAATACGTAGTTGGTCTTACAGAATTTGAGAAACCCTCCCTCCAACAGCCACACATACACACACACACACACATCATTTTTAAAATGTTAAAATGGGATTCTAGTGATCTCAAAACGTGCTTATTCACTAAAATCTGGATAAGCGATTTTTAGAATGAATCCGAAACCTCTCTTAGCGGTAAAAAACATAAATAAATAATAAGAAAACAATAACAATAAGTAATCAAGGATTTACAACATGCAAGATGCTCTCTTCCACACTTGATTTTGCCAAATGTCATTACGAACTCAAATCTGTCAATAAATTTTGTTTTAAGCAAAAAGTATCAATTTTGTGAAGTTTTAAAAAACGTCCGTCCTTTCTGTCCAACCCTGTGCATCCAGGACGGGAATAATGCTATTTTCTTCGAATTCCACGGTGAACTTAATATTTTCATGGATGATATTCAAGCGGTTCATGAAAATCGATAAATTTTGACGTCCATGGGGCTTAAATAACAAATAGCGAAGACATCATCAACATATCGTAACCATAATAAAGGTTTGATCATTGACTATATAATGTCGTATTATACAAAGAATTATATAGCTAATGTTTTCGTCTTAGCAGAATCCAATGCTACATCTTCAAAGAACTCCATAGAATAATTAAATTTGTAAGGAGACTGAGGATTACCCATTGCAACACCATGTACTTGTTTGTCGAATTCATTGTTGAAAAATGAAAAAGCTAAATGTTCGGTTTTAAAAAATTACAGAACATAAACTACAAGGTTATATTATTATTGTTTAAAAACTTCTCAATGGAAAATTCAAGATTGTTATTATGGAGGAAGATCCCATTTTAATCTAAATAAGTTCCTTTAGTAAAGCTAGTAGAGATGTCAGTTTTTTATTAATCACGTCCGTTAATGACAGCAGCACACCAGATCCCGGAAATGGATAAAAACTCAAGAAATGATTGGAAAAAGCAGCTGGATTCTGTTTTTCTCTGTAAATTAGTATTTTATAGCAATGGATTGGCAGTGAGACTCATCTGCTACGGGTTTAATAGACTTACTGGATATTATAAATTATCCTCCACACTGTAGGAATTTCAAGTTTTTATATTCTCTATTAACATACCAGGAATTTGTCGCAAAGAATATATCTCTAAATTTTGCAAAACATTGACATTGGAATGGAGACGACTAGTGTTCTATTTTTGGATGAATCAAAATCAGAATTTTTACCTCTCGCTGAGAGGTATTGGAATCATGCTAAAAATCACATATCTAGATTTTAACGAATAAGCACGTTTCAAGGTCACTAGAATCCGATTTTAACATTTTTACAATGATGTGTGTGTGTGCGTGTGTGTGGTTGTGTGGATGTGTGTGTGTGTGTGTGTGTGTGTGTATGTATGTCTGGATGTTGGAGGGTAGATTCCTCAAAAACTATAAGACTTAAGACCTGTTTAACTATGAATTTCACAATCTGACATTCCTGGGAAGAGCTGAAAAGGTTTTGGTAACAATTGGACAGCCGGAAGTAGTAGTTTCTAAAAAAAACTCTTCTAAATATTATTTTTTGAAAATTTTTGGTATTAGGTACTAATTTTGAAGAACATAAAATTCTATATCTGATACATTTAAAATTTTTATTATATCTTCTATAAATTTAGAGATAAAGACGCTATAATATGTAGAATAACGGGATGTAATAAGTCGAGTAGGCTAAACTTCACTAAAGTAACCAGTTGATAAATTCAAATGTTTATAACATAATTTGTAAATGACAGATGTTAAAAGTTTCAGTTACATTCTGAAAGCTTTTTCTGGGAAGTACATTTAATCTTTCTTATGGTTTTATTAAATAAATATTTAAAATTATAGGTAACCTGCATATATCCATTAGAAATACCGCCAATCTTGTTAATGAAATGGAAGAATCTCTGACATTTAGGAACTTCCTTATACAATGAAAAATAGATATAATTAGAATTGTATGTGTGCAGAAGACATGTTCAATACAATAAGAAACAATATTTTGGTAAGGTTCTGTATTTTTTTTTTGTTATAAAACGACGGTTCGATAGCGAAGTGCAATACAATACTTATATAACATAAAATGGAAATGACGAGAGGTATTGTGCTGGCTACAACAGATTTTTTTCCTGATATCTTGATTGATATATGTATGTATGTACTCGTACGTATAATGATTATTGGCAATTTACTATTTTGTAAAGAATGGCGTGTTATCTTTAGTGTGAGTATAAATAATGCGATTTAAATGTTCCGATTAGAGTGCATCTGGTAATATATTGTTGTGATTATTTTATTTATATTTGTAATAAAGATAATCCAATGTGTAAATGTTGGAAAGCCGACAATATTTTTACCAATTAATATAATTTATTTGAAATCATTGCTAAAGTACCTTCACAAAAATCGTCAACAATAGCTCAGAAATCGGTACGAACGCTTAAACTTTAAGTGTTACTTAAATTGACAATATCGGATCGAAACAAAACGTCAAATGAGTAATATACCCAAATCATTCAAGCAGCCAATGCACGTCATTAATAAAAATTGAATAAAAGTAACTAGATGTGCGACGTCATGTACTGGTACGTTTGCAGAGGTTTTAGAATCTTTATGAAAAGAGTTATACAGATTGCAATCTGTATTATTGACATGGTCATGAACTGTCACATCTACAAAATAAATACTATATTTTCGTCACTGTCCATTTCTATTTAAATTATTTTATAATACTAACCTTATTTATACTTATGTATGCTGTCTAAAAGCAATAAAAAGTGAGCCGAATTTCAAAGAAATATACCAAATTCTTCTGATTGATTAGAAGTACTACCTTTCGCAGATTCACAGATTTTGTGTTTGCGTTAACGGTCACGTTGCGTCGTTGCGTTGTGTTTAACATTACTTTATTATAAATAGGTCTTTACAACGCACAAAAATGTTTCAAACACGATACAAATAATTTTCAAATAATAACTTTGACAGTATGAACATTCAAATTATCAATGTTGCCAACTATAGCAACAATTAAACGAATAATATGATGTTGATGTACATTATTTATATATTATTCATGTCATATACGATAAGTAATGAGCTCTACTATTCATCTTAATAATAATTATATAAGTCCATACGTTTTTTGACAGTTAAAAATGATTGAAATTTTATTTCATTTTTCACTATTAGTGATTTTAATGCATTAAGGTTTTTACACTAAGTGATGACGTGCATTGGCTGCTTGAATGATTTGGGTAATTAGTACTTAAGTTCAAGTATCTCGTTTGTGGTGCTTATACTTAAGTAAAATTTTTCACTACTAACAAAAAGCTGTTTAACTATTTTCTTGAAAAATAATTAAATATTATAGGAATTAAAATACAAGCAACTCCATAAAATCTCATTTAGTATAAATAGCTTTTCATGGTTTGCAATCTCTTCAATCGATCTATGAATAATTTCAGTCTGTTTCGCTTAAAGCATTATTTTTAATTTTACACTTGAATTATTTTCGCTTTTTCTTCAAGAAATAAATAAATATTTATATTACCACTAATTTTAACCCTTACAGGAATTACTAATCAGCAATTTTACGCCAAATAACTATAAGATTTTTTTACCGTAACGAATGAACAAAAAAATCATTACTAATATGTTAATTTATAATAATAATAATTAAAATTACCATATTTGTAGGTTATATTGTTTATTTTCACAGCTAATCAAAATCAAATAAACCATTTCCAAAGTGAGAAATGCATGAAAGCTATTTCTACATTTGCCTTTAACTACTTTTCTAACATGCAAACATGAGATTTACACATTTCATTTCAACTATTAACTTTGACGTACAATTTTCCTAGGTTAATTAATTTTCTTTTGGACTCGGTGTCATGATTTATTACGCAGTGCGTCTTATTTTGAGGAAGTGAAATGTTTCCTTGTGAAAGAGATTAAACGAGAAAGAAACACAAGATTGTAAGTAGACGAAATCTGCTGATGATCTATGATTTTCATTATGAGAAGGAATTGAATGCTACTGATATTTGATACTGTCCTGGTTTCTTTTTAAAGTTGAAATTCACAGTAGGAGGCTTAAAATCTAATTATTTTTGTAAAAAATCTGTTATTAATTGACAGGTACTATTATTTACAAGATAAAATGAATTTTTTTAGCTGTATTGATTTTCTTAACCTAAAATTTCGTGTCTACACTTTGTAACTGTTTTCTGGTACTTCCTACATTTTGAATTAAATTTTTTATGGTTTTTAAATACAGAGTGATAAAAAAAACTGATGCAGTTGACAATAACAAAAACTTACTTGAAATTGGTAACACTGATACAAAAATTTGAATACATACCTGGTATGTACTTGAAATTCGTAATATAGGGAATACAATGTAATTTTTTTTTTCATTTTGATGTAGTTTCTGACCTATTAATTTTAGAGAAAAGTTGTTCAGAATTAAAAACTACACAATATAATAAATAAAGTAAATAAATAAATATATCATCACGGCATATTACCCATTTCTGGGTGTGCCAGTATCTACAACACATGTAGACATCGGTAATGATGACGATATATTTTACCATGTGGGCACAGAAGCGACAGTCAGAAAGAGAAAATTAGAGAGAGAAATAGTATGCCAACAAATTTAAAGGGCTAATCGGATAAAATCGGATTGTTTGAATTGAATGAATTTGTAAAATTCAAGTATTTGTTTAATAAAAATATAATTACGTAATTATTTTATCTGATTTCTTTTTAATTCGTTAATAAAATCAAAATTTTTATAATTTTATGTTCTAATTTTTCTTTTCCCATTTAAAACTATTTAAATTTCGCGCGTAAATTTGCCAACAAATTCAAAGTTCAAGGTCATAAACGTAAAATCGCAGCAACAATGGTGTCGACGAGTGTCGCTTCTGTATAAATGTATTCTGTGGCGTGGACGCTTACCAGGCGTCACCTCACGGGCACTCATAGCTGGTGAGGAAAGTGCATCATAGGGGTCACTTTTGTGCCATTTAAAATTGAAAATATTTGGCGTCTGTCGGGATTGAACCCGGCTCCCCCGGGTTCGCAAGCAAACACTCAGGCACTCGGCCACGGGACCCCATAACTACACAATATGAGACTAAATTAATCACAATTTCTTTTTATTTTACGAAAAAACGCAATTTAAAATTCGCAATTTGTAGCATATTTCAGAGTGCCATTGAACAAATGATGTTTTATTTGTTTTTATTTGACATTTAACTTTTGACACATTATTATTATTATTATTATTATTATTATTATGATGATTATTATTATTACTAATTTCGAATGTTATAATAATATACAATTCATGAAGCAATTTGTACTTTATTTTTGTGTTTAATTATACTTTTAATAATTATCTATATAAAATTATTTATTCAATTTTGACGTTTTAACTCCATAGCAACAACTACAAAACATTTTAATTAAAAAATTTTAAATCACTCTCACAAAATTTTAACTCTCTCTGTAACAAAAAATAAATTTAAAAATAACATCAAGAACGAAAATAACACTCACCGCATTATTTATCACACATTATCAGCCCTTTTCATTATTTTTTACTGCACAAATGGCAGACAATATAGCATTTTAAATATATGAGTTGACGTCTATCAGCGACGATTGTCATGCTCAGCCTACTAACTGATCAGTTTTTTATTTTGTCAAAATCAAATATTATAATGGTTTTTATAATTATTTCGTCAAAATTGAATAAAATATTGTACAAACCACGTGAGCTAAGAATGTTTATCCACTCGAAGAAATTAACTCACTCGCCCTTATGGGCTTGTGAACTAAACTTTCTTCTCTTGAATAAACATTACCTTAGCTCACTAGGTGTGTAAATATCTATTATTGACAAGAGTAGAATTATGAGATCTGTCAAATAAAGAAATCTTTTTTACCTCTCGCTAAAGTATTGGAATCATACTAAAAATCACATGTACAGATTTTAATGAATAAGCACGTTTCAAGGTCACTAGAATCCAATTTTAACATTTTTACAATGATGTCTGGTGTGGATGTGTGTATGTGTGTGTGTGTCTGTGTATGGCTGGATGTTGGACGGACGATTCCTTAAAAACTATAAGGTATAAGACCTGTTTAACTATGAATTTCTCAATCTGACATTCATGGGAAGAGCTGAAAAGGTTTTGGTAACAATTGAACAACCGGAAGTAGTAGTTTTTAAAAGAAATTCTTCCAAATATTAATTTTTGAAAATTTTTGATATTACTAATTTTGAAGAACAAAATTCTACACCTGATACATTTAAATTTTTTATTATATCTTCTATAAATTTAGAGATAAAGACGCTATAATATATATAGAATATCGGGATATAACAAGTCGAGTAGGCGAAACTACACTAAGGAAACCAGTTGACAAATTCAAATGTTTATAACATAATTTGTAAATGACAGATTTCAGTGTCAAAAATCAACAGTTTTAGTGACATTTTGTTAGCTTTTTCTGGGAAGGACAGTTAATCTTTCTTATTGTTTTATTAATTAAATATTTGAAATTATAGGTTATATGCATACATATATCCATCAGAAATACCGCCAATCTGGTTAATGAATTGGAAGAATCTGTGACATTTCCTCATACAATGAAAAATAGATATAATTAGAATTATATGGTGTGCAGAAGACATGTTAAATACAATAAAAAACAATATTTGGGTAAAGTGTAAAGTGTGTAAAATTAATAATATAGAAAATATTGTTCCTATTTTTGAATAATAGGGTTAAGCATTTATATATTTCAATAAAATATTTGATATTTTCATTGAATTAAAAGATTAAACAACGGTAGTTTTTTAAATAATAAATAACATATACTTGTGTATGCTCTATATTCAGTAACATAAGAAAGAGAATAGCTTATTGTTTTTTTTATTATTAAGTGGTATTTATTTCACAATATGTTGACACTCTTCTTACAGAGGACAAAAAAGACCATTTATTCCAATTTATTTTAAAGATGTCGCAATTTTAAATTTTCATTTTATTGTGAAGAATACTTGAAAATAATGAATTTATGTTTTGTAGGAACATTATATTTAATATATCAATTTAAAACGTATTAAACTTTACTTAACCGAATTTGCTGTAACAGAAACAATTAATTTATTTTAGTAAAAATATAAATAGATCACTGTACAAGAATTTCAACAATTTACATTTCCCAACAAAGTTATTCAATTGTTTTGATGTCTTAACAACCGTTGAGTAAGAATGTCATGCATTTGAAACATCTGCGAGAACAAAAAACATGACATCATTTTGGAAACCTAAATTTACGGCCCTCAGATACAACACTTGAAGAAACCAGAAAAAACGCTCGAAAAAGAATAAGACGGATATTACTCATTTATTTCTGTAATTACAGATTGAGATATTTATGTCTCGTTTCCTTGATGGGAGCTTTGGTTTAAAATATTTATAATCTTTTCCTGGATATCGATCTTGTTTCGTGATGATGTGAATAATGTGGTCCTTACATAAACATTGCGTGTAATGAACTTTTTAAATATTTAGAAATGTACTTCCTACACACTTTTTTTTATTCTTCGGTTACAATGTTTTCGAAATAACATCCAGAAATATGTATCTGATAAATTCGGAAGAAGCAAGAAAATACAAAATGATGAGGCAGCATAAGTTACAAGATTTATAAAACTTAATTTCTTTTTTTAGGGCAGGTTTTTCAATATTTTGTTAATATTTTAATTAAGAGAAATAAACAAATATGAAACGAAAATAACTGTCAAATGACAGGTTTATCAATGCTATCAATAAAACGATTCAATATTGTTTACTTAACTAGAAATTAAATTTTTAACCAGAGATTGACAAACCGGCCCTAAGAGATCGTGCTAAAAATCGCATATCGAGATTTTAGGAAATAACCACGTTTTAAGGTCCCTAAATCCAATTTTAATATTTTCACGATTTTGTCTGTATGTATGTATGTATGTATGTATGTATGTATGTATGTATGTATGTATGTATGTATGTATATGTGTGTGTGTGTGTGTGTGTGTGTGTTTGTATGTGTCTATGGTTTTTTGTCTTTGCTCTACCTAAAATACCATCATTCAGAAAATTCTGTAACCTTGTATTTTGACCCTATTCTAATATGGAAAGAAACAATTAGATTTTTGTGTAACTTCAAAAAATACTATTAAATGCCATTTTTCGCATTTTATGTCATTATAAAAATTAAAGATTATTGAATTTTCTACAGGTATACATTAATACTGTTTCTATATATTTTACAGATAAATTTAAAATATAATAAGATAAACACAATTCCTTTGTTACACAGTTCATATTTCAAATGAATAATGGTGGTATTTCAAAAAGAAAATAGTAAACGAAGCAATAGTTAATGGAATGGTATATAATATAGTTTGCAGCATTAGTAAATACGTTGGTATGTATTTAAATTAATAAAAATTAAATAGCGGGAGGTTTTGTGTTGGCCACATCAGATTTTTTTTACAGATTAATTTTAAAAATATTTTTTTATAAATCCCAGGTCCTATGTTTTAAAGATAAACATAATTCCTTTGTTACATAGTTTATATTTCAAATCTATGTAACTGACAGATAAATGTCACTCACAAAAAGAAAACTACTCACTTCAAATTAATAACGGTGACATTTTTAAAAGAAAATAGTAAATAAAGTAATATTTATATGTAAATGAGTATAGTTTGCAGTATTAGTAAATATGTAGGTATAAATGAATAAAAATTAAATGGCGGGAGGTACATTTAATACAATTAAAAAAATCTGATGTGGCCAACACAAAACCTCCCGCTATTAAATTTTTATTAATTACATACCTACCTACGTATTTACTAACGCTGCAAACTGTTCCATTGCAGAAAATTATTGCTTTATTTACTATTTTCTTTTTTAAATGTCACTATTATTAATTTGAAGTGATAAGTTTTCTGACAGTGACATTTACTGTCAGTTACATTCATTTGAAAAATGAACTGTGTAACAAAGGAATAGTTTTTATCTTAGGCTTCGCGACTAATAAAAAAAATTATTTTTAAATTTATCTGTAAAATATATAGAAAAAGTATTAATGAATTCCTGTAGAAAATTCAATAATCTTTAATTTTCATAAGACATAAAATACGAAAAAATGGCATTTAATGGTATTTTTTGAAGAAAACCCATTATGAGCTTCAAGTAAAGTACCATTTCCGTTTATCCGATTTACACCAAAATCTAATGGCTTCTATTCCTATTAGAATAGGGTAAAAATACAAGGTTTCAGAATTTTCTGAATGATAGTATTTGAGTTAGAGTGCAAACAAAATTCGTACACATATACACACACACACACACACACACACACACACACACATACACACACACATACATACACACATATGCACATACAGACACCATCGTGAAAATGTTAAAAATGGATTCTAGGGACCTTAAAACGAGGTCATTTACTAAAATCTCGATATTAGATTTTTAGCACGATCCCTATACCTCCCTTACCAAGGGCAGCGGGAGGTAAAAAGTAATCAAACAGTACAAAAAATAATCTTTAATTTTTAATAATTATAACATAAATTTCAAATAATGATATTTCACTCCGGTTTGTTAAGAAAAACTGTACTTTTAGTAGATAAATTATGACAAATTCTAATTAGCTCATATTAAAAGAGGAACATATCAAAAAAATAAAATTATTGAAATTATAGTATTGGAGGTGAAAGAATTTTCACACATATGCGTACGCACACACACAGACATTTTCGTAAAAATAGTAAAATTGTATTCTATTTCAAATTTGAATTTTTACCAGACATTTCTGTTGTACACGAGTCAATAAATTGAGAATTACAATTGGAAATTTATTAATAATGATGCAGTTGCAATTTTACCATATCAACATAACATTGTTAAATCAAATATGTGATTAACCTTAACGATGCTTGTAAACAAAAAAAAAATATGAATAGCGCGTATTTTCACCTACAATCATATACTTAGGTTAAGCACGTTTTCAACCCAGATACATAATAATTCACATACATAAACCATTTAAAAATATTTTCGCTTGTTTAACAACGTTTGTTTAACTATCCTTCCTTATTACTTTCACATCAACATCAATCAAAAACAAATCCTAATCGTCAACAATGTTTCTCTCCGTCCGCATTCTAAGCCTCCTACGACCATGTTCGCATACTACTGCCGATGCGTCGCTGTTTCAGACAATGGGAAGCGTCCGCGACAGGTAAGACAACTCGACACTTTTATAAATTGTTCGTCGCCCACGTGAGTTTCATTCAATGGACAGCACACTTGATATTGTGAAATTAATTATGGTTTTCCGTTTGTATACAAGCACTCCTTGCAGTTATTCACACGTGATTTGTGTGTGAGGAAAGATTTTATTGCAGCGTCTATGTGGTTGTAATTCTTACTAATTTTTATAGACGTTTACGACTACAGAAATAATTAATAACTTTGATACTGTGTATACAATATAAATACAAACTAAAGTATGTAGATGAATTCCTTGTTTTATACTTTGCTGCATTTGTCTCTGGACGTCTGGACATCTCCTTCCCGGGTCGTAAGTAGAGATGCATTCGGGCCGAGCCGAGCCGGGCTTTGAGGTTTGGATCGACTCGGCCCGAAAATGAAAATTATCGGCCCGACTCGAAGATCGACTCGACAAAAAAATTAGCTAGCCCGGCTCGAAAATTGACTCGAAATCGGGCCGGGCCAACATTCCTAATGTTGATTTTTATGTTAAAGCTAAATATTTAACTTTTTTCGTGTCAAACTTATAAAAAACCTCTACATTCTTATAACTTTCAACATTAGTTAACATAAGTAGTTAAAAAAAGAGACCCTTCTAGTGTAAGTTTGTTATAAAAATTACAGACCTACGTGTATTTAACACTTTGTTTACCAAAGCCGTTCGAAAATTTAAACAACTTTTTCACAAATCTTATATAAAAAAAATATAATTTACATTTAAATAAGGATTTTTTATCAAACTTTGTTTCTGCTCAAAAATAGGACAAGAAATCATTATGGTAGGAACAAAAATCACTTTTATTTAAGTATACGAGTAATAACAATAATAATAGCAACATCACAATATAATTATTATGCTTTAATGAATAACCTTGAATTCTTGAAGTAAAATAATACATTTTTATTTATTAATATGTGAAGTGTGTTGTTATTAAATCATTTTGATCCTTTTTAACTTCATCCAGATTAAGGAAACTGTGCATTTGATGGAACTATAAGATTTTTTGGGCCGGCCCGAAAAGCTCGAATTTTCGGGCCGGGCCAAAATCAAAAGTCCGACTCGCCTCGATTTTTAAAAATGATTAGCCCGATTCGACCCGATAAAAAATATCTTCGGCCCGGCTCGATGATCGACTCGAAATCGAGGCGGGTTTCGGGCCGGGCCGGGCCAAAGCTCGAAATCGAGTGCATCTCTAGTCGTAAGAATAGTTATTTACATATCACGGTAGGGAAGTTCATCTTTTCATGACGAATACGAAGATTGTTAACCATAATGAGTCATGAAAATGGAATTCAATTACGTGATAAGTATTATTTTTACCTTCCGTCACCTTTAGGTAAGGAAGATATTGTCTTTGGTCAAAAAATTCGGTGGTGAGTTTTTAACTAATAAGCACGTTTTAGGGTCCCTACAATACGAATTTACTAGTTTTAAGATGATGTCTGTATGTCTGTATGTGTGTGTGCGCGCCCGTGTGTGTATGTGTGTGTGTGTGTGTGTGTGTGTGTGTGTGTATGTGTGTCCATGTGTGACAATTTTTTCTCCGACTAGAACTCCAATACTACAATTCTAAAAATTATAATTCTTTCGTATTCCTCTTCTGTACATCCATATGAAGAGTTGATTAGATTTTGGTTATAATTGATCCACCGAAAGTATCCTTATTTGAAGTTTTTAACAGTTTTTCTTAAAAAAAAACGCAGTTAAATATTATTTTTTGACATTTTGTTATTATATATATATCAAAGAAAATACTTTTCTCTATACGGTTTGATTATACATTTTCCTTCATATTCAATAGATGTAGAGTTAAAGCATTATAAAGAAATTAATTTCAAAAATTAGTCAGCTTTGCTATTTATCATGGAAACAGCTGATACATTCAAAAAATTCTAATTAGATGTCTGTTGTAAGTGCAAAACCAAATATGCAAGTGACATGCAGTGAAAGGCCAAAGAGAAGATGGAAGGACTGTATCGCAGAAGACTTGAGAAAGGAAGGTCTGTGTCAAGAAGATGTGTTGGACAGGAATGAGTGGAAGAGAAGAGGAAATAGCAACCCCTAATAAAAAAGAGAAAAGCTGAAGCAGAAAGAAGGAAGTGTCAAGTGCATTTTACTTAGTGTATGTTTATGTTATAATTTTATTGGATTTATAGAACCTTTTCAAATGAACTTCTGGTGTGGAATTTGAAAAAAATAGTATGTGTTCGTGTTCGATTTTACATGAAATTATATAGAAACTGTTCCAAGATCCTTTTGCTATGGAATTTGTACAAAATACATCGAATTGACGGAAGGTCTTGTGCTGGCCACAACAGATTTTTTTTTTTGAAATCGTATAAGAAATTCAAAATTACTGAATGGTACATATAATCAGTGTCAAAAACCAACAGTTTTAGTGACATTATGAAAGCTTTTTCTGGGAACTGGGAAATCTATCAGAAATACCGCCAATCTTATTAAGAATCACTGACATTTAGGAACTTCCTCGTACAATGAAAAATAGATATAATTATAATTGTATGTGTGCAGAAGACATGTTAAATACAATAAAGTACAATATTTGGGTAAAGTTCTGTAATTTTTTTTTGTTATAAAACGACGGTTCGGTAGCGAAGTGCAATACAATACTTTCATAAACATAAAATGGAAATGGCGAGAGGTCTTGTGCTGGCCACAACAGATTTTTTAGTAATAAAATTTGGCGTATAAAATTTTTCTCAAACTTTTGCTACATACGTTAATATTGCTAACAATACCATTGGAGATAATAAAACTCTATTCAATTTCATGTTTACCTGTTACAGCTACATATTCATAAACATATTACACGGCTCCTGATTATTATAGATACAGTTGTGGACTATTTGTTACATCTGATTCAGAATGCTCAAGAGCCGAATTTTGAATCAGATAACACTAACAGCGTATATTCGAGAATAACAGCTCGATATGAAGATTATTATGTTTAGTCGCGCTTGGTACAATGAGTGTTGAAAAGTTTAAAGAACTGAATGTGTATTTGGAGTTATCTGATGCCGATAAAACAGATAGCGTGCCGGTTTTGTAACATTTCAGCAAGGAATATTTAGTACAAAACAATTTATAAAAGACTAGCTGACAGCGGGAGAAATGATGGGTTCTCCATACAAATTTTCATCCCCTATTTCACCCCCTTGAAGTTTTATTTTCGCGACAAAAGGTAGCCTATGTCCTTGGTGAAGGATCTATCTTTATATCAAAATTCATTAAAATTGGTTCAGCGGTTTAGGCGTGAAAACTTAACAGACAGACAGAGTTACTTTCGCATTTATTATATTAAGTAGGGATTTTTGATTACAACAAAGAAAATTTAACAATGATATTTAAAAACGATTAATCACACCATTTTTTTACCTCTCGCTGAGAGGTATTGGATTCATGCTAAAATTCGCATATCCAGATTTTATTGTATAAGCACGATTTAAGGTTCCTTGAATCCGATTATAACATTTTTAAAATGATGTGTGTGTGTGTGTGTGTGTGTGTGTATGTGTGTATGTGTGTATGTGTGTATGTATGTCTGGATGTTGGAGGGACGAAAGTAGTAGTTTCTTATATATTCTTCTAAATATAATTTTTTGGAAATTTTTGTTATTACTAATATGGAAGAACCAAATTCTCCATCCAATACACTTAAATGTTTTATTATATCTTGTATAGATTTAGAGATAATGACACTATAATATACAGAGTAAGCTAATCGCAGAGGCTAAGGCACTAAGGAAACCATTTGACAAATTCCAATGTTTATAACATAATTTGTAAATGACACATGTCAGTGTCAAAAATCAACAGTTTTAGTGACATTCTGATAACTTTTACTGGGAAGTATATTTAATTTTTCTTATTGTTTTATTAATTAAATATTTGAAATTATAGGTAAAATTGTGGTAAAATGCATATATCCATCAGAAATACCGCCAACCTGGTTAATGAATTGGATAGAATCTCTGACATTTAGAAATTTCTTCATACAATGGAAAATAGATATAATTAGAATTATATGTGTGCAGAAGTATATAATAAAAAAACAATATTTGGGTAAAGTTCTGTAATTTTTTGTTATAAAACGACGGTTCGATGGCCACAACAGATTTTTTAAATAATTGTTACTATATCAGTATGTTGTAAAAATAAGAATTGTCGTTAAGCCGAATTGAAACATGCCGAAATATCTACTCTGCATTAGAATTTTGTGCCTGGCAGGGTCTCCGAATATCGTATCTTCGTATCCAGCTAGGAAGACATGATGACGACTAATATTGCTATGTAAAACAGACATGCAATCGTAAATTTGCATAAATAACAGTTGTCCGTAAATTATATAGACGTAATTAAGTATTAATTGAATGTACATTAACTCTGCCAGTTATTCATCTGATATGGAATTGAAATACTTGATAAATAAGTAAATACATATATCATATTTTTTCATTTTCAGTATGCTGTTGCTGTTCTATATTTAAAACTAATCATTAACATGATTTATTTATATTTAATACGTAAATGTGATAAAATATCCATAATTCAAATTCAGAAGGACAATGTAATAAAGTAAACATGTCGATAGGTAAATAGATTAATAACTATTGATTCAGGCAAATTAAGCCAAAAAAAGGGTTATACAATAAATATGTACTTTGCAAATAAAAGTTCATAATATTTTTTATGCACGGACGTATCATAATTTGACAATTATACTCGAATTTCGTTGACATAAACGTCATTTTATAGCCCGCGGGCCTCATTATAGCCCGCCGGGCTATAATGAAACGTCGAACCAAGTTATAACCTACAATATAAACAATTTAAACAGACAACATGAAAAGTTTTTATTACAAATCGAATTTTTTTATATTCTTTAATGAATGCACGGAGATACACAAAATAAAACTCAAATGACATAACTAATAAACAAACAATAAACTGTTGTTCTCCACTTTCATAGCAACACTAGATACTGGATGTACGAGGACAAATTCTTTTCGCTACAATTTTTTGAAAATTTTCATCCGTGCATAAAGTTTTGTATGTACCACGAGCGTAACTTGCTTTTATGGCCTTTGACGTGTTTTTATCCCTCGGCTTACGCCTCGGGCTCAAAATCCCGCCGCAGGCCATAAAAGCCTCCTTACGCTCTTAATACATAAATAACTATTTTACGTCTGTTAAAAAAAGTACACTTTTTTGCATTAAAATGGATTTATAAAGTTTGTCTTCTTTTAACACAAGTCTGAACGATATTACTTGGCGAGCTGAAGTAATAATAATAATATAACCTTTTAGTTTTTATACCGTATTTTTTTTTAAACCGAACATTAGCTTTTTCTTTTTTCAACAATGGATTCGACAAGCAAGTGTAGTCTGGACGATACTACTTGGCGAGCTGAAGTAATAAAGGATTTCTCTGTGGTTACGGTAAAGGTATAAAAACCATAGGCGCGCCGGAAAAAAAATCAATTTAATAAATGTACAAACAGTACAGAAAATAATAATTTATTTATTACATTAAAAAATAAAATAATACAATAATGTCAAGTACGAAATAAAAAAAATAAAATACATAATATGTACACTATATAAATACAGGATGTTTCTAAAGTTATGGATCAAAATTTAATGGATGACAATATAGCCAAAAGTAAGTCAAAAAGCATTAATCCGCAAAGTTCAAATTAGTTAAAAATCAGCTGATTGTCATATTTTGAGTAATTTTTGGACATACGAGAACAAAATTACATAGAGGGGTTGGAAAAGAACCGTTTAATCTTAATCTACCTACAGTTATTTTCTCATTAATTTTTGAAGTTTTAAGCTTCTTCTACTTTAATACCTGTTAGCTGGAAGATGGGTATTGATATTATTTATATAATAATTACATTGCATAATTTATATATTGGTCAGTTTTAAAGGCCCCTAGTTCTTGCAGATATTATTACCAGATTTACTATCTATGGGGTGAGTTCTACTATATGTCAAGCGTTGTACACTTACTTACATAACACCCTGTATACGAGGAAAACAATTTGAGAACATTGATTATTAAAAAACATCAATTTTCTCCAATACTGCAGCAAAAACAATTTGTAATCTTATTTAGAACAAGCTAACAAAAAGTAGATTAAGGCATCTTCCACTTCATTCACTGAGTTGCACAACAAAAGTCATATTGCCCCAAAAAAACTGCTACACATAATTAATCATATCAAATGTCTCGCATATAAATATCTGTAACACTTATCTCAATTATATTCCTAGCAGAAATTCCCATGTTCCATAAACGAGAAGCGATACTTGTTAATTGTTTATGCTTCCTAAAACATCTGCCAATCAATTAAACAAACTCCACGCCTGCAAACATTCGAGAAACGCGTAAACAACTGCATTAACGCAGGCTCTAATGCAAGGGTACTTCATGGTGACGTTTAGGTTAGGTTCATTGTTCATTTATAAAATACGAAACAGGGACGGTTTCACAAAAAAAAAGTAAACCTGTAGCTTAAACTGCAAAGTGCCACTTTTAAGACAATTATAACCAAAATCTAAGCAGACCTTTTTACTAATACAAAAATACGAAAATTGCTCACTTTGTTACACTTTTATATGAGACTGTTAAAATTAACTTCGGTCCAATGGAGGGTTATACTTTTGACGTCACACGCAAGAAAATCTGTTGTGGCCAGCACAATACCTCTCGTCAATTTCATATTGGATAAAAGTATTGTATTTAGCATTTCTGGTACACACAAAAAGTTCTAATTACATCTATTCTTTATTTTTCAATTCATTCTATGAACAAGTTTCCTCCTACTCTTCTAAATGTTCGAGATTCTTCCAATTCATTAACGAGATTGGCGGTATTTCTGAAGGGTATATGATGAAATATATGTATAGCAGGCGTGTGTTTAGTTGACACTGGTACTATACATACTTTGGCTTATATATGAATGCCCTTTCTTTTTATACCAATTTTAGATGTTGACAGAGTCTTTTCCTCGTTGTAACAATAACATGTCATAATAAATTACTATTACATCTCGACTTGTCAAGTACAAATTTTAGGTTTTCCGCATTCAAGGACAGTGTCAATTTAACGTGCCGCAGCTATATCTATAATTTTAAATATTTAATTAATGATAAAATAAGAAATATTAAATGTACTTGCCCGGAAAAGCCTTCAGTAATGTCTGGATTTTATTTTTTCAACTGTTTTCCATGGGCTATTTGATTCATTATACAATGGGTTATTTCATATATTTATAATTCTTTTTCTCCCAATCTAAAGAAGATATAATAAAAATGTTCAATGTATTGGATAGAGAATTTTACATTCTTTAATATTTGTAATAACATAAATTTCCAAAAAGAGAATAATTAGAAGATTTTTTTCAGAAACTACTACTTCCAGTTATCCAATCCAATTATTACCAAAACCTTTCCAACTCTTCCCATTCCCATTAATGTCAGATTAAAAAATACATAGTTAAATTGGTCTTTGGTTTTATAGAATTTGAGAAGCCGTCCTTCCAACATCCCCCCCCCACACACACACACACACACTCACACACACACACACACACATACACACACACACACACAAACATCATCATAAAAATGTCAAATCGGATTCTAGTTACCTTACATCTTAGGGAGAGGTAAAATAGAGAGAGTTGATGCAAAAGTTGAGATGGAAGATCATAATTCAAACAAACCATCGCCATTTTTAAAGTTCTGTCTTCTGTCTCTTGTGTTTTCATATTTGAGTTCTACATTGGGGAAGTTTAGCGATTTTTTTTATTCTTTTACTCCATGGGAAATGACTTGAAAAATTATGTAACATGTTTTATTTTTTCAAAAATGCCCAGATTTTCCGGAAAAGCCGATTTTAAGCTGTGATGACGTCGGTAGAGGCTTGGTACAACGTATGTCTCTTATTCACTGACGCACGCGGTTGCGGTTACCAGTCACTTTAGACTGAGGTGTTGTTCGACCTACGTTCAAGTGGTTCGCTTTCACCGTTCTGTCTGAATTTGCGCATAACTGACTCGTGACGTACTTAGAGTTTACCCAAAAAATATTAATTATAAATAAATGGAGTAATAATTTTAATTTTTAATTCCAATTTTAGCAGTCATTTGTGTTATATTTGTGAGAAAATAGTATGTTATGTAGAATTTTTACCGTGCTAAACTTCCCTATTATATATGTCTTCGGATGGCTGTGGAAGTACAAAATATGTCTCAGTATAACCTTCAGGTTTTCAAAATAACAATCAATCTTTGAGTAAGTAAGTATTTAGTGGTGGACCACACATATTACAAAATAAATGGTTTGAAAATGAAGAAAACTTGATGGACCCAAATATGTGAAACCGGCCCTGTTATAAGTGTCAATTTTTTCAACAAGGCGTCATGATGATAAGATAGTTGGTGTCAAAGGCCCCGAACTAAAGCCATATGGCATCAATTCCATGTTTTATACCAATGAATTAGGTTAATATTTCCGTATTGTTATTCACGCATAAATTGATTGATAATTAGTTACATTTTCAACTTTTTTCAATGGAACAATTAATAATTCATTTGTATTTCCGACAAAGATTAATTAATTTATTGCGTTTAAATAGATGCATTAAGTAATGTGTGCTCTATATTTTCTTGGAATTATTTTCCACAAATTTTCCGGCTTCTGAAATACGAAGCCTACTATTAAATTAAGTAGATCATAAATTATAAAACATAAACATTATAAAAAAATCTGTTGTGGCCAGCACAAGACCTTCCGTTAATTTGATGTATTTTGTACAAATTCCATACAAAAAGTTATTTGGAAAATATTCTATAAATCCAATAAAATTATCACATGAATATATATTATGCATACTCATATATAAATACTCTACAAATGCGTACATTTAAGTAACAGTTTCTTTACAATCAAATAATATTACTACCAAGTTTATATCTCTACCCATTTTTGAATTATTGCCCCAAAAGTCAATAGATTTAGATAAAAACCTCAAAATTTTCAAAAAATCTAATTTTTATGTATCTAGATACTTCTTAGTGCGCTAATTCCAAATTTTGAAACCGCAGGTTGATATCTCTTTTCGTTCTCGAGATATTTAGATTTAAAGTTTTGCTCAAAACTGCCCATTTTTGGGCAATAACCCAAAAATGGGTCGAGATATGAATTTGGCGACAACACCATTCGATTCTACGGGCAAAATTGCATTAGTGCTCAAATTTTCAGAATTTTTGAACACCGCATACAATCTCTAAAGCAAAATAACTGAAAATGGCCAAAAATCGCAAAAATCTAAGGTGTACCCCTTACGATTTTTTCAGATTTTGGCCATTTTTAGTGGGTTTTAAACTTTTATTCATAAAAAATGAACCAGTTGGACAAAAATTATGAAAATTGCGATACTTATGTATTTTTGTCCGTAGAATCGAATGGTGATGTCGTCAAATTCATATCGCGACCCATTTTTGGGTTCATACCTAAAAATGGGCAGTTTTGAGCAAAACTTTGAATCTAAATATCTCGAGAACGAAACGAGATATCGACCTGCGGTTTCAAAATTTGGAATCAGCGTATTGAGTATCTAGATATATAAAATTAGATTTTTGAAAATTTTGAAGTTTTTATCTAAATATGGGGTGTATTGACTTTTGGGGCAATAAATAAAAAATAAGCTCCGGTCTCAACAAAGAGATTGGGAAAACTTAATACAGGAAATGAGATTATGGGACGAAAGCATGTTTTTAACAACACACCTTTATCCATAAATCAATTTGACATCCTACTTTCGTTGATAGGACCAAAAATTAAAAAAAATATGCATTCCGATTAACTACTTCACCTGGGGCAAGATTGGTATTAGGTAACTTTGAATTAATTTGAATTAATTTTTTTTATATATGTTCGGGTTCGATCCCGACTGACGCCAAATATTTCCAATTTTAAATGGCACAAAAGTGATCCCTGTGATGCACTCTCCACACCAGCTATGAGCGCCCACACGGTAAAATATATCGTCATCATTACCGATGTCTACATGTGTTGTAGATACTGGCACACCCAGAAATGGGTAATATGCCGTAATGATATATTTATTTATTTATTTATATATTTAATAATAAATAAATGTTGCTAATAATTATTATTAGTATTATTTTTGTAAGGTTCTAATTTTTGCAAATAGATGTCCGAACCATCGTTAGCGTTACGCTTACCCATTAAATTCGTCGCAGCGAATGGATATTTGACTATTATCTTAAGTAAAAGCATTGTGCATTAAAGTTATAATTTACGCATTATCATAATAAATTAAAACAGTAGCTGTGAATGAACCTTTATTGTCGTACACTAGACTTCAAGAGCCTTAAAAAAAAAACGCATATCGATTGGTCAGAAGAGCGAGGAGGCCAAAGGACGTCGCCAAAACGCGACATTACGCGGCTTGGAAACTTTCTGCGGACTGTAGCGTGCATCTCTGGAAATGGCCGCCATCTTTTGGATATTATAGACTTCATATCCTACTACATATTTTGGCGTGTTACTTTGTTTTTTTTTTTTTTAATAAATACCCTGTAGAATGTCTTCTTTTTATAAAACGTTAACTACTTCTTTAATTGTCATTTAAAACAATTGAAGCTTGAAGCATCGGTAATGTCAATATTTTGATGTTTTTTTTTTTTTTTTTTTCTTATAACTAGCTGTTAATTCAGGAGACGATTTAACCAGAGATGAAAATAACGGGCTTTAAAATATGTATTTTATAGACCGGAAGTATACTCATTTAATTAAATATATCGTACGATCTAGTTAATCTGTCTAAAATATCTTCGTATGCATTTCCGAGAAACAGATCATTAGTTCTGCGCATGCAACTATTTGGACAGGAGTCAACTAGGATTCTCTCTTTTATTTGCGCTAATCATTAGTCGATAAATCAACCCTATTTTACCGTTTGTTGTTAGGAAACGAAAACTATTTTCGAATATATTGCAACATTTGATTTAAAATGTAGAAATTATATTTATAAAATTAGATGTAGATACATATGCGTTCTTAAAATATAACATCCAGAAGGTATCGTCGTTGTCGTTATAGTGTCATTTTGTACCAGTTGTATTTTGCTCAAGTATATATCGATATATCTTTTCTCTGTTTCTCATATATTCTAGCACGCATATTGATGCTAGAGAGCTTTATTCTTAAACGATTTTTGGTAACATTTTGTTATTTGGGATTCGGATCGGTATGACTGCACTGAATATCTTAGCAACGGACCCGTGCAACGGACAAAATAAAAATTCAAATCATTGTTACCAACCTAATTATTGTGATACTGTTTTACCTTATCAATTCAGTAGATGGCGCTCATATCAGCGTCAGTTATAAACAGACGAAAATAAAGTCACTAGATATATGTATAAAGTACCGCAATTCATTGTGCCAATGTGTTAGAGAGAGAAGAACGTTTTTTAGACACAATATGGCGGAATCAGGCCAATCAGGGTCACATCAGGATCTAGTTGTAGTTGGCTGTGCCTATAAAAGTCACTATATCTGGGGACTTTAGTGTCAATCCTGTCATCATGTCAAACGATCTGAAGAAAATTAACCTTAATTGTATTTCTTTTTTATTTTCTTTATAATTTTGATCAGTTATGTTTTTTACTTATATGTACGCATATTATAAAAATTATGAATATAAAATCAATATTAATTATTTGCCTTCATAGATTTATTTCACTGCCGATTATTATTTTTGTAATAACGCACTCGTTTCAAGATAATCCATTTTAAATTTAGCGCCAAAGCTCGACACAATATGGCGGCCAATTGCGGTACTTTATATATCTAGTGACTTTAGACGAAAATTAAAAATAGCAGTATTCAACTACTGTCCTTTAAATTATTAAAAATCTGTTGTGGTCAGCACAATACCTCTCGCCATTACTTCTGATGACGCTGCAACTGGCGCATTTGTACAATAAAGTAAAAATACACTGTGTTAAAAAGTTTACATGAGCATGTAAAACGGATTATAATATGATCTGCGGGTTCCCTTCTTAAATTCAAAAATCCAATTTTATTTAAAATTTTCCGTTCGCAGTTATAAATACTTCATTCTAGTAGTATATTCAACAAAATATCTAGTATTATGTGAGATCCTTAAAAAAATGCAGAATCTCTCACTGTTTCTGTACATTGCGTACAGCGTTTGCTACACGCTATACATATAGATTTAGTTTTCAAATTATTGCTAATAAATAGAACAAAATATTACCTCAATAATACAATTTACTGTAAGCACAATAAGTCAATAAATTAACTACAAGCTCTTAAATTTGACATGATAGAGCCTTTGACATTTTGTCAATGAACAGCGAAACAAACAAAAGAAATAAAAACAAACAAAATAAAAAAAACAATACAAGTTGAAAAGTATTTATAATGTGGATATATAATATTTAGTAATGTACATGTTCAGAATTACCAATATTAAAAAAATATAATCAAACGTCATTTTGCAAAAAATAATTAAATTTTACTTAATAATAATATTTCCAAATCTAATTATTTCTATTAAAGGTTTTAAATACATAATAATAATAATAGTAATAATAATAATAATAATAATAATAATAACAACCAATAAAATCCGTTAATAAAATATATTTAAAAATATATAGAAAATTTCAGAAATCCCTAAACGATGACGTAAACCGCTTGATTGGATGGATAGCCCATAATAGGTTCCTCCACTCTAATTTTTTTATTATTTTAAATGAAAGTTTGTTTAATTTTGAAGCAATTTGTAGTATTAAAAAGTCATAATTGTTTTTAGTTCAACTGCATTTGATTTTTAAAGAAACCTATAGCTATCTTTTTCGCATCACGAGTTTCTGTAGTAGGCTGCGCGAGAAAGATAGCAATCGTTGTGACGTAGGTGTATAGATGCTTAAAATCACTAATATTTCAAAAGCTAACAATTTTTAAAAAACTTTTATCGTCTCAATCATGTTTTTATCTTATCTACTTTCAATATAAATAACTTTTTTTCTGTTATGGAGGAGGACCCTATTGGAATTCCTTGGGAGTATAAAATATGTTAAATACAATATCTACCTACTTGTATAGTCTAAAATGGAAACAGAGAGAGGTATTGTGCTGAACAGATTTTTCGTAAAAGAATCCCTTAATGACATTATTGATTCTACATTACATGATTGTATGGTACATTTATAACAGTATCCATACGTATCCAATAATTCATGTTTGCATATTTTATAGATCATTACTAACCTATATCTGAAACATTTACTGTTTGAATGATAGTGGACACACATAACTTTGGAGATGAAAGCGCTTAAATTCGTCGATATCCGGTCAAAGAAGGCCGGCGGATTAATTTTAGCTGCAGTGAAACGTCCGAGCATAAAACAATATTTAATATCGCCATGTGACCGGTTGTTTGTTCGCGATGCGCACTTGTCCAGCATGGGCAGCCTTCTTTGATGTGCAATCATTATCGTCCACGCTCTGAAACATCCACATTCACAGCCGCCATTATCTTTGCTACAAGTTATGTGTTCCAGGGATAATTAGTGTCAACGCGCTGAAATATACACCAGAAATAAACGAGGGGTTTTAAGGAACTGACAGATTTTAAAGATTTTATGAAGCCGTAAATCAAAAAGTACACTACCACGAAGAGTACAATAGCCGTGATTTTACCTCCCGTAAGGGAGGTATAGGGGTCGTGCTAAAAATCGCATGTAGAGATTTTTGTGAATAACCACGTTTTGATGTCCCTAGAATCCGACTTTAACATTTTTACAATGATGTCTGCGAATATATACAGTGTGTCCCATTTAGAGGTGCCACCATTGCGATCTCGAGAACTATAAGAGATACGATGTCGGTTAAATGGAACTTTTTGTACGCCTTTGGGAGACCATCTCAGATGTACTTTTATTTTTCCAAAAATTCTCATAGGGCACTAGATAATGACGAAAAACTGAATATTGTTGATTTTTTCTATTTCAAATAACTTCTAAACTATTAGTAATTGAGAAAAACTTTTCAAATATAAAAGATATTTTTATTAGCTAACCAATGGCGTACGAAATAAATTTTTATATCTGTAAATTTTCGAGATATAACACAAACTTATATTTTTTAAATGGAACCCATAACTGATTTTAGTTTCAAAAAAATCATTATTTTTTTCTCTTTTCAACGATGTAAGTGTTATTATGTTTTATATTTGTTTTGCCTTCAAAATTATTATTTTTTCCTTATTTTGTATTAAATTTATAATTATTTTGAAAATATTGGTAGATTTCTATTTAAAAATACTCCTTGTATTTAAATAATTTATTTCATTAGAAAATTTTGCTCAAAACTCGTATCAAACTAATTTTTATAATATTTTGTATCTGGTCGCCCTTGGCACATTATAGTGTAATTTGTAAATATGAGTCTAGAATGAAAATATTAAGTATTAAAGGCATAAAAGAAATTAATTCGATCAAATACAATATAATTAATAAAAATAGTAATGTTTTTTTGGAAAATAATAAGAAAGTTCAGGAAAATAAAGAGAAATATTAAATTTTAGGAGCAAAACAAATATAAAACATAATAACCCTTACATCATTGAAAAGAAAAAAAATAGTTATTTTTTTGAGACTAAAATCAGATATGGGTTCCATTTAAAAAAATATAAGTTTGTGTTATATCTTGAAAATTTACGGATATAAAAATTTATGTCGTACGCCACTGGTTAGTTAATAAAAATATCTATCTTTTTTATTTGAAACGTTTTTCTCAATTACTAGTAGTTTAGAAGTTATTTGAAAAAGAAAAAATCAACAATATTCAGTTTTTCGTCATTATCTAGTGCCCTATGATATTTTTTGGAAAAACAAAAGCACATCTGAGATGGCTTCCCAAAGACGCACAAAAAGTTCCATTTAACCGACATCGTATCTCTTATAGTTCTCGAGATCCCAATGGTGGCACCTCTAAATGGGACACATTGTATATATATGTGTGTGTGTGTATGTGTGTGTGTGTGTGTGTGTGTGTGTGTGTGTGTGTGTGTGTGTCTGTCTGGATGTTGGAAGGACGATTCCTCAAAAACTATAATACTTAAGACCTATTTAACTACGTATTCCTCATTCTGACATTAACTGGAAGAGCTGAAAAGGTTTTTATAACAGATGGACAACCGGAAGTAGTAGTTTCTTAAAAAAAAACTTGTAAATATTACTTTTAGAAATCTTTTGTTATTACAAATATTGAAGGGGGTCCCGTGGCTGTGTCCCAGAGTGTCTGGTCGCGAACCTGGAGAACCGGGTTCGATCCCGACCGACCAAATATTTCAAATTTTAAATGGCACAAAAGTGACCCCTGTGGTACCTCTCCACGCCAGTAATGGGTGCCCGTGAGGTGACGCCTGGTAAGTGACCGCACGGTACAAATATGTCATCATTATTACCGATATCTGCAATAAAGCAGATTGTGGCACACTCAGAAATGGGTAATATGCCGTGATGATATATTTATTTATTTAATTTTGATAATTTTGACAACTTGACTTTTGAATTGAATAACGATCAGACATACGTTTCTCTCTTCATAGCCTACTCCGAATTGGGATTTTTTTTGAACACGCTGTATACCGTGAATATTTTTTAACGTGAAACATTGGGTTTGTCATATCCATGGTTACGATTTGACATTTGATTGACAGCATTGTATTTGCCCGTTCCATTTATAATGAAACATAGGGAACGAATTTGACATTTGAAAAGACGTCAATAGAGGTTAATTTTGTTTAAATAATTATACCTGCATTCTAAATTAAAATTAGTTGTAGAAAAAATATAGTGCGCACCTTGTGCCCGAGTGGTTTTCTGACTCGGCTAAATTTCTTACAATATTTAAATATAATACTTCTGTCAAATTCATTCCCAATGTGTCATTTTAAATGTGACAGACAAATACATTGCTGTCAATCAAATGTCAAATCATAACTTATAAGAAAATTCAACGGTTATCTGTCATATTGACAAGATGTCATTAGACGTTAATTTTGTTTAAATAATTATACCTGTTTTCTAAAAATTAAATTTAGATGTAGAAAAAATACTGTGTGTACCTTGTGCCCGAGTGGTTTTCTGACTCGGCTAAATTTCTTACAATATTTAAATATAATACTTCTGACAAATTCATTTCCCATGTGTCATTTTAAATGAGACAGACAAATATATTGCTGTCAATCAAATGTCAAATCATAATTTATAGGGAAATTCAAGGGTTATCTGTCATATTGACAAGATGTCATTAGAGGTTAATATTATTTAAATAATTATCCTGTTTTCTAAAAATTAAATTTAGATGTAAAAAATACTGTGTGTACCTTGTGCCCGAAATATATTTAGTACTCTCGAGTGGTTTTCTGACTCCGCTAAATTTCTTACAATATTTAAATATTATACTTCTGACAGATTCGTTCCCTATGTTTCATTTTAAAAGGAACGGGCAAATACATTGCTGTCAATCAAATATCAAGTCGTAACTATGGATATGATAAACTCAATGTTTCACGTTAAAAAATACTCACGGTATGTTTAGTGCTCTCGAGTGGTTTTCTGACTTCGATAAATTTCTTACAATATTTAAATATAATACTTCTGTCAGATTCGTTCCCTATGTTTCATTTTAAAAGGAACGGGCAAATACATTGCTGTCAATCAAATATCAAGTCGTAACCATGGATATGACAAACCCAATGTTTCACGTTAAAAAATACTCACGGTATATATATGCATGCATTTATATTTTGTTATTTTAAGTTAACACATTTTCTCTTTTCAAGAAGGTACCTACTCTTCTGAAAAGTGATCCCGGCATTTATAGCACTTATCGAAAGCATTTAGATGAAGAAATCTTCAACTGCTGATTGCACAACTTTAAAAACGGTGTTCGCAACACTTTAAGAAATAAAGCATGTTGACTTGATGGATTATATTCATCTATTATTCGGCATCTATCTCTGTGACATCAGCATTCCTTTCTGCTTTCAAATATGCCAACACATATTTCAAATGGCTGACAAATTATTGACAAACTTTTTGAATACATTACCCTACATCTTATAAATGATAAATGTAATCATTTATAATTCTACAAAGAATACGTGTCATTAGCAAGCTTCATAGATTTGGGAGTGGCGTCTTCATTTTACGAAGGGCACGATAGACAGAGACATATTATTTAATAAAGTCATTGGCTGGTAGCACAAGCCTTGTTTTAACTAAAACACTGTTTTAAGAAATGTCAAATTTCATTATTTAATAACAAAAATAAATAACATCAAATATATTAAAATATGATTTTGAAGCAGCACATAGTTTGTATTCAATCAAATATTTTTTAAAAAATCGTTCTTCACACATAAGGGTGAAATTAAACATTGAAATTTGAATTTGACATTTCTTAAAAGAGCGTTTTAGTTAGAACAGGGCTTGTGCTACCAGCCATTATTATTTTTATCTCTCGCTAAGAGAGGTATTGGATTCATGCTAAAAATCACACATCCAGATTTTAGTAACTAAGCACGTTTTAAGATCTTTAGAATCCGATTTTAACACTTTACCAATGATGTGTGTGTTTCTGTGTGTGTGTGTGTGTGTGTGTGTGTGTGTGTGTGTGTGTGTGTGTGTGTGTGTGTGTGTGTGTGTGTGTGTGTGTGTGTGTGTGTGTGTGTGTGTGTGTGTGTGTGTGTGTGTGTGTGACTAAAGACAAATTTAACTACATATTCTTTAATCTGACATTAATGGGAAGAGCTGAAAAGGTTTTGGTAATAATTGGACAACCGGAAGTAGTAGTTTCTTAAAAAATCTTTTAAATATTATTTTTTTGAAATTTATCTTATTACAAATATTAAAGAATATAAAATTCTCTATCCAATACATTGAACATTTTTATTAAGTCTTCTATTAGAAATTAGAAATTAGAAATATATAAAATAATTAATTGTATAATGAATCAATCAGCCTATGGAAACCAGTAAAAAATTAAAATGTTTGTAATTGACATAAATGCTAGTGTCAAAAATACAGACATTACTGAAGACTTTTCTGGGAAGTACATTTAATATTTCTTATTTTATCATTAATTAAATATTTAAAATTATAGATAGGTATAGAATTCGTATACATGGACAAGTCGAAATGTAATAGTAATATAATATGCTGTTGTTATAACGAGAAAAAGGCTCAGTATCAGTGTCAACTAAACACGCGCTTACTGTACATATAAAACATCATATACCCTTCAGAAATACCGCCAATCTCATCAATGAATTGGAAGAATCTCGAACATTTAGAAGAGTAGGAGAAAACTTGTTCATAGAATGAATTGAAAAATACAGAACAGATGTAATTAGATTTTTTTGTGTATATTAGAAATGTTAAATACAATACTTATATAGCCTAATATAAACATGGCGAGATATTTTTTTTTCTCTTGTCATCTTTAAGGATAATAAACGACAGTGTGGTGCATCTTTTGCGTATGATTATTTCTGTGAAATGTAAATATAGAGTTGACAGTTAGTACTCGACAATAAAATTGGAGTTAGAGGAGTAAACTTCTGCCAAAAAGTGTGTATGATTGTATCATGATATTTTGACAAGGAAGTCTTGGAAAAGTGGGCCGTCGGCCGCTATTTCTATCTGTCTACTACTACATGTTGCACCACAAACCGAGACGATGCACATGGGTGCATATGAGCAAACTCTACTCTACTAGAGACAAGCTATATAATATAATCAAATGGGTTATAAAATAATCTTGGTGGTTCAAATTATAGAAAATAATGAGGATAATAGAAGAATAGTTATTTATAAACTTACATGTCATTACAAATAGGGAATTTAGTTGCCGAGGCCGTAAGGCCAAGGAAAATAAATCATATCAGTAATAAATTAGAAAAATCGAAAATTTGTGAAAATAAAAAGAATATTTTATTTTTACCTCTCGCTAAGAGAGGTATTGGAATAATGCTAAAAATCACATATCCAGATTTTAATGAATAAACACGTTTCAAGGTCACTAGAATCCGATTTTAACATTTTTACAATGATGTCTGTGTGTGTATGTGTGTGTGGATGTGTGTGTGTGTATGGCTGGATGTTGGACGGACGATTCCTCAAAAACTATAAGATATAAGACCTGTTTAACTATGAATTCCTCAATCTGACATTCCTGGGAAGAGCTGAAAAGGTTTTGGTAACAATTGAACAACCGGAAGTAGTAGTTATTAAAAGAAATTCTTCCAAATATTAATTTTTGTAAATTTTTGATATTACTAATTTTGAAGAACAAAATTCTACACCTGATACATTTAAATTTTTTATTATATCTTCTATAAATTTAGAGATAAAGACACTATAATATATAGAATATCGGGATATAACAAGTCGAGTAGGCGAAACTACACTAAGGAAACCAGTTGACAAATTCAAATGTTATAACATAATTTGTAAATGACAATTTCAGTGTCAAATTCAACAGTTTTAGTGGCATTTTGATAGCTTTTTCTGGGAAGTACACTTAATCTTTCTTGTTGTTTTATTAATTAAATATTTGAAATTATAGGTTTTATGCATATATCCATCTTATCAAATGTCAAATTCATTCCCTATGTTTCATTTTAAATGGAACGGGGCAAATACATTTCTGTCAATCAAATGTCAAGTCGTAACCATGGATATGACAAACCCAATGTTTCACGTTAAAAAATACTCACGGTACCTATACAGGGAATTTATTTTAACATGCAACATTTGGTCAATCACTTCCATGGTTACTCACTATTGTCAAAAAATGACAGCAATGTAATATTTGTTCATTTTAAAATGCAACATACAAAATTTCTAGTTTTGTATTATCAAAACTAATTTCCAATAAATTAGCCTACATACGATTAACAAAAAAAATCAAAACATGAATGTTGCACACCTTAATAAACTTTAGCTTACAAAAATTCATAACTTCATGTAATAAATGTTAAGAAAATACCCCATTCACATTAAGGCAATATCCTAGTCGGTCGTAATAAGAATTGATACCATTTGTGATGTGTTCTGGAGGTATCTCCTGTGCTGCAATACTATTTACAATGTTGCATTTTAAAATGGACAAATATTACATTGCTTTATTTTTTGACAATAGTGAATAACCATGGAAGTGATGGACCATGATGTTGCATTTTAAAATAAATTCTCTGTATGCAATTTAACAATTTATTAATTTAAAACAGTTTTAAGATTAAAAATGCTATAAATTTTAACATTTTAAGTTTGTTTCAGCATTTTTATTAAGACTGTTTTCCTTTATTTATTATTATTTAAGAAAAATAATGGAATGAAAACGATGACATTATTATCGACCTTGACAATTTCACGGAACAATAATGAGTCAATAAAAATAATTTAAACGTTTACTTTCATTCGCTAGTTGTACACTGTAAACCAATATTTTTGATCATAACAGTGTTTTTATATTTGCATGATATTACCACTTTCATTCAATATGAATGAAATACTGCACAATGTACATTATCTTTCAACACGCCCTAATTAAATTCGAAGCAAAAGCAACGTTGGATATCGCGCGTTTCATCGCCACACGTCACGCGGTGTCCGCCTATAACTGGGTGGAACTTAACCTAACCTATATGAGTACAAGTACACTAAAGCACACCACACACGCGAGACAAGGGAATGCGAGCTTAATTAGAATTTATCTTTTATTAATTCTCCATAATATAACCAAGGAAGCCTCATGAGCTTTCTTAACTTTACTACTCCTACAACTAGAGCATCTGTTGGCGCCTTGTCACTTATTTATATCCAAACAGTGGAAGGAAACTTCGTGTATACATGCTTGTAAAATATGATGTATGATAATGTCATAAGTAATTGAAGACAACAGGATATTTTGGTTGTTTATTACTAAATCTTCGGAGTAGTTAATTTCGTTACACCCGCACATTAAAAATGTTATTAATGTCACGAGATTACTCATAATTTGAATCTATTATATACAGATTAAGTGTTGAAATACTAGGGTGGGATGAAAATGAGCCGGTTTCACATTTTTACCTCTCACTAAGAGAGCTATTGGAATCGCATATCCAGATTTTAGTGGACAAGCGCGTTTTAAGATACCTATAATCTGATTATAACATTTTTACGATGATGTCTGTGTGTGCGCGCGTGTGTGTGTATGTATATTTTTTAAATATTATTTTTTGAAAATTTCAGTTATTACTAATATTAAAGAATATAAAAATATATATTTAAAAATGCGTACACTTACGCAACATTCTCTTTACAATGAAATAATATTAGTACCATGTTTATATCTCTACCCATTTTTGAATTATTGCCCCAAAAGTCAATATACCCCACATTTAGATAAAAACTTCAAAATTTTCAAAAATATAATTTTTATGTATCTAGGTACTTTTCAATGCGCTGATCCCAAATTTTGAAACCGCAGGTCCATATCGCGTTTCGTTCTCCAGATATTTAGATTTAAAGTTTTCCTCAAAACTGCCCATTTTTGGGTATTAGCCCAAAAACGGGTCGAGATATGAATTTGGTGACATCACCATTCGATTCTACGGACAAAAATACATAAGTACCGCAATTTTCATAATTTTTGTTCAACCGGTTCATTTTTTATGAATAAAAGCTGAAAATGGCCAAAATCTGAAAAAATTGTAAGGGGTACCCCTTAGATTTTTGCGATTTTTGACCATTTTCAGTTATTTTGCTTTAGAGAATGTATGCGGTGTTCAAAAATTCTGAAAATTGGTGTACTGTTGTCGCCAAATTCATATCTTGACCCATTTCTGGGTTAATACCCAAAAATGGGCAGTTTTGAGCAAAACTTTGAATCTAAATATCTCGAGAACGAAAAGAGATATCGATCTGCGGTTTCAAAATTTGGAATCAGCGCATTGAGAAGTATCTAGATGCATAACAATTAGATTTTTTAAAATTTTGAAGTTTTTATCTAAATGTGGGGTATATTGACTTTTGGGGCAATAATTCAAAAATGGGTAGAGATATAAACTTGGTAGTAATATTATTTGATTGTAAAGAGAATGTATACATAATGTATATTCATGTGATAATTTTATTGGATTTATAAAATATTTTCCAATGAACTTTCTGTATGGAGTTTGTAAAAAAATTTATTATGTTCGTGTTACAATTTTACTGGATATATAGAATCTTTTCCAATGAACTTTTGGTATGGGATTTGTACAAAACACATCAAATTAACGGAAGGTCTTGTGCTGCCCACAATATATTTTTATGATTGGAAACGCTTACGAACACCAGTTTCAATTATTTTATTATTAAACTAACCTAAAGTAACTTAACATCTAATTAAACCTGTAGCATGACAACTGGACGAATCATTTACATGAAATATCAACGGTTCATGAAATGTCTAGACTTATAAGAAACACGAGTAAAAGTCATGAGGATCTATTTATCGATAGTGCTAATTTGTTTGCTCAATCCTCATTCGATATAGCTGTTTACGCAAAAACAAATTACTATAAAATAAATCATGCATATCAAATTACAGTTTGATGTATCAATAAAAATACCCACTAGTGAGTAAACATACATTAGGAGTATAGTAAACACGTAGTAGCTGGTATGATTTGATTTGAATACGACCACATATATAACATGGAAAAATCACACACATCGCTCACATGTGGTTGCGACTTGCACTAATCAGAAGTGAAAGTTTTTGCTCATTAATCCTGATTATATGCAGCTTATCTCGAATCTTGCTCTGTATTGAAATTATTTACTATCAACTACTATTTGCTACAAGTGCTATCTTTTTGCGATCCACGGATTATCATTAAATGATAAAATTGACTTCTAGAGAAGAAATGGAACAACTAGATCATACGTAGAAAGATCTATATCTTTCAGTATTTCTACCAAAACAACAGAGTGCCATTGTGTATAGGGATTTAGCTAAAACAGTCTTAGTCCTGGTGCATTGGTTATTTTTAGTTTCAATAATAGAAAATGTTCATTGATTTTCTTGTTAAGCCAAGCAATAGGTCGTTTTCCAATTCCAGGGTCAACATTTTGAGAAAAGTTTAATAGTCACCACAGGAATTTTCGATCTTCTTTTGTTTCTGAGCTACAAGTAAAAACTAGTTTTTCGCTCATTTCGAAAATATCTCATAACAAAATTGAAGCTTGCCATTTTTATACCAAAAACGATTTTTGCATTTTTAGCTCCCGCTACCCCAGGTAATGTAGGTACAGTAAAATTTTTGTAAAAATGTAAAATTTAGTAGTGTCGTTTATATAGTTTTTATGAGGTACACAAGATATTATGTACCCTCATAAAAACTATGTAAACGACACTACTAAATTTGACAGCACAAAATCTTAATTCATAGATACAATTCGTAGATGGCCTTGATCGGACTTCTTTCAAAAATTTTGCTGTATAGGGATCGTGCTAAAAATTGCATATAGAGATTTTGTAAATAAGCACGTTTTGATGTCCCCAGAATCCGATTTTATCATTTTTACAATGATGTCTGTGGGTATGTATGTGTGTGTGTGTGTGTGTGTGTGTGTGTCTGTGTGTGTGTGTGTGTGTGTGTGTGTGTGTGTGTGTGTGTGTATGTGTGGATAGTTTGGACACGATTACTCAGATACCATCAATCAGAAAATTTTGAAATTTTGTATACCCATTCTATACAAATGTGGAAAGAGCTCATTAGTTTTTAGTGTATTTCGGATAACAGGAAGTATTACATATGCAAGCTTTTAATAGTTTTTCTTGAAAAAAATACAATGAATATAATTTTTCACCAACTTTTACTAATAAAAATTGAATATAATGGTACAATCTTCAATTTTACGATAATAATAGTATTTAGTAAATAACTTTAAATATGAATTTATAAATTAATTTATTTTTATACGTCAAACAAAGACAATACCTTTAAAAACAATTTTGACATATTTAAACAAATGTCACTGTTAGGAAGCAATTACATTAAAATTAATAATGAGACCATGTTAAGGAGAATATAGTAGTAATGTATTTAATTTTAAGGAAATTAAGATTTGTAAAAATAATATATTTTCCTTCATACATAAACATTATATGTACTATTGATTTGCTTCAATGTTTTCCAGGGGACGGCTCTGAAAAGATTTTGTGTAAAGATTCTAGTACTATTTTGAATTTTGTTAAGTTTATCTATTAGTTTTATCAATATTTGTGAAATTGAATTTGTGTATAGTATATTTGTTAAATATAAAATAAAGTTTATGAATGATTCTAAAAATATTTGAATATAATGATTGCTTTATTTATATTGCGTGGTAAATACCAGTGATCTCTATAACGTATGTTGTAGAGATCACTGTTAAATACCCAGAAGGAGGTTATGGGCTGGCCACATCAGATTTTTTTACCTATAAGATACTGTCAAGGAGCTACGTTAAAAAATAATTAACCAAAATCGATTTTTTCCGAGCAAGTATGCCTTTGAGTCCCTATTGTTTAGCTTAATTAAGGTCCGGTCGTTTGTAATTGCACTTCGCACTACGCGAAAACTCCAAAAGTGTCTCCGAAGTGAATGTCTTAATAATTATTCAAATAAAAACTTCGCATAGTTCATCTTAAATCTTTACCAAGTGAAACTTAATAACGCCAAGGTAACGATCATTAACATTATAAATTAACTGCACCTTTTAACATATTAATTTACGAGTATATGCACTGAACCATGTCCAGACATTAGAACCTGGTTAATAAATCTTACTGAAACGGTTAACAGATTCTATAATCACAATGTAAAAGTGAAATCTAATAGTAGGATGTGGGATCCACAGTTGAAATGCATGAAATCGTTTAAGAACCGCGTAATATCAGAAAGTGTGGGCAGGTGCAAATGAATGAAATTTTTCAGAAACGGCCATAATTTTTTTAATGAGTTATTTATTTAAATGAAGAAGAAAATGTGACAAATCAATTAATATATTAATTATTTGGATACATAAAATTTTTAAATCATTAATCCGTATTGAAAGTCAACTTAAATATACATACACTTTCTTTCTACCATTTCTAGAAATTGTTTACCTAGTTTATTAATTGAATTTCTTTTTTGTTTCTTAGGAGAATGAAGCTGACGAAGATGATGAGGATGCAGATGAAGATGATGAAGACAATGAAGATGAAAGCGATGAAGAAGAAGATGAGTCTGACGATTGGCAAGCAGAAGAACCAACAGAAGAACCAACGGAAAGATCGTTAACAGAATACAAGTGGAAACATTATGGTACAAGAGCTCGAGTTGAAGAAAGTCGGAAGAATATGGGCCATATGAATACTAACAGTAAGTACTTTTTACCTTCCGTCACCTTTAGGTAAGGAAGGTATTGTCTTTGGTCAAAAAATTCGGTGGTGAGTTTTTAATGAATAAGCACGTTTTAGGGTCCCTACAATACGAATTTACTATTTTTGAGATGATGTCTGTATGTATGTGTGTGTGTGCGTGTGTGTGTCCGTGTGTGTGTGTGTCCGTGTGTGTGTATGTATGTCCGTGTGTGACAAATTTTTCTCCGACGATAACTCCAATACTACAATTCTAAAAATTATAATTCTTTCGTATTCCTCTTCTGTACATCCATATGAAGAGTTGATTAGATTTTGGTTATAATCGATCCACCGGAAGTACCCTTTTTTGAAGTTTTTAACAGTTTTTCTTAAAAAAACGCAGTTAAATATTACTTTTTGACATTTTGTTATTATATATATTAAAGAAAATACTCTTCTCTATACGGTTTAATTATACATTTTCCTTCATATTTAATAGATGTAAATTAAAAGCATTATAAAGAAATTAATTTTCAAAATTAGTCTGCTTTGCAATTTATTATGGAAACAGCTGACATAATTATTCAAAAAAAATTAATTGACAGATGTCAGTTGCAAGTGCAAAACCAAATATGAAAAGTATAGGATCTAAAATTGGTATGTCATATTGTTACTCGCAAGTGACACGAAGAGAAAGGCCAAAGAGAAGATGGAAGGACATTACTTAGTGTAGTTTATGTTATAATTTTATTGGATTTATAGAACCTTTTCAAATGAACTTTTGGTATGGAATTTGTAAAAAATAGTATGTGTTTTTACATGATATTATATAGAATCTGTTCCAAGGACCTTTTGGTATGGGATTTGTACAAAATACATGGAATTGACGGAAGGTCTTGTGCTGGCCACAACAGATTCTTTTTTTAAAAAGTATCACTACTGCAAAATAAAAATCCCATACCAAAAGTTCCTTGGAAAAGATTTTATATATCCAGTAAAATTGTAACACGAACATATACCGAAAGTACCTTGGAAAAGATTCTATAAATCCAAAACAATTATAACACGAACATACACTATGTAAATTGCACTTGACACTGACATCTATCAATTAGAATTATTTGTTGCACAGAAAAAAAAAACATCTAAATTGTAGTTAATTTAACTAAACAAATCTGTAATTTTCAGCCTACTAATATATTTTCATTAAATTATCTAAGTTGATTTAGTTAATTTTTTCTAAATTTGTGATAACAAATTATAGTAAAATTAAATACAAAATTAGATTAAATGACTACATTTAGTATTGAACTAAACATAAATAAAGAAATGAACTAAATATATATATATTTAAATTTTCTATTTACTTACCTATTCATTAGATAAATCACCGAAAATTGTAGGACAAAAATAATGAAGCCAAAATATAGTAAAATTAAATAAAATAAGTAATTAAAAATTAAAACAACTATTTACATATTTAAATTAACGATTTTTTACAAAATATTTATTATCTATTTCGGGTTAGTTAAAATGCTAAATTAAGATTTGTAAATTATACTAAATTATTAGACATATTGCCTAATAAAATAATATCTAATTATAATTAGACAAAATTTCAATTCTTTTTTACCTTCCGTCACCTTTAGGTAAGGAAGGTATTGTCTTTGGTCAAAAAATTCGGTGGTGAGTTTTTAATGAATAAGCACGTTTTAGGGTCCCTGCAATACGAATTTACTATTTTTAAGATGATGTATGTATGTATGTATGTATGTATGTTTGTATGTATGTATATATATGTGTGTGTGTCCGTGTGTGTGTGTGTGTGTGTGTGTGTGTGTGTGTAAGCTGGCTGATTTATGAAAGTTAATCTCTTTATAATTGTTTAACTTTATATTATTGAATATGAAGGAAAATGTATAATCAAACCGTATAGACAATAAAATATTCTTTCATTTTGATAATCACATAAATATATCATCACGGCATATTACCCATTTCTGAGTATGCCACAATCTGCTTTATCGCAGATATCGGTAATGATGATGACATTTTTGTACCGTGCGGGCGCTTACCAGGCGCCACCTCACGGGCACTCATTGCTGGAGTGGAGAGTGCACCACATAAAATGTCAAAAAATGATATGTAACTGCGTTTTTTTAAAAAACTGTTAAGAACTTCAAATAAGAGAACTTCCGGTTGACCTATTATAACCAAAATATAATCAGCTCTTCATATGAATGTAAAGAAGAGGAATACGAAAAAAATATAATTTTTAGAATTGTAGTATCGGTGTTATCGTCGGAGAATTTTTTATCACACACACACACATACACACACACAGACTTCATCGTAAAACTAGTAAAATCGTATTCTAGAGACCCTAAAAATGTCTTCCTTACTAAAGGTGAAGGAAGGTAAAAATTCATTTTGTCTATTTCATGTAAAGCTATGTAATTCATTGTTCATACATATTAGATGAGGAGTAAACTCTTTCATCTATCAAGCTAACAAGTCGTGAATTAGAGACTATGTAGTATGCGTAATAAAGCGCTATACTTATAGAAGTAATGGTCTAATAAATCTTAGTGTTTTGAGACACCCCGTAGTTAATCATTCGACCTATAAAGCACTATTAAGTTTCAAACTAAACGATGTTTGTTTACTGCAGCCTTCTTACTTCAGCCGCTCCCATCATTACAAACAATTATTCGTAATTAAACCGCAATCGATTTATCGATATAGTACCATCATAGTTCTTTAAGCTTCATTTTAATACTACAATGTATGTATTAATTGTAATTTATAGGTTACGTTTTAATTGCAGTAATTAAAGTATATCATTTTAAAACAAATAAAAAGGCTATTCTGGCTAATAGTATATTAAGTAACAAGTTTTATAAACAAGTGACTAAAGAGTGTATAAAACGAATACTTTTTCTACAACTGCAAATATAAACAGAAAAATACAATTTTAAGTTATGGTTGCTAGTTCACGATAGAGATACATTCGGTCCGAGCCGGGCCGGGCTTTGAGCTTTGGCTCGACTCGGTCCAAAAAAACAAGTTGCCTTCTCGAAAATTGTCTCGAAATCGGGCCGGGCCAAAGCTCGAAGACATTCCTAATTTTGATTTTGACATGATGAGGCGAAATATTAAATTTTTCGTGTCAAACCTAAAAATAAAACCTGTACTTACTTAACGTGCTTAACGTGCTTCCAAACAAACCTCCCCTCGTTGTCTTACGTCCCGCTCCCTGATTTTATGTGTTATTATGTTTGCATCTGTCATTCAGTGTTAACCTAATTCTTTGTGATTTGTTCGTTGTGAAAAAAAATGGTTGGAATTCAGTGGGTTGTATTAAGGTCTGTATTAAATCTTGTATTAAGTATATGGCAACATTGTAATATTATCCACATGTATCAATGAGATTCAATTGTGATTTAAAAATTTTACCACATGGAAAAGTAATACAGATATCCTTTAGTCAAATGAAGAAGTATTATTGTAAATGGAAGGTGTAAAAGGAAACTCATTATTGCAAAATTAGGTTAGAAATATGTCAAATTTTATGTGTCAAATATTTCATACCTGAATGTTAATGAATTTTAAAATATCTCAACCCCCGTTTTGATCAGTTGTGACATTTCTCCTTTTTTCTTACTTCTGTTAATAATATTTTTTTCTTTATTTGATCCTTTGGTCTCTCACTTTTTTCTGACAGGTATTACAAAGTTGCGAAAATAATTTTGACAAAGGACTGTTTTAGCTTAAAACACGCTAATACAACCCACGGAATCTCACCCAATGAGTTTAAAATCACAAGATGTGAGTGGGGCTACTTTTTTTATTTGATAATATTGAAGATCACTCGATTATTCAACTAAAACGATGGCTTGAGTGTAAAAGTCTATGGCTGATGACAGGTCTTTGTTTGGACGTGGTAACCATAGCAACCTTTAGTTCTATGCTTTACCGCTAGATTCTTGCAAATTGCAATTGTGTAAGTGTCTATTCTGTCAGTGGTTAAATATAATAAATGTATTTTTGTTACACCTGTATATTTGTAATTAACAAGAAATAAAAGTCACTCCCACAAAATAAATTTATTAATATATAAATAAATAAATATATCATCACGGCATATTACGCATTTCTAATTGTGCCAATGTGCGTTGTATAGAGAGTTCGGTAATGATGATGATATATTTGTACCGTTCTGGCGTTTACCAGGCGTCACCGCACGGGCACTCATTGCTGGCGTGGAGAGTGCACCACAGTGGTTACTTTTATGCCATTTAAAATTCTAAATATTTGGCGTCTGTCGTGATCAAACCCGGATCCCCAGATTCGCGATCAGACACTCAGGCACTGAAGATGAATGAATATAGATATTATCCTGATAAAGTTATGAAAATATTGAAAGTAAAATAATGGTTTAATTAAAATAACTGTAGTATAATTTATAGGTATAAGTAGGTAATCCGATTAGTTAAAGCGATTTTAGGCCGTTTTAATGCTTGAGTTTATTAACCATTTCACACCTTGGACGTTTAAAGTTTCAACACTTGAGAAATCATTTTAATTAGTTTCTAAATGAATTGGGTAATTACATGGCACATTTTAAATATAACTTATGTGATTTATTTCAGATACTAAATTTAATACTTTCCCACAACGGTTAAAAGTACCGTTCACATTTTTAATTACCTTATTTATGCGTTGAATAAAATTTTTATTTCTTCTGACAGCTTATTTTAAGGTAAATACCCGTATGTGCAAATAAAACAAATAGTTTCCAATTTGGCAGCATCTGAAGTGATAGGAATTAACTCTGTAATTAATCCACCAACAAATTGTAGTTTGCAGACAGTTTAGTTGAGATAAAGATTGAAATATTCTTGTCATAAAAAATAAAACAACATTAAATTTGTATTTGGATTGTTGCCCACTAGTTCAGTACGGGTAACTGCACCGTCTTTATTTAGTTTAAATGTTATTCAAAAATATATTACTACATGTCTGTTTACTAAATAATATGCAGTGGTCGTTGTCGTTAAACAAGGTTCCGTATTACACTCAATTTAAAATAATTTTATAGAACATATAAGAAATCTTTGCTGCTTCTATCTACTGGTTTAAATTTTGCTAAAATTTTGTTATTAATTAAATAACGATGTATGCATTGTTATTACATCAATATTTTGATTATTGTAATCAATTATTTTCTCTTTATTTATTACAATGTTATTATTTTTAAATGATTGTAATATGGAAATATAAACTGATTTTTAAAAGCAATTTTTATGTAAAAAACTAAAATAAGTACCTCAACGGGGAATCGAATCACAAGTAAGTGTTATAACCACTGCGCCACGGAGACATTTATAAATCTTTTCATATTGCATAATAAAAAAGTGAAACAATTATTTATTTGACAATTTTTGAAATTTATTGCAATTTTCGCAATATTATAAAAGTAGTTAATATTAAATAATGTACAAGATGTAATGTACTATTATCATGTTCAATATCATGGCCTGATTTTTTGCCGGACACTTTGTATTTACAAAAACTGCTTCCCATTTTAAACGCCTATGTTTACTCATAAAACAAACGCTTCAATATATTGCTGTCAAACATTCATACCGTAACTATGGCAATGATATACCCTATGTTTACTGATAAAATAAACTGTCGGTATGGGATCGTGCTAAAAATCGCAAATAGATATTTTAGTGAATGACCACGTTTTAAGGTCCCTAGAATCCAATTTTAACATTTTCACGATGATGTGTGTGTGTGTGTGTGTGTGTGTGTGTGAGTGTGTGTGTGTGTGTGTGTGTGTGGATTTTGGCTCCGTTGTAACTTAAATACTATCATTCAGAAAATTCTGAAACCTTGTATTTAGACCCTATTTTAATATGGAAATAAACCATTAATTTTTAGTGTAAATCGGGTAACCGGAAATGGCACTTTACTTGAAGCTCATAAAGGTTTTACTTCAAAAAATACCATTAAATGTTATTTTTTCGCATTTTATGTCATTATAAAAATTAAAGATTATTGAATTCTCTACAGGTATACATTAATGCCTTTTCTACAGAACCTATGAATTAAAGATTCCTTTGTTACACATTTCATATTTGAAATGTATGTAACTAACAGATAAATGCCACTGTCAAAAAACTAATCATTTGAAATTAATAATGGTGACATTTTAAAAAGAAAATAGTAAATAAAGCAATAGTTATATGTAAAGGAACTTAATATACATAGTTTGCAGCATTAGTAAATATGTAGGTATGTATTTAAATTAATAAAAATTAAATAGTGGAAGGTTTTGTGTTAGCCACAAGCCACATCAGATTTTTCAGTGTAGATTTAGGTATTTCAAAGTGACAAATGCAAGCAGTATTTGTTTGTTATATATTTCAGGAAGTAATATGCATAAATGTATAATTTTGATATGGCTGGTATCCATTTATCTTATGTTCCATATGTTGCATTAGGTTTTTACTAGAATCAATTAGCGACATGTACAATGCCAATGGCATCGCGTTATCACGTAGTTTTTCCAGCAAGTTGCGGCTGGATTCGCCAGTTAATCTTAATCGACGCATTTGTCCGCTGGTTAATTGGAACACGATGTATGCGGAGACAAGAAGGAAGAGCAAAGGCGCAACATTGCAACCGGCCGGCCGACTTCAAACGGAAAATTGACCAGGAGGCTTGCATACAAACACCATCTCGCTAAAAATTTGTTATAGTAAAATTTCAAAATATTAATATCAACGAGATATTTGCTGGTTTATTTATAGATAGTCACCCAGTATATTAAGTTTATCATATAATTTTCCTGTAAATAAAAAGTGCAATACGATCCGATAATAATTTTTAATCAGTTTATACCATGGCAGAACTTTAGTTAACAATGAAGTTGCAAACTGTAATAAAACATCTATCTACAGTAAAATTTTTGAAAGAAGTCCGATCAAGGCCATCTACGAATTGTATCTATGAATTAAGATTTTGTGTTGTCAAATTTAGTAGTGCCTTTTACTTAGTTTTTATGAGGGTACATAATATCTTGTGTACCTCATAAAAACTATGTAAACGACACTTCTAAATTTGACAGCATAAAATCTTAATTCGTAGATGCAATTCGTAGATGGCCTTGATCGGACTTCTTTCAAAAATTTTCCCGTAGATTGTAATAGTTATTTAACTATCAAGTGTGTTAATGAGGGTGATTAATGATTGAGACATTTTAACGCGTGAGAGTAGCGAACGAGTTAATTGTTAAATAAGTAAAAATAAATGTATCATCACGGCATATTACTCATTACTGGGTGTGCCAGTATCTACAACACGTGTAGACATCGGTAATGATATATTTTACCGTGTGGGCGCTTACCAGGCGTCACCTCACGGGCACTCATAGCTGGTGTGGAGAGTGTACCACAGGGATCAATTTTGTGCAATTAAAAGTCTGCATTGGCCTGGATCGAATCCGGGTCACCAGATTGGCCAATTTTTTTTTGCCATTAAGCGTATTTTACTGAATTGTAAAATCTAATTTTATTCCATAACAAAAAAAATCTGATGTGGCCAACACAAAACCTCCCGCTATTTAATTTTTATTAACTTAAATACATACCTCTGTATTTACTAATGCTGCAAACTGTTCCATTGCATATAATTATTGCTTTATCTTTATTTACTATTTTCTTTTTAAATTGACACTATTATTAATTTGAAGTGATTAATTTTTTTGACAGTGACATTCACCTGTAGTTACATTCATTTGAAATATGAACTGTATAACAAAGAAATTGTGTTTATCTTAGGCTTCGGGATTAAAAAAATGATTTATAAATTTATCTGTAAAATATATAGAAAAAGTATTAATGTATTCCTCTAGAAAATTCAATAATCTTTAATTTTCTTAATGACAAAAATGCGAAAAATGGCATTTAATGGTATTTTTTGAAGAAAAACCATTATGAGCTTCAGGTAAAGTGTCATTTCCGGTCATTCGATTTACACCAAAATCTAATGGTGTTTTTCCATATTAGAATAGGCTAGAAATACAAGGTTTCAGAATTTTCTGAATGATAGTATTTGAGTTAGAGCGCTAACAAAATCCGTACACATAAACACACACACACACATACACACACACATACATACATACATACAGACATCATCGTGGAAATATTAAAATTGGATTGTAGGGACCTTAAAACGTGGTCATTTACTAAAATCTCGATATGTGATTTTTAGCACGACCCCGATACCTTCCTTGCCAAGGGTAGCGGAAGGTAAAAATTAGGGTAGTAACAATAAGTTTTGACAATTGTTCAGCAATTGTATGGTTACCTACTAAAATCGTTTATTAATAAAAAAAATCATGCATTAGTAGGGGACATTAATGAAAGATTTCCTATATATTAATATGACCTATTAATACACGATCAACGGAAAAATAATGTTAAATAAAAAAAGATTAGCCATTCTGGTTGCGTTTTATAAAATGTCTAGGCGTAGTTAAATATATATATTTTAAAATCTAGTTACGATATTTACAAGAAATTTTACATACGTGTAATACACTTATGTAAAATAAAATGAAATTGGTGGGCTGTATTGTTCCGGCTACAACATATTTATTTCAGTTAATCTATTAAATCTATATTTTTCTGTATTGTCTTATATCTTTGATGCACAATCATAAAATATATTTCACTTTGATAAGATCGTATTTAGGTACCTACTTGAGCACTAAATGTACATTTATTCGAATCAAGAAATATATGGATATACTCTATAGATATGAAGAAATATTTATCTTATGTAGTCATAAGAGGACATTCACAGATTCATAAAATGAACATAAAACGTAAACCATACCATAAAATTATAAAATCCCTCTTTCATAGATATGCAGCTTCTACATTTATTCCACTTCTTCTACAAAAGAGTTTCGGAAACCAATAAGTAGTTAAATATTAATATCCATATTGCTCAATCGATAATACCTACCGACAATGAGAATTCCGGTAGGTAGGTATAATTACAGTTTACACAAAGAAGTGAAAGTTTTATGGATTTGTTTATTTAACAAAGATTTTTTTATTGTTGAAACCGCTAGTCATATGTGTTTATTTAATTTCATCATCATTAGAAAATTTACGACGTGTCAGTTTCACATTATTGAGAATTCTTACAAGAGATTGAAGTAAATCATGCATATTTTAATTACCTCCAAGAAGGTATTTACATATCGTATATGTTACGTGCATAAAATAAGAATACTGTTGTGCACGTGCAAATCAATAAATAAATAAATAAATAAATAAATAAATAAAGAAATAAAGGAGGTAGAAAATATCGAATAATCTGCGAGGATGGTTTAGATTTTAGAATAGGTACCTAGATAAGATATAACGCATATTTCTAATAAAACCAAACGGTGGCCCAGAGTGAGTTCCCGAGCGAAGTTTTGACTGCGGCTAGCTAAACAGTGGAGACGGAGTAGTCCGACGTCGCTGAAATAATGGCTGAAGGGAAGAGCGCCAGTCACTCAATACACAGAGCGTACAAACGGCCGAGAGACAAGCCCTTAGGAACGTGAATGCAGGAAAACGGAATGCAACAACAATCGCCATTTTCATATTAGGCTATATAAGTATTATATTTAATATTTTTGGTACACACAACAAAAAGTTCTGATTATATATATTCTTTATTTTTCAATTCATTCTATGAACAAGTTTCCTTTTACTCTTCTAAATGATTGAGATTCTTCCAAATCATTGGCCAGATTGGCGGTATTTTTGAAGGGTATATGATTAAATATGTATAGCAAGCGCGTGTTTAGTTGTAAGTAATATTGTACATACTTTGGCTTATAAATGAAATCCCTTTCTTTTTATACCAATTTTAGATGTTGTTGGAGTGTTTTCCTCGTTATAACAATAGCATATTATATTACTATTACATTTCGAGTTGTCCATGTACGAATTTTAGGTTTCCGCTTTCAAGAACAGTGTCATTTTAACATGCGGCAGCTATATCTATCATTTTAAATATTTAATTAATGATAAATAAGAAATATTAAATTTACTTCCCAGAAAAATGTCTGGATTTTTGACACAATTACAAACATTTTAATTTTTCAATGGGGTATGTGACTATAATCGAATTCCAATATATGTCATAATATATAAAAACTAACCTCTATAGCTTCTCATTATAATAATAAAAACAAAACATTAGTTTGTAATAATATTGCTATTAATTAGCAATTTAATGTTTTGGAGAAGGGATCTGTGACGTCAGTAGGGTAGAATGATAGAAGAAGACAGTTAGACTGAGATAGATATGTTGTGATAGGTTATGGAATGGCGAAAGAGTCCAAAGTTTTAATAATTATTTTCTCGTAAACTACGAATAATTAATCAATTTAAAAAAATACGGGTATTCTATTTTTTGGTCTAGTATCATATATGTAAAAATATATACAACGGATTATTTTATATACCTATTTATAATTTTTCTCTAAATCTATAGAAGATATAATAAAAATGTTCAATGTATTGGATAGAGAATTTTATATCTTTAATATTTGTAATAACATAAATTTCCAAAAAATAGTACTAAAAAGATATTTTTAAGAAACTACTACTTCCGGTTATCCCAATGTTACCTTTTCAGCTCTTCCCATTAATGTCAGATTATATACGTAGTTAAATTGGTCTTTAATCTTATATAATTTGAGAAACCGTGTCTTCATCCGCACATACACACACACACACACACACACACACAGACCTTTCTTTATTATACAAATCAACAATAGTAAAAAACATTCCTGATATTATTAAAAAATCGTCTTGTTCATTAGCGTCTAATAAATTCATGGCATCATGGCTTTGTAAATAAAATTGTAAGCGAAAATCTTAACTGATAACTGGTGAAACGTCAAATGACAAGCAGTGACAAGTCACGTGATAGATACTGATTGGTCAGATCCAGAACTTCAAAATCAAACATAAACCATAGAGAAAATTGTAAATTTATAAAATAAATTCATCATTCACCTTCCAATAACTGTAATTTTAAAACGCCTACTATTTAGGCCCAACATTTTGAGAACAGCCCTCTTATTGTCTTATTTCTCTAACATATTCTTCTTTTTCAGTGCGTCACGGAGTAGCAGAAGCAGTCGAACACGCCCGTCGCGTGAACGTTCTCGGAGCGTGTCGTGAACCACGTCCTCGTCTGATTCGAGTGCAGAGCGTTTATCCGGATACCGGAAAAGCATACATCCCGCACTGCACCCTGTTGCACCGTTGCGCAGACGACACAGGTTGCTGTAGGTCTCACACTCTTACCTGTGCGCCCAAAACTCAAGTTGCTGTGCATCTACACTTTTATGTAAGTATTAATCGAATTACATTTTAATTTTTTAAAGATGTTTGATCAAGATCATAGAATTTTTGGACAAACTAATGACTTGAGAGAAAAATGTTATACAGGGTGTCTGTAAAATATGGGGACATGACAGATTCCTGAGACGATTTAACTAAATTTATCTTTACCGGAAAGTGTACCATTGAGCCAGAATTCTGCTTCAAAGTTCTTCGAAATAAAGTCAATTTTGCTAATAACAGAACGCTTTATTCGATTTGGATGAAATTTGGTATGACAGTTCATTTCATATTGTTATAAGTCATTTTTTAAGATGATTATTTAGTTAACCATGAACTCTTTTAAACAATGAACAGATTAATTTTTCTTTCCTCCAAAGAATTTTTAAAATTTGTTTTGGTAGTTAATTGAAGTTACCGTATTAAATAATTGGTGTATTCTGTATTCTATCAATTTTTTTTTTAACTGATAATATATAAAAATTTAGGAATATTGGTAAAAACGCGATGTTAAAAGGCGAGATATGAATGTCTGAAATTATTTGTGACGTTATTTCTAGGGGTATTCGCATTATCTGCATTAAGCATACATTTTCATTTATTTTTATTAAATCTTCTTTCCCATTACAAATTAATAAAAAAAAAAATCAATTACTTTTGGTTTGGCTTCCAATTTTAAATATGTTGTAATTTGTAATATGTATACTATATTTTGTAGACTTTTTGTAACATTTGTTAATAAAGAGTACGGCTGCGGTATTTCGCTACCGATAAAGTGTCTCTGAGTTATACAGATCACTTCTCTGCCAGTTTTTGGGACGGTATTTCTTCTAGCAAAAGGAGAGTTTTCCTGAGAAGATGCATGTTCGCCGTCCAAGTTATTGCCGGGCATGCATATATTGTCTAGTAAATTGTATACATAAAAAAGGTAACATTTACGTACGATTCATGTTACCTTGGTTACTTGTTTTTTTGCTTTTGTCACATTTTATATCTCAATTTTCCCTGAAGAAGGCACCAGTTTATGGTGCCGAAACGTTGGTTTTTTAATAAAAATACAGAACATAAACTAAAAAGGTAGTATTATTCCAATTATTAATATGAGTTCTGAAAGATATTTTAATAATTTAAATTTTGAGAACATTGGAATGGCAGTAATGTTGCTATATTTCTTAACTTGAATTCAAACAAAAAAAACGAATAGTAGAGCTAGTTCCCCCGAATTTTACGATAATAACCGATTAAGGACTGGACGTTGCGTTTGTAATAGGTATATTAAATTCGAGGTGGGAGATGCTTCATTACAGCCGAGGGCTTATGTATATTCCCGAGAGGCGAAGCCTCGAGGTGAGATAAAGCGCTAGGCTGTGATGAAACTCCCACCGAGGTTATGTTTACTATTTTATTCACAATCATCCTCATTTTATATCAATAATTTTCAAAATAAATCAATGAGTTATAACCTTTAATTTTATTAATATTTTTGACAGCTCTCTTAAAATTTGTTTTATCCTACTTTGGCTGTGTCCGATGTCACATTTTGGCATATAGTATTTAGGATAGAATGGCATATCCATTGGTTTGTATGACAACGCTTTAGAACAACAAAAATAAATTATACAATTCGATTCAATTTGATGTAAATGTTAATATTATATTTCATAAATTAGAAACTATAAAGTTATTCTTTGACAGTAAATTTGACGTTTTTTATAAATTATGGCAACGAACATGATTTGTTTAATTAGTGCGCGTCAACTTCAAGGCATAGTGTACTCCTGCAAAACCCCAAAATCTAATTTCTAAAATCCTAAATAATCACTAGATTTAGGGAATATAAATTTAGGATTTAGATATTAGGGTGATAAAATTGGAAAATCGGCCACGGCCTTCATTATAAGGATCTATGACAATTTTGCTAAGAAACCCCTACATAAACATTTCCAACCCAAGAGATGGAAGTGAAGTCTGTTATTTCTAACCGAAGAGATTGTCTTTAATGTTAAGAATGACGTATTTATCAACCTCCAAAAGTTTAGGAACCGGTATATTACTATAAAAATTGTGAATAAATATTATTTCAATCTCTTTCAAGAAGCATTTTGAGAATGTCATTGGGATGACAGTAGTGTTGCTGTAGTTCTTAACTAAGTACTATTTCATTATTTTCATTTTACTAAAAGTCTTAGATTAAAGTATGCTACCGTATAAATAATAGTTTACTATTACTTCGAAATGGTTGAATACCCCATTGCTAAATTTTCTAGTCATTGCTAAAGAAAAGAGATTGTTAATGCAATTAGGACAAAAATGTTGTAGATACTTAACAGTCATGTAACAAACTTTTCTCAGTTCTCTCTTTGTAGTAATAATTGATAATAAATTTTCACATTGATTTGAATAGCAATTTTTGCTTAATTATTATTTACCAGTTACCATGACGTGTCAAATTATATTTTATGAGTATTTATTTTATACATATTTTAACCGCAAATTGTACAATGTTACAACTGTGCAATAAATAATGACTTAAACAATGCAGACATGTATTGTGGTTAACATAGTTGTTCCATTCGCTCATTGTCAGCCGTTTTTAACAATTACGTCGTTATTAATCATTTCTTAGAAGTAGAAATATTATTGTGGTATTGTAGACATGCTGGCTAAGAGAAATTACTTTTGTAAGGTTATGTGAACTGGCATTAGTGTGCGAAGTTTCACATTAATCCGCTAATTTATAAATTAAGACAACCATATAGCGAATAACGACGAAGAAATTGTGCTCAAAGATATGCAGATGATTCAACTACACTCCCAGAAGACACAGTCACAGTATTGATGTCACACTGATCTTTATACACAACTGGATAGCGGACTCAACGTTAAACCTTTGTGACTAATTGAACGCCGCGCCATGTTGGAGGATTTCGGCACTATTTTAGTTGGAGATTGAAACCTTCCTAGCTACATTAAAGTTAAAAGTTACGTGATCTTATAAGGAATTTTCCGACAAATTTGATGGTGTAATTCATAATGTTCTATCTCATTGCGAACATTTGAAATTTCACATTTCTCGAGAAAGTCATCTCAATTAAATATCTTCACATAACTTTAACTGCTTATTCGCTAGTGAAATAGAGCAATATGACGTCTAGCGGCGAAAATATGAACTAGTACATGGTAGTATGTACTAGCCGAGGTAGCGGCGAACGCATCGTTTCTGTCACTTATTTAACAAATAAATCACGAGTGGATTGAAATTTGTAGGCTATACTTCATTTTACGTAAGAAAATAGTAGATCACTCTTAAGAGCCGACCGTTTTTACATGCATTCATCTTTTAAAAATGGGAAAGGAACCGAGTAAAAATAATGCTTGCTCCTTGCATTTTGTAAAGCAAGATTATATTTTGCCGGGTATAACTACAAGATAATTACTTAGTGTCTTTATTAAAATACTTCGTAATGAAATCTAAACTTGTAGACCTGCCTGCACAAAGATGACAATAAAATAATAATATTTATCTCTCCGTTAATCTACCAAAGACTGTAATAATGCAGTACTATGTAGATACAAGAAAACAAAGACTCAAATCATGTAAATTCAAAATTCGAGAGAATGCTGAACATAATTTTTATATGAAACGGACAATATTTTTATTTAATATTAACAATATTAATATTACTTTGTATTTCAAACGCCGCAGTATATAAGAATACAGTTGCGGGAAACGAAGCATCTACCTTAAACCGGCCATATTGTTACGTCACGCGCTAAGCTCCTCCTCTTCTTCACTCGCGAATATCTTTGTAGTTATTGAAGATGTCGTTCTGATGGCGATGTGTGGCGAAGGATGATTGTTGCGTAACTATTATTGTGGTCCGGATGCGGTTATTCGCTACCGAAAAACGGTCACTTTAATATGTTCTTATGTATGAATGCTATGATGATTGTGGACAAGGCGAAAGAAGTATGTTGTTAAAGAGTGAAGTGAGTCAGCTGAGCTCTTACTCTTATCCCTTTTCTTATTGTTACTATTGTTTCCGGGTTTTTGCTAACCCACTAAGTGGGAAACGCGTGATTTTACGTATGTATGTAAAAATTAAATAGCGGGAGGTTTTGTGTTGGCCTCATGAGATTTTTTCTTTATGTATACGTATTATCGTTAATATTGATCTTTGTAAGAAAACAAAAAATTATCGATCAATAATTTTTATTCTATTTTTAATTCCTTTTCCAGATTCTTCGCTTTGATCCGATATTACATCTTAATCTGTCTTGTAATCTTTTCACTCGAATGGTTAAATTCTCCGATGATCTTGCATACAGTGAATAGCAAGAAGTTGCACAATGAAAACGACAACTTTTTAACGTCACTAGGTAGAAAAAAACTTATTTAATGGTTATTAACGTAACCCTTTGGCCTTCGCGGTCTCTGATGTCTTAATTCCAAAGTAATGACTTTAAAAATTAATCTTATGTTAATATCGTACGCGCTTGAGGGGATTATAAGTACAGAAGATGAAGTTGACAAATTATCATTTAAAAGTTTTAATGACGAAGAGTTACAATATGAAAACGATTTTTATAACTAGCATTTAAAAATTAATGAGTCATTTATTTATTTGAATACATATTTTTTTTATTCTAGATACCGGTCGCATACTCAAAAATGATTGATCGGTATGACTTTTATGGCTAGAATAAAAAATACTAGGATCAAATTAGTTCAACTAGGTTCAACAATTCACTGCAGCATTCTTTTCTTTCAGTTCTTAATAGCTCCAAGTTGAGATATGAATTTGGCCGCATCACCATTCGATTCTACAGACAAAAACAAATAAGTGTTGCAATTTTCATAATTTTTGTCCAACCGGTTCATTTTTTATAAACAAAAGCTTGAAAACCCCTGAAAATGGCCAAAATCTGAAAAAATCGTAAGGGGTACACCTTAGATTTTTCCGATTTTTGGTCATTTTCAGTTATTTTGCTTTAGAGATTGTATGCGTTGTTCAAAAATTCTGAAAATTGGTGTTCTTATGTAATTTTGCCCGCAGAATCGAATGGTGTTGTCGCTAAACTCATATCTCGACCCATTTTTGGGTTATTACCCAAAAAATGGGCAGTTTTGAGCAAAACTTTAAATCTAAATATCTCGAGAACGAAAAGAGATATCGACCTGCGTATTGAGTACTATCTAGATTTTTGAAAATTTTGAAGTTTTTATCTAAAGCAAATTTGACATATTTAAACAAATGTCACTGTCACGAAGCAATTTTCATTAAAATTAATAATGAAACCGTGTTAAGAAGAATTTAGTAGTTTAAATATGATTCTAATGAAATTAAGGTTTGTAAAAATAATATATTTTCCATCATACATAAATATTAGATATACAGGATAATTCGATTTAAGTTTGATGTTTGCAGCATTATATATCAAACAGTTCTCAATAAGAACGTGATTTCAAAGTGTCAAATAATAGTTTGCAACTACACATTTACGAAATGGATAATGTACGGCGAAGAACAGATTGCGTTTTAGAGCATAAGGAAGTTGGTGATGATTTTGCCAATAATGTGTGTGTGACGATTTTTCCTTAAAATATATTAATGATCCAAAACTTCGCACAGTTGGTATTTAATACTCTTATATAATTTGAAACAACATATTAGATTTTGACTATATATGATAAATCGGATGCAGTACTTAATTTGAAGCTCTAACAGATTTTTCAGGAAAAACATAATAAAATATAATCCAAAATTTCGTATTACAAACTTTTCTATTTATTGGAACAACAAAGTAGATTTTGTTTACAAACGATCAATCGGAAGTGAAACTTTAGTTAAAGCTCATTGCTATTTTAAATATGGAATTGGCGGGAGGTCATGTGCTGGCCACATCAGATTTTTTTTATAAAACTGCAATAGATGTGCCTACTGTTTATTACAAAAAATAGTACATAGTCTTCCTATCTCCCTATCTGTCTGTTGAATGGAGACAATACGAATACCACCCACATTCGATATAAATATTAAAACAATCTGAACCTCTTCCTCATCAGCATTCGAACCCGGGGCAGAAGCTCGACCCGGTCACGGGACGAGTGAGTTAACAACCATACCACCCGCGTTCACGGCGAATTAAGTCGTTATCATAGCATCACGTGGACATGGGTGCATTCTTTTTATTCCTCTTCTAATTTCTAATGCACTACAATATGATTTATGTCTTGGAAATTGTTCATGATTTTTTTTTTTTTTAATAAGTATACTTGTAAATTAGTTTGTAGATAATCACGCTACAATTATTATTATGATGGGTCCCGAAGGAAAAATAATTGGACAAAGACTGGAGTCAAGCCAACGTTTTGACTAAAACGTTGTCTTCTTCAGGGCAAGAAATGTCTAAATACATAAAGTTTTTGTGGCAACCATCCATGAGGAACAAATTTGAATAAAATTATCACAGAGTAAACATATATGTATAAAAAAACCTGTTGTAGCCAACACAAAACCTCCCGCTATTTAATTTTTATTAATTTAATTACATACCTCCGTATTTACTAATGCTGCAAACTGTTCCATTGTATATAACTATTGTTTTATTTACTATTTTCTTTTTAAAATGTCATTATTATTAATTTGAAAGGAATTGTGTTTATCTTAGGCTTCGGGATTTACAAAAAAAAAAAAAATTTTTAAATTTATCTGTAAAATATATAGAAAAAGTATTAATGTATTCCTGTAGAAAATTCAATAATCTTTAATTTTTATAATGACAATATGCGAAAAAATGGCATTTAGTGGTAATATATATATTCGGACATCATCGTTAAAATGTTAAATTGGAACGTGGTCATTTACTAAAATCTCGATATGTGATTTTTAGCACGATCCATATACCTCCCTTACCAAGGGTAGCGGTAGGTAATAACATTTAGAAAGATGAAAAGTCAATAATAATAATAATAATAATAATAATAATAATAATAATAATAATAATAATAGTAGTAATTAATAGGTATTTATTCTTAAATTCTTCGAGTGAATAAACATTCTTAGCTCACATCGTTTGTACAATATTTTATTCAATTTTGATGAAATACTAATAAAAATTATTATAATATTTAATTTTGACAAAATAAAAAACTGATTAGTTAGTAGACTGAGCATGACAATTGTCGCTGATGGACGTCAAGTCATGTATTTAACATGCTTTATTTTCTGTTATTTGTGTCGTGAAAAATAATGAAAATGGCTGATAATATCTAAAAAATACTGTGGTGAGTGTTATTTTCGTGTCTGATGTTATTTTAAATGCATTATTTGTTGCAGAGTGAGTTAAAAAAATTTAATTCACTTGTGAATAAAATGTTACTTAAAGTAGTTGCTATGGAGTTAATAATGACAGTTTAAAATGTCAAAATGTAAAGTTTTTGTAGTCAAAGGATGTAAAATGAAAATGTTTTAACAAAAAAAGTCCTTCCACTTTTCAAAAGCTTGTAACCAATCTTCTTTGGAATGCTTTCAAAATAGTAACGAATTATAAATTCATAAATTACAATAAGGAAAAGATACAGAACTATGTGACCTACAAGTCGTAACATGTGATAGTCTTTGATTATTGATTATTAATATATTGAAGAGAAAAAGTAATATGGGTCAAATATATACAAATACAATTTGTTATACATCAACGTCAGCAATTGTATTTTTCTTTATTATTGTAATACATTACATGTGGTCTATTAAGCAGTGATGGATTCCTAATTCAAGAAGTACTAGAAAATGGTCCATATAGTATGATTCTGTTATCGATTTTGAGAGCGAATGTTAGCGACCACACCCAATTTCAGGATAAACGAATTTGACCTAAGCCTAACTGAGTTGTTAATACAGGAGAAATCAGTTAAACGTTTTGTAATATTTAAGACTTCTGCAGTATGTCCCCGGATTGAGTTTACAAAAGGAAAAAAAATCTTATTTTTGATTTTACGAAAAAATTATTTCCAATAAAGTTGTCGGTCACAATCTTATCATTAAAAACAAATTAATAACTTAGTAAATTACATCGCTCGAGTTTGTTTATCGCTTCGCTTTTGTCTATCTTAGATGTACCTACTATTCGTAAATACTGTATCGAATGGTAGAGTAAAATTAATAGGTTCCCATTTAAAAAAATTATGCGGACAAGCGTAACTCAAAAACAATTGAAGAAATAAAAAATTCAAGTATTCTCAAATGTAGATCAAAATTTCTTAAAAAACTTTTGTATTGAATATAATTTCCTAAAATGTGTCCGTGTGTGCGTGTGTGTGTGTGTATGTGTGTCCGTATGTGACAAATTTTTCTCCGACGATAACTCCAATACTACAATTCTAAAAATTATAATTCTTTTGTATTCCTCTTCTTTACATCCATATGAAGAGCTGATTAGATTTTGGTTATAATTGATCCACCGGAAGTACCCTTATTTGAAGTTTTTAACAGTTTTTCTTAAAAAAACGCAGTTAAATATTATTTTTTGACATTTTGTTATTATATATATTAAAGAAAATACTCTTCTCTATACAGTTTGATTATACATTTTCCTTCATATTCAATAGATGTAAATTTAAAGCATTATAAAGAAATTAATTTTCAAATATTAGTCAGCTTTGCTATTTATCATGGAAACAGCTGACATAATTATTCAAAAAAATTTAATTGACAGATGTCAATTGCAAGTGCAAAACCAAATATGGAAAAAAGTATAGGATCTAAAATTGGTATGTCATAGTGTTGCTCGCAAGTGACACGCAGAGAATGGCCAAAGAGAAGATGGAAGGGCATTACTTAGTGTAGTTTATGTTATAATTTTATTGGATTTATAGAACCTTTTCAAATGAACTTTTGGTATGGAATTTGTAAAAAATAGTATGTGTTTTTACATGATATATAGAATCTGTTCCAAGGACCTTTTGGTATGGGATTTGTACAAAATACATGGAATTGACGGAAGGTCTTGTGCTGGCCACAACATATATAATGTGAAACCGGCTCATTGTTTTGCTTTTAAATACCTTATAACTTATAATACCTTAACAAAATCGTACGTAACGCACAAAACTTATGACTTATTTATCCTGAAATCTGGTTTGTCCGGTAACAAATATAAATTGAAACAGACTATACATTTTGTTCAATATATTATTTATATAGTACGTTGTGCTCATTTAAGTTTTTTAATTGCTATTTATAACTACCATATATTTATAAACTCATTTATTATACATTCATAAAAGTAGGCAGTTTGTTATTAAAATAATACGCACCAATTATAATTTGTTATGATTCTTCGCTACCGTATTACTTTTATTCAGATTACAAATTGAGCTTGGAGCTTGTTTTTCCAAAGCTCTCTTCGATTTGAAAACATACCTGCCATAGAATAACAACTTGTTCGTTCTCTCGCGCTTTACAGAGATTTATACAGTGGTCTGTTTATCTAAGAGTAATTTGGATGTGTTTATTTTAGGAACAATTTGTAGCTATCAGGAAGTAGGCCGAGCTGTCGACTCTGTTTTGTTACTGCCCCATTTGATAACTTAATAAGAATATGAATTAATCAAATATCATTCCTATTGATAAAGATCATTAATTATTTTGTCAAGATGTTTTTAATACTGTAATTTGTAATTATATGTAATTTCAGTGCCGTTATATGTGTAAATTCATTGCATACATACTGATACATGTTTACAAGATTTTTTTGGTTTAATTTTGATTAGTGATTTCGAAATATTGTACGCAGTGTTTGTACGCGTAGGTATGACTAATCTTTTTTCAGTTAATCAAATAATTACTATAAACTTTGTAATGTTACTGATGTTATTTGATGGGTGTTCAAATTAATAGGACCACCATTGCTATCTTGATTGATTTAAGATTAAAATTAAGTAAAAAAAATCTGATGTGGCCCACACAACACCTCCCGCTATTTAATTTTTGTTAATTTAAATACATTCCTATATAATATTCACTACTTACTATATTTGCAGATAACTATTACTTTATTTACTATTTTCTTTTAGAATGTCACTATTATTAATATGAAATGATTAATTTTTTGACAGTGTCATTTATCTGCCAGTTACATACATGTGAAATTGATTGAATTGATTTATAAAAAATCTGTTGTGGCCATCCTATACCAAAAGTACATTGGAAAAGATTCTATATATCCAGTAAAATTGTAACACGAGCATAATACTTTTTTTTTACAAATTCCATAGAGAAAGTTCCTATTCTATAAATCCAATGAAATTATCACATGAATATACATTATGTATTCTCATATATAAATACTCTAAAAATGCGTACACTTACGTAACATTCTCTTTACGATCAAATAATATTACTACCAACTTTATATCTCTACCCATTTTTGAATTATTGCCCCAAAAGTCAATATACCCCACATTTAGATAAAAAAATTCAAAATTTTCAAAAATCTAATTTGTATGTATGTAGCTACTTCTCAATGCGCTGATTCCAAATTTTGAAACCGCAGGTCGATATCTCTTTTCGTTCTCGAGATATTTAGTTTTAAAGTTTTGCTCAAAACTGCCCATTTTTGGGTAATAACCCAAAAATGGGTCAAGATATGAATTTGGCTACAACGCCATTCGATTCTACGGGCAAAATTACATAAGTACACCAATTTTCAGAATTTTTGAACACCGCATACAATCTCTAGAGCAAAATAACTGAAAATAGCCAAAAATCGCAAAAATCTAAGGTATACCCCTTACGATTTTTTCAGATTTTGGCCATTTTTAGGGGTTTTCAAGCTTTTATTCATAGAAAATAAACCGGTTGGACAAAAATTATGAAAATTTCTATACTTATGTATTTCAGCCCGTAGAATCGAATGGTGATGTCGCTAAATTCATATCTGGACCCATTTTTGGGTTAATACCCAAAAATGGGCAGTTTTGAGCAAAACCTTAATACTAAATATCTCGAGAACGAAACGAGATATCGACCTGCGGTTTTTTGGAATCAGCGCAATGAGAAGTATCTAGATACATACAAATTAGATTTTTGAAAATTTTAAAGTTTTTATCTAAATGTGGGGTATATTGACTTTGTGCTCTAAAACGCTGTACATGTTTCGTAAATGTGTAGTTGTAAACTAATATTTGACACTTTGAAAACACGTACTTATTGACATATGTTTGATTTATAGTGCTGCAAACATAGCAAACTTAAATCGGATCATCCTATACATCTATATTTTTCAAACGCTGCTATTGCTGAATGTGGCTTAATAGAAATTGACCATCCCCCTTACAGTCCAGATTACTCTGTGACCGGTCGTTGACAGGCATTTTGTGGACAAACCAAAGGAATATTTCTATAATGAATTAAAGTTGTTATTGAAACGATGTAATACTTGTATCCAAAAGTAAGGAGCCTATATTGGAAATTATTTTTTTGTTGTTGTTGCAATCTTTTCTTTTCATGCCTAGTCCGGAAATAAAAGAACTTGGCTTGGATTAATAATAATAAAGATCCATTTTATAACTTTGCTCTTGAAATTCTAACAAGGTAAGTTTAAAAATAAAGTGCAATAAAGTACGACCAGATGACAGAAAATTGGCACTTGTTAAAAGAATATTTACATTTACATCTAAACGGATTTCAAGTTCTTTGAAAATATTTTTCAAAGTAATAGTAGAAGACATAAAATGATGAAATTTTAATTTTTTACAATTTCCTCTTAAAAATAAAATCAAGTTGGCATCAAAGTAAAAGTGAACTGCACCCAAAATTCCGGAGTAATGTACTTTTCACATTCCATGCATGAGTATTCTTGGAATATTGATTTGTAATATTTCCAAGGCTAAAATGTCATATTTACTGAACTCTGTCTATGAACAAAGTTGTCATTCAAAGTATGTATAGCTAAAGAATGTAGGTAATAACTAGATACTCTTGGTTATATCAGTTATAAATGGATCTTAACTTTACGAGACCGAAAAATGACAAAAGCTTTGACAAAAATATTATGCTCCAAATTTTATTGCATTATTACAATCTATATAAAGTCTAATCTAGTTGTAATAGGACATAATAAATACATAATAGTTGTTTTAGAATATACCATGTTAAAATTTCCAGAAAAAGATTTAAAAGATGTTAAAATAAATAAAATTAAAATAAAAAATAAAATTAAAATACGCAAACCTATCTATAGGTAGATTAATTGGAAATCCGAAATGTGATATTGTTAACGTTTTTGTATATAACTATTACTTTATTTACTAAGTTCTTTTTAAAATATCACCATTATTAATTTGAAGTGATTTTTTTTTGACAGTGGCATTCATCTGTTGTAACAAAGGAATTGTGTTTATCAAGGGCCCTAGGATTTATAAAAAAGATTATTTTCTTAAATTTACCTGTAAAATATATAGAAAATGTATTAATATATACCTGTTCGTTTCATTTAACCCCTCACTGAGAGAGGTATTGGAATCCTGCTAAAAATCGCATATCCAGATTAAGCACGTTTTAAGATCCGATTATAATATCTTTACAATGATGTCCGTGTGTATGTGTGGATGTTGGAACCACGGTTTATCAAATACTATAAGACTTAGAAAATATTTAACTGCAGTTTCCTCAATCTGACATTCCTGGGAAGAGCTGTAGTGGTAGCACGCACTTTAGAATTCTATCATAGAAAGCAGGCGAATACGATTTTTTTACGAATCTTGGTAGCACGCACTTTAGAATTCTATATTCACTTTTTGATTCGGAAATTATTGGATTTTATACTATTAAAATAAGATATATTATGACAGTTGTATATACTGTGGTAAAATAATGACGTTACTTTGACACTTTCGCCTCAAGTCGTACGCTTGCAGGCGAATATTTTGAGAAACGCATGCTACCAAATTTTCGCTTCGTGGCGAAATGCGAAAACAAATGCCTCATTTGATAGAATTCTAAAGTGCGTGCTACCACTACTGATTAGATTTTGGTAACAATTGGACAACCGGAAGTAATAGTTTTTTTTAAAAAAATCTTCTAAATACATATTATTTTTTGATTATTTCTGTTATTACTAATATTAAAAAATATAAAAATCTCTATCCGATACATTTAAAATTTTTATTATATCTTCTATGGAGTTAAAGATAGAGACATATAAATATATAAAATAATAAGTTGTAAATTTATATCGGAGCCTATGGAAAACAAGTGAAAAAATTAATATGGTTGTAATTGATACATAAATGTGAGTGTCAAAAAGCCAGAGACATTACTGAAAGCTTTTCCTGGGAGGTACATTTAATATTTCTAATTTTATTATTAATTAAATATTTATAATTATAGATACATATATTACATATACCCTTCAGAAATACCACCAATCTCATCAATGAATTGGAAGAATCTCGAACCTTAGAAGTATAAAAGTGAATAGAATGAATTAAAAAATATAAAAATATATAAAGAAGATATGTGTTTTTGTGTGTATCAGAAATGTCAAATATGTACAACACTTATATAGCCTAATATGGAAATGGCGAGAGGTATGCAGGTCCTGGCCACAACAGATTTTTATATTTTTATTTTATAAAATGCGAAAAAATGACTTATGAGCTTCAAGTCAAGTGCCATTACCGATTATCTAATTTACACCAAAATCTTATGGTTTATTTTCATATCAGAATAGGGTCGAATTCCGAATTTTGTGAATGACTTAGAGCGTTGACAAAATCCATACACACACACACACACACACACACACACACAAAAACACACGCACACGCGCACACACACACACACACACATTCAGGCATCATCGTGGAAAATGTTAAAATTGGATTCTGGGGACCTTAAAACGTGGTCATTTACTAAAATCTCGATTTGCAATTTTTAGCACAATGCCTATACCTCCCTTACCAAGGGTAGCGGGAGGTAAAAATCTTTCTTTTTAATGAAGAGGTCAAACTGGTTCTCAAAACTTTTATTAAATACGTTATTATCCTCATTTGTATCATCTTTGAGAAACCCTCCCTTGTAAGAGATACAATTTATTAACATTCATTAACCTATATTCCATCTAAAAATAGCAAAAACAGAATAACATAAATCGTCAACAGTTTTATTTCTCAATCAATACTAGTTGGGAGTAGCCCTCTCCCACACGTGACATATGCATGTACAATATGAATGTGATTGTGATCCTATAGGTTGCGCAAACCGTAGTGAATGCAGATGCAGGTGTTTCTACAAACTCATGGTCCTCGCTCAACGAGACACAAGTAAAAATAGACACGTTGAGTCAGTAAATGATGCTTTGGCTCTACTAAACATAGTGACATGTATACTAGGATATGGGATACGATGACTAATAAATATAGAAGTTATTAATAAATATTCATATTTTCTTATGTTTTAAAATCTTCCCTTACCAAGGATAGAGAGATGTAAAAATGGTACACTATATTATACTATAGTCTATTTGAGAATGACTGGCAGTAATAAATCATTCTGTCAAAGACATTCCAGTGGCGCGCCAATAATTGTTTGCACAGGGATAGTCGAAATGACTAAATTCGGTAGAGAACTATAGTTTTAGGTCTAAGTTGTTTTTCAGGGTCAGGTAAAGTAAATATAATAATAATGACTGAGAAAGTTATATTTAAATATTAAAAACTTTTATTTTTAGTAAATGTATAAACAGATCACTCTACAAATCCTATCTACGTCTATGACACAGTCCGACGGGGATTATCGGAAGGCATTTCTATTGTTCGACAAGTAAGTTTCGTTCCAGGTACAAAGCGTGCGGCTTATTTTGACCATCCTAGTGTAGTTACAACTGATTTTTCTGGTAGTTTTATTTGCCGCATTGCTGGCAAAAATCCAATACTACTCTTGCAAATAATAATTTATCTCAAATAGACTATATCTGTATGCTTCTGCTGTATGATTCGTGAAATAAGACTATACTTTATACACTTGTTGCATAAATAGCAATTATTACCTACTATATTGCATAAAATTTCATTTAAAAAACTTTTTAAAAAAAATGTGAAACCGGCTCATAATGGATATAACTGTTGTGTTCTTGTGTTACTACATCTTCTATAAGTCGTATTGAAAGCTCAATTAAAATTACATTATAAATAATTATAGATTACATTTTACATTATCAATTAGCTTTTAAAATTGCATGCTGCTTTAAGTATGTAATTTATAAGTAAAAAATATTATCACGAAAATTGAATTATTTTTAATATGATATACTGCTGAAATCAAAAAAGTTTTTAAAATTCATTTAGTAAACGAATCTTAAAGTATAAATTTTGATCACAATGGGGTATTCCACCATAACAACAAAATTAAGAAAATTTCAATTTAACATAAAGTATGGCTCAATAAAGAATAGTTAAAACAATGAAAACATTTTTTAAATAATTACTTTACGAGATATTTCACATTTGCTAAAAGGGAAAATTGACGTCATACAATTGTTATCCTTCTCTCGCAGCGTACTCAGAGCAGTGTGTGTGAGAAAGACAAGTATAGAGGAAATGTGACGTTACACTGATTTTTCGAAAATAAAATACTCTGAAACTAGGAACAATTAAGATTTTTTAATACTATGAATTGCTTCAAAACTGAATGAAGTTTTATTTAAAATAATAAAAAAAATTGAGTGGAATACCCCATTGTAAGTTTTCCCAATGATATAGAATATAGAATATGCTTTTAAATTATAATGGGAGTCATCCACTATTTTTACCTTCCATCACCTTTAGGTAAAGAAGGTATTGTCTTTGGCCAAAAAAGTATTTAATGAATAAGCACGTTTTAGGGTCCCTAGAATACAATTTTACTAGTTTTACGATGATGTATGTGTGTGTATGTCTGTGTCTGTGAGACAAATTTTTGTCCAACTGTAATTCCAATATACTACAATTCTAAAAGTTAGAATTCTTTGGTATTCTACTTGTTTACATCTATATGAAGAGCTGATTAGATTTTGGTTATAATTGGTTATCCGGAAGTTCCATTATTTAAGTTCTTAACAGTGTTTCTTGGAAAAACAAAATTAAATATCATTTTTTGACATTTTATGTGATTATCAATATGAAAGAATATCTTATTGTCTATACGGTTTGATTATACATTTCCCTCATATACATTTAATAGATATAGAGATAAAGAATTATAAAGAGATTAACGGGTCTATTCTGAACAAATCTGTAAGTCTTACAGATCTGTAAATAAATGAACAAAATCGCAACGTAAGAATTGCCCTATAAATTTCATAAATCAGCCAGCTTTGCTATAATCGTGGAAACAGCTGATATATACAAATAATTCTAAATGAAAGATGTCAGTGTCAAATGCAATTTACATAATATATCTTCGTGTTACAATTTTATTAGATTTAAAGAATCTTTTCCAAGGAACTTTCAGTACTGAATTTGTACTTTTGTGCCATTTTAAAATTGGAAATATTTGGCGTCTGTCTACATGCATGTGTTGTAGATACTGGCACACCCAGAAATGGGTAATATGCCGTGATGATATATTATATGTTTATTATTATATATAGAATTTTTTCCAAGGAACTTTTGGTATGGGATTTGTACAGAATACATAGAATTGACGGAAGGTATTGCGCTGTCCACATCAGATTTTTTTTTTGTAACTGACAGTTACCACGCGGCTAGTTTTGGAAGCAGACAATTGAAAGTGTTAATTCAAAATGAATATGAAATTAGGTTATCCATATCACCGAGTAAAATTCTCTCCTTTCAATTATAGTGTCTAGGTATTATTTATCTGTAGCATAAAATTATACTGTCAAAGCAAGGAGTGTCAATGCAATAATTATTCATACAATGAAAAGTAATGCATTTGTTATAAGATTAGAACAACAGATGTTGATACAAACAAAGGATTATAACAATTAAAATGGATATAATTCTTGATAAGTTATTATAGAAAATATTATTGACTCAATAATAATCTCATTATTTAAACTATTCAAAACGAACAATAGGATGTTAAAATGCAAATCATTATTAATGAAAATTGTCGTATGTGAAATATACATTGATTAGATCTATTCAAAAATTTGTCTACAATGCAATTAAATTAGTGTCCCTGACATTTGCAATATAAGCAGCTTTTAACAGAAATATGTCAATCTCTATTACACATTGGATATACCCAGGTATATAATAATTGCAATTAGCTTTATAAAAAAATGAGGCTTAGTTTCATTCAACAAAAATGTATTGTACTTAGACTAAAACTAAAAGATGGAACTTACCGGTTAACGGAAAATCTTCATTCCTGATGCCTTCGTAGGAAAATATAACACAAATCTTCATATTTCACTTTAAATGTTAATTTGTATTGTACGTTATCACTTAATTCACAGAAATACAATACATCTTTCCAGTGCTGAATATTACAAGAAACTGCCTACCTACGTTATGATGTATGTATGTGTACCTTCTTGCGATTTTAGACTTGTTTCGTTACGAACAAGACAGCACTGATCATATTGAAAAATAAAATACATATGTTTTAAAAAATACATTATATTGTGAAAGATTTTTATAAATTACAATATTTAACTGACAAAAGTAAATGAACAATATTTAAAAGTTTATTCAAAATCAAAATCAGTCATTAATGTGAGACGTTAAGAAACGATTCTGTATTCATTAATGAAACCCATTACTTAATAAACAATATACAGGGTGTTCAGAAAATGGGTGAAAAGCTTCAGGTAGACCGATTCTTTGATTAATTCTGAGTCGATAATCCTAATGCAAAAAAATTGTACGGCCCTTCGTAAAGCCACACGAGCTACTTAAAAGAAATGTAAATTTGGCAATACCGAATCAAACTGTTATAGTAGTTATCAGGTAGCTATGCAAATCAGTATGAATTTTATGTCAACATTATTTTGACATAGGTACACTCAGTGGAAATTCAAATTGGGAATTGAATTTATTTACTTAAGATACCAGCTTTGCTTTATTAATTAAAAAAAAAATCAATGTAAATGATATTTTGAGTATTTATGAAGTAATAAAAATAACAAAAATAATTATAATTATAATAGTCAATAATAAGATTCGCGAAGTCGCTGATCTAATTTTCCAAATGTGTTCGAACATGTGTGCCGCCGGTTTGGGTATCGTGCTTCATATACTTCTTTTGCCAAGTTCGCATTCCCGTTGCAAAATCCATATACCATAAATATATCAGCGTATTCGTTAAAGGTATACATTCAAATTATCCAATGTTTCATTCACCATACAAAAAGAAATAAATTATAAAATCAAACATGAATTGATAAACGTCAAAATTTGACAAATTATTTATAATTTCTGTTTCAAACAAAACACTGTTTTATACATGGTTGTCGTACGTATTCAAATTAAAAAAAAATCTACTTTAGAAGAGTTAAAATTTTTTGATATCAAATTAACTCTCTCGCCCTTATGGGCTCGTGAGCTAAACTTTCTTCTCATGAATAAACATTACCTTAGCTCACTTGGTGTGTAAATATCTAGTATGCAATTAGTGTGTAAGACATGTTTTTTTCGCACACGTCAAAGTTTAGAAAACGAGCCTTGGCGAGTTTTCTAATTTACAAGTGCGAAAAAAAGTCTTATAAAATGAGTTCTTTATACTATTTTTTTTCGTCTTCTACATACTAAAATATTGTAAAAAACTGCTAATATTAAACCGAGTCAATTTAAGGAAATTTGCAAGTGAAATGTTGTAGTTGGTATCACTGAACTGACCACATCAATTATTATTTATTTGAACATTTGAAGGTTAAATTTAAGTAAATTACGTAAAAAAGGGTTAAGTAAATGTCATCTAGTACCAACCTTCTAAAACAAAAAAATGCGTATCGTAATGACTTCATTATGAACGCAAAATCTAAAAATAGTATTTTTTATCTCATGCTAATTTCCGCACTAGACCAAAAAAGTACTGCTTTACACACTTCTTACATAAATAAATATTTTGTTGTAAGGGGTCAGTCTCTCCGAAATTTCTGTGATAGATATATTTTTTTATATCATTCATGTCCAAGCAGATTAACCTAATTGCAAAGTCAAAAATTTTCTATAAGAAGACAAATCTTTATAGATGACTCTGTATTTCATTAGTTTTTAACTACCTATGTACTTATTATTATTAACGTGAGTTTCGCAACGTTTGGATGCGGTAGAGAGCTTTATCTTCTCGTCACCGTTAATTGTCCTATACGCCGCTGCCCACCCACGGCGCTGCAAGCGCACCTAAGCACACTAGACACAGCTGTATTTATTACCCATTCATTCATTTCTCCATGGCTCGCCAAGATGATGGGAGAGATACGATACGCAAAAGATGTGGGTCAGATGCACTCGTTAATAAATTACCTAAGTGGGATGCGAGGAAGAAAATATTTGAGGGAATATTCATAATTATTTAATTACAAGTTATTTTAACAAATTTCATCATGCTTTATACGCAACAATAATAGAATTTCGCATATTAGGGAATAAAAACTTTCCGCTCACTTTTTTGACAATCGTATACATTGACTTGTCAACAATAAGTTTTAATTGGTTTTTACCTCCCGCTACCCTAGGTAAGGGAGGTATAGGGATCGTGCTAAAAATCACATATAGAGATTTTAGTGAATAAGCACGTTTTGATGTCCCTAGAATCCGATTTTATCATTTTTACAATGATGTCTGTAGGTATGTATGTATGTGTGTGTGTGTGTGTGTGTGTGTGTGTCTGTGTGTGTGTGGATCGTGTGGACACGATTACTCAAATACTATCAATCAGAAAATTTTGAAATTTTGTATACTCATTCTATACTAATGTGGGAAGAGCTCATTAGTTTTAGTGTATATCGGATAACCGGAAATATCATTTATACAAGCTTTTAACAGCTTTTCTTGCAAAAACATCATTGAATATAATTTTTAGCAACTTTTACCAATACAAATTAAATACAATGGCACAATCTTCAATTCTACGATAAGCATTTAGTAAATAACAAATGTCACTGTTACGAAGCAATTATATTAAAATTAATAATGAAACCGTGTTAAGAAGAATTGTAATGAAATTAAGGTTTGTAAAAATAATATATTTTCCATCATACATAAATATTAGATATACAGGATAATTCGATTTAAGTTTGATGTTTGCAGCATTATATATCAAACAGCTCTCAATAAGAACGTGATTTCAAAGTGTCAAATAATAGTTTGCACTACACATTTACAAAATGGATCATGTACGGCGAAGAATTTACACAGATTGCGTTTTAGAGCATAAGGAAGTTGGTGTTGATTTTGACAATAATGTGTGCGTGACGATTTTTCCTTAAAATATATTAATGATCCAGAACTTCGCAAAGTTGGTATTTGCTTACAGATTTTTCAGGAAAAACATAATAAAATATAATGCAAAATTTCGTATTACAAACTTTTCTATTTATTGGAACAACAAAGTAGATTTTGTTTATAAACGATCAATCGGAAGTGATTACTATTACTATTTTAAACATGGAATTGGCGGGAGGTCATGTGCTGGCCACATCAGATTTTTTTTATTGCAAACTCGATAGCGATAGTATATTTGAACAAAATAATTACAATCACTGTTTTGGTCAAGATATAAACATTTATCTCTGCGTTCAAATTATGGTACACATATATATGCCAAACATAATGTTTTTATTTTTTACCTTTCGTCACCTTTAGGTAAGGAAGATATTATCTTTGGTCAAAAAAACGGTGGTGAGTTTTTAATGAATAAGCACGTTTTAGGGTCTTTGTTAATTAATTGCTAAAATTATAGTGTATTCAATATACTTATTTATAAATAATTTGTGTTTAATTAATTTTAATTCTGAAATATTAATTTTCTGCAAAAAAAAAAAATATGCGATAGAGCTCGTATATATTAGGGTATTAAAATAAAGTAAGTAATTAACACTTATTTTCATTTATAAAATAGTGGACGAAATTGCATGTTTTACAGTGAAACTTGTCACTTTATATTCGCATTTGGGGGGCGTTGCTCGGCGATTAAGACTGGGGCATCGCTCCTACACCAGTGTAAAAAGTACTATGCGATGTAACGAGAAAAACTCGTCCATGTGCCGAGCCGCGCATAATGGTCTGGCACGTTCTTCAAGCACGTGCAGTGTCATCACGAACATCGCTATCGAAATCACACGCTGCAAACACCAGATAATTTTACAAGTGAAGCCCATTCGTCTCAAAACTTTCTAAGTATTTTTTTCTCCTTCTTCCTCAAGGTCCATGTTTCTCATCCATACAGCACAATACTCTATAATTTGCTGTTGTCTGTAGATTCGCCACAAAAAAGTATCACTTTAACTCCCTATAATAGTTATACCGTGAGTTTCAGCTAAGATGCAATATTTACAAGTTTGGGGGCTATTTCTGAAGAAATTTCTCAAACAATGGGGGATTCCAGCTCAATCGAATTAAAGGAAAATAGTAAAAAAATACGAATGTATACGCTGAATAACGAATATTAACAAAAAAATCTGTTGTGGCCAGCACAAGACCTCTCGCCATTTCCATATTAGGCTATATAAGTATTGTATTGCACTTTGCTATCGAACCGTCGTTTTATAACAAAATATTACAGAACTTTACCCAAATATTGTTTTTTATTGTATTTAACATGTCTTCTGGACACATATAATTCTAATTATATCTATTTTTCATTGTACTTATTAGGAAATATCACAGATTCTTCCAATTCATTAACCAGATTGGCGGTATTTCTGATGGATATATGTATGCATATTACCTATAATTTCAAATATTTAATTAATAAAACAATAAGAAAGATTAAATGTACTTCCCAGGAAAAGCTAACAAAATGTCACTAAAACTGTTGATTTTTGACACTGAAATCTGTCACTTACAAATTATGTTATAAACATTTGAATTTGTCAACTGGTTTCCTTAGTGTAGTTTCGCCTACTCGACTTGTTATATCCCGATATTCTCTATATTATAGCGTCTTTATCTCTAAATTTATAGAAGATAAAATAAAAAATTTAAATGTATCAGGTGTAGAATTGTGTTCTTCAAAATTAGCTTTCAGCTCTTCTCATGAATGTCAGATTGAGGAATTCATAGTTAAACAGTTCTTAAGTCTTATAGTTTTTGAGGAATTGTCCGTCCAACATCCATACATACACACACACACACACATACACACACACACACACACACACACACACACACACACACACACACACACACATAGACATCATTGTAAAAATGTTAAAATCGGATTCTAGTGACCATGAAACGTGCTTACTCATTAAAATCTGGATATGTGATTTTTGCATGATTCCAATACCTCTCTTAGCGAGAGGTAAAAATAAAATGGTATAATTGAGATATTTCGGAAATAAGGGATTTTTACCTCCCGCTACCCTCGGTAAGGGAGGTATAGGGATCGTGCTGAAAATAGCATATAGAGATTTTATATAATAAGCACGTTTTGATGTCCCCAGAATCCGATTTTAACATTTTTACAATGATGTCTGTAGGTATGTATGTGTGTGTGTCTGTGTGTGTGTGTGTGTGTGTGTGTGTGTCTGTGTGTGTGTGTGTCTGTGTGTGTGGATCATGTGGACACGATTACTCAAATACTATCTATCAGAAAAAATTGAAATTTTGTATACCCATTCTATACTAATATGGGAAGATCTCATTAGTTTTTAGTGTATATCGGATAACCGGAAGTATCATTTATACAAGCTTTTAACAGTTTTTCTTGTAAAAAAAATTCATGGAATATAATTTTTTAGCAACTTTTACTAATTAAAATGGAATATAATGGTTTAATCTTCAATTCTACGATAATAACATTTAATAAATAACTCTAAATAACTTTAAATATGAATATATAATATAATTTATTTCCATGTATCACCTGGCCTATGCGTCAAACAAAATCATAATTTTAATGACAGGTTTGACATATTTAAACAAATGTCACTGACAGGCATCAATTATATTAAAATTAATAATGAAACTGTGTTAATGAGAATATAATAGTAAAATATTTTATTAAGGTTTGTAAAAATAATATATTTTCCATCATACATAAATGTTAGATGAACAGAATGATCTGATTTAAATTTGCTAATTGCTATTTTTGCAGCACTATAAATTAATATTAATTTACAACTATACATTTACGAAATGGATTATGTACGGCGAAGAATTTACAAATGTTGCGTTTTAGAGCACCTAGAAGATGATGCTGATTTTTATAAGAATGTACGTGTGTGACTATTTTTCCTTAAATCCTATTAAAATATGATCCAAAACTTCTCAAATTTGGTATTTAAAACTCATATATAATTTGAAACAACATATTAGATTTTAACCATATATGATAAATCGGATGTAGTACTTAATTTGGAGCTCTAACAAATTTTTGAGGAAAAACAATAAAACAATCCAAAATTTCGTATTACAGACTTTTCTATTTATTGGACAACAAATTAGATTTTATTTACAAACGATTAACCGGTAATGATACTTTACTTAAAGCTCACTGCTATTTTAAACATGGAATTGGCGGGAGGTCATGTATTGGCCACATCAGATTTTTTGTTATAGCGATTCGACACTAATATGGAATCTATATATAATATTTTGATTGGTGACCGAAAGACCGCATATACTTGCATTACAAATAGCGTGTTAGGAGGTGGGGATTACAACCAATGGAAGTTAAGAAATTCAAATTCGAAAGGAGGGGCTAACATTTCTGTACTACAGTTTCCAAACAGTTTTTATTTTAACATAAATTTAATAATTTAAATACACCTATAATTATAAAGTATGTAGACTTATACAGTGTTATAATATTCATTTATTTTTATGTAAATATAAATTAAAATAGCATATATTTGATATAAAAACACATAAATGTGACGTCACGTCAATCTGTTCAAAATTCGGGAGACCATAACTCGCTTATTAATAGGAATTTTTTCACCAGATTTTCATCAGTAGTTTTAGTGTTTCTAATATGTTCAGATGAAATTATAAAAAAAAATGGTGGAATCCCCCATTCTGATAAAAGTTAGTTGGGCTTTAACTGAACAGATATTAATTGAATTTTTGACATTTTGTTTACAATTCGTCGGGCTTTTGTTTTACTTTACCGCTCGCAGGGTGCAATCTCTCAGTTTCCACCATGGTAATTGGTAACTAAGATGTAAAAAAATATATTAATGCATTTGTGCATAAATTAATATAATACGTATAAAATGGTCATTATACGCATGAATTTCTAGACCAAATATAAATAGTAGAAGAAATACTATCCAACTTAATTTTAACTCCATCCTAAATTGTATATATTGTTTGTTAAACAGGCATATTAACCTATAGAAATTGTCACATAAGTCAGTGTTCTATTTTCGTGTTATTTTGCTAGTCTTTGAAGTGTCTGAAATATGATAATCTGTTACTCTATTTCAGTCAGAAGTTGTAACAAAACATTTCTACTATAACATTCTTTTAGGAATACTCTAATTTAAGATATACGAGTGTTTTAATTTTTATTGACATTCTGTTAGTAATATGTTTGTTCCTAACTTTCAAAACAATAGTAAAGTGAGAAATGGGATCATTTAAAAAAAATTGTCGATTTTTTTATAAAATCATGAAATCCATCTCATTTAATAAATATAGTAATAGAAAATAATTTGAAATATGCGAATTTTCATTCATAAATTTGATAATAAACTTTCGCGCTTTTAAACATGGACTAAATTTGTGCCGACACAAATTCATACTCACACAAAGACAATTCTCTCTCACACACACACGCTTCACAACATGAAACAGTAATCTAACCTAAAAGTGTGACAGCTGACAGCAAAATATACAAGAGAGAAGATTATTTTTTCTATTTCTTTAAAAGTACTAGTGCAGTATAAGATATGTAAATAAAGTATTTATTTAAATAAATACCAAACTAAATAATCATAGTTCTAAATTAAACCGGTAGAGCTCGACTGTCGTATCCGTGAATGTGTCGTCAGCCGTTGAAATATTTGAAATTAAACGCAACTTTTAAAAAATCATATCTATGATTCTAAAGACTTGTAAGATGTAAAACATACATGTTTAATTTGACCTATTTTCTCAAGAAAAAAATAAATCAGAAAATGTGAAATGACCCCACTGGAAAAAAATCTGTCTAACTGACCGCTAAATTGTCAACTCCATTCCGAAGAAGTCAAAATTTTATAAATAACAGTTAAAACATATCAGCCTGGTTATAACATTACAAGCAAAATTGCTGGTTGCAATAAAAAATAAAATTGACACGTCTAAGTATAATGTTAGGAAATTAATTGCCTGTAAAAGTCACACGAACAAAGAAACTAATAATAACGATCTCCTTGAATTAAAATAAATTCAATTTTCAAGTAATTCTCTCTCCAAGTAAATGTCAAATACACCGTAAAAATATGTCTATTTAAAAACATACAGGAGTGAAATATAGTTCAATGTATTTTATGAACAGTATTTACAAACATTCTAGTGACTTATACATGGTCACGTTGTAGTAGTACTAAATACTACACTAATCATACTAATTAGTGTAACATTAAGTTACTTATTTCTCGTAATATTCTTCGGCTGGAAGTATTCTTGGGTGTAAATAATTATATGTATGGAACTTTGAGTTAATTGCTAGTTAGCTATTAATAATAACTACATATTTTTTTTTAATATAATTATTGTATCACTTAGTTTCCTTTTACCTATTGAAAAACATTCTATACGTACATATTTAAAAATTATAGTTGAATTACTCTTATGAATTTCAATTAATAGTTATTTATTTATCAAGGCACTAAAGTTCTATGTTTTTATCATGAATGAGAAAAATAAACCATATGAGTGATAAAAAGGAACTTCAGTGCCAAGGTGCATATTAAATTTTTTTCACTACTAGCCTAGGAACCCACTATTATTTACCTTTATTTGACATGAGAAATTGTTTTTCACTACCGCTTGTTTGTAACCATGGTAACCTAGGTCAATAATAATTTATTGTTAACCTAGGTCTATAATGCAAACTGTTACTTTTCAATCAAACTCAAGCCTCCAAATCCAAATATTATCATCATTAAACTCAAGAAAGGTGTTAAGTATATAATTTATATTTGCCGCTTAATTTTAAATTGATCTACCTCACCTGGCCACTTGTGCTGTTTTGGTAAAAATATTGTGAAACATGTGTAGATGTAGGAATGAATAAATCACTATTTTTTTTTTGTATTTATAGGTAAATACATTTCAATAGATTTATTTAAAAATAATAATAAACTAATAAGGCTGCTGATTGTAACAACACAAAGTGTTTTTATTAAATAATTAAATCAAATACAAATCAAGGCCCATAAGTGAGGTTATCAAACCAGCGAAATGAGCGAAACGTCAGATAAAAACAAATGCAGCCTACTTTGTTTTTGTGAATATTAACAAATAAGTAACGTAATTATTCATGTTAAAATGATTGTTATTATCAATAAAAAAAATTCAAATAGGATTTATGTGCTAGTAGTGAAAAAAATAGTATACAAACCACGGTTGAGAAGATCATTATTGGCAATTATCTTCTCAACCTTGGCGTATAATATACTATTATTTGAAATCGAAAAATTGTGAAAATGTAAGGAATATTTATTTAGGTTAGGTTAAATATAATGTCAGTTTGACAGTCAATGTTTCTAACCTCGACATTGATTTTATCGTAAAGAACATACAACATTATGTGTTTTATTTCAATCTTATTCACGGAATTATTTAGTTCGTTCTTTTTGTACATATTTTTGTCATTTTACGTACAAATTTGTACATCGTATACCTGCCCAAATTATCTTACATGTACAGCACTTGTCATAAGGTTGGCAATACTGCTATCGCAATCGTCATATAATGGTTTACTTTAGTGGCGATTTCTGAGTTTTTAATGATGATTTTTGTGCACTTTAGTGATGATTGTTATTGTTAAAGGGTGGTATATTCTGACATAGATACAGATTCTTTTGTTTTAATATAGGTATGCAAGTATGGTGATTTTTACTATTGTTTTGTAATGACTCGAATAAAAATACTGCTATGTTCCGTATGAATAATTTATTTTTCGTACAGTTTATATACTGGGATGAATATGAAGTAAGAAAATTAGCATAAAATATAACAATGATTAGCGGTTTATATAACGCATTGACATTATTTACAATAGAACTGAAAATCATGCCTAAAATTAAATGTCACATACCGTTCGTATGTACAGCGTAGGATTTAAATGATGGAACGTTATAACTTCATCAATTATATCATATTCAAAAAAATTATAATATAGAATTATTATGGAATAAATGCCATCACATAATCGTTCGAAATAGATCGTTCGTCTGCCTGGAATAATCGGTTAGTTAATAGTAATCATTGATTAGATGTTGGATAAACTATGATTAATAATGGACATCGACAGAATTACTTTCGACAAAGGTATGACTAAAGTAACATTGTTTTCTCTAACAAACCTTTATGCATTATAATCAATTTTTTCGAAGTCATGGTGATCTGTGTATAGTTAATGACACTTGATTAAATATAATTAGACATTAATAAAAGCCGCCGTCAAATAAGTATGGACTGATGCTCAACTGTTTCCCTTCGCTGCAGGCTGCGAAAGGCAAGGGACACCCCCACGGTGTTACCGCTTCTTTATAAGTTAGTGTTTTCAACATTACCACTGATTTGGCAACAGTGTAGAAATCTTCAGACCATACTTTTTGACAGCAACTATAACAATCATAAGTAGCAGTGGAACATGGCATAGTATAATATTTCATAAAATAGTTGTTTTTCACAAATACAGTATAAAAATCGGATGTGGTCAACACAAAACCTCCCCCTAATTAATTTTTAAATTTAAATAGATAGATATCTATATACAGAGAATTTATTTTAAAATGCAACATTATGGTTGCTCACTTCTATGGTTACTCACTGTTGTCAAAAATGACAGCAATGTAATATTTGTCCATTTTAAAATGCAACATTATAAATAGCATTGCAGCATAGGAGATACCTCCAGAAAATATCACAAATGGTGTCAATTCTTATTACGACCGACTAGAAATATTGCCTCAGTGTGAATGGGGGTATTTTTTTAAATATTTATTCCATGAAAGTTATGAATTTTTGTAAGCTAAAGTTTGTTGAGATGCGCAACATTCATGTTTTGATTTTTTGTTAATCGCATGTAGGCTAATTTATTAGAAATTAGCTTGGATAACACAAAATTACAAATTTTGTATGTTTCATTTTAAAATGGACAAATATTTACTTAACACGGTTTCATTATAAATTTTAATGTAATTGCTTCCTGACAGTGACATTTGTTTAAATATGTCAAAATTGTTATTAAAATATTATATTTTTGTTGGATACCCGAATTTTATCCAATGGGGTCATTTCAAAAAAAAATAATTGTCGATTTTTTTTATAAAATCATGAAATCCATCTCATTTAATAAATATAGTAATAGAAAATAATTTGAAATATGCGACTTTTCATTCATAAATTTGTTAATAAACTTTCGCGCTTTTCACACGGACTAAATTTATGACGACACAAATTCATACTCACACAAAGACAAATCTCTTTCACACACACACGCTTCACAACATGAAACGGTAACCTAACCTAAAAGTGTGACAGCTGACAGCAAAATATACAAGAGAGAAGATTATTATTACTTTCTATTTCTTTAAAAGTACTAGTGCAGTATAAGGTATGTAAATAAACCATTTATTTAAATAAATACCAAACCAAATAATCATAGTTCTAAATTAAACCGGTAGAGCTCGACTGTCGTATCCGTGAATATGTGTCGTCAGCCGTTGAAATATTTGAAATTGAACGCAACTTTTAAAAAATCATATCTCTGATTCTAAAGACTTGTAAGATGTAAAACATACACATACATGTTTAATTTGACCTATTTTTTCAAGAAAAAAATATATCAGAAAATGTGAAATGACCCCATTGAGTTTTGTGCTTTAGGTTACCGTTACATTAAAATATTTTTTTGAAAATTTGCAAGCGAAGAATTTTCACATATACAGCCTTTAGTATAGATAAAATCTGACTTTATTTTTGCAACAAACATATAATTATCTGCTTCCTTTCTCTAATTTTATACATTGCAACAAAAAAATGGAATTTCAAAAGGGGTGAGTTTTCTAGAATCTAGCTAGAAATATTAGGTATGAGTTGCTTTATCTACTATCTAATTAATTTCAACTTTCTCTACTTTAAACACGAGCATGCGATCGTGCGGTGGTAAACTTTTGTTTTCGTTGACCAATAAGTCCTGAGTCAGCAATCTATATCATCAGTTGTCAAGAGGTTGCAAAGCCGAGACCACGACAGCTCAAAGCCGGACCTCCCAAGCTCTAGTTATGATCAATCGGCCATCATCAACTCCAACGATGACCAAGACGTCTGTATCTTCCAGACCAGTCTTCAAGACGTCCAATACGATAAGCGGACAAGGATTGCACCAAACGTCAAGACGAAAAAGAGCATAAAGAAATATTGCAATAATAACGTAATTGTAAGAAATTTATTTACATTGCCCAAAACAATTTAAGGGTATAAAAAAGGTAACATTTACGTACTTGTTACATGTTACCTTGGTTACTTGTCGTTTTATTTTTTTCTCAAGGTGTGTTTAAAAGTTTTTTTTACCTCTCGCTAAGAGAGGTATTGGATTCATGCTAAAAGTCGCATATCCAGATTTTATTGAATAAGCACGATTTAAGGTTCCTAGAATCCGATTATAACATTTTTAAAATGATGTCTGTGTGTGTGTGTGTGTGTATGTGTGTGTGTATGTGTATGTGTGTATGTATGTCTGGATGTTATAGGGACGATTCCTCAAAAACTATAAGACTTAAAAAATATTTAACTGCAGTTTCTTCAATCTAACATTCCTGGGAAGAACTGAAAAGGTAACAATTGAACAACCGGAAGTAGTAGTTTCTTAGAAAAATTCTTCTAAATATATTTTTTTGGGAGTTTTTATTTTTAAATATTGAAGAACATAAAATTCTCCATCTAATACACTTGAAATTTATATTATATCTTGTATAGATTTAGAGATAAAGACAATATAATTTATAGAGTAAACTAATCGCAGAGGCTAAGACACCAGTTGACAAATTCCAATGTTCATAACATAGTTTGTAAATGACATGTGTCATTGTCGAATATCAACAGTTTTAGTGACATTCTGATAGCTTTTTCTGGGAAGTATATTTAATCTTTCTTATTGTTTTATTAATTAAATATTTGAAATTATAGGTAAAATTTGGTAAAATGCATATATCCATCAGAAATACCGCCAACCTGGTTAATGAACTGGAAGAATCTCAGACATTTAGAAACTTCTTCATACAATGAAAAATAGATATAATTAGAATTATATGTGTGCAGAAGACATGTTAAATACAATAAAAAACAGTATTTGGGTAAAGTTCTGTAATTTTTTGTTATAAAACGACGGTGCAATACAATATTTATATAGCCGAATATGGAAATGGCGAGAGGTCTTGTGCAGGCCACAACAGATTTTTTTAATTCCTAATGATGAAAGAAATACGTGCCTGCGATTGGGGGTTGGTTGTAACGCCATTTTTATTCTTCTCCAAACTCTAAACGTCTATCTTGCGAGTGTACATTGAATTTTGATTTTTGTTTTAATTCTACAGCATAAAACAAACATTTTAATGAATAGTTTTATTCATATCCATCATCAATCTGTAGACGGGTAATCTTAATAACTACAAACATTTCAAAATTTGTTTACGTTCTTTCTATCTCCACCATTTATCTTTACACATGTGAGAATAAAATTTCGAGTAATCCAACATGATATCATGCTTGATAAAATTTCATTTCATGCATAACTTCCACTCATCCACCATAAACATAATTTGCTATTAAAATTTTATTATGCATTCCTCAAACTTTAAAAAAAGCAACGCGCCTTACTATAAAAAATCCTATCAACATTTTCGGGATTGCGCGACTGCTATATTTCTGTCCACAATGAAGTGCGTGCGTAACGAAACCCGGCTATTTTTTGCTCAAGTTATTCATTCATCAATGGTCTCTACCCGCGGCTGTGTGGTCTTAGCCGTCATGCCAATAAGATAGACACAAGTGCAGCAATTCGAAATGAGATGCAGATTCTGAGAAATCGCGTCGAGAAGATGGTACAAACAACACAATGATTCGTAGAATGATCGAATATTATGGTGTGAAGTGGAGTCAGAGTAAATAGAAAACTTTTTCAAACAAGGATTTTGTAAACATGAAGTAATAACTATTTTTATATACAACCGGTAAATAATTTTATTCTTATCAAAATCATAACTTATGCCCAGTTTTATAAAAGACGGATAAGTAAATTACTAGCAAAGTAAAATTTATTCTCGAAGTAAAACAGTTTATTCCAGAGATTTTCGTTTTATAAAGTAAGAATAAAAATACTAGCTAAGTAAATCTATGGAATAAATTACTCCACTGATTTTCGAGGAAGTAAATTTTATTCTGTTGAATAAAATTGACATATGTCAAAATTAATTATTTTATAGGGAACGCAGAAATTTATAGAAACCGAAAAGAATGGTTTTCTGTGAATTGCCAAATGGTATGTTCAGCAAATCTAAAAATAACGGATGTTGTTACTAGATGGCCTGGTTCAACACACGACAGCAACATATTTAACAATTCATTAATAAGAGCTAGGCTTGAAAACAGAGAATTTGGTAATTGTACTTGTTAGGGGATAGTGGATACCCTTGTAAAAATTACTTATTAACACCTGTACAAAACCCAACTACTCCAAGCTAACATAAATACAATGTGTCATATAACAGTTTAATTTGAACACTATTCCGGAGACATTTTATTTTGACGTTTGAATAATAATAAACGATGTCTCCGTCGGTAAATCACTAGAATAAAATATTTGCTGTGCAAGTACTTATTTTACTCTGCAACTTATTTTATAAAACAGACATTTTTATTTACTCATCGATTAAATTTACTTTCAAAGTAATAACTCAGCAAGTTATTCGATGTTTAAAAAACTGGGCATTAATGTGTTTAATTTATCGAGGGTAAATAAAGTACTCCCTAGGGAAATAAAGTACTCCCTATGGAAATAAAGTACTCCCTAGGGAAATAAAGTGATTCAAGTCCATTGTTAATTGATATTGATTAACAGAAGGAATATTATCAATTATATTTATTTTGGAAAAAAATATTATGATTTTTGTAAAATTAAATTTAATAGATTTTCTTCGTTTATACGCTACGCCCTCAGAATTTAATCTTCGCTCTCGACAAATAATGGCAAACTTTACTCCCTTGATATATAAACTACTATTATTTAGCAGCAGCAGATAATCGGGTCTAATTTTTAACTGGTTAACAATTTTATCCAAAAGATATTGATTTGACAACTAAAAATACAATTTTTTGTTATATATCAACATACTTGATTGATTAATTTTTTTAACCAGTTGTTAAAAATTAACCACTGAGTTATAGAATAGGCCCATGTATATTCTAGTCTGGGATGTAAAACCGTAAATTACCAAATAAATTTCCGTAATTAACCGTAAATTACCAAATCTTGTTCGCCGTAAATTACCAAAAAATTACCGAGACTAGTAACTGAAGTATAAGCGAATGTAAAAAAATCTATTGTGACCAGCACAATACCTCTCGCTATTTTTGACACTGACATTTATCTGTCAATTACAAATATTTGAATTTCACAACTGGTTTCCTGGTGGAGTCTGAATTGTGCGATTTATTGCAACAGATTATTATATATCATATTTTCTTTATCTCTAAATCTATAGAAGGTATAATAATAGTAATTAAGGTACCAAGGGTTGTTATAAGGACAATAATGCCTGAGGTCAACAGTGTACTGTCGAGGGCCTCTGGCCCGATGCGAGTACGTTGACTGAAGGCATTATTGTCGTTTAACACCCGTGGTGCCTTCAACGTTTTATGCCTTACTAGAAATTCTTAATAAACATTTTGTCTCAGTAGAATTTATCAAACAAAAATAATAAATCACAAAATTTTAATACAACTTACAAAGTAGCCTGTGAATGCGATTTCTAGGTAATATTTTGTTTCTGTAAACAAAGCATTTTTTCAAACAAAAAATATGTTTCTTGTGGTATTTTTCTGTCAATATGGACGAGCAATGTTATTGCTACGAATAAGAAGTATGCTGGTTTGTATTTGTGATGAAACAAATATGATTATAAACGACTAAAATTCACAATGCTTCTTAACTTTAACTGCACTTTATGTTAGTATCAGTATTATTAACCTCAGTTTGTTGTCAACATTACCATAGCAACTTAATACGCCCTAGGGTATTATTTACTCAATAACGGACCTAATGTTGAGGTTGTTATAAAACAATAACATACTAGTAAGACATAAAAAATTTAAGTGCATTAGATGGAGCATTTTATGTTCATCTTCTACTACTTCCGGTTGTCCAATTGTTATCAAAACCTTTTCAATCTTAAGTATTAGTTTTGGAGGAATCGTCCTTCCAACACACACGCACACACACACACACACACACACACACACACATTGTAAAAATGTAATAATCGGATTCTAGGGATCTTAAAGCGTGCTTAAAATCTAGATATTAAATTTTTAGCATGAAACCAAAAAAATATGAACTCTGTGTGTTATTCTGAATAAGTCTAGCGTGACCCTCATATTACACGAATGTATAAAGAAGTAAAAGTACATTCGCATAATTTATTTACCTTAGTACGATAGTATAATTAAGTCTGCAAACATTTATTTTTGCACCATGTTAACTGGGACATTTCGAATAAACCTGGCACTATATATACTAGCAAACTGAATGCAAGTCTTATTCGCTTATGTTTACATTAAAATATCTTGCATACATATTCAACTTTAGAGTTATATTTTATTAATGAGTCCCATTAATTATTTCGGACATCTTAAAATCCTTTTTTACAATGATAATGTTTACTTTCACTTCCACCGCTCTATAGATACATAATTTATTATAATTGATTAATTTTATAAATCTTTGTCAATGTAGAAAGCATCTTGAATCTTCCCGCCCACAAAATCAATTGTTTTTCTAGCATCTTCAGAAAAATACATTGTCGCATTGTTTGCGTGATATTTGCGGAAATATTTTTCTTTAAATACATCCTAGTCTTTCATACATAATGCATTTATTCAACGAAAGCTGTTTGTTGTTGTGTATTCAGCTTTAAGATAAAAATATAGTGTGTGACGAGCTTTCAACGAAATGAGTTGATGATGTAGGAAATGTTTACTTTCATGACAAAATTTCTAATAATTTATTTACAAAATCAATTTTAATATTCCTTCTTTAAAAATCTGTTGTAGCCAGCACAAGACCTCTCGCCATTTCCATATTAGGCTATATAAGTATTGCATTGCACTTCCCTTTCGAACCGTCGTTTTACAACAAAAAAATAAAGAACTTTACCCAAATACTGATTTTTATTGTCTTCTGCACACATATAATTCTAATTATATCTATCTTTCATTGTATGAGGAAGTTTCTAAATGTCAGAGATTGTTCCAATTCATTAACCAGATTGGCGGTATTTCTGATGGATATAAACATTTTACCTATAATTTCAAATATATAATTAATAAAACAATAAGAAAGATTAAATATACTTCCCAGAAAAAGCTATCAGAATGTCACTAAAACTGTTGATTTTTGACACTGACATGTGTCATTTAAAAACTATGTTTCCTTAGGGCCCTAGGCCTAGACTCTGTGATTAAATTACTCTATATATTATAGTGTCTTTATCTCTAAATCTATACAAGATTTAATAAAAATTTTACGTGTATTAGATGGTGAATTTTATGTTCTTCAATATTTAATAAAAAAAACTCCCAAAAAATTATATTTAGAAGAATTTTTCTAAGAAACTAATACTTCCGGTTGTTCAATTGTTACCAAAACCTTTTCAGCTCTTCCCAGGAATGTCAGATTGAGGAAACTGGAGTTAAATATTTTTAAGTCTTATAGTTTTTGAGAAATCGTGTCTACAACTTCCAGACATACACACACACACATACACACATACACACATACACACAAACACACACACACACAGACATCATTTTAAAAATGTTATAATCGGATTGTAGGGACCTTAAATCGTGCTTATTCAATAAAATCTGGATATGCGAATTTTAGCATGAATCCAATACCTCTCTTAGCGAGAGGTAAAAAAATAATCTTATTAAATATAATTCGAGGGTTTGATATATTAGAAAATAATTCTCTAGTTTTCTTCTGTCATATTATTTTCAATTTATTTTCACTCTTTTGTTATGTTATTACTCATAAAAATTTTAACAAACCTCTGAATCAATTCGGAGTTTGAATAAAGTTATCACTTATGGGTTATCAGCTACCACATTAGCATACGAGTAGGATAAAATACTTGCTAGTTTATATATTTATTTTATTTACATCACGATTTCTGTTCCATGTCCTGTATACAAATATATAGTTTTATCAGACATGTATGTATATATGTATTTCCCCAAGTAGTGTCTCGTAATCTCACCATATTTATGTACCACACACGGCTTACCTTATAAACTTGCAAATACGTATAGTCCTCAGTGAAAATCAGATGCATGAACATTCTTAGAAAATATTTAATGTTTACTTTGTAAATATTAGCATCGTTTTTTCATGAATTATTTATTATCTTTCAATATATTTTAAATTTTCTTATTTCAATCAGTATCAGCAATATTTGTTTTACCATTTGAAGAATGTCATTAATAAATTTCATATTATTTCTAGGAATTGATTAATTTGAACTTATTTCAGTACCCTTATACTTCATGCATGCTCATTATAGAGACGTACGTCTTCATTAATTTAACAGTTAGTCCGTTATTAAAGTTAATAGCTATAAAACAAAGTTTATTGTTAAACAAACAAACTTTAATGCATTTACTAATCTTTTTAATTGTATATTTCTATTTGAAGAATTATGTTTCAAATAAAAGCTAAATAACTCACACAAATTTAATGAATGCAATTAATTTTATTTGTATTATAATGTGCATGAATCCTAAACTTATTTTACAGAAGATTAAAGTAATCCCTATTTTCATTACAATCTAAATTCTTTGAATAAATGTAAAAAATCTGTTGTGGCTAGCACAAGACCTCTCGCCATTTCCATATTAGGCTATATAAGTATAGTACTGCACTTCGCTTTCGAACCGTCGTTTTATAACAAAATATTACAGAACTTTACCCAAATATTGTTTTTTATTGTATTTAACATGTCTTCTGCACACATATAATTCTAATTATATCTATTTTTCATTGTATGAGGATGTTTCTAAATGTCAGAGATTCTCCCAATTCATTAACCAGATTGGCGGTATTTCTGATGGATATATGCATTTTATCTATAATTTCAAATATTTAATTAATAAAACAATAAGAAAGATTAAATATACTTCCCAGAAAAAGCTATCAGAATGTCACTATAACTGTTGATTTTTGACACTGACATGTATCATTTACAAACTATGTCATAAACATTGGAATTTGTCAACTGGTTTCCTTAGTGCCTCAGTCTCTGCGATTAGATTACTCTATATATTATAGTGTCTTTATCTCTAAATCTATACAAGATATAATAAAAAATTTTCAAAAAATTATATTTAGAAGAACTTTTCTAAGAAACTACTACTTCCGGTTGTTCAATTGTTACCAAAACCTTTTCAGCTCTTCCCAGGAATGTCAGATTGAGGAATCCATAGTTAAACAGTTCTTAAGTCTTATAGTTTTTGAGGAATCGTCCCTCCAACATCCATACATACACACAAACACACACATACACACATACACTCACACACACACACACACACACACACACACACACACAGACATCATTTTAAAAATGTTATAATCGGATTGTAGGGACCTTAAATCGTGCTTATTCAATAAAATTACAGAATTATATCAATTTTTCATTGTATGAGGAAGTTCCTAAATGTTATAGATTCTTCAAATTCATTAGCAAGATTGGCGGTAGGTATTTCTTATGGATATATGCATTTTACCTACAATTTTAAATATTTAGTTAATAAAACAATAAGAAAGATTAAATGTATTTCCCAGAAAAAGCTTTCGGAATATCACTAACACTGTTGATTTTTGACACTGACATCTGTCATATACAAACTATGTTATAGACATTTAAATTTGTCAATTGGTTTCCTTAGTGCCTTAGCCTCTGCGATTAGATTATTCTAGTACCTTTATCTCTAAATCTACACAAGATATAATAAAAATTTTAAATGTACCAGATGTAGAATTTTATGTTCTTCAATAATAGTAAAAACAGAAATTTCCAAAAAATAATATTTAGAAGATTTTTTAAAAAAAAAACTATTACTTCCGGTTGTCCAATTGTTACCAAAACCTTTTCAGCTCTTCCCAGGAATGTCAGATTGAGGAATCCATAGTTAAACAGTTCTTAAGTCTTATAGTTTTTGAGGAATCATGTTTACATCATCCAGACATACACACACACATCCACACATCCACACACACACACATACACACATACACCCACACACACACAGACATCATTTTAAAAATGTTAAAATTGGGTTCTAGGGCCCTTAAATCGTGCTTATTCAATAAAATCTGGATATGCGAATTTTAGCATGATTCCAATACCTCTCTTAGCGAAAGGTAAAAAGGGGTATTTTTTGGAGAGTACCTACACTTATACCTTAATTTCGATATGCTTATTATTCTTTTTGTAACATCGACTGAATTTAAAAATAATGTTTGCTAGTGAATTGTAGAAGTGGCTATATCCTACTAATCGAAATTATGTTGGAGATGCTTATAAAAGCACTTTAATTTCAGTTAAGTGCTACTGGTCAACATTAATAGCTTTTTATAGCACATAACTCATAAGCGTTTTCTATTTATATAGGTTGTCCAACAAAACTTTAGCGATAATCTGGGATTAGGATAAAATTACATGGAATCGATTTAAATATAAAAGCTTTAATCAGACAAATTTATGCTAAGTTCATTTGGATATTAAAGATTTTTATCTTTGTTTTGATATTTAAAATTTTGTCCCATTGTCCTCAGCAACATTTTTACATTAATATTAATGCATTATTCTGTTTAGGTCGCATTATATTTTCATTATAAACGTCATAGTGTTTGATTAATTATTTGTCAAAACAATTGTAACCGATATAAAGGGATAAAAATACCGAACATATGTTTTCGGCATACATATGTGGATGGTGACTGTATGCAATTCATTTGGGAAGCTTATTTGTTTCAATTTGTGAATTCCCGGTCAGTGCCAAGGTTAAACAGATGCGCATTGCAAACCCACGAGGAAAAGACAAATGTACTTGCTTCTAGTTTTGCAACAACACACAGCTATGCATAGTTTATGTATTACATTATGTATCAATATAATGGGGGATTCCAGCTCAATCGAATTAAAGGAAAATACTAAAAAAATACGAATGTGTATGCTGAAAAACGAATATGAATAAAACAATGAAATGGTATAATTGAGATATTTCGGAAATAAGGGTTTTTTTGGTATAGAGCTTCGACACGTATATGAAATCCATATAAAATATTTTTATTGGCGACCGAAAGACCTGCCTATACATGCATAACAAATAGCGTATTAGGAGGTGGGGATTACTACCAATGGAAGTTAAGAAATTCAAATTCGAAAGGAGGGGCTAACATTCCTGTACTGCAGTTTCCAAACAGTTTTTATTTTAACATGAATTTCTTGCATTAAACTTAATAATTTAAACACACCTGTAATTATAAAGTATGTAGACTTATACAGTGTTATAATATTCATTTATTTTATGTAAATATAACTTAAAATAACATATATTTCAAGAACATTTAGGTCCATGATGAAAACAGTTTGATATAAAAACACATAAGCGTGACGTCACTTCAATGTTTTCAAAGTTCAGGAGACCATAACTCGCTTATTAATAGGAATTTTTTCACCGGATTTTCATCAATTGTCTTAGTTTTCCTAATATTTTCAGATGAAATTATATAAAAAAGGTGGAATCCCCCATTAACCAAATAAATTGATGATACGGATTTTTTTAAATAAATAAATATATCATCACGGCATATTACCCATTTCTGAGTATGCCAATCTGCGTTATATACAGATTTCGGTAATGATGATGACATATTTGTACCGTGCGGGCGTTTACCAGGCGTCACCTCTCGGGCACTCATTGCTGGCGTGAAGAGTGCACTCGAGGGGTTACTTTTGTGCTATTTAAAATTCGAAATATTTGGCGCCGGTCGGGATCGAACCCGGTTCCCCAGGTTCGCGACTAGACACTCAGGCATGCGGCCACGGATGATTCCTCAAAAATTATCAGACTTAAGACCTATTTAACAATGAATTCCTCAATCTGACATTCCTGGGAAGAGCTGAAAAGGGTTTGGTAACAATTGCAAAACCGGAAGTAGTAGTTTCTTAAAAATTTTTCTTAATTTTTTTGGCACATAAAATTCTCCATCTAATACTTTTAAAAATTTTATTATATCTTGTATAGATTTAGAGATAGACACTATAATACATATATAGAATAATCAGATGTAATACATCGCAGAGGCTAAACTACGCTAAGGAAATCAGTTGACAAATTCAAATATTTATAACATAGTATGTAATGTTTGTAAATGACAGATGTTAGTAATATTAATAATAATAATAATAATAATAAATCATCACGGCCATTTCTGAATGTGCCACAATCTGTTTTATCGCGCAGATATCGGTAATGATGATGATATATTCGTGCCGTGCGGGCGCTTACCAGGCGTCACCTAACGGGCACTCATTGCTGGCGTGGACAGTGCACCACAGGAGTCACTTTTGTGCCATTTAAAATTCAAAATATTTGGCGTCGTTCGGGATCGAACCAGGTTCCCCCAGGTTCGCGACCAGACACTCAGACAAGCGGCCACGGGTCACAGATGTTAGTGTTAAAAATAAACAGTTTTAGTGACGTTCTGATAGGTTTTTCTAGGAAGTTACAGTTAATCTTTCTTATTGTTTTATTAATTAAATATTTAACTTCTTCATATAATACAAAATAGATATATTTAGAATTGAATGTATGCAGAACACATGTTAAATATAATAAAAAAAAAAACAATATTTGGGTAAAAGTCTGTAAGTTTCTCGTTATAAAACGACGGTTCGACAGCGAAGTGCAATACAATACTTATACAACATAAAACGAAAATGATGAGAGGTATTGTACTGGCCAAATGGCCACAACAGATTTTTATATTTATATTTACATGAGTTTCATACCTTACCCTGTAATTGGGCGTACTCATGTATGGCATTATAACAAATAATAATTATAATAATAATTATAATTATTATTATTTTTCGTAATACCCTACCTACTGTTATTATGACATAACAGGACTAAAAACAAAAATGAAAAGATAGAAATAACGGCCTAGGTCGTTATTTTTTATAACAGTCACCTACAATTACACAGAAAAAAAAGATTTGAAATTTTGTCTAATTATTATTTTATTAGGTAATATGTCTAATAATTTAGTATAATTGACAAATCTTAATTTAGCATTTTAACTAACCCGAAATAGATAATAAATATTTTGTAAAAAATCGTTAATTTAAATATGTAAATAGTTATTTTAATTACTCATTTTATTTAATTTTACTATATTTTGGCTTCATTATTTTTGTCTTTCAATTTTCGGTGATTTATCTAATGAATTAGGTAAGTAAATAGCAAATTTAAATATATGTTTAGTTAATTTCTTTATTTATGTTTAGTTCAATACTAAATGTAGTCATTTAATCTAATTTTGTTTTTAATTTTACCATAATTTGTTATTAAAAATTTAGAAAATTTAACTAAATCAACTTAGATAATTTAATGAAAACATATTAGAATGCTGAAAATCACAAATTTATTTAGTTAATTTAACTACAATTTAGAAGGTTTGTTTTGTTTTGTGTAAGGATTAGGTGTACCTTGAAAAATAACAGCGTATTGCTGAACTGTTGTCTAGGAGAATTCATAAATTAACCAAAAAAGTTGTTCATTATGACAGAAATAGAAGAATTTTATTATTCCTAAATGTTTAAATTTTATGTAATTACGAAAAATCTTGAACGCCATACGACCGATATGCAAATAACGAACTCGACTGATTGTAAACCGTTATAGCCGAGTCACGTCCGTTATTTCCCTCAGATAGGCCTAATGACGTTAATAACTATTAATGTATCAAGGGAGTTATAAGGATAATAATGCGTTAAGTTTAACAGTGCACTTTCTGGCCCGACCTGTATACGTTGACCAAAAACCATTATTGTCCGTTTAACTACTGTGGTGCCTTCAACAGATTTTTATTATTATATAACAGACCAATAGCAATAGTAATCGGTTATGCTCGTAACTAATAAGTACCCACAGACAGGATGAGTCAGGGCACAAAACTGCAAATGTGGTAAGAAAGCCATCAAACAGATTGTCTGTCTCATAAGAATAGCAATTAAGGAAAGTAACTTGTTACAGATCCCATAAAATCCTTTTGCATATTTATGTGGGCATTTACATCCTTCTGCGAATGTTGCCGTCTTTAACCTTGTCACAGGTCACCGGTGCTCTTGACCCTTCACGTCACCTAACCTCTCCTATACCTTTGGAACAAATAAATTACCCCCAGCCCTAATGTTCTGATAACTAATCACACTCTTTCGCTTCTATAGCATGTTTTTGTTGAAAATTAAAATAAATGAGATGATTAATTGTGGGAAATAGTGATAAAGGGAGTGATGAGATAAAATAAATGAGATGAACACTTTAGCTGAGATAAGGAGACGAGACTGAGATTCTTGTATGATAGAGTTATTAATGTCTTTTTCAGTCATTATGGACGGAGTTACTATTACAATTATTACGTATATTAGCCTGTACTTAATATAATACTTTTTTAATTTTTGTACAGAGTGAATCACTTATTTCAGATGGTTTAAAAAAAACTTTAGAACGACTAATAAATTTTAATTTAAGTTAAGGATGTACCGGATGTAACACAAGAATTTTTTCTACAGTCACTATAGAAAGTAGCCATTTGCGCTCTCTTTTGTCAACGCAAAATGTCACTTTGCCGCTCATGCGCGACAAAGTAGAAAAAACGCTCGCTGTCCAAATTTCTAAGTATACAATGTTGAGAAATGTCACTTGTCTACATTCTTAATGAAAATGTTTAGTTAGGAACTAATGACACTGTAATTACACATTTATAACGTTCACAAGTCAATTTGACATATGTTCTGTTGGTATTTTACATAACCTAACAAAATGCCACACTCCTGTGAAAATGAAATAGGGCATTCGTTTACAAAAACAAAAGTATAAAATGCTTAGATTAGATTGAATAAAAACTCGAGAAGAATGGAAAATAACGATAAAATGAAATTAAATATAAAATAAATTGTGTGAACAGTTATGTTTAGTAATAGGAATGATTGTACACAGATGGCGGTAGGATAGTTGCGAGTCGTACTGACATCTGATCTCTAGTTAACTATTTATTTTGATTACAATAAAGTTATTAGTTTTTTCGTTACTTAAATAATTGCGAGAAGTCAGTCAATGCACATACATGTCTATATAATCACAAATTCCTTGAAATATTTGTTAATTTTTTCAGTGTGACAGGCGTGACAACTAACCACACATTTTGCTAAAAAAAACTCATCAAATCATCACAAATCCTTGCTTCCACGCTCTAATTTTGGTTTTTTTTATGGAATAGATGACTAATGTAACGATATAATCATTTAAAAGCCTTTTTAAATTTAAACCGTATCTTTTGTATTAGCCAATCGTTATTTATTGAGCAGTACTGTAAGTATAAAGTGTACATTTTATTATTTTTTGTTATGGTGGAGGACCCCATTGTGGCGACTGTAGAAAAAATCTTGTGTGTGTTTCGAGCGCAAATGGACATTGTCGATTGAGAGGTCGTCGCGCGGCATTCTCTCGAAATTTTGCGCTCTTAATACACAAATAGCTATTATATGACAAGTACTTAATTTTTTACTTAATTATTTACGAAAATAACAATAAATTAGCATTACTTTTTTATTAAAATGAAAAATATTGCATAAACTTTCATTTAAAAAATGTGATGTGGCCAGCACATGACCTCCCGCCAATTCCATGTTTAAAATAACAGTGAGCTTCAAATAAAGTATTACTTTCGGTTGATCGTTTGTAAATAAAATCTAATTTGTTGTCCAATAAATAGAAAAGTCTGTAATACGAAATTTTGAATTATGTTTTATTGTTTTTCCTCAAAAATCTGTTAGAGCTCCAAATTAAGTACTACATCCGATTTATCTTGGTTAAAATCTAATATGTTGTTTCAAATTATATATGAGTTTTAAATACCAAATTTGAGAAATTTAGGATCATATTTTAATAGACTTTAAGGAAAAATCGTCACACACATATTCTTATAAAAATGAGCATCAACTTCTAGGTGCTCTAAAATGCAATCTTTGTAAATTCTTCACCGTACATGATCCATTTCGTAAATGTGTAGTTGTAAATTAATATTAATTTTAGTGCTGAGATATATCAAATTTAAATCAGATGATCCTGTACATCTAAAATTTATGTGTGATGGAAAATATATTATTTTTTACAAACCTTAATTTCATTAGAATTAAATATTTTACTATTATATTTTCCTTAACACGGTTTCATTATTAATTTTAATGTAATTTCTTCCTGACAGTGACATTTGTTTAAATATGTCAAAATTGTTATTAAAATTGTTTTTGTTTGACGCATAGGCAAGATGATATATGAAAATAAATTATATTATATATTCATATTTAAAATTATTTAGAGTTATTTACTAAATGTTATTATCGTAGAATTGAAGATTGTACCATTATATTCAATTTTAATTATTAAAAGTTGCTAAAAAGTTATATTCAATGAATTTTTTACAAGAAAAATTGTTAAAAGCTTATGTAAATGATACTTCCGGTTATCCGACGTACACTAAAAACTAATGAGCTCTATCCACATTAGTATAGAATGGGTATCCAAAATTTCAAAATTTTCTGATTGATAGTATTTGAGTAATCGTGTCCACAAGATCCACACACACACAGACACACACACACACACACACACACACACACACACACACACACACAACACAACACAACACACACATATATATACCTACAGACATCATTGTAAAAATGTTAAAATCGGATTCTGGGGACATCAAAACGTGGTTATTCACTAAAATCGCTGTATCCGATTTTTTGCACTATCCCTATACCTGCCTTACCTAGGATAGCGGGAAGTAAAAAAGTAAAAAATGCATGTGATTTAGCGTTTCGCGCGAATCTCGTGTTTTACATCATTTTGAAGATTGCTGCAGAATCGTCTTAAAACTGTCATGCTTATTTTAAATCACATATTCCCAAAATAACGATTTTTTTCATTGGTTGTTCTTACATTAAATCACAGATGTAGTGATTGTCTTGTGCTACGTAATTACCAATTTTTCTTCTTCCAAAAACTGCAAACAATTGCAACAATAGAAAACAGTTAGCAATCAAAGTATTAGTGACAGTGGATCACAAGGCGGAAAACAAGCGAACAGCGTTATTATAAAGGTGACAGAGTACCTATGTAATGTACGAAGATAGCTCAGCCCGTGTAGTGCATAATACACAGGTTAATAGCTGATGACAGTAGATTGTCTATTGTTCTCCGATGACTGCACTGTCTTGTTATTTTTATTGGGGTAATGGCAGGTTTGTTTGCGTGATGCTAAGACAATGCCATAGACCGCTACGCTAACATATGTAACTTTTACACTGTTTCTCAAGAGAAAAGCGATATTTTTCCATCCGTCGCTTTTAGGTAAGGAAGGTAGGTATTGTCTTTGGTCAAAAAATTCGATGGAGAGTTTTTAATGAATTACGTTGATGTCTGTATGTATTTGTGTGTTTGTGTGTGTGTGTGTGTGTGTGTGTGTGTGTGTGTGTGTGTGTGTGTGTGTGTGTGTGTGTGTGTGTGTGTGTGTGTGTACGTGTGGATATTGGAAGAACGATTCCTCAAAAACTATAAGACTTAAGACTATGAATTCCTTAACCTGTCATTCATGGGAAGAGCTGAAAAGGTTTTGGTAACAATTGGACAACCGGAAATAGTAGTTTCTTAAAAATAATTTTCTCAATATTATTTTTTGAAAAATTTGTGTTATTGCTAATATTGAAGAACATGAAATTCTACATCTGATGCATTTAAAATTTTTATTGTATCTTCTATAAATTTAAAGATAGAGACACTATAATATAAAGAATATTCGGATGTAATAAATCGCACAGGCTAAACTATACGAAGGAAACCAGTTGACAAATTCATATGTTTGTAACATAGTTTGTAAATGTCAGATAAATGTCAGTGTCAAAAATTAACAGTTTTAGTAACATTCTCAGAGCTTTTTCTGGGAAGTACATTTAATCTTTCTTATTGTTTTATTAATTAAATATTTAAAATTATAGATAAAATGCATATATCCAAAAGAAATGCCAACAATCTTGCTAATGAATTGGAAGAATATCTGACATTTAGGAACTTCCACATACAATGAATAGATATAATTAGAATTGTATATGTGCACAAGACATGTTAAATACAATAAAAATCAATATTTACACGGTAAAAATATATCGTCATCATTAACGATGTCTACATGTAATGTAGATACTGGCACACCTAATAATGGGTAATATACCGTGAAAAAATCTGTTGTGGCCAGCACAAGACCTCTCGCCATTTCCATATTAGGCTACATAAAATTACAGAATTATATCTATTTTTCATTGTATGAGGAAGTTCCTAAATGTCAGAGATTCTTCCAATTCATTAGCAAAATTGGCGGTATTTCTTATGGATATATGCATGTTACCTACAATTTTAAATATTTAGTTAATAATACAATAAGAAAGATTAAATGTTATTCTAGTGCCTTTATCTCTAAATCTACACAAGATATAATAAAAATTTTAAATGTACCAGATGTAGAATTTTATATTCTTCAATAATAGTAATAACAGAAATTTTCAAAAAATAATATTTAGAAGATTTTTTTAAAGAAACTATTACTTCCGGTTGTCCAATTGTTACCAAAATCTACTCAGCTCTTCCTAGGAATGTCAGATTGAGGAAACTGCAATTAATTTTTTTCTTAATTCTTATAGTATTTAAGAAACCGTGGTTCCAACATCCACACATACACTCACACACACGGACATCATCGTAAAAATGTTTTAATCGGATTATAGGGACCTCAAAACGTGCTTATCCACTAAAATCTGGATATGCGAATCCAATACCTCTCTTAGCGAGAGGTAAAAAAATAATAATAGCGGGAGGTATAGTGCTGGTACACAACAGAATTTTTCTTTTATTAATCACAACTCACAAGAAATCTAATCGTACTTATAAATATCGTTATTTGGCCATGACATTCACTTTATTCTCTTATAAATATTTACCACCCATATTCTCACTTTTTCATCAACAAAACATTTCATCAATATCTTAACATCTTCCCTGACTTTTATGAAAGTACTCCCATAAACTTCAAAGTAGTTAAACCCGTATATTATCCTGCGTTTGCACCTACGTCGTCTTCGCTACAGTACAATGCAGCTATGCAGCTGCTAGTGATGTAACCTGACAAGTCACGAGTGTTAGTGCGGCAGATAAAGTGCAAACTCGGGACGCCTACTCGCGCCGTCCTCAACACGCCGACGATGAGAACTCCGATAGCTCGCCGCGACGCGAACAACTCCCACGGTCCAGACATCGCAACATCACGAGACGAGACGAGACGAGACAATACTTGTAATACGTAGTTGAAGCAATACACTAGACCAGACATTGTTTTGATGACAGATCTGTTAAGCTGGTACATGGAGCGTTGCAACCAGACAGGGCATATTCACACGTATGTTCCAAATCGTAGGTGTGATTTTGACCCTTATTGAAATGCAGGAATCAGCTGGAAACGTATAGTCGACCAGTTATATACTGTTGATACAGTTAACCAAATCTAAATAAATACTTGTTGACATAAATAAAAAATCTGTTGTGGTCAGCACAAGATCTCTCGCCATTATGTCGTTTTTAACAAAAAATTACAGAACTTTACCCAAATATAGTTTTTTATTGTATATAACATGTCTTTTGCACACATATAATTCTAATTATATCTATTTTTCATTGTATGTTCCTAAATATGAGAGATTCTTCTAATTCATTAACCAGATTTTATTTTACCTATAATTTCAAATATTTAATTAATGAAACTATAAGAAAGATTAAATATACTTCCCAGAAAAAGCTATCAGAATGTCACTAAAACTGTTGATTCTTGACACTAACATGTGTCATTTACAAACTATGTTATAAACATTGGAATTTGTCGACTGGCTTCCTTAGTGCCTTAGCCTCTACGATTGGATTACTTTATATATTATAGTGTCTTTATCTCTAAATCTATACAAAATATAATAAAAATTTTATGTTCTTCAATATTTAATAACAAAAATTTCCAAAAAATTATATTTAGAAGAATTTTTCTAAAAAACTACTACTTCCGGTTGTTCAATTGTTACCAAAACCTTTTCAGCTCTTCCCAGGAATGTCAAATTGAGTAATCCATAGTTAAATATTTTTTAAGTCTTATAGTTTTTGCGGAATCGTCCCTCCAACATCCATACATACATACACACACACACACACACACACACATCCACACACACACACACACACACACACATCCACACACACACACACACACACACACACAGACATCATTTTAAAAATGTTATAATCGGATTCTAGGGACCTTAAATCGTGCTTATTCAATAAAATCTGGATATGCGACCGAGTTCGATCCCGACAGACGCCAAATATTTCCAATTTTAAATGGCACAAAAGTGATCCCTGTGGTGCACTCTCCACACCAGCTATGAGTGCCCGTGAGGTGACGCCTGGTAAACGCCACACGGTGAAATATATCGTCATCATTACCGATGTCTACATGTGTTGTAGATACTGGCACACCCAGAAATGGGTAATATGCCGTGATGATACATTTATTTATTTATTTATTTACCTATATATTTACTAATCCTGCAAACTATATTAAGTTCCTTTGCATATATCTATTGCTTTACATGATCTATTTAGTTAATGTTTAGTTGTAAACTAATATTTGGCACATTGGTAACACGTACTTATTCATTATTATTTGATTTTTAGTGCTGTAAACATATCAGATTTATATCGGATTATGCTGTACATCTAATATTTATGTATGATGGAAAATATATTATTTTTACTAACCTTAATTTCATTATAATCAATACAATCTTCTTAACACGATTTCATTATTAATTTTAATGTAATTGCTTCCTGACAGTGACATTTGTTTAAATATGTCAAAAATTTTATTAAAATATTATGTTTTTGTTTGACGCATAGGCAAGATGATGTACAAAAATAAATTATTTTATAATTTAATATTTATAGTTATTTCAAGTTATTTATTAAATGCTATTATCGTAGAATTGAAGATTGTACCATCATATTCAATTTTTCCGTTTGTATATAAGTACAGAAGTAAAGTGTCATTATTTGCCTCAAGCGATTGTATCCCTCGGGCTACCCCCTCAGGATTCAATCTTCGCTCTCGACAAATAATAACAAACTTTACTCCCTTGACATATAAACTACTATTATGTTATTCAACAAACAGAATACATTTTTTTGTCCAATATTCTTGTTATTATAAGACAAAACAGTATTTATTTTATATTAATTTTTCAAAAGATAAAAGTAAATATAAACCTTTGGCATGTTTTCTCATTAAACTTGTATGTTCATTGAAAACCAAGACAGAATAACAAAATTATGGCAGTTGTAAACCTCAAATTGCATAAGTTAGTGTCTAACAAATCATTTGTTAGATACTTATTTTTAAAAGCAAAACTATTCGGGAGCATAATTCCATCATAATGTCGCTAATAATTTAATTAAATTTTATTACTATAAATTCAGGCCAAAATTTATATTGTAATATAAATGCTTTTAGAATTTGTTATAGTATGACCTTTTAAATTACTTTTTTACGTCTGCTAAAAATCTACAGTATAGTCACTGGTACGACACTACAGTGTACGTGTGTATTTGAGTCTGGTGACCTTCAGCAACCTTTGCGCGCTAGCTACGACGTACGTAAGATATCTACCTAGGTGTCTACGAAGAAAGATTATTTATTTTGATATCAATGTTAATACTATAATGCCCGTACTCATAGTCGATGCTCAATTTCGTACTTGAGTATTACTTCGCCAAGCATTCCTCCGGTCGTTCTCGACCTCAAGCACATCATATGTTTCATAATCGTGAATTCTCGGTTTTCTAGGGAGGATTTTAGAGAATTTGTAATAACTATGTTGGTATATTTGTAAATTTTAATATTTTTCTCTCAAATCGTATATTTGACATCTGCATATATGTCACAGGTTACAGATACATGAGTCATATCACGGATATATCTTCTAGAAGCAACCCTTTTTCAATATTATTATTATTAAGGCTTCTTCTACTATGTCCACAAATTCTAAAAATTGTTGATTATCTTCATGATTCATTATTTAACTTAGATGCCATATGTGATGGAAATGACAGTTTGACAGTTTTTTATATATTGATCAAGTCTACCTAAATTTTTTGAAAAAGCATCAATCAGTACTTGAGCATTACTCAAGGTTGCTTGGAACTCGCCTCAAGTAAACCTTCGATCGAAGTACGAGTGAAGAAACATATATCGACTATGGAACGAAATCTCGTAGTCAAGACATACTCAAGTATGAGTCGAGGCGTAGTACTGACTATGAATACGGGCATAGTCTAGTCTGGTAGTTGTAATATTCTTGCGCTGAACTGTCCTACACACAAACGCGTGACTCCGTCACTGGCACAGCCGGGCGTACTGGAGTACGCCCATTCTCCTTGCGTTACCCCTCCCTGGTCTAAGTTCACACACACATAGCCATGAGCACACGGACGGCAATATATACAACAGTGTCGCTTCTGTTGACGTTAGTAATGTATATTCTGTGGTATAGTAACTTATTAATGAGAAAAAGTTCAAAAGCAAAAAGATACCATTTTTTACCTTCCGTCAAAAGGAAGGTATTGTTTTTGGTCAAAAAATTCGGTTGTGAGTTTTCAATGAATAAGCACGTTTTAAGATCCTTAGAATACGATTTTACTAATTTTACATTGATGTCTGTATGTGTGTGTGTGTCCGTGTGTGTGTCTGTGTGTGTGTCTGTGTGTGTGTCTGTGTGTGTGTCTGTGTGTCCGTGTGTGTGTGTGTGACAAATTTTTCTCCGACGATAACTCCAAAACTACAATTCTAAAAATTATGATTCTTTCGTATTCCTCTTCTTTACAACCATATGAAGAGCTGATTAGATTTTGGTTATAATTGGTCAACCGGAAGTACCCTTATTTAAAGATCTTAACAGTTTTTCTGGAAAAAACCCAGTTAAATATCATTTTTCAACATTTTATGATCATTAATATGAAAGAAAATTTTATTCTCTGTAAGATTTGATTATACATTTTCCTTCATATTCAATAAATATAAAGTTATAGAGAGATTAACAGAGGTTAACTTTCAAAAATCAGTCTGCTTTGAAAAAATTATGGAAACAGCAGATATGTATATTCAAAAAATTCTAATTGACAGATGTCAGTGTCAAGTGCAAAACCAAAGTGGAAAGTATATGATCTGAAAGTGATGTAAGTGACAGAGTGTCCCTCGCCAGTGACTTGCATTTGCGGCCTCGCCTCAAGATAGGAACTTATAATGCCAGAAGTACGAGAAAGGCAAAAGAGAAGATGGAAGGACTGTATAGCAGAAGATTTGAGAGAGAAAGACCTATGTCACGAAGGTGCTTTGGACAGGAATGAGTAGAAAAGAAGAGTAAGAAACAGCGACTTCTAATAAAATAGGGAAAAGTTGAAGTAGGAGGAAGTGTTAAGTGCAATACATAATGTACGTTCGTATTCGTATTAAAATATTAGATTTTAGAATCTTTTTAAAAGGAACTTTCAGTATGGTTATGTAAAAAATAGTGTGTTCTTGTTACAATGATACAGGATATATAGAATCTTTTTCAAGGAACTTTTGGTATAGGATATGTACAAAATACATCGAATTGACGGAAGGTTTTGTGCTGGCCACAACAGATTTTTTTATTTTCCGTTAGTCTTCCCATATTTTACTTTGAAATAAACAATGCTCTTATCTTATCTATGTGGCAAGTGCATTCGAATTAAAATCGATCTCCTCCCCGATTAGCAAATGGCTCACAAAGCAAGAAGAGAACAATAGATCAGCTGAAGACAGGAGCGTAGTATATCAGGTGAAGCAGGGTTTACACGGACCCATTACGCTGCAATGTGATGTACGATAATGAGTGTCCGCACATGACAGCAGTCGTAAAACAGTGGAGCTCGTGCCCACAACGCGAATACGAGTACACCATACACCATCGCTCTCTTTATCGCTAGTTAAAATGTATGTGGAGTGGTGGGATGGCCACAAGACTAACAACTAGCAAGGGATTATGAATCATCACATACACAACTCTAATTTAAGTATTATATAATTTAAAAAGTTCCATAATTCTTTTGGAAATGAATGATATATTTAAGAATTAAACGATTTATGAAAAATATGGGATTCCAGCTCAATCGAATTAAAGGAAAATAGTAAAAAAATACAAATGTGTATGCTGAATAACGAATATTAATAAAAAAAAATTAATGGTATAATTGAGATATTTATTTATTTATTTATTTATTTATTTATTTATTTAATATAAAGATCAACAGGTCTAAAGACCCAATAACAGATCAAAAAAAAACATATACAAAAATATCTAACGAAGATACACATATAATAATAATATAGTAGATGTATAAGAAAAGAAATACAAATTAATCAAATGAGTCAGCCAGAATTTTTGAACATTGGTTCCTAAAAGCATAAATTGAAACACTGAAAATATCAACCTGATTATAAATTGAATTCAAAAGCGTGCACATAGAAAATAGCGGAGATTTCAAAAGCATATTTGTAGAAGCTCTAGACAGGTAAAAACATTTATTGTTTCTAGTTGTGTTTGAAGGAGCATGGAAGGAAAGAAGAGAAAGGGTTTCAGGATCATCAACCAAATTATGAATAATTTTATATAGATAAATTAAGTAAGCACATTGGCGTCGAAGGGAGAGTTTAGCAAAGTTGAAAGACTGAAGTAAAGTATTATATGAATAATCGAGGGAAGGATAATGCCGATGTTTTTTAAAGTACAAAAATTTTAAAAATTTACGTTGCACTGATTCAATTATATTATCATATTTGTCGTAAAACGGGTTCCAAATAGTACTACAATATTCCAGTTTGGACCTGACAAAAGCATTATAAAGAGTGATAATTGAATCAAGGTTAGTGAAGGATCTAGTATTTCTTTTTATGAAACCTAGCATTTTTAAAGAGGAAGAGACAACATTAGTGATATGTGGAGAAAATGATAATTTTACATCGAATGTTACACCTAAATCTTTAACAGTAGTAACACGTTCTAGGGTAGTGTTATCTATTGAATACGGATATATAAAAGGTGTTTTCCTTGAGTAAGAAATTGTTTTACATTTTGTCACATTAAGAAATAGTTTATTTGAAATACACCAATTATTTATGTTATTTAAATCATCTTGCAGCGACAAACAATCAGAGAGATTCAATACTGAGCCATATATTTTCAAATCATCGGCAAAGAGGAGTTTTTTATTTTTGATAACTGTGGTAATATCATTAATAAAGATAAGGAAAAGCAAAGGACCAAGGTTAGAGCCTTGGGGGACACCTGAAGTGGCAGAAATAGGAATAGAGTTATGTCCCATATAATTAACATACAACAATCTATTATCTAAGTAAGATGACATGAGGTGTTTTAAGGAAGAAGAAAATCCAAAAGCGTCCAGTTTATGAATAATAATAATACTATGATTTATACAATCGAACGCTTTGGAAAAATCGGTATATGCAACATCGACTTGTTTGTTCCCGTCCAGTTCAGATGAAATAAACTGAGTAAAAGAGAAGAGATTTGTAGATGTAGACCTTTTCGCCATAAAACCATGTTGGTAAATAGTTATTAAATTACTAATATTTGGATAAATAGATTGATAAATTATCATTTCAAAAATTTTACTTATATTGGAGAGTATAGCTATTGGTCTGTAGTTCATTATATTGTTATTGTTACCACTTTTAAAAACTGGTACTATGCGCGCTACTTTCCATGAATTTGGAAATGAACAAGTTTTTATGCATAAGTTAAAAATATGATAAAAAGCATTTGATAATGGGGTAGAACAGTCTTTGATGATAAAATTGGGAACTAAATCAGGACCAGTGGATTTATTATTTTTAATTTGTTTTATAGCATTGCCAATTTGCTCATGGGTAATATTGCTGATATTTATTGTTTGGTTGGTAAGAGGACTTATTTTAGGAAAAGAGGAGGGTTTGGAGGAGGAATAAACACTTTTGAAATAAGACGCAAAACCATTTACAATTTCACAAGGAGTTTTTAATATAGAATCATTTAAAGTCATACAAGCTGGAATTCTAGAATTATTAGTTTTACTATTGATAAAACCCCAAAATTTATTTGGATCAGATAAAAGAGAATTTTGAGCTTGTGTTACATAGGCATTATAAGCCTTTTTTATTTTTAATTTTATTTGGGAACGAAGACGTTTGTAGCGATTAAAATAATAAGTATTAGATGGATTCTTATTATGCATTTTGAATAGTCTTGTCTTTTCTTTTATATCTTTTATAATTTCAAAAGAATACCAGCTGGGGTAAGAACTCACCCGTGATTTTCTAAGTGGCACACACTCGTCTAAAAAAGAATAGAGTATAGTGTAAAAAAAGTTACAAGATATATTAACATCTTCAAAAATTTCTAGCTGATTCCAGTCAAATTCATTGATATAATAATATAATTTACTGAGATTAGCTTTGTTGAAATTATAATTTTTTGTTAAATTATTTACAGTAAATTTATCATCTACAGGCGACACATAATAATTGAAAGTTATATAAAGGGGAGGATGATCCAAATCAACATTAAAAATAGGATCAGATGAGAGATTAACTGTACATATTACATTAGATAAAACTAAGTCAAGCAATCTGTTATTAATATTCAAAACATGATTATACTGAGTGGCATCAATATAAGATGAGAAATCTAGAAAAGAACGAACTTGCAAAGAGTTACTATTAAAAGTGAGCTCAGGTACATTGAAGTCACCCAGTATAATGAAGTTTTTATCATTTAAAAAAGGCAAAGATTCAAAAAATTCATAAACATTCAAATAACAATTGTTGTTTAATTTAGGAGGGATGTAAATAGTAAATATGTAAAGGACTTTGTCACATAAAATGACTTTGACGCCAACAATGTCAACATTCACTGGAAGAATCGCTTGAGCATCACCAAAAACCACTCTAGTAGCTGGAAAGTCATTATGAATAGCCAACAGTACACCACCACCTCGAGTTAGTCCGCAAGACTGAAAGTTCCGGTCGGAACGAAAAACACTGTAGGAATCGGTAACAAATTCAGCATCACTAACACTTTCACTAAGCCATGTCTCTGAGACAGCAATAACATTATAGTCCGAAGCCATCATGGATAAAAAAAGTTCGTCTAATTTAGAATTAATTCCTCTTGCGTTTTGATAATATATGTTTAAATGTGAAGATGGTTTATTTATTGAGCGTTTTTTGAAACATGACTGTTTTTAATTATTCTTGGAGTACCGTTAATATATTTAATTATGATGTCGGTTTCGCCTTTATTTTTCCGCTCGCGTAGTTCGGTATTCATTTTATTTAGGTGTTCCATTTGTAAAGGAGTACGATCACAGTTTAACTTTATTTGATTGTTAGATAATTTATTTTTATTTTTCAATATAGTTAAAGCTTCAGATCGATTATTGCATACAACTTTTATTGGACGGCTTTTATTTACATCAATACGACGACCAAGACGAAAAAAACGAAATCCGGTGATACTAACAGAGGGTGCTAGTTCAGTAACAATTTTGTTAATTTCTCTGCGATCATGCTCTTTTGCCTCAGTAGAGTTAGCTGAATCGGCTTCGGGAACATTAAATGCAATAAAATTATTTTCGCGACGTTGCCGCTCTTGAATTTCAGAGATAATAGTTTCAGTGTCAACAATATTAGAAGGTGATGAAGTTTGCGAAGTGCGTAACTGATGAATTTCTTCTTTTAAAAGACCGACAGTACGGTGCAGTTGAAGAATCAATGTAAGTGGATCTGTGGACTTACATGCTGTACAGCTGAATGATATGGTGCGGTTGCGAGCTGTTAGGCACAGGATTTCAGCGCGACTAAGTAGACTGCAGGTCGAGTGAAGAAGCCCTTTGCATGTATCGCACTCAATCGGCGATTTATCATTTAATTTAGATTTACATACGATGCACTCAGTAGACATTATAAGCACTAAATAAATTTTGGAACACTACCAATTCAGAAAGGAGATAACTAAACACGAGAGAAAAAACTTGTTTAATTAAGTAGCAAAAAGATTTTGTTTTAGAATATGCACTAAAACGATGAAATTAGCACAAAACTCTTGTTAAGCGATGAAATTTTACAGATTTTATAAATCACTTGAAGAACACAATGAAACTGTATATAGTGATGCACAAAAAAACTTTTGTAGGTAATAATTAACTGCACAAAAACAAAGATAAATGTGGAGAGACAAAACACATGTATTGCGCTCTGTGTATCTTCTCACTATAATGAGATATTTCGGAAATAAGGGGTTTTTTGTTATAGCGCTTCGACACGAATATGAAATAAATATATAGTATTTTGACCGAAAGACCGCCTATACATGCATAACAAATAGCGTTTTAGGAGGAGGGGGTTACTAGAAGTTAAGAAATTCAAATTCGAAAGGAGGGGCTAACATTCCTGTACTGCAGTTTTCAAACAGTTTTTATTTTAACATAAATTGCTTGCATTAAACTTAATAATTTAAATACACCTGTAATTATAAAGTATGTAGACTTATACAGTGTTATTTATTTTATGTAAATATAACTTAAAATAACATATATTTCAAGAACATTTTGAAAAGATTGACGTGACGTCACATTTATGTGTTTTTATATCAAACTGTTTTCATCATGGACCTAAATGTTCTTGAAATATATGCTATTTTAAGTTATATTTACATAAAATAAATGAATATTATAACACTGTATAAATCTACATACTTTATAATTACAGGTGTATTTAAATTATTAAGTTTAATGCAAGAAATTTATGTTAAAATAAAAACTGTTTGAAAACTGAGGTACAGAAATGTTAGCCCCTCCTTTCGAATTTGAATTTCTTAACTTCCATTGGTAGTAACCCCCACCTCCTAACACGCTATTTGCTATGCATGTATATGCGGTCTTTCGGTCGCCAATCAAAATATTATATATAGATTTCATATTAGTGTCGAAGCGCTATAACAAAAAACCCCTTATTTCCGAAATATCTCAATTATACCATTTCATTTTTTTATTAATATTCGTTATTCAGCATATACATTCGTATTTTTTTACTATTTTCCTTTAATTCAATTGAGCTGGAATCCCCCATTAGTTGCATTTTTTACAAGGGAGTGTTTAAATCATTTACCATTGTCGGGACGAGTACCCTCATCATCGTCATATCTCATTTTCATGTAAATCGTTCCGGAAATGACTGCGGTGGTTATGTGATTCACCACATATCCACAACCAGCACGCGAGCTGTGTGTTGTGGCTGGAGGCTGTGAGTGGTACACGTGTATCAACAAACACCGACATGTTTGCACTTGTGTGGCCGGATGATTGAGGGCTTGCTGCTTAAATGATTCATATACCCGCCCTCTTCACTTATTATTCAACGAATACTCATACATCACGTGTTTCATTTACCAGGAATCGTTCAACATTAATCTGAGATCAGTGGCGGCTCGTACTATAGGGCACAAGGGCGCAGCCCTACCAAATAAAAAGACAAGAAAAAAAGAAATAAGCGAGTACATATACATTTTAAAAACACATTAATTATTATTTATTTACTTTCATTATTATGCAATTCTTACTACACCGCCGATAGCTAGATAGCCTATATACTGACGTGTGCACGTACCGATATGCTGCTAGAAGCTAGGGCACAAATGTTTCTGCCCCGGTCTCCCACTATTTTTACTTGAATTTTGACCAATAGCAGCGAAGCGCGCGAAGCTGCATATGACTGCATTAAGCCTGTTCCGGGCACAGCCCAATTTAAACGAAGATGCCCGAGTATGTCCGGCATTTTCCGAGGTAATCTGTTATTGTTGAATTGTATTCGTCTAGCACTCATTTAATTACGAAGATGGCTTCTGTATCTTAAAGATTAAATAATTTAATATACTCTTTTTACTTTTTTAATTTTTTGTGCCCTACCATACAAAGATATCACCAGCCGCCACTGTCTGAGATGACTTTTTACTCATCAATGCAAGGTTTAAACTTCATCGGATAATGGTCCTATTTGACAATGTCATAACCTCTTTCGACAAAAATAAAATTAAATACAAATTCATAAATTTCAGAAAAATTATGGTCGAAGAAAAAGTATAGTACATTGCTCGAGTTGTAAAGTAATTACATGCGAATGGATTACCACCACCATAACCAAAAATAATAGCAGTACTACAGTACTACTCAATAAATAACGATTATATTTTTACCTCTCGCTAAGAGAGATATCAGATTTTAGTTTTTTGTTTTACCCTTCAGAAACACCGAATTAAAACAAACAAATGAATGGGGTATTCCACCATAACAAAAAAATAAGAAAAATTTCAATTTAACTTAAAGTATGACTCAATAAATAATAGCTAAAACAATGAAAACATTTTTTAAATAATTAGGTACTTTACGAGATATTTCACATTTGCTAAAAGGGAAATTGACGTCATACATACATACAATATCTTTCTCTCGTACGGTACTCAGGGCAGTGTGTGTGAGAAAGACAAGTATAGGGGGAATGTGACGTTACATTGATTTCTCGAAAATAAAATACTGTTAAACTAGGAATAATTAAGATTTTTCAATACTATGAATTGCTTCGAAAAAGTTTTATTTAAAATAAAAAAAAAAATCTGTTGTGGCCAGCACAAGACCTCTCGCCATTTCCATATTAGGCTATATAAGTATTGTCCTGCACTTCGCTTTCGAACCGTCGTTTTATAACAAAATATTACAGAACTTTACCCAAATATTGTTTTTTATTGTATTTAACATGTCTTCTGTACACATATAATTCTAATTATATCTATTTTTCATTGTATGAGGAAGTTCCTAAATGTCAGAGATTGTTCCAATTCATTAACCAGATTGGCGGTATTTCTGATGGATATATGCATTTTACCACAATTTTACCTATAATTTCAAATATTTAATTAATAAAACAATAAGAAAAATTAAATATACTTCCCAGAAAAAGCTATCAGAATGTCACTAAAACTGTTAATATTTGACAATGACATGTGTCATGTTACAAACATTGGAATTTATCAACTGGTTTCCTTAGTGCCTTAGCCTCTGCGATTAGTGTACTCTATAAATTATAGTGTCTTTATCTCTAAATCTATGCAAGATATAATAAAAATTTTAAGTGTATTAGATGGAAAATTTTATGTTCTTCAATATTTAATTTTAAAAAAATCCCAAAAAATTATATTTAGAAGAATTTTTCTAAGAAACTACTACTTCCGGTTGTTCAATTGTTACCAAAACCTTTTCAGCTCTTCCCAGGAATGTCAGTTTGAGAAAACTACAGTTAAATATTTTTTAAGTCTTATAGTTTTTGAGGAATCGTGTCTACGCGGGAAATACTTGTTTCTAAATTCAAAATAAACACGAGAAATAATTAAATTCTTTCTCATTTTAACTATTGTTTCTTGTTTTAGACGGGTCGCCCTGGTGCATACACCGTAGAACAACTCGCATTCTACAACCACACAGAATGCCACTGCGTGGAGCGAACCACGGAGATGATGGCACGTGACGCTGCTATAGAAACGTCAGAGGACCGGTACCCCCTGAAACCATCAGTGGGAACTCAGCCCCAGGATATCAGACACACTGTTTCAGCCCCAGAACCCATCAGAAGGTACGTAACACTTTAGTTTTTGTCAAGCACCACGTGCAAATAATGAATTGGAAATAATGGATTGCTTTGTATTTAATAGGTGTAAATGTCCAGAGTTATTCATCTCGCAAATCGTTCACGGGCAATGTCGTTGTGATTGCGAAGAAGGCAACAGAGATTGCGTTAGGATTAGAAGAGGCAAAGAGTATTTCTCTTTGAAAGACAGATTGTAAGTAACACCATATTAACCTGTATTTCTGTGGCTTAATACAAGAACAACAAATGTCAACATTTGTAGTTTTAAGAATTTCTTAGCAGAGAACTATACAATGGTGGCAGGGAATACCGAAATGAACAACAATTACAAAGATAATAATTCTGACGATTCGCTAAGTAAATTTAATATCGTCGAAAGACAAATGAGACAAGGTATTAAAAAAAAAGCGGCGCATTGAAGATAATGATCTCCTATCAGTGTTGTAAAATTAGATTTTTTTTATCTTCTTAGTTTATACCGTGAGTATTATTTAACGTGAAACATTGGGTTCGTCATATCCATGGTTACGACTTGATATTTGATTGACAGCAATGTATTTGCCCGTTCCCTTTAAAATGAAACATAGGGAACGAATCTGACAGAAGTATTATACTCGTATTTAAATACTGTAAGAAATTTAGCGGAGTAAGAAAACCACTTGAGATCACTAAACATATTTCGGGCACAAAGGTGCACACAGTATTTTTCTACATCTAAATTTAATTTTTAGAAAACCGGTATAATTATTTAAACAAAATTAACCTCTAATGACATCTTGTCAATATGACAGATAAACGTTGAATTTTCCTATGTTATGATTTGACATTTGATTGACAGCAATGTATTTAAAATAACACATGGGGAATGAATTTGACAGAAGTATTATATTTAAATATTGTAAGAAATTTAGCCTAGTAAGAAAACCACTCGGGCACAAGGTGCACACTATATTTTTTCTACAATTAATTTTAATTTAGAATACAGGTATAATTATTTAAACAAAATTAACCTCTATTGACGTCTTATCAAATGTCAAATTCGTTCCCTATGTTGCATTTTAAATGGAACGGGCAAATACATTGCTGTCAATCAAATGTCAAGTCGTAATCATGGATATGACAAACCCAATGTTTCACGTTAAAAAATACTCACGGTAGAGACAGCCCCTTATGTCAACGTTTCAACATAAAAATTCTTTCTATTTGATAATGTTCTACTTTTTTTCAAAACTTGTTACATCCGTTACTCTTCTATTTCTTAAAAGCAATGGCGGATTTATGGGGAGGGTAAAGGGATAATTGCCACGGGACCCCATAATTAATATTATCTTATTTTTGCAGATGTATCCAAAAAGGCGAATGTGGATACCCCGCTTGCGAATTTGGAATCTACATCCGGTTTTCTGGGCGGTGCCCCCGGAAACAGGAAAAGCTGGAAGCTTTTTCTCGAGTACAGCCACAATAATGACATCGAATTCTAAATGTATTTATAAAATTTTACAGAAGCCATATATGTAAGTTGTAGGAGAAAAATACCATGAAATCTGACTTGAAAATATTTATTGATATAAATTTGATTAGATCTAATTTGATACGTAGCATTTATAATTTTATTGATTATAAGATTTCAGTCATTGTAATACTTAATGTAGAATTATGATATTGTATTTATAAATGTTTTCTTGGATATGTAAGGTGCGATGAATATTGTTTATACAAATTGCCATGGTATATTATAAATATTTCACTATTTTCTTTCATTGGACATGAAATTTGTATTTTCAAAAATATAATTTATTTATATTCGTAGTATTTATAAAGTACCATTGCTTAGCTTTAAATGTATTTTATTATTTTTTTACCAATGTTCATAACGTAGGTACGTATGTAAATATTTTAAACAATTAACAATGTTTTATTGAAATAAAATTGTATTATGATTATATTAAAGCCGTATTTGCGAATAATTAAGTATAAAAGCTAGTCTACACCATTATAGTGTTCTGTAATACATAATTAGTACTAACTGAACATTTCATTTTGTGTATTATTTCATGTGGATACAATATACGTAAAAATTTATATATTTCGTTGTTTCTGTTTCTAACTAATTGTATAGTGCGGCACACCAATCTTGAGCTGAGATCTGGATAGTGTACAGAGGCCAGGTTAAACACAACGTTTTGTAACTATTTGAACACCGTTATGGAGGATTTTGACAAAATTTTAGTTGGAGATTTTTATTTCAATACTTTTATTTCTAAAAATCCACACAGTTGTTCAAATACATACACTTACGTAACATTCTCTTTACCATTAAATAATATTACTACCAAGTTTATATCTCTACCCATTTTTGAATTAGTGCCCCAAAAGTCAATATTCCCTACATTTAGATAAAAACTTCAAAATTTTCAAAAATCTAATTTTTATGCATCTAGATACTTCTCAATGCGCTGATTCCAAATTTTGAAACCACAGGTCGATATCTCGTTTCGTTCTCGAGATATTTAGATTTAAAGTTTTGCTCAAAACTGCCCATTTTTGGGTATTAACCCAAAAATGGGTCGACATATGAATTTGGTGACATCACCATTCGATTCTACAGACAAAAACACATAAGTATAGCAATTTTCATAATTTTTGTCCAACCGGTTCATTTTTTATGAATAAAAGCTTGAAAACCCCTGAAAATGACCAAAATCTGAAAAAATCGTAAGGGGTACACCTTAGTTTTTTTGCGATTTTTGGTCATTTTCAGTTATTTTGTTTTAGAGATTGTATGCGGCGTTCAAAAATTCTGAAAATTGGTGTACTTATGTCATTTTGCCCGTAGAATCGAATGGTGTTGTCGCCAAATTCATATCTCGACCCATTTTTGGGTCGTTACCCAAAAATGGGCAGTTTTGAGCAAAAGTTTGAATCTACATATCTCTAGAACGAAAAGAGATTTCGACCTGCGGTTTCAAAATTTGGAATCAGCGTATTGAGAAGTATCTAGATACATAAAAATTAGATTTTTGAAAATTTTGAAGTTTTTATCTACATATGGGGCATATTGACTTTTCAAAAATGAGTAGAGATAAACTTGGTAGAAATATTATTTGATTGTAAAGAGAACGTTACGTCAGTGCACACATTTTTAGAGTATTTATATGAGTATATATAATTTTATTGGATTTATAGAATATTTTCCAATAAACTTTCTGTATGGAATTTGTAAAAAAAATTATTATGTTCTTGTTACAATTTTACTGGATACATAGAACTTTTCCAGTGAACTTTTCGTATGGGTTTTGTACGAAATAAATCAAATTAACGGAAAGTCTTGTGCTGGCCACAACAGATTTTTTATTATGCAATATGAAAAGATGAATGTCAGTATATCGCATTGATTTCCACAACTGCCTCTAAAATTGCAGATTGGAGGTAATTATTTAATTTTTTTAAACAAAAATTGTTGAACTTTTAAAATCTCTTTTATATTTCCTATTAGTCATTTAAAAATAATAATAATATTCTAATAAAGAGAAAATATTGATATAACAATGCATTGTATTTTCTTTTGATAGTATAATAAATTTGTGTAGTTATTAGGTTTTTACTGTATTTATAAAAAATATTGTTTACTAATATCAAAAGTAAATTCAATTCATTGTTATTTTATCAATGTTTTGATTATTGTCAATTATTTTCTCTTTCGGTCATTTATCACAGACTGACCCACTCAACCAGAACCACACCCGCGTTTCGCTTTTATTGGAGCTCTTCACTGTGTTGTCCTGACGCCTTTAGGAGGCACTGAAATCTTTTTAAAACGTGTCAAGTGTTATTTTTTTAAATATCTTAGAACAGATTATTTCATCGCAAGTGTCGCAATTGTTGTGTACGTACTTTCTTCTGCATTTATTATAATAACCTACCTTTATTCACTGGTCTAGATCGATTAGATTTCCATGTATTTCTGAAACTTAAAAACACTTGGGAGGACAACAACTTTCGTCGACAGCATCGATAGACTAAATTGGAGACTGCTTTGAAAAATAATGTAAAAAATAGTTATTTATATAGCAAGGGAAGAAAATAAAATAAAAAATTTGTTTACTAAAGTGAAACTTCTTTGGAAAGAAAAAAAGCACGTGAAGAAATCGTTGAACAAGATTTTGGAATAGAATCCGTTATTGGAATAGATTCAAATCTAATGAACCCGAAAATGGGAACGTTTTGCCCATCAGTAGCACTAGTGGTCTGGCAAACTGTTGTGTCAAGAATAGGAGTGCCAAACTTAAATTTTTATTTTCTACCAATCAAACCCTGTCGAATCAAAAATTGTACTTATGTTTTGTATATCAATTTCGCAAAAAAAAAAGTTACAGACCGCCAGACCAACGTTTTATTGTTTAACTCATATCTAAGCATTGATGAAATATATTTTTGTTCATATTACGAATGAACATCTTTGGCAGCGGTCGCTGCTTGAACTAGTACTGGTGCCACTAAAATTGGCGTCATAAAACTGGAGACAAATTGACACCAATAATCTTTGCTTCTGGAAACCTAGCTTACTCTAGTCGTGACGGAAGCGTTACTGGGGTACTGGTTGTACCACTCTGTACAAAACGAGGGTCCAAAGCGATACGTGTTTCCTCGTTTTTTTTCGCTAGAGGCGCAACGTGAGAACGGCGCAACTGACACCTGTCATTTGCATGTCATTTTGAAAATATTACATGTTATATCTTATAGAAAGGTAAATAAAACAGGTTTTGAAGTACATATTCGTATTATATGTAATGTAATATAAATATTTTGTTGAAAGATATTGCAATTAATGCAAAATGAAAAGAAAATTAAATAGAAAATGTTTCATTCCTGGATGTGAAACCGGTTACAAGAAATCCACTGAAAATGAATCTGTTTGCTGCTCCACTCGATATATCACTTTTTAAAAAGTGGCAATGTGCAATTAGTAGAGATGATCGCGAATTAAGATTGAATGATGTTTGTCGAAAACATTTTCGGGAAGGAGATATTACATCGATCTTTAAACTAATGGATGCAGCGTACGAGCAAAATGCTTGTCCCGCCATAACGGTGCAGACACAGTATTTCTATCCTTCAACAGTACGGAAATTAAGAAAACGCGGCAAAATAAATAAATTGATTTGTCCGTAACTTGTTATACTTGGTGCATAATCGCTAAGAGTATAGATTTAATTTTTTTGTGCATAATTAGTTTTATTATATATTTTTAATACAATATATTATATACATATTATATTATAGGGGACAAGTAATTATTAATAAGAACTTACATATGAAATGACACAGCTGAACCGCGTACGTACTGCTCACTGTACGAAATACACCGTTTCCCCATTATTTTGTCGCATACACACCTCACAACACATATACGTATATATTGTCAGAAATAATTGTAAATGTTCTCCAAAAAAGTAAATAATACACAAACAGTCACGAAACGTCAAATGTAGCTTTTGACAACTATTTAGTGATAGAGAGCGACGTATAGAGGTTTACATATGGCTGAGAAAGAGGTACAATGAGTACGAAGGCATGCGCAGTATACTTAAACTGAGAACTTCCGTACTGAAGAAGGACAGAATATATATCTCTATCCTTTTATGTTGGAGCAATATTCTAACAATAAATGAATAGGAGACACTTAGTCCATTAGTTTAAAGGTCGATGAGATATTATTACCGAATGGAAATCTGGCAACGTACGGTTCTATCAATTTATTTACTTTTTCCAATTTTAAATTCTAACAATTATTTTTTAAATTTATATTAAAAATAAATTCATTATGCACTTCATTTTTTATATGTTATGTAAAAATAGTTTGCTGTGGTAGGGTCGTTCTCACGTAGAGCACCAACGGATTATTCAAGGAAACACGTATCAAGCGGACCATCAGAAACAATGAAAAACATGACAAGTGGCATAACCAGTATATTTTAAATCGTGACTGGCACCTACAATTAGTAGGTCCTTTTAATTATGATCCGTGAGTGCAAAATTGTGTTATGTTTCGCACTATACCGTGAGTATTTTTTAACATGAAACATTGGGTTTGTCATATCCATGGTTACGACTTGACATTTGATTGACAGCAATATATTTGCCCGTTCCATTTAAAATGAAACATAGGGAACGAATTTGACATTTGATAAGACGTCATTAGAGGTTAATTTTGTTTAAATAATTATACATGCATTCTAAATTAAAATTAGTTGTAGAAAAAATATAGCGTGTACCTTGTGCCCGAGTGGTTTTCTGACTCGGCTAAATTTCTTACAATATTTAAATATAATACTTCTGTCAAATTCATTCCCTATATGTCATTTTAAATGAGCCAAACAAATACATTGCTGTCAATCAAATGTCAAATCATAACTTATAGGAAAATTCAACGGTTATCTGTCATATTGACAAGATGTCATTAGAGGTTAATTTTGTTTAAATAATTATACCTGTTTTCTAAAAATTAAATTTAGATGTAGAAAAAATACTGTGTGCTCCTTGTGTCCGAAATATGTTTAGTGCTCTCGAGTGGTTTTCTGACTCCGCTAAATTTCTTACAATATTTAAATATAATACTTCTGTCAGATTCGTTCCCTATGTTTCATTTTAAATGGAACGGGCAAATATATTGCTGTCAATAAAATGTCAAGTCGGTAGCATGGATATGACAAACCCAATGTTTCACGACTCACGGTATGAAATATTTGAATAAGAACAACAACAATGAAACTTTTTATTACAGCAAAATGTAAACTATTGTTTTTATTATATTTTAACGAGGAAGGGTATAAGTATATATTTTGATATGTAAATGAATACATTTTTTAATATTTTTTATTGTTTAAAATAAAAAAAAAATGCAAAAAAGTTGTAAAAAAAATATAATTATTTAAAATTTAATTAAAATAGTCTTCAATATTGTATTGCAAACAAAAACAAGAAAACACAGCGAAATTATCTATCTCGCTCCCCATTTCCGGTTGCCTCAGAGCGTTTCAATTTCCGTAACACGATTTTCTAGTTACACCCTCCGTAAAGAAGTTTCACTTCAACAACTGTATACGATGCATATGAAAAATAAAGAAAATGCGTAGTTTATAGTATACTGCTTGTAATTACTTTACACACATGAATTTTGTTCAAACACAATTGCAACACAGATACCAATTACAAGGTAATACTAGTACATCAACACGTTAGTTCCTGAAATAATTCTGAAAGATTTAGCAAAGGCACAAGTCGGACAAAGAAAAATACAATAATCAAACAATAAACACATTCATTGATTTAATAAAACGAGACAGAAAAACAGTATTTGACGTAGAATGCAATTCGTTTTATAAATGCTACTGTTTTAAAGGAATGTCACAGAATTATTTCAAATAAAAGTTACAAAACAAAAGAACATTCACACTTAGAACTATTTATTTTAGGTAATTAAATAATATTATGGCAAATAAAATATCTATATCAGATCATTTGGTTCTCCAATACATTAATAATAAAAAACATTAACAGTATATAGAACTAAATATTTTGAACTACACAACTGATATATCCGTACAATATCAAAAATTATTGTACAGTAATATTCCTTCTCACTATAAAATCTCTCTCTGTACATATAAGCAAAAACAACTGCCAACTCTTTGAAAGGAACTTTTTATTTAGTACGGATTTATCAGTGTTGCCAACAGGTGTGCAGGTAAGCCCGTGTCAAATGGTCAGTTTATCTATCAGTTTTATTTGTCAAATTTTTAATGATGACGTCACAACAGTGAATTTGAAATATGTCAAATTCTCATTCTTTTCACTGATTCAGTTGATCAAATTTAGAGACAATATTAATTTATTTTTAAAATAGAATTAAAAATAATACAGCCGCATTTTCTTAATTTGTTAAATATTAGGTAATAGAAAAATCCTGTGACGTCACAAGTCTTGTTATAGTTACTATAGGGACTGTATATACATAATGTGGCCAATAGAGGGATCGATTTTGATTGGTCGGCGCGAATTTGCCTAAATATGGCGGATATTATGCCGAAAAAGTGACATTTACAGATTTGTTACGTGAATTAAAGGTAATTATATTATATTTATATTTTAGATAGTGCAAATAATTCAATTACACGTGTATATGTATATTTATAACTCAAAGTATTATATACATATTTTTTAACATCACATCTTTTTTAGGTTAACTGTCAAAATTACTAAAAATGTCTAATATTAAGATATATATTTTAGATGCCTGGTTGCGTGGCGGTTGGTTGTGAAAACAGTTCTTTGAAAGGATTTAAAATGAAAATAAATATTTTGTTTCCATTTAATATGCTCTTTCATTAATTCAATCGAATTTTGTTTAATTATCACATCATATGAATTCAAATTTCCCGCGCATTTTGCTTAAAAATGGCGGCGGTTGGCCACACTATGTATATACAGTCTTTATAATAGTTACTATACTCTGTTTTTAAATATAGGAGTAAATGTGCAGTGTTTGAGAGCTGCCAATCGTTTATGGTTGATTTTAGACAAAAAAAAACTTCAAATAACAGTTATGGAAAAATTAATAGCACACAACTCTTATTTGAAGTATTTTTCTCTAAAATAATCCATAAACAATAGACAGCGCCAAAACACTGCACATTTACCCCTCCTAATTAAAAAACAGAGTGTTAGTAACTGTAATGCCGGATATGACGTCATTGGCTGCACAAAGTGCAAAATTAAATATATAAATGGGAAATTGCTCTTTTTCGCATTAGTTCGAAAAATAAAATTATATAAATATTGCAGTGTCAGTTTTGTATGATAGAATAATCCTGTCCTATTTACAAAATTTGATCAAATTCACTGATGTGACGTCACGACGTCAAATAGTTTGACCTTCAAAACAGTGTCAATTTGATAGAAAAAATGACAGTCTGACCCAGTCTTTTTAAACAACTTAGGTAATAAATAAAATAAATTGCACAGATCAAAGTTATCACAAAGGAAGCTAGTGGTTCGCTGTAAAAAAGTGAGTATAATGTACAAGTGAAACACAGTAGCGTCTACAGAAAACCACTAGATAGTTAATAAGTCCTGTTCACAGTATGATCTTTTATAGGCAGAAAAACTGACTGTCGGATTCAGCAATAAAATTATAAATATCGTAATTATTACAAAGCGGCACATAACAGTCACTGCTTGCTTTTAATTTGTATGAAAACGTGTCATTATTTGCATCGCTCTGCTGAAATGAAGACAAGCGAATGGATTCCTTGCCTACTCTGTATCGTAATAACTATTAACATACCTAGTTATGAGTATCATAATTGCCGCAGATGTCGGCTTGAAATCCGAGGTTGTAGAGCGAGAATTTTAAGATTCATATTATCAGTGATTTGTTCAATAGTTTATAAATTTCAGAAAATTAAGACATTATTAATAAAAATTTGATATAGTGAAAATGAAATGGCAGAAGACCTACGTCATAGATCTGAAAAAACTTTAGAAAATCAAATATAACTTGTAAAAATTATTTATTTTTAAATACAGAAAAAAGAAAAATACTAGTATTAAGAAATGTATATATTAATGAAATTTACAAGTATTTTTAAGTTAATCTCTTTTTCTTTTACGCAATTTTAAATTATTTGAAATAATTGTAATTCATTTTTATACCGGTACGTTGACATGACAATGTTTACATTAAATTTTATATCGATCGAATATCTATCCTGTCAATATTATCACTTAAAAAAGCAATTTCAGAAACTAACCTTGTCATGAACTTTTTCGAATGGAAATTGTGGGCCATTAATTCCGTTGAAAGCCGTTCAAAAGGTATTTTTTTTTTTCAAATATTTCTCTTGTTATCAATGTTTAAACTATGTATTTTTAGAGAGGAGCAAATGCCCTGCAAATAAGCAGATCTTGACAAGCAGATATGGGCACCCGTTTCAGAATGACAGCTAGTAGTCATGTACATAACTTACAAATGTCATAAATTTTAATTCAAAATATCAAGATTTTGTAAGTTCACGTGGTTTCTTTGTCACCAGGTGCGTGGACTTTACTTGGCGAGTTACATAAATCACATGAAATTTAGAATGAAAAATATTGACATTTGACATTTATGTATGTACATGATTACTATTACTGTTCTAAATAATTTTCATTCTTTGACCTCGGATTTTCGCCAAACATTTCCAGATTGTCTTCATCACTAGAAGAAAATTCCCCCGATTCATACGACTCTTCAAATGAAAATTCGTCAATCATATATATAACAGAAAATGACGCCAAATTACAAGGTTAATTTTTAACAAAACAGCTGACCAAAATCGTATAACTGCGCAAACTTGAATCATTAGTAATAAGATAAATCACCTGAAATTGGAAAATATCATGAAATTTGGAATGAAAAATGATGGCATTTGTCATTTATATTACTAGCTGTCATTCAATCACAAATTCCCATATCTGCTTGTCAACACAGAACACTAACCTGAACTTGTCAAGAAAGACGAACAAAGTAACATGACTGCTCGCGCCTTATAAATTAGTATCCTATGTAAACTTAGTAGTATATGACGTCATTACTTTAGGGATATTTTTTGATGACGTAAGTCTTCTGCCATTTCATTTCTACCATACCTGTGTTATTGCTATTTTTATAAAAACTGCAAAAATAGCATTTATATTAAAGGAACAGTACGGTTATTTTACTATACAGAATAGGCAGGGAATCCATTCAACACATGCCTCCATTTCAAGAGAGCGGCACAAATAATGGCACGTTGGCATTCAATTTAACAGCAAGCAGTGACAATTATGCACCATCTTGTCATAATTACAATATTTATAATTTTATTGGTAGACCTGACAGGGTCAATTTTCTGACTATATGCAAAGTTGTGCCAACTCATGAACAACACTTACAACAAATTAACAAAAATCAGTAAGAGTAATTAATAAGAATAAGAGTATTCAAGGTTTTGAAACATATCCTGTCTGTCTATCTTGTGTAAACTGCTCCATATATTTTACAATGCAGGTTTCTATTACATTAAAATTAGTTTAATACCCTGAATACAACATACATAAAAATGTACAAGGATTAATTTTGTAAAGAACTAGTAGAAAGAGTATAGGCCGTTTTTGAGTTTAAAATTCAAAGTATTATCAGTTCTTTTACATACCTATCTACCGCAGTTGAATTTTTATCAATCATTTTAAATAAGTATCTAATTCATGAGAATATTGAAAATAGTTAAACCTGCAAAAAAGTTATCCGCATCTCAGAATTGGATAAGTTTGCATCATATTAATTTTCACATTAAAAAAAGATAGAAAATGCGAAATATATTTGTATTCCCGCCATTGTGACGTCACGCTTGCTACTTCCGTTGTAGATGCTTTCCGTGCACTGATCACCGCCACCAATCAAACAAGTCCATCGGAAAATATGCCAACTAATTTTAAAAATTCGTGGCGGTAAAACTTTAAGCCAATACCTACAACTCCTGCCGGCGTTGTACATTCCGTGACAAAAGTGGAAGTAGCTATATATTTTATAGATAATTTTGACTATTGACACTGAGTGTACCTCTAAAATACAGCGACACCACACCACGCGTACCCTACAGACTTGTTTGTTTGCCTTAACTGTAACTGGATACCCGACGCAATGTTAGACATTTGTGACTATTTGAACGCCGCCATGTTGGAGAATTTCGGCACAATTTTAGTTCCTAGCTACTTTAAATTTAAAAGTTACGTGATCTTATAGGAAATTTTCCGACAACTTTTTAACTTTAACTACTTATATCTTTGTAGTTATTGGAGATATCGTTCTAATTTTTCAGATTATTATTTATTTATGTTTTGATAGTAATAGTAAATAGTAAAAACTAGCATTCGAACACGTTTGTTTTGGATTTTGCAACACGAGAAACACTAAGGAAGGAACTTCTCGTCCTTACGAGATAGACACTAATATACAGGACAAAGTTGTTGTACATGAAAACTAAGGAAATTTTTTATTTGAATTTTTTTTTCCAAAATCTTCACCGGTTTGAAAAAAACGAAGACAAAAAGTAAGTACATAATACAGCCTAATCTAATATTAATTAAAAATGTAATACGTAATAATTCTTGGAGGAAAAAAGGATTTTTGTAGTATACATTAAATAATAAATTATTAAAAGAAATAAATTGTATAAAATTACGTAACTTTTAACTTTAAAGTAACTAGGAAGGTTTCAATCTCCAACTAAAATTTTGCCGAAATCCTCCAATATGGCGGCGTTCAAATATTTTGTATTTAACCTAGCAGCTAAACATTATCCAGTTCTGTATAGTGATCAGTGGGCGTCCAAGACCAATTACATATTGCATATGAATTTTGAATATTAATAAATGAAAACGAAATAATAATTACTATATATATTTTGTATTTTTGTACCAATAATTATGTTCTTAAAACTTGTAGCGGTAAATGGTCGCCATGTTGTGACGTCAACGTCACTAAAGTCGTCCAGTTATCCCGTGGAAATGTTACTACAGTATGGACCATACATATTTTGCATATAAATTCGCGATTAACTTTAAAATATTCTACAGTACACATATTTATTATATAGGAGATTTTTTATAAAGATCCAAAGAAAATTTACTTATTAAATAAATTTTAGTTTTAATTATTATAATCTCAATAAATGTCATTGTTGTAATCAGTTAGGAAATACAAGGGGTACTTGCGTGGTACTGAAAACCTGATTTCTATCACTATATACGTAATGTTATGTTGAAAATATATATAAAAATGTAAATTTTATTTTCAAAAAATTATTTGTTTTTTAGTAAATTTAGTGACGTCATTATATTGAACTGGAACTGTTTAAAAATATAACGTACAGATGGCATTGCGTGCAAGAAACTTTTAATTTGAATTTGACATTAGTTCCTTTTTCTCTCTCTCTCTGGGCTCTCAAATATATTAATTACTTCACAAATAAACACATAGGTAGTTACATGTAATTTAAAATATCGATACCAAAAAAACAAGCTAAAATACTAACCTCCAAACTATTGTTGAAACGTCAAACAGGAAATCTACATTACCCGTACAAACAAACGCTATGGCTTTACGACCATTCATTGGTGCGGCGTAATTCTACATCATACATGGAGGGAATTCAAATAATCAAATTTCATTATTTTTTTTCTGCCTAATTAATAAAAAATTTGTAAAAAAAAAATATATGGGTAGCAAGTTTTTACCTGCTCTTCAAAAATATTAAATAAAAAAAGGTACGCAAGTAGCCCATTGTAAATGTTTTGATTATTGTAATCATTACGATAGTCTTGTAAAATTAATTATAAAAACACAATAGCTTAAATATTATTTCAATTATAATAACCTTCAATATTATATTAAAGAAACTCAAAAGTCGCATTAAATAAACCCAATAATTAAACTAATTATTATTTACATAATAAATGTCGACTTTTATTACAATTATTAGCATATAATAACTACCCCGTTAAGTGTGAAAAAGAATAGGATGCATTTTTTATTAAATTCAGAGATGCAGACATTTCTACTGTTCACCTGAAAATGATTTGATAAGAAAGCTCGAAATCGAACCAGTTACAACAATGAGAAAACATCAACCATGTAATATGAACACGAACAGTATAATCTATTGTATTGCTAACTGAATAAGGCTATTTAAATATTTAGTTTAGACAGTATTCACAGCGTCACATAAGGTTTGGCTAATATCCTACATTGTCTCTAGTTGTAGTACACTTGCCACAAATGTTAATCACTTCATTGTTGGTAACATCAAAAACTACATTATTCTGTGAAAGTAATAGTTTTGTACCGGTATCACTCCTTTTAATACGAGTACAGTTACTGACATCTCTCGGTCAAATACAAAATTGTGAAGGGATGAAAATGTAGAAGTGATTCTAGATTTTCGGGCAAGTATAAAGTTACATTTACAAACAAATTCGAAACTAGCATAATTTTACGCATTCGTACAGTGTCACGCAAAATAATTAATTGTTTTTTGTTTTAATCGAATGGGGTCATTTCAAAAAAAATAATTGTCGATTTTTTTAAATAAAATCATGAAATCCATCTCATTTAATAAATATAGCAATAGAAAATAATTTGAAATATGCGACTTTGCATTCATAAATTTGCTAATAAACTTTCGCGCTTTTAAACACGGACTAAATTTGTGACGACACAAATTCATACTCACACAAAGACAATTCACTCTTACACACACACGCTTCACAACATGAAACAGTAACCTAACCTAAAAGAGTGACAGCTGACAGCAAAATATACAAAAGAGAAGATTATTATTACTTTCTACTTCTTTAAAAGTACTAGTGCAGTATAACGTATGTAAATAAACCATTTATTTAAATAAATACCAAACCAAATAATCATAGTTCTAAATTAAACCGGTAGAGCTCGACTGTCGTATCCGTGAATATGTGTCGTCAGCCGTTGAAATATTTGAAATTAAACGCAACTTTAAAAAAAAAAATCATATCTCCGATTCTAAAGACTTGTAAGATGTAAAACATACACATACATGTTTAATTTGGCCTATTTTATCAAGAAAAAAATAAATCAGAAAATGTGAAATGACCCCATTAGCAAAGCTTAATTTATCGTTCTGTATGATTAAATATTTTTTATTCAATTTTGCCTTATAAAGTCATATTTATTTCTTTGGAAACGAGCCATTAAAGTTGTTGTTTTATAAACAATTTTATTTCGCTAGCGTTTTGAAGAATTTTATTTCACTAGCGGTTTTAAAATGTCAAATGTCAACCAAAATTTTTGGAATAAATTCAAATATTCAACGAATACTCGCCATTTCGCCATAAGAAGAATAAGAATGTTATAATTTTGTAATAACAGATGTCTTTGATTGTTGGAATAAAATATTGTATAAATAAATATCATCACGGCATATTACCCATTTCTGGGTGTGCCAGTATCTACAACACATGTAGACATCGGTAATGATGACGATATATTCTACCGTGTGGGCGCTTACCAGGCGTCACCTCACGGGCACTCATAGCTGACGTGGAGAGTGCACCACAGGGGTCACTTTTATGCCATTTAAAATTGGAAATATTTGGCGTTTGTCGGGATCGAACCCGGGGGAACCGGGTTCGCGACCAGACACTCAGGCACGCGGCCACGGGACCCCAAAATATTGTATGTCATATTGAAATGTTAACCTCTAAAAAACAGTGAGCCGCCATCTTGGATCAAGGGCGCAAACAATGAGTTTTTGTCAATTTTCTCGAAAACAATGGCCCGAATCAAAATTTTACAAAAATTCAAAAATTGAAGCTCGTAATTGTTTTGTACAAAAAAAGTTCTTGCATTTTTTTTACCTAGGATGAACTCTCAAAGATTAAAGATAAATATTATTGCGCATTTAATACGTGTCGAAATTTCAAATGGAAAAATGAGATCTGAACCGATTTGCAGATGTTTCAAATTTTAGAGAAATTTCATATATGTTTAAATTGTTAATAACTCGCGAACAGCTCATCGGAGTAAAAATCGTGTAATACATGACATGAAGAAGAATTCCAAGCTGAATTAAAATTTTCAAACCGCGGTATCGTATCTTTAACCGGGTCAAAGTGGTTGATGAATTTGTTGGAAAGCGTTAACAAAAATTATTTAAAAATCATCTATAATTTAATTTTTTCAATGCCACGACGAATTTAAACTATTATAAATAACAAAACCTATTAGACTAAACATTAAATACTTAATATTGTTTTTATACGTCTGTTAAAAAAATACACTTTTTTCATTAAAATGGATTTATAAAGTGTAAAAAAATTGCACTTTTTTGAGGCTACGGAGTGAAATAATGAAACGTTACGGCACTTTTTTTCACACTTTTATTGCAGACGTAAAAAAAAAATTGTATGCAATTCGACTAAAAAGTGTCTTATTTCACTAATAGAATTTGACGAACTCGCCTGCGGCTCGTTCGGTCAAACTTTCCTATTCGTGAAATAAGACTATACTTTTTACACTTGTTGCATAAATAACTATTATATTTTGCGGGATTTAATTTTTTTCATAATTTGTTGTTCTGGTTTTTCTGGTTAACAATTTTTAAATATAAATCTTTGAGAGATCATCCTAGGTAAAAAGTGCAATAACTCTTTTCGTACAAAAAAATATGAGCTTTAATTTTATATTCTTGTAAAATTTTGATACGGTCCACTATTTTCGAAAAAAATTGCCAAATCATTTTTTGCACCTTTGATCCAAGATGTTTTTACTAAAAACTCCTCACTTGTTCATAATAAAGGTCATTGATTTTTCAATATTTTATCTTTGCAAAACCAATTACAAAAGTCAGTTCGTATTTCCGGTGAAGTAAAATTAAGCTTGCTCCATAATTTGTTTGTAAATGTATCTTAAAGTACTGTTGTAATCAGTCCGACTTCTACAGCGCATGAAAAAAAACTGCGCTTAACTGAATAAATACTCTGACTGAGTGAAATGATTAATCGATTTGTTATTAAACAAATGCATAGCCCTGCCAATATGTCACCTAATTCACTAACAAATAGCTATACTAAATAACAACAATTAAATTAACAATTAGCAACAAACACTAACATAGCAACATTTACTTAACAATCGCGATCTTCACAATAGTATGTACTTACTATCATATTGTGATAAAGGCTAATAATACTAACTCTTATCAGTTGCAACAAACTCTTGCATTAACTGTTCAATAGGGGATTTTGACAGTGACGTCACAATTCGCTACATCAGTGCCACTTCTGGAGAACTATGCAGACAAAGCATGATTCAAACTGTAAATACAGTTGTGAGATTTGTGTTCAAAATGATTTTTTTAAAAGCAGAAATTATACATATCAGGTGTCAAATTTAGAAATGATAATGTATAGAAGAATTGAGACGGTAGTTTGAATGCTCCGAAAAAATGATCTTATATCAACGTTAGTGTCTTGCGAAATACACAAATACTCAGTTGTTATTACTAAATCAAGTATTTATTTATAAATATTTACTTGCAGATGTAAAAATTTAATTTAATCGGGCCACTGCAGTTTTAACTTTAACTGTCAATCGATTATGGATTATTTTAGAGAAAAATTCTTCAAATAACAGTTAGAGAAAAATTAGTTGTACGCAAATTTTATTTGAAGTATTTTTATCTAAAATAATCCATAATCGATTAACAGGAATAGAACACTGCTAATCAACTCCTAAGTAATCACTTGAGCTGCATTCCAAAATCAAAGGCTGCGTTCCAAAACTCTACTCTACAGTATGAAATTACCCAGAGTCGTTCCAAAACTAATAACCTTACTCTCAAATTTTAATCTTAACCAGTTCCAAAACAGCCAGAGTTTACTCCAAAGTGATATTCTAGTTACCCTATTATCGAGGAGTGTACAGAAATTACTCCACAATATTTTCAAACATAGACGCTCATGATTCTCAACATATGAAAGTAATTTGCTTTCTTGAGGAAGAAAACTTGCTTTTGGTTGAAAATAAAAATAAGTAAACATATTAGTCTGTATTACGAGCATACTTTTGTAATAAAAGCGCTTTTATGGAGCGTACTTTCACATTATAATATTATGAGTGCTCCATAAAGACGCTTTTATTATAAAAATGCGCTTGTAATACGGGCTTGACATTAATGTTGTAATTATAAGTAGTTTTGTTAATTTTTTAAAATTATTTTTGATTTACTTTTAGTTTTTTACTCCAACAAAACTCAATTATCCAAAACACACTACACTCTTACTCTTCATACTTTTTACTTCTACTCCAATATTAGGTACTCTTGATTTTGGAACGCAGCCCAAGAGTACCGAGTATTCGATTTTGAAGTCACACGCAAGAAAGAGTGCGACGATATAGATGTTGAGATGGAAGATCCAATTACAAACAAACTATCGCCATTTTTAAAGTTCTGTCTTCTATCACTTGTGTTTTGACATTTGAGTTTTACATATTTCATTATAGAATTTCACATTTCCTATGTATTCTCAATAATTATAGTGGGAGTTTTGGCACCAACGACGAAGTATAACTGGACAAAACATTCCCTATCTCTCTTCACTGAATGTTTTGATTTCGGCTGGCCAGAAAGAGACAGAGATATATTTTATCTAGTTCGTGAATTTCTCACTAGAGGCCACTTGAATATATCAGTGTACTTTGACATTTGCGGTTTTGTTTCTGAGTGGCACGTTGATTTTTATTTAATATCAAAGCTTATTAATAATTAAATGAACAAAATATATTGGATATTTTTATAAATTAATTTTATGCTTAAATTCATTTGGCAATAAGGGCAAGGTACACAAACTGTAATCTAGACAACCTTACTTACAGATTTGATCTGAAATCGAAATGTATGTATATTCTAAAAAATTTTCTATTCTAAAATGACAATGATATTACGCCTCTAGTGAGAAACGCTCGAACTAGATAAAACATATCTTTATCTCTGTCTGGCCAGCCGAAATCAAAACAAATGAAACGAAGTTTTGTCTAGTTATATTTATCGTTGCTTGGCACCATCTTGCAACCGTCACTAAGACAGCGATTTGTTTGTAATATAGTAATAGAGTGAACTTAGTAACAAGTGTAGTTCAAGGAAAATATTAATAGATGGTAGCACTCTCCATTTAAGTGTGTAGTGTGTTTTGGAACGAATGAGTTTTGTTGGAGAAAAAATCAAGTATTTTTGACTAGATTTAACCCTGAAGATGATCATTGTAACGTCGAATTAAAATCAAATAAACACTTGTAGACTGAAAGTTCCGAATATTTTCTCTTTCCTTCATTTAATTTTAAATACCAGAATAGAATTCACGAATTCAAAAATGAGGATTAGCTTAAACTTTTTGAGAATGTAGCTGTTTTGGAACAGGTTAAGAGTAAACCTTGAGAGTAAGATTAATAGTTTTGGAACGACTTTGAGTAAATTCGTATTATAGAGTAGGGTTTTGGAACGCAGCCTTGTTCATGCTACCATCTTTATGTTTATACCTTGAATTATTTCGACAAATTCCATATGTACACCTCATTCCTATTAATTTTTAAACATATTTTCCAACGTGTCTAAATACATATCAATTTAGAAAAGTGTCTGCATAGTTCATACAATCACCGCAAGAGACGCCAAAATTTTATCGCCGAAATCCCCTATTCAATTAGTTTAGTACAGATCTATTGTATATTGTAAGTATGGTACGTTCGTTATATAACTTTCAAAGTAGGAAATATTCATTAAATCTAATTTAGTAGAAACATTCATTATAGTTATTGGATAACTTTATACATACTGTACAAGTATTACTTAATAAACCCAATGGTGCCATGGTGCGTTCAAGTTATTATTCAGTACCACCAAATATCATTTGTAATTGTAACATAACTCCACAATTCTTCGGAATACATATAATACTTTCAACATATTTTAACTGGTATACAACAATAATAACTTTTTACATCAGTAAAATAACTGACATTAAATGATACACAATATTCAATGTATTTACAGTACTTTTCGGTATTTTTACTACTGGGGATTATGTTATAAGAAAATTAAAATATTGTTTAATAATATACATTATTTATAAATTTTTAAATCAACAATTTAAGAATGGTATTGTGACGTCATTAACCAACCACTCGCCAACTTCATGGCGCGAAAATACAAAATTTTAAAGACACTTTCCAAACGTCTGAGACACTTGATTTATTTCTTAAATTGATATTACAAAATACCTAGAATTGTTATTAGTATCATAACTGTCACAAATGATCATTATATTGCATCATGGATCAAACATCAATATGAGATTATTTTTAGAGAGTTATTATATTAATGTACATGAAAAAATAATCAATATTAAGTCAGTGCCACAGAATAAACATTTATACAGAAGCGACAGTCAGAGAGAGAAACGAAAATTAGAGAGAGAAAGAGTATGTCAACAAATTTAAAGGGCTAATCGGATAAAATCGGATTTTTTCTGCATATCTTCGTATCTTACGATTCTTTGTTCTTTTCATTATCTCGACGAGAATATTTTCTGTTAAGGGTCAATAATAAAAGTATATTGAGAAACACAAATTGAATTCTAATAAAAACAAATATGTTATTTTTTCAACAAACGATGGGAAAAATCGTTATCATAAGGAAAATCATTATATTTCACGTATTCTGGAAGAGCTGTTGTCTCAGCTTGTCACGCCCATGTATTTTAGGGTTATGGCTAATTCAAGCAAACCAAACACGTCTTCTCACTTTTGACATATGTTATTTTGTGAACTGTTTATGAATTTTAGAAGTGATGTCAGTTTCTAATAAAATGTAAAAAGCGAAGAAGGTAGAATTGGGAGGACTTATTTGTTCATATAAAGACTGTACAAGTAGATTTAAAAAATGGAGAAAGGGAAATGTAAGTTTTATTCGTTTCCGAAAGATCCAGAAATGTAAGTTATGTAAAACGACTACCATATCATGTAAAATGTATATTCATTTAATATAGGTGTAAAATGTGGCTCAAGGCCTGTGGAAGAGAAGATTTGATGGAGAAGGATATATGGGACATCGAGTCTGACGTTTGGTTTCCACATCAAAGATATAGAAAATTCTGAATTGTAATGAATTTGTAAAATTCAGGTATTTGTTTAATAAAAATATAATTATTTGATCTGATTTCTTTTTAATTCGTTAATAAAATTAAAATTTTAGTACTTTTATGTTCTAATTTTTCTTTTACCATTTAAAACAATTTAAATTTCGCGCGTAAATTTGCCAACAAATTTAAAGTCCAAGGTCATAAACATCACATCGCAACAACAATGGTGCCAACAAGGAGTGTCACTTCTGTATAAATGTCTATTCTGTGTCAGTGCTACAAAATTTTGACAATATTTTGTTTATCATTTGTTATCAGTTGTGCCATGTATGTTTCGTGGACATGTTTTTAAATCTAAATTTAAAGTATGACAATTTAACATTTTAATAACAATTGTTTTTCACTATTGGTAAGTTCTAAACTTATAAAAACTAATTGTATTACTTTTGTCAACTTCTTTATAATGTTCTGTAGATTCGAAAATGGTCGTAACTACGACCGAAACGTCTTTTATTTAATTTTGTTGACTGTTGCCGACATGTTAGATAATATAAACAAGAAATATTTCTCTTTCTCTCTACTCTCCTGGGTTAATGACGTCACAACTACTTTTGTCTCTCGTTTATTATTAATTTGTTTGAAAAATAAAAAATAAGGGTCCAACAGTTGTTTATCAAGATTAATACAAAAAGATGAAAATTTGTATGAGATCATAAATGTCAGTATTTTGCTGAAAAGATATATATGCATCCAAATGATAAAAAAAAACATCGTTAAATGATTGAATCTTTAGCATCTAAGAATACTAACTACCTACCTATTACATTTTAAGGCTTAAGAAGACTTTATGACCTATATGTCATTATGTAATAGTATTTATGTACAATAACTACACATTACATTTAAATAAATTACAAATTATTTCCCTAATGAACAACGTTGGATTTGTATAAAAACGAATACACATTACAAGCAAATTAGTTGTACATTGTATTATTACTTTCGTGGCACATAAAAATATTTGCACTTTAAATTACTTAAAAATAATATTTTCATTAGACTCAAACTAAATGCAATACGGGAAATGATATCCGTTTAAATAGAAAAGTAAAATTTAATAGGCTCATAAACCATCATCCAAATACATCAAAATTATATTAAGATCGTAAAATAATAATCAAAATGTACAGTCAACAATTTCTGACGTCATTTGTGCGCAGTTTAAAAGAAATGTATGGCCCGAATTTTGAATGAGTAAAATTATACAGATGTTCAGGTATTTTGAGAACTACGAAGAAATATTTCTATTAACTAGACAAAAGTTTTAGTGATGTGCTGTAGGTCACTAGACAAGGTGTCTCAATAAGCTTGCTCACTATTGGTAACTTTTTTATTTCAAAAGATACGAGGTTGGTTAAATGAGAAAAATTGTGCCATTTTATATTAGAAAATTGGTCATGGAGACAAAATAAAAATTGTGTCAGCGGTTCCCAAAATTTGGGACAAAATATATATTTTTTAAATAGAACCATATATTTTTTATTATCTTATTGGAAAGAGTATTTTTTTCTCTTTCCAATAAGGTAATGTTGTTTATGTACAATTTTTTCAAATAAACGATTTATTTACGATTAAAAAATAAAATTTTGTAAACTGTTTTATTAGTTTTTTAGCCAAGTAAGCCATGGAAACAATTGATTCTTTGTTTGTTTGACGTTTAATAATTTCTCCCGTAAAGTTCTCTGTGTTTAATAATGTTTAATAACTTTACAAATGAAGAAAAGTTAGATATAATCTTGCTATACGGAAAGTTATATCTAGACACCAGTTACGTAGAACGGTTAGATCTCTTTCCAAAAGAGCTGAAATGTGCGAAAGAAATAATGGCTTTCAATTTGAATATTTTCTTTAATTATTTTGTTATTACTGTAAAATAAGTTAATAAAATAATAATTTTATAAAAGACAATTGTTTCCATGCTTTCCTTGACTAAATAAACTAATAAAAGATCATTTTCATCTTTAAACGTAAATAACTCGTTTATTTGAAAAAATTATACATAAACAACATTACCTTATTGGAAAGAGAAAAAAATACTCCTTCCAGTAAGATAATAAAAAATATATAGTTCCATTTAAAATTTTGGGAACCGCTGACACAATTTTTATTTTGTAGTGGCGACATTTAGTTTTTTATGTACATTCATGTTGGTAATACTGATTGAGTACTGCAGTATTCAACGTCAGATCTGTTATCTATCAAATGTGAACTTGATATTTGGCGAGTTCAAATGTTGTTTCATTTCTTTTATTTATTATAATCAGAAAATTGTTTATGAGCCTATTTCAGCGAAAAAATACGAAAATTGTCTTTTAAATAAAGCAATATATAATTTATTCGATGTGATGTTTTGTTCTCGAAATAATTAAAAATAAAATTGTGCGTAAAATTGCATATTGAACCCGTTTTAACTAGAAAAAAAATCCGGACCCACGAATAGAAGCAGCGTGTATGTATAACTATATCTTTTTTCGAAACGTAGTATCGTATACTATCACAACATTCAGAAACATGCGCCTATCCTAATATTTCTTTCTCAGGTTTCTTTAGTAATAAACTACTCATAGTACTTGATTGTCAAAGTGTATTATAATGAAAATATATTATTAAAGTTTATATCTCATTCATACTAAAAATGTAATATTACAAAGCTGTATGAACCAGAAAATTCGTTTGAATATTATGAATTGTATTGTAGTACATCTGCTTCAGATATAGTACAAGTCATCACAAGTCGAAGGATCGTAAGACAACGTTTAAACATCCCTCAAATATAAAAATACAAAAGAGCCTTTCAACGCTAATACCGCCAATTTCTGTATGTTTGTCAGAATGCTTCGTATTTAAGGAAAAATTATTCTTGTTTTTACCTCCCGCTACACTTGGTAAGAGAGGTACAGGGAGCACGATGCTAAAAATCACATAATCGAGATTTTGGTAATGAGGTCATGCAAAAAAAATAATTGTACCTTTTTTCTGTTTAAATCTAAAAAGGATAGTCTAATTCATCGATCATTATGATTAAATTATTTTTTATTTATATTTTTTGTTGTATAAAATCGTTTTAAAGTATGATATTTTTAAATAGTTGCAAAAACCAGCCATGTTTTGTCGTCACAACGTTACGTACCAAGTTCAGACTCATTTCAAACAGACATTTTATATGGACACATAATTTCTAAAAGAAAAATATATATAAACTATAAATTGAGGATTACATATCTGAATATGCTATAATATATTAATATAATATCGTTCTATTTATTTTTATAAATATAATTTTTATTTGGCTTGAAATTATCTACGTTACATCCGATGTTTCTTTCACTTTTGAATCTTTGAATTAGACGGTAGAAGGTTATAAACGCATTTGAGACATTGAATATATTGCAGAATATTATTTTATTCTTTATTTTGGCACGAAATAACGTTCCATCGACATGTTTACTTTCATAAATTTTAGGTTATCTATAAATGTCATTTTGACGTTTAAGACGTGAAAATCAAAATGGTCGTGCCTGTCACTCTGTGACGTCATTGGACAAGGGACGAAGCGGGGGTCTAGCAGCCTCATTTTAAAGAATGTCATTTTCAATTACAATTTTTTCATGATTAAAGATCGATTTGAGGAAAATTAAAAAATACGAGTGTATTATTTTTCACTACTCTATCGATTAAAATTATAAAAAAAGTGCATGACATTGACCATGTTTTAAGGTCCCTAGAATACGATTTTAACATTATCAAGATGTCTCTCTGTTTCTCTCTCTCTCTCTCTATCTCTCTGTGTGTGTATGTGTGTGTGTGTGTGTGTGTGTGTGTGTGTGTGTGTGTGTGTGTATCTTAACGCTCTAACTCTAATAATATCATTCATAAAATTTTGAAACCTTGTATTATGGCCCTATTTTAATATGAAAAGAAGGCATTAGATTTTAGAATGAGTTAACCGGAAATGGCACTTTATTTGAAGCCTAAAATAGATTTTCCTAGAAAATTACCTTTAAATGTTTTTTTTCGCGATTTATGTTATTATAAAAAATAAATTTTATTAAATTTTCTATAGGTATTCATTAATATAAATAGATAAATTTAAAAAATAATCTTTTTATAAATCCAGAAGCCTATGTTTTAAAGGTAAACAAAATTCCTTTTTACACAGTTCATATTTAATAAATATTACTGTAAAAAACTAATCATTTCAAATTAATAATGGTGACATTCAAAAAAGAAAATAATAATAAATAGAACAATAGAAAATACGTAGGTATGTATTTAAATTAATAAAAATTAAATGGCGGGAGGTATTGTGTTGGCCACATCAGATTTTTTTCATTTATAATACATGTAGGTAAATTATTATGTATGTATAATGATAATTATTAGACAGAAGACGCACGTCATTAACCTGAAAAAAACCTGATAAAATGAAATATAACTTGTACAAATTATTAGGTGTAATTTTTTTTTAAAAGAAGGATAGAAAAGAATACTATATAGTATTAAAAAACGTATATATTAATTAAATATACAATTATTTCTAAATCAATCCCTATTTCTTTTACGGATTATAAAATTATTTGAAATAATTGTAGTTGATTTTCATACCATACGTTGGCATGGCTATGTTTTGTTTACATTGAATTTTATATCGATCGATTATCGATCCTGTTAGTATTCTATCACTTGATTGTCAGTTTTTTCTACGTTAAGTATTCGTGACTTGCGCTACAGTATTACTTGTTTGTTTTAATAAGTAATATACTATAATACACCCATAATCATGCCTAAAGCTTTAACAAAGCAATCTCAGAAGATAACAATGAGTGTCGTGGACTATTTCGAACAGGAACTGGCCAACGGTGGGCCATTGATTGAACTTTAATTGAATTATATATTTTTAGATGCCCTGCAGATAAGCAAATCAGTTGTAAACGTAGTAGTATATGACGTCATTACTTTACTGATTTTTGATGACGTGTGTTTTCTGCCTAATAATTTTTACTATTTATTTTTGTTCGGGCAGAGTCCAACTCTGTGCAAAACTTGAAAAACCAGTGACAGTGTTTAGATTTTTTATGGCGGATAGAATTTACGGCTTTTTGTGAACGTCAATGAGGGGCTTTTAAACGTTTTATTATGATCCCTCAACTTCTGGTGATTTATACGTTGTTCTAGTATACAGTTCATGTTCATAGGATTTCGCTGTTCAAGAGATATTACAATAATACAAAAGAAATATTAGGAAAACGAATATCAAGCAAGAGTAATTAATATCACAGTATATAAATAGCATAAATTTATTGTTTACGAAAATTAGGGAGTTATAGTATTTATACACCGTGATAATACGCACCATAAATACGAGAGTATATTAAATGGCATGATAAATTATTATATTTTTATACAAAAATTAAAAGACAAAAATTAAAATCGTTCTGATAATATTAAGTTTCGTTAAAATTTAAAATTGTTCCGTTTAAAAGACTGTAGATTATATATTGTAACTTACAGTTGCGATGTTTCTAACTCAACTCGTGCAATTCTCGTTTCAAATTCTCTGCAAAGTGCCGCTTTCGCCTGAAAATAACAAAACTCAAATTAGCCCTTGAAGACCTAAGAAAAGCAAATAATATACAGATAGTAATTTTAAATACCGACAGCCCGATTCACAAAATAGTTTAAGCTAATCCTCATTTTTGGATTAGTGAATTCTGTTTTATTCCGGTATTTAAAATTTAATTTTCATGATATTATCAATAAAGGTAGATACTAGGAATAGCTTACACTTTATTTTGAGATATAAATTGTCAAAATTAGAGTAGAATTCGCTAATCCAAAAATGAGGATTAGCTTAAACTTTTTTGTGAATCGGGCTATGAGAGTTTATTTTATCAGTACACATAGGCTGGTAGCACAAGCGTGGTTCTAACACCGGTGTTAACTAGAACCATGTCAACGACTTCATACATACTTCAGGTTTGTTAAGAAAACAAGTGTTGCCAATATACTGATCAAGTTGAAAATTTACTGACAGCCATGTTCAATAAATCGGCCAACACTATTTAAAATTATTTAATATGATTTGTTTTTTAACTTGTTTCTAGGAGAAACAGTTTTAAATAATGAGGTCAAATTTAGGTGCGTTCCGTAAATCATATGAAGTTGGAGTATTTACAGAGCGGTGTTGGAGTGGAGTGAGAGTAGAGCTGGAGTTGGAGCAGATCGAGGGAACAAGGTACACTCCTTTATTTGTGATTAACCGAACGAGTAGAGTTAAAATTTTGGTGCACGAATATAATAACCTCCTTTTTTGACAGTCTGATATACTGCACTGCTAAAAAAAAAAAAAAATAATGAACCATACAGAAGTTATTCAGTTTGGTATTATTCTTTAATGATTCTGAAGAAAGTATATATTAGAAAAGGTACAGAATTCTTACCACTCCGACATACTGCGCCTTTTTATATTACAAAACAATATTATAAATATAAAATAATTGTGTATAATAAAATATTTCAACATAAAAATACAAAATGATCTGACAGATGTCAAATAAAACAAAAAAACTCCATGTATGCTTGCATATCGAGGTTGGGCTTATGGAGTTAACACCTTTCACTCCACTTGACTCCATTCTGCATTTGCCGAACGCTCCATTTTAAGACGCTTCTCACTCCATGTAATTAACGAACGGTGCTAGGAGTGTACAGAGTGAACAGAACTCATTTGCCGAACGCACCTTTTATTGAATATGGCTGTCAGTACATTTTCGACTTAATTCAGTTTATTGGTAACTTTTATTTTGTTAACAACCCTGAAGTATGTGCCAAGTCATTAACACGTTTCTAGTTAATACCGATGTTTGACAGCAATGTATTGAAGCGTTTATTTTATGAGTAAACATATGGGCCATCCAGCGAATAAAGTGGTTTACGTCATAAATACAATATCATAAGAAACAATGACGTCATATGTTAAAAATCTGTTGTGGCCAGCACAAGACCTCTCGCCATTTCCATATTAGGCTATATAAGTATTGTATTGCACTTTGCTATCGAACCGTCGTTTTATAACAAAATATTACATAAGTTTACCGAAATATTGTTTTTTATTGTATTTAACATGTCTTCTGCACACATATAATTCTAATTATATCTATTTTTCATTGTATGAGGAAGTTTCTAAATGTCACAGATTCTTCCAATTCATTAACCAGATTGGCGGTATTTCTGATGGATATATGCATTTTACCACAATTTTACCTATAATTTCAAATATTTAATTAATAAAACAATAAGAGAGATTGAATATACTTCCCAGGAAAAGCTATCAGAATGTCACTAAAACTGTTGATATTTGACAATGACATGTGTCATGTTATAAACATTGGAATTTGTCAACTGGTTTCCTTAGTGCCTTGGCCTCTGCGATTAGTGTACTCTATAAATTATAGTGTCTTTATCTCTAAATCTATACAAGATATAATAAAAATTTTAAGTGGATTAGATAGAGAATTTTATGTTCTTCAATATTTAATAAAAAAAACTCCCAAAAAATTATATTTAGAAGAATTTTTCTAAGAAACTACTACTTCCGGTTGTTCAATTGTTACCAAAACCTTTTCAGCTCTTCCCAGGAATGTCAGATTGAAGGAACTGCAGTTAAATATTTTTTAAGTCTTATAGTTTTTGAGGAATCGTGTCTACAACATCCAGACATACACACATACACACATACACACATACACACATACACACATCCACACACACACACACACAGACATCATTTTAAAAATGTTATAATCGGATTATAGGGACCTTAAATCGTGCTTATCCAATAAAATCTGGATATGCGAATTTTAGCATGAATCCAATACCTCTCTTAGCGAGAGGTAAAAAGTTAACATGAGCATGTAAAACGGATTAAAATATGATCTGTTGGTTGCCTTCATAAATCCAAATCTTTCTTAAAAAGGTAACACATTCTACGTCATACATGGCGTTAATTCAAATAATCAAATATCATTATTTTTTTTCTGGCTAATTAATAAAAATTTTGTCAAAAGAAAAAATATGGGTAGCAAGCTTTTACCAGCTCTTCAAAAATATTAAGTTAAAAATGGTACGCAAGTAGCCCATTTGGCGTCAGTAATAATCTTGCTCGTGAATTACAAATAGAAGACGCGTGTCTATAGAAATTTCATTCGAATGACCACAGTTCGCCCAGAACAATTAATTGAATCAGTTGGTCCAATAATATCAAAACGAGATACTCAAATGAGAAAAGCAATACCGGATACTGGTGACACTCCGCTTCTTAGCATCATCTTCAATTTTTATTTCCCTTTTGCGGTACACTTGAGAACTACAGAACTTTTCATAAACGTCTATTAATTCGAATGTCTCTTCCTTACTCCAAGTACGTCGTTCCATAGTCATTGTTCTGAGAGGACTGTCACAATACGAACAGCGTTCGAAATTTGCGAGTCACTATCAGACAGCATGGTTCAGACTTGTCCACTTGCGAGCGAGCTCTCAGGAGTATACTATCGGTGAGTTCAACGTTACTGCCTGCAAGTTACTCTCAGCAGCGTATCCACTGCACACTTATTCTCACGTGGACAGGCACCTTAATACGATTTTGGGCTCATAGAAATATACCTGATATTTTTAACTGTTCACTATTTACGTTTAAATCTTTTCTATTTTTTTTTTTTGCATTCCTTTTCTGATCTTAAGATCGTATTTTTGAATGTGGTACTTGCGTGGTACTGAAAATCCGATTTCTATCACTATATCTGTAATGTTATGTTGAAAAATATATAAAAATAAATAAATAAATATAAATAAATATATTATCACGGCATATTACCCATTTCTGGGTGTGCCAGTATCTACAACACATGTAGACATCGGTAATGATGACGATATATTTTACCGTGTGGGCGCTTACCAGGCGTCACCTCACGGGCACTCAGCTGGTGTGGAGAGTGCACCACAGGGGTCACTTTTGTGCCATATTAAAATTTGAAATATTTATATAAAAATATAAATTTTATTTTAAAAAAAATATTTGTTTTTTAGTAAATTAAGAAAGAAAATTTTCTGTGACGTCATATTGAACAGGAGAAGGAAACAATGTTTAAAAATGTAACGTATAGATGGCACGAGTTTTAATTTGAATTTGGCATTAGTTCAGTTTTCTCTCTCTCACTCTCTCTCTGGGCTCTCAAATATATTAATTACTTCACATATAAACACATAGGTAGTCACATGTAATTTAAAATATCGATACCAAAAAGACAAACTAAAATACTAACCTCCAAACTATTGTTGAAACGTCAAACAGGAGATCTACATTACCCGTACAAACAAAAGCTATAGATTTACGACCATTCATTGGTGCGGCGTAATTCTACGTCATATATGGCGGTAATTCAAATAATCAAATTTCATTATTTTTTTTCTAGCTAATTAATAAAAAAATTGTCAAAAGAAAAAATATGGGTAGCAAATTTCAACCTGCTCTTCAAAAATATTAAATAAAAAAAAGGTACGCAAGTAGCCCATTCTCCTTATCTTGTTATATACTCTGTCTAGCTAGAATTTTATTGGAACCTGAAGCTGGCCTATTGTACGGCCTTCTTTCAAAATAAATAAATAAAGTACAAAAAATCCACAAACTGAATTTCTTACCTTAGTTCGATGGTCCAAAAGGGCATTGTTCACAGCTTCATGTTGCCGAGTAAGTTCATCCCGCTTCAGTTCATAATTTTGTGCTAATTTAACTCGCTCGGCAACTCCGCGTTCGACTAGAGCGCTCGCGACTTCTCTTTTCACACGGACCAATTCATCTCGATCTCGATGTTTTTTCGCTAACGCCTTCACTTCTCCTCGACGGGTGGTCTGCAATCGCCGCATTACGTCCGCTGTTTCGCGTTCGAATTGCGTCTAGAAACAAATATCCAATATCAAACAGATAAAACTGAGTAGGCATATATGAATAATTGGAATAATACAGAACTTAAACTAAAAAACGTAGTATTATTCCAATTATTAATATGAGTTCTGAAAGATATTTTAATAATTTGAGTATATATGGTTTGAAGGGGATGGTAAGATACAAGAGTTTAAATATCTCGGATCTCTCGTATATGATGTCATTAGTTTAGTGATATTATTTGATGAAGTGCGTCGTCTGCCTAATAATTTTCACTATAGTAGTAGCGGGCAGTAGAAACAGAAGAAGACCAAAGAGAAAATGGAAGGACTGCATTGCTGAAGACTTACGAGAACAGAAATGAAGGGAAGAAGAAAACCAAGAATAGCGATCTCTAACAAATAGGAAAAAGCTAAAGAAGAAGAGATCACCTATTATGACTTAGTATATTATACGCCAAGGTTGAGAAGATAATCATTATTGACCCAGTGCCAAGATTGTAATCCGAGGGCGAAGCCCGAGGGATACAAAGCGCCTGGTCAATAATGATCTTCTCCACCGTGGTTCATATACTGTTTTTTTACTACTTGCACATAAATCCTATTTGAATTTTCTTTTTATTGATAATAACAATCACTTTGACATGAATAATTACGTTACTTGTTTGTTAATATTCACAAAAACCAAGTAGGCTGCATTTGTTTATATATCTGACGTTTCGCTCATTTCGCTGGTTTGTTAACCTCACTTATCTTGATTTTTGATTTAATTATTTAATAAAAACACTTTGTGCTATTACACTCAGCAGCGTAATTAGTTCATTATTTTTTTAAATAAATCTATTGAAATGTATGTACAAATACAAGAAAATAGTGATTTATTCAATACATCGACACATGTTTTACATTTTCACCAAAACAGCACAGCAGTCATGCGGGGCGAAGCAAAACGGCAGCGTAGGTCAATTTAAAATTAAGCGGCAAATTTAAATCATATACTTTTCTTGAGTTTAATGAGTTAAATAATATTTGGATTTGGAGCCTTGAGTTTGATTGAAAAGGGACAATTTGCATTATAGACCTAGGTTAATAATAAAACAATTTCTCATGACAAATAAAGGTAAATAATAGTGGGTTCCTAGGCTAGTAGTGAAAAAAAATATATTTCATCTTACCCGCAAGGATTTGAGTTGATTGTTCTGCGACGTCCGCAGAACTTTCTCAGCCGTACTGTAAATAATCTCATGGTACTTTTCCCGTAATTCTCGTTCTTGATTTACGTGTTCTTTACTGATGGCTAGTAACCGTTCAGACTGACTCCGAGGCAAACCAGGTCGATCGGTTTCCGTGTCAGTGTCAGTACTCGTTGCAATGCCAGTCAACGGTTCGGAACTCGGTGATTCGGTTGAAAACAGCGTTGCAGAAACTCTATAACAACAGTCGGTTTCACATTTTTTAAAAAGCAGTTTTATAGTAATTAACAAATTCACAAAAAAGTTTAAGCTAATCCTCATTTTTGGATTAGTGAATTCTGTTCTATTCCGGTATTTAAAATTTAATTTTCATGATATTATCAATAAAGGTAGATACTAGGAATAGATTAGACTATATTTTAAGTTATACACTGTCAAAATTAGAGTAGAATTCGCTAATCCAAAAATGAGGATTAGCTGAAACATTTTTGTGAATCGGGCTGTAAAAGAATATTATACTAGCGGTCGTTGAAAATGCAACACCAGAAATATTAGGAATATATAAATGAGATTCAGCGTAGAAATTAATAAGAACTATGTCTCTTCCTAAGATATCCCACAGATTTTCAATGTCATGCAAAAAAAAAAAAAAAAATAATTGCACCTTTTTTCTGTTTTAATCGAAGAAGGATAGTTTAATTTATCGTTCAGTATGATTAAATTATTTTATTTACATTTTTTGTTGTATAAAATCGTTTTAAAGTACGATATTTTTAAAAAGTTTTAAAAACCAGCCATGTTGTGATGTCACAAGTTCCGAACCTATGTTCAGACTCATTTCAAACAGACATTTTATATGGACAAAGAATTTCTAAAAGAAAAATATATACAGACTATAAACTGAGGATTACATATCAAAATATGCTATAATACATTAATATAACATCGTTCTATTCATTTTTATAAATATAATTTTCATTTGGCGTGACATTCACACGTTATATATCAATTATTCCTTTCACTTTTGATTTGAGATTAGACGCTAGGAGGTTATAAACGTACATGAGACATTAAATATATTACAGAATATTATTTTATTCTTTATTTTGTTAGTTAATAACATACAATATTTACTGGCAAACTTATTTCATCGACATGTTTACTTTCATAATTTTCAGGTTATCTTTAAATGTCACTTTGATATTTAAAACAGTGTGAAAATCAAAATGGTCGTTGCTCCGAACCTGTGACGTCACTGGACAAGGGATGAAGCGGGGGTTTAGCAGCCACGTTTTAAAGAATGTCATTTTCAATTACAATAGGGTAGTTGCGCAATTTCCAATTTTTTTTTTTTCTGAAAGAATCGTTCAAGTTATTCACTTTAATGCATGTTTTACATCTGGCAACTGTATATTTTTCAAAATATAATTTTTTATAAAATAAATTCTTATGCCCTAGCGGTACACTCTCGTTAGTACACTCTGTAGATAATACTACAATTTTTATCTGAAAAGATTTATATGTTTGAGAGAAGCACTATTTCAAAAGAAATTATTCATTTTGACACAAATTCATTAGTTTAATTACCTTGTCTTAAATGTTTTGATATAGAAGAGAAAAATAAAATATGATTTTAACACGTAAAACATAGGTTATGTCACTAAAAATGCATGTACATTCGGTACATTCACTGGAATGTGTAGCCACCTGGTGACAAAATTATGAAGTTGTCTATATAAGAATTAAGCATCTTGAAAAAATCTGGTACTGGTATTCAAGTAAATAATTCTAAAATGTACATACTGTTAAATAATACTTTAGCATCTGTTATTTTACTTTTAGAATTATACTGTAAATATTTGTATGATACAATTAAACCATAATTCAACATCTTCGCTTTGTTGTGGTATTCCAACAAGCTTGTATGAGTCATACAGACTTGGTCGAACTATATAGTTATTAATAGTTTACGTCACAAGACTCCACCGCGTACTTTATTTGTGGAAATTATGAATGAAAAGTTTTATATTTTCTAAAAGAAATTACATTAATATGTTTAGAATTAGTTTATATTTCATAATTAATACGAAAAAATATCATTTATTTTTTTCGCAATTACCCTATTATTTCATGATTAAAAAAAAATGAAAAAAAAAATTAAAAAGTACGGGGCTATTATTTTTCACTACTCTATCGATTAAAATTATAAAATAAGTCGTGCATGACCCCATTAGGTTTTAACATGTATATTTCTTAAAAATTAAACTCAGCGATTCCAAATTTTAATCGTTTACGCTGAATCTCATTTATTTATGTGTTGCATTTTCAATTACTGCTAGTAATTTATTTATTATTCTCGTATACTTACATATTTTTGCTGGAAAGCCTTTTGACTAACTTGTGGCTCATATAAAACTTCGACCTCTTCTCTGCCCCAAATTCCCCCGATTTTTGCGACTGCAATCTCATTTTCTCCTTTTCATGTTTCTTTCTCAACGCTTCCAACTTTTTATCTAACTCCAACTTCTTTTCTTTGACTAACTTATTCTCTAATATTTTTTCTATGGGTTCCGCAATTATTTCTTCAATTACCGGCGGCTCTATCGGAGGTTTATTTACGGAATTTTGTTCAGTTACTATTGTAGATGTTTGCGGGTTAACGAGGGTAGTTTCTTGGTCTGAATCCGTCGTTGCGTCTAAGGAGACTGCTCCAGTGCATATTGATTGTCTTTGAATGGGGCTTCCATTTCCGACGTTGTCTGGGACTATTTTTTGGATATCTTTTTTTGATTCTTCGCAGTCGATCGGTTCCATATCATCTGTTAATATTGCTAGTTGTTCCGCTCGTTTGTCAAGTTCGCTTTGGTACTTAATTGGGTTCGCTAGAGCTTCGGCAAAATCTGAAAGACCGTCTGGTACGTAATCTTTAACAATTACGAGCAAAAATAAAGTTGCCAGAGGAACCGGTTGGCCTAATTCCGTCCGAAGGTTCACGTGGCGATAACCCGGACATAATCCTACAACCGGTAATATTCTGTGACCTATAAATTTTCCGGAATCTTCATAAGCAGCTATTCTAATAGAAGCTAATTCAGGCAAAACGACTTTTTTAAACACAAAAGGTTCTTCATCGTAAATTGGATTGATGCCATTGTTAGGAACAATTTTAGTTTTTAATTTTTTTCGGACAGTATCAGCGGGTAATCCATACATTTCAACTTCAACGTACGTTCCAACTCTTTTATCAGATAAAAACTGTCCGGATATCACTTGAATGCTAACCGTACCCGCGATTATTCCATCGACAGTCGATTCAGCAAATGGATCCAATCTTCTGTCTTGTCTTCTCATGAATTCTGGTTTTAATAAAAACCCGCATCTGTGATTGTACTCAAATATACCGAGGTTTAATTGCATGGCGAGATCTAACGTTTGGAAATTTAAAGCAACGAGTTGACAACCAGCGTTCCAAAAAACTTGTGGCATGAAATTTGAAGAGTCGAATCTAGTACCAGCTGGATAAACTCTACTTAGTTGGTTTTTGTTGTAGTTGACGAATTCTATGGGGCGTTCTTTTAATAAAGTAGTTGCTTGTCGCTCATCGAATGACGACATTTCGTAAGCGCGATTCTTTTCTGGAAATAAGAATAATATGAAGTATCGGACGTAAATAAACCGACTCTGTAGAAACCAATAAAAAATACTACTCCATATTTTAAATATTCAATATATTTTCAAACTTATTTTGTAAGCAAAAACTTTATTATAAACTTTTCTAAATTATAATTTTAATATCAATATTTCAAATTAGTTATCTTTGTAAGTCAAAATTCTGTATAGAAATCTCTCTCTGTTTAGTCTGGATATCCGCCACTTAGATATTTGATGTATTGATAATTAAATCTATAAGTTATTGCCAGCCTACATGTAAGGTTGATATTTAGTGATGGATGCTGTATGATAACCTTTCACCCTGCACCCCTCACATATGTTCTAAAGAAGGTAACGTATTTAGTTTTTAGTTATTCTAATTTAGAGATTCATACTGAAAAGGCACAGGCCCGTATTCTCACATCTTGTAGTAGCGCTACTTCGGAAGTAGCGCTATTTCGATTTTTTAAATTTTATTTTATTTTACGAGTAGACAAGAATAGGTTTGATATTTTTGTAAATAAAGCCTATATTTAAAATAAGTGCTATTTACAATTTAATTTTTTTCTATTTCTCTAATTTTTAATATTAAAGTTGACATTTGACAGTTGAAGTAAGCCTATGGCACACTTATCAATGAGCATCAGAGAGCATCGATGAGCTCATTGATGAAACAACAGAACGCACCCGTCATTGACGAAAAATAGCGGCGCTGCGATTTTTTCATCGAAGATCATCAATGAAACGAACGTATCTCATTTCACACGTATCCTTTGTGCCTCACGTCACTTTGACTTGTGTCAAACAACAATAAACTAGGGAAATATCAATTTAAAAACCGACGGTGTAGGAACATTTCACTGGTAATATTACCAACTTTTCTGTTTTTCGTCAGAGAAAAAATTTATGTATTTGTCATTGATGAAACACAAAATTATCGATGACGGATGCGTACTGTTGTTTCATCAATGAACTCATCGATGCTCTCTGATGCTCATCAATAAGTGTGCCATAGGCTGTAGAAAATTTTCGGAAGTAGCCCTGCTTCAAGATGAGAGAATACGGGCCATAGAGTCTTTATTGGTCTCTTATGTCCAAGCAACATGTAAAGATTTAGTTTTGGCTCGCGTTCTGCGTAACGCCAGTATTTTGGCCTAGGGTTGCATCGGCATCTTTAGGATTTAGTTACGTTTAGCTTTGTTATGTTTAATGTAGTCGTTAATAATAAGTTGTCAAAATGTGAAGAAGGAGCAAGTGTGCAACAAAACGTGAATAAATGCTGATTTACCGAGATTTCGAGTAAATGAATTTGTGGGATTAATAAAAGTTTGAAAATATACTGAATATTTAATATATATGGGGGTATTTTTCATTTGTTCCTACAAAGTCGCTCTATTTATGTCCGATACTATTTATTATGGAACCACATTATTCTAAAACAGTTTAATGGGGTTTTCCACCAATTTTTTTAATTTATTTTATATTATGAAAGTATAGAAGAATTATAGTATATAAATAATCATAGTTTCACTCAAAAATAATTTGAAATATTTAAGAAAATAATTAAAATGATACAAAATTAAAATTTCGTTCAACGTCATTTCTCTCTGAGACCGGAAAGAGAAAATTGTTACAGATACCAGCGCCTCCGAGGGAGCAGCGATAATAATAATAATAATAATAATAATAATAATAATAATAATAATAATAATAATAATAATAATAATAATAAAACTTTATTGACATCAGTCAATGGCGGGGTTGCTCTTCCACTCAACCAAAAGCTTGTTTGTTAACATCTTGTGAAAACACGTGCATACTTGGAAGATATAGGACATAACGTCACGATATTTAATTTATTGGAAAAAGGAATCTAACTTTTGTAAGGCTGATTGAGGAAATTTGCCAATTGATAATATTGTTATGGTAAATAATTATTTCATAAACAATGCAAAATATATTAGTGCAGAAGTTAGATACGTGAAAACGGAAATATAATCGTATAATAAAGGTCTAATTTACAATAAATACAAAACATAACCTCTAACCAAGAACCAAACGTCAAAAGTGTAAAATGGTGGTATGATTTCACCTGTTTCCGCTACATTTCTCTCTCTTTCTTAGTACTATATTTGTCTCACTTTCCTGTTGTAGGGAGCATGACGTAGTAACCAAAAGCCGGTAAAAGAGTGAATTACTTATTAATTAATTATAACCTTATTCGAATATGTATAACATTATTCATATATTTTTTTTAGAAATATTTAAGCCTAATAAATTATTCCTAAATATTAAAAATCTTACAATGGTGGATGTCCCCATTATAATTGTTACTTACTTTCGGCGTTTTCGAAACTAGAGAAATGTACAGGCTGCACGTAGTTAACCAGCGCGGAAATTTCAGCGCCGGCTTCAGTCTCTTTGGCAGTAGCAGCTTTGTGGTCGGCAGTGCCTGCTAGCGGGAGTGCTTCTGGAGGTTCTTCTTGCCCATCTACTTCTTCGTCCGTTGATGATTCTTCTTCTTCGGTGCCTGTGCTGTCCTTAGACCCTTGCCGGGTTTGTAATGGTGGATGATGAGGGACGTCGCCATTACCTGTGGCCTCGGCTGGTGGCGCCTCTGTTGACGGAACTGAAGCAACTTGCTGCTTTTTATGATGATGATGGTGATGTTTCTTCTTATTTTTAATTATTATCTTTTTTTTAAGTAATGCCGGTGCTGGTAAAGGATTACCTACGTAACAAATATATTTATTAATAAGGTGATTTATTATGAATAGCTTCTTATACCGAGAGTTTATTTCATCAGTAAACACAGGGTATATCATTGCCATAGTTACGGTATGAATGTTTGACAGCAATGTATTGAAGCGTTTATTTTATGAGTAAACATAGGAAGCAGTTTTTTGTAAATACAAAGTGTCCGGCAAAAAATCAAGCCATGCTATTGAACATGATAATAGTAGATTACATCTTGCACATTATTTAATATTAACTACTTTAAAAAATTGTCAAAAAAAATTGTTTCACTTTTTACCTCCCGCTACCCTAGGTAAGGGAGGTATAGGGATCGTGCTAAAAATTGGATATAGAGATTTTAGTGAATAAGCACGTTTTGATGTCCCCAGAATCCGATTTTAACATTTTTACAATGATGTCTGTAGGTATGTATGTGTGTCTGTGTGTGTGTGTGTGTGTGTGTGTGTGTGTGTGTGTGTCTTGTGGACACGATTACTCAAATACTATCAATCAGAAAAATTTGAAATTTTGTATACCCATTTTATACTAATGTGGGAAGAGCTCATTAGTTTTTAGTGTATATGGGATAACCGGAAGTATCATTTATACAAGCTTTTAACAGTTTTTCTTGTAAAAAAATCATTGAATATAATTTTTTAGCAACTTTTACCAATACAAATTGAATATAATGGCACAATCTTCAATTCTACGATAATAGCATTTAGTAAATAACTTGAAATAATTATATTATATTATAAAATAATTTATTTTTGTACATCACTTTGCCTCTGCGTCAAACAAAAACAATACTTTAATAACAAATTTGACATATTTAAACAAATGTCACTGTCACGAAGCAATTTTCATTAAAATTAATAATGAAACCGTGTTAAGAAGAATTTAGTAGTTTAAATATGATTCTAATGAAATTAAGGTTTGTAAAAATAATATATTTTCCATCATACATAAATATTAGATATACAGGATAATTCGATTTAAGTTTGATGTTTGCAGCATTATATATCAAACAGCTCTCAATAAGAACGTGATTTCAAAGTGTCAAATAATAGTTTGCAACTACACATTTACGAAATGGATAATGTACGGCGAAGAATTTACACAGATTGCGTTTTAGAGCATAAGGAAGTTGGTGATGATTTTAACAATGTGTGTGTGACGATTTTTCCTTAAAATATATTAATGATCCAAAACTTCGCAAAGTTGGTAGGTATTTAATGCTCTTATATAATTTGAAACAACATATTAGATTTTGACTATATATGATAAACCGGATGTAGTACTTAATTTGAAGCTCTAACAGATTTTTCAGGAAAAACATAATAAAATATAATCCAAAATTTCGTATTACAAACTTTTCTATTTATTGGAACAACAAAGTAGATTTTGTTTACAAACGATCAATCTCACCGAGGTTATGTATACTATTTTGTTCACAATCATCCTCATTTTAAATCAATAATTTTCAAAATAAATCAATGAGTTATAGCCTTTAATTTTATTAATATTTTTGACAGCTCTTTAAAATTTGTTTTATTATACGGATATATGACAATGTTGCTAGGCAACCCTAACATAAACATTTCCAACCCAAGAGATGGAAGTGACATCTGTTATTTCCAACCCAAGAGATTGTCGTTAGAGTTAGGAACGACGTATTTCCCATTCTCCAAAATGTTAGGAATCGGTATATTACTCTAATGATTGTGAATAAAATTAATTACTGATTGGCCGAACATATAATTATTAGGGGTCGTACAAAACAGTTTACATTTATATTAAAATTAGATCTTAAACCCACATTAGTTAAAATGTTCGTTACCTGGTTCCAATTTATGAGAATCCAACGGTGAATCAAGTAACATGTCTCCAAAAATATTTCTGCAATAGTTAGCGATTTTCGCCTGCTGCCTTGGGTTGCAATGATTTTCGAAGGACAATACAACTGGAAATTCTGACGTCTTAAAAGCACTTTCCGCTATTGCTTCCAAAACTTCCTTCGCTGATATTTCCGGTACAAATGTATATCCATGGACTATTACAGGTTCTTCCGTTTTCCCATTCCAGAAGTCAAGTTCTACACACCTTGCAGAGGAAGGAAAGCATTAGAAATAAAAATAAAAAAATGCATAATCCTATTTTTATATTAAAAGAACATAATTAGGCAAACTTTTATATACTCGTGTAATTTCATGTTCATGTCATATTATAAAATTAGTAAAGTAATTATTTAAAGTTTGCATTTCTTGTACTTTCGTTATTTAGAAAAGTAAATATCATTTTACTTTGATAAAAAACGTGCACGCAAATTCGCAATTATGATTACCTATAATTTATATTACAAATATTTAGAAAGTTTTACATGTTCGGTTTTCTTATTTATAATCATAATTAAGATTGATTTTTTCTTATACTATTTTTGGAAGTTAATTGTTATACAGGTGCGGCAAAATAACCTCCAAAATTTTGAAGGTTAATCCTGAACTACATGAGAAGTTTTATCTCACGTAGTTTTGAAAAGAAGAAGAAGTTTTGCATAACACTTTTGAGTATTTCTGAATATACAGGTTGGGCAGAAAGGGCAGACTTTTTTAAAACATCACAAAATTTATGGGGTCGCGTGTCCGTGTGCGTATAGTGCCTGGTTACCAATCTGGTGTTCCGGGTTCGATCCCAGCCAGTGCAGACCTTTAATCGCACAAAAGTGATCCCTGTAGTGCACTCTCCACACCAGCTATAATTAGGGAGATTATTTTATCACACTCTGTAGTTCTAAATTTTCTAAAGTAAACTGAGTTACTTAATTATAAAGGACATTTTTCAATTTAAAAGTAACAACATTTTAATGAAAAAAATTAAAGTTTGAAACTACTTAATCGCTTAATCCTAAAGTAAAATTTTCTATTAAAACTTTATATTATAATTAACTTTTTCAACCGATATCATTTATATTTTTTCTGGCTCAGATTTTATAAATTCAATCGAAATATCACCAACATGACTGCAAGTCACTAGTGACTTGTGTGCAGAATAGGTGCCCAGGTGTGAGAAACACCAAATAAGAGGCTGAGAACTACGAAGGATTTGAAACCTACGTGTGATCGTAAGCTAAGCTCTTATAATGGGTCTGGACCTGACCGTATGTGATAATTATTGTGATTGGAATAACAAGACCAGCCCGACGTTGACGAGTTTGTGTATTGGTGGAAAAGAACGCCGATAACAGATAAAAAGGAATGTGTAATGTATATTAGATTAGTGCATGTATTATCGCCCATATTTTCTTGACAATAAATAGTTCCATAGTAATTAGCCCAACTTCACATGAATGGAGGGTTATATTTTTGACTTCACACGCAAGAAAGAGAAAGTTGATGTAAAAGTTGAGATGGAAGATCATAATACAAACAATCCATCGCTATTTTTAAAGTTCTGTTACTTGTGTGTTGATATTTGAGTTCAACATAATTCAATGTCTTCGGATGGCTGTGGAAACTTAAAGAATTTCACATTTGTTATGTATTATTTATAATTATAGCCGAAATTTCTGTTGCAAACACCTTACACTCACTTCATTTTTCATATTTGGCACCATCTTGTTCCAACTGTCATCATGACAGCGATGTGTTTGTATTATAGCAGCTGAGTCACATGTAGTTTACGGAAAATATCAATAGATGGCAGCACGAAAATATGTCCCTCCATAGCTTGCGGACACTCACGTGACGAAGCGAATTAGCCAATCAGAACTTGGGGAGAAACTGTCAGATTGAAGGGTGGAGATTTGAAGTTTGTTTTGGTTTATAGCGTATTATGCGTTTTGTTTTCATAGTTTGGCAAAAAAATATAAAATAACTCAATACGCACTAAAAACTTCAATATGAAAACTGCCAAACTATGAAAACAAAACTCTTAACCTCTGAACACGCTAGCAAAACAAACTTCACGGTTGCGTTCCAAAACTCTACTACAGAGTACGACATTACTCAAAATCGTTCCAAAACTAATAACCTTACTCTCAGAGGGGGCTTGACATTAATGATGTAATTATAAGTAATTTTATTAATTTTTAAAATTTAATTTCAATTTTTTACTCCAACAAAACTCATTCTTCCAAAACACACTACACTCTTAAATTACGGTATTCTTGAATTTGGAAAGCTGCCCAGCTCTCTGACCTTCGATGTGACAGTTTCTCCCAGTGACCTCTATATACAAAATGGACCGGCGACTCCTATCTCTTTACAACGGCGCGAGCTGTATCCACTCAACTGTCATGGTGGGGTGGCTATCTCTTTCTAACAGTGAGAAGTACGCATGCAGCGAATTAATGATGAACAGAGAGAGAGATAGACACCCCACCAGTCAGGCGGGTGGTATTCTCGGTGGATACACGCAAGTTATTCAAGCCGCCGGTCCATTTTATATATAGAGGTCACTGGTTTCTCCCCAAGTTCTGATTGGCTAATTCGCTTCGTCACATGAGTGTCCGCAAGCTATTAAACATTAATGCCTAGTTGCATCAACAAGACTTAAATTTTAAGCGACCCTTAAAAAAAAATGCAGATCGAAATTTTGACAGCAATGCTTAATAATTTATTTGACATTTAATTTCGATGCAATATTGTCAATTTAAGGAACGTCTAAAATTTAAGTTACGTTGGTGTAAACGGCCATAATAAACGACCGAATATAACTAGACAAAACTTCATTTTGATTTATTGAATTCGGAATTCGCGATGCCAGTTTAGACGTCAGCGCCGCTAGTGACTAAATAGTGAACTTCTTTGGTGGGTGTTGAGATCCGTCAATCTCGTGTTTACTTTGTCATATTTTTGTGTAATTTCGGTTTATTTTTTAATTTCTATATAAACATAGGTTTATATGTAATACAATAACAACTACGATGTTATTGAATATTCAATGAAACTGAAATGATATAAAAATATCACAATGAAATTATTACATACCTTGTAAGTATTACCTACTAAAAAACGATGCTTATATATCAAAGTATTGTATATTCTTATCGCAAAACACTTAAATTAATAACAATAACACAAATATAAGAGAAATTACGCAAAAATATTACAAAGTAAACAAGAGATTGACAGATGTCAATACCGTCCAAGAAAATTCACTAGCGGCGCTGACGTCTGAACTTGCATCGCGGCTATGAACAAGAAAACGTATAGACTACAGGCCCATGTCAAAAAATGGATGGGTCATATGAACCACCAGGTGATGTATATAGGACGATATAAGAGCACAAAATAATAAGATTCAGCACTATGACGTCACTTGTAAGCTGTCCAACTAAGTGCTGGTGAGAATTCAAAAGTGCAGGTAAAGTGAGTACATTTTGGTCATATATTTTTGTACGGCATTTTCACCATCGATAGATCCATGAAAAATAATAAGAAAGCGCGCAGTCCCGTAAAAAAAGGGTGCGCCACAAAGTCGGTAAATTTTTTTGATTTTCTGACAATTCCAGGGTAAATTTGGTCATTTCATTCTGTACGGCATCAGTTTCATACTGTTTCAATACAGCTTCTAATCCATTATTCCGCAACGCCGTACAAAAATCATGCGACAAGGGGAAAAAATCGAGGGTTGCAACCCCCTCTCTTTCCGTGGTCCGGGGGGTGATTTGAAACAACATAAAATTAATTTATTTTGAAAGTATTTTATGCATAGATAATATTTTTTTACATGCCGTACATTTTCGTTGGTCCAAAGGTTTGTAGGGAAAAAAAACTCGAATTTCATGACGATATTTTTTTATACGGCATTTAGATAGTTTATTTGTACTTAATGCAATAATTTATAAAAAGTTAATGCCGTACAAATCTGAAAGTTCATATTGATAAAAAAGTAATAAAAATATTAAATAAATATAATTTAAATATATATCGCTTACGGAGCGACGTTCTGTTACGACGTTTAGCATTTTGAAATTGATGACGTCATAGGTAAATAAATAAATCTTTACATCTTTAATCTGTACGTAAGACTTTGATTTTGACAAAAACTTATTCATGTATCAGAAAATGATAGAGAAGATGATTCGGACGTCGATGAAGACGTTGATTCCGATAACAACTCAGCGGCTGATTCCGATACTGAATAATGTAAATAAAAACCTTATTTTGTATTATCATCTTTAAATATATCTAATTTTTCTAAAAAATAGTTGTTTTATTTATTCACATCATTACAATGAAACAAATCAATTATATACATGTATCAATAATGTTTGAACTATATATTTAACCAAAAAGTATATTACATACACACCCTTTCATTTCAGTTAGACGGCATAATGATTTTATCATATTATTAATTGTTCTCTTCAAAAATATGATAATACCGTACAGTATCAGATGGCCATAAAGTACCCTTACAATGGTAGCGTCATTTTCATCAGCCTAAAAGATATGGTTTGCATTAAAATGTACGGCATCATTTTTTCCTAATTTATGTATCTTAATACTATTTAGAACAAGGGAAAAATGTAGGAAATTGCTATATTCTATTAATCTATGAATATTTAAACTTCTGCAATAATTTAAAAAAAATCAGTTTTTGTATTTCTCTATAATTTTTTTTAGAACAGTTTCTTTTGAACGGCAATACTATATAACAATTGTATTTTACAATAACATGTTAAAAAAAAAGTTGCCGTACAGAGTCAAATGATTTTACAGCTTTATAAATCAAGTATACCATGAAATTAAGGTAATTATTAATATACATTCAAATGAACAATAACTTTTTGACGGCATTATTTTTCATAGTACTTTTGGGTGCTAGATAATGTTTTGGAACCGAAGCCGTACTTTTTCAAATCACCCCCCGGACCACGGAAAGAGAGGGGGTTGCAACCCTCGATTTTTTCCCCTTGTCGCATGATTTTTGTACGGCATCATTTTTTCCTAATTTATGTATCTTAATACTATTTAGAACAAGGGAAAAATGTAGAAAATTGCTATATTCTATTAATCTATGAATATTTAAACTTCTGCAATAATTTAAAAAATTTCAGTTTTTGTATTTCTCTATAATTTTTTTTAGAACAGTTTCTTTTGAACGGCAATACTATATAACAATTGTATTTTACAATAACATGTTAAAAAAAAAGTTGCCGTACAGAGTCAAATGATTTTACAGCTTTATAAATCAAGTATACCATGAAATTAAGGTAATTATTAATATACATTCAAATGAACAATAACTTTTTGAAGGCATTATTTTTCATAGTACTTTTGAGTGCTAGATAATGTTTTGGAACCGAAGCCGTACTTTTTTAAATCACCCCCCGGACCACGGAAAGAGAGGGGGTTGCAACCCTCGATTTTTTCCCCTTGTCGCATGATTTTTGTACGGCGTTGCGGAATAATGGATTAGAAGCTGTATTGAAACAGTATGAAACTGATGCCGTACAGAATGAAATGACCAAATTTACCCTGGAATTGTCAGAAAATCAAAAAAATTTACCGACTTTGTGGCGCACCATTTTTTTACGGGACTGCGCGCTTTCTTATTATTTTTCATGGATCTATCGATGGTGAAAATGCCGTACAAAAATATATGACCAAAATGTACTCACTTTACCTGCACTTTTGAATTCTCACCAGCACTTAGTTGGACAGCTTACAAGTGACGTCATAGTGCTGAATCTTATTATTTTGTGCTCTTATATCGTCCTATATACATCACCTGGTGGTTCATATGACCCATCCATTTTTTGACATGGGCCTGTAGTCTAGTATGTCAATTTGAAAGTATTTAATTTAATATCAATTTGACAAGAGATTTTTTTTTGAATCCTTATTTTAGAAATAGCACTAAATTAGAAAATGGTGAATGGCAATATTCTGTATCCTTCTTTACTATCTTTTTTTCCTTAAAATTACATTTCACGATCAATTTTTGAACTGAATACTGCTCAGACATACGTTTCTGTGTTCATAACCTACTTCGAATTAGGCTTTTTTCTGAACACACTGTAAAAGTGAAACATCATTTTATAATTCATATAAATAAAAGTAAAGTTGTATTTTTTTCTACAATGTTTCACTAAAGTTTATCTTAGAAGCTTTCACTGCCATCTAGTAAAGATCCCAACCTCTTACCTGCATCCAGCGAGCAAACTCTGCCTGTAAATCTCCACGCTGGATTTTCCCGTGAGCTGGTGTCCAGTCAGGTACGTATTATGCGAGGAGTTGATGAAATAGTGCGCCAACGGTTGATCCATGTCATCATTGAGGTCGATCTTGCTGGGCGCCATCACGTAGTTGTCCTCTGACATGAGGTAGCGAAGGAAGCCATCGAGAGAGAATTGTCCCCGCTGCGCGTTGTATTTATTTGGCTCATATTGTGCGATGATGTCTTTAGCTCGGGCCGTGTTGGCGTAAGGGTAGAGGATTTCATTTAAGCGTGGGTCACGTTGAGTTTTGTTGAGAAAGTCGACTAGCTGAGCAGCGGACATTAAACGACGTTTGTTGGAGCCAACGCTAAAAAGAATACAAACACAAATGTAGTATTCTTTGCCAAAGAAATAAAAGTAACAAACATTGGATGTCATCAATAACATATTGCTTGAATATAGCTGGATTCAGAGATTGCATATTAAACATAGCACAGAATAACACAGAATATGAAGTGGAAATGCATGTACCGGTTCAGAATAATTACACACACAGCAAAACATAACACAGCATAACGTAGAGAATTGGTCATATTTCATATTTTATTTCCAAGTTATGTTTTACTGTGTTCGGATATGTCCGCTGCGTATCGCGAGTATTCGTTTTAAAACCACTATGGCGAATGCGATGTTATATCCAAATCGGTCAAGCAGCCGATGCACGTCATCACTTAGTGTAAAAACCTTAAGCATTAAAATCACTAACAGTGAAAAATGAAATAAAATATCAATCATTTGATAAACATTGATAATTTGTATGTTTTTACTGTCAAGGTTATTGTTTGACAATTTGAAAAATATTTGCATCGTGTTTGAAACATTTTTGTGCGTTGTAAAGGCCTCGATCAAATATCTGTCTAGAAATATATAGTTTGAAAATAGACGAAAATAGTATAATGTCAAACGGGCTTAAAGGGTTAAATACAGTATGTCCCATTTAGAGGTGCCACCATTGGGATCTCGAGAACTATAAGAGATACGATGTCGGTTAAATGGAACTTTTTGTGCGCCTTTGAGAGGCCATCTCAGATGTGCTTTTGTTTTTCCAAAAATTCTCATAGAGCACTAGATAATGACGAAAAACTGAATATTATTGATTTTTTCTATTTCAAATAACTTCTAAAATGTTAGTAAATGAGAAAAACGTTTCAAATATAAAAGATAGATATTTCTATTAAGTAACCAGAGGCGTACGAAATAAATTTTTATATCCGTAAGTTTTTGAGATATAACACAAACTTATATTTTTTAAATAGAACCCATATCTGATTTTAGTCTCAAAAAAATAAATATTTTTTTCTCTTTTCAATGATGTAAGGGTTATTATGTTTTATATTTGTTTTGCTCCTAAAATTTAATTTTTCTCTTTATTTTCCTGAATTTTCTTATTATTTCCCAAAAAAAACATTATTATTATTTTTATTAACTATATTGTATTTGATCGATATAATTTATTTTATGCCTTTATTACTTAATATTTTTATTCTAGACTTATAATTACAAATTACACTATGATGTGCCAAGGGCGACCTGATACAAAATATTATAAAAATTAATTTAATTCGAGTTATGAGCAAATTTTTTTAACGAAATAAATTATTTAAATACAAGGAGTATTTCCAAATAGAAATCTACCAATATTTTCAAAATAATTGTGAATTTAATACAAAATAAGGAAAAAATAATAATTTTTAAGGCAAAACAAATATAAAACATAATAATCCTTACATCATTGAAAAGAGAAAAAAATATAGATTTTTTTGAGACTAAAATCAGATATGGGTTCCATTTAAAAAAATATAAGTTTGTGTTATATCTCAAAAATTTACGGATATAAAAATTCATTTCGTACGCCACTGGTTAGTTAATAAAAATATCTATCTTTTATATTTGAAACTTTTTTCTCATTTATTGATAGTTTAGAAGTTATTTGAAAAAGAAAGAATCAACAATATTCAGTTTTTCGTCATTATCTACTGCCCTATGAGAATTTTTGGAAAAATAAAAGCACATCTGAGATGGCCTCCCAAAGGCGCACAAAAAGTTCCATTTAACCGACACCGTATCTGTTCTATTTCTCGAGATCCCAATGGTGGCACCTCTAAATGGGACACACTGTATATGACAGAAAAAATATATAATTAGAAGCCGTCTTGGGGTATTTTTATTTTTACATAATATATGTGTGCGGGACAGAAATGTCTTTGTGTGAGTATGAAACTGTGTCGTCACAAATTTAGTCCGTGTTTACAACCGCGAAAGTTTATTAGCAAATTTATGAATGAAAAGTCGCATATTTCAAATTATTTTATATTACTATATTTATTAAATGAGACAGATTTTATGATTTTATAAAAAAAAATTAACAATTTTTTTTAAAAATATCTCCATTGTATCCGAACTTTAACAATTAATAAATATTTTCTTTTTCTTTGTGAAAAGTTAATAATTTCAAATTACTTACAGGTCGTCAAACACCTTTTCAACTTCAGATCGTTGAGTCAAGTTCTTGTAGAAGTTGAAAAAATCCTCGAACTGAAACTTGGTAGGACTGATGGTGTCGTTCTTGCCCGAAGGTAGACCGGAGATGTCCATTGCCTTCTCCACACGCTTACGATCTTCTTTGTTCAGGGCAAACATCTTTATTATACTGAAAACAAACAATTAGTCGGTATAAATTTTACATGGCAATAGCAAATCGAGCATTCTATATAATGATAACATAGTTCACCATAAGGGACAGAGAGTAGGAATTATATTACACATTTGATGGAAGCACCCAAATAATAATAATAATAATAATAATAATAATAATAAATCTTTATTGACAGCATGTCAAAGGCGAGGTTCAGCCAAAGGCTGTTCTTCCACCTAACCCATACAAAAAATTTAACAATGACATTTAACAATAAAAGTCAACGGACAAGAATACATTACAACTAGTTACATATTATGTTAAAGAAAGGTAATTAAAAAAAGGAACAGAGGTCGAGCAAATTATCTTAGAGACGTAAGCTTACAACATTTAAATATACGAGTTATATAAGTTTTTAACATGGTACTTGAAAGAACTATACGTAAGAGACTTTAGTTTCTCGGGCAAACTGTTATATAAAGACGGTGCTAAGTATGAAAAAGAAGCTTTGAATTTTGATTTTCTATAAGATGGCACTATGAACAAATCTTTAATTCGTAGCGTATAGTTATATTTTTTAGGAACTAATTTATTTGTTAGGTAATGTGGAGTACCAGTTAATTTTACTTTATGAACGAGACAGAGATAAGTAGATTTCACACGATCATCTATCGTATTCATTCCAGCACGTATTCTGTATTCAGAAATATGATCATACTTACATACACCGTAAACAAAGCGTAAGCATGAATTCTGAAGGAGAGTAATTCTATTTTTTTCCGTCTGTGATAGATTAGGAATATAGACGCATGAACAATAATCTAAAATCGGCAAGATTAATGTATTAACAAGACGTAATTTAACATCAATGCTTAAATCATGTCTGAATTGATACAAATGCCGTAATTTAAGTCTAGCATAGCAGTTTTAAGTTTAAGTGTTCTGCAAATTTTAGATTCTCATCTACTGTCAGTCCTAATATTTTTGTGGATGTACTTCTTTTAAGGGGTATGCCATCTAATAAATCTAGCCCGCCACGTACAAGGTTGGGTAGACAGGATGGACGTTACAAAATTGATACTGATATTTGAAGATAGCGTCCAATAATTGTATAGGAAAAGTTGCAGTCGGATTTTGGAGAGGGAATTTTAATAAAAACAAATTTTCAATTCCTCATCGCTTCGGTTTAATTTAAACCATTTTCAAGAGCTAAAACTGAACACTGAACATACATATTTTATTTACAATATTTCATATGGGGTCGCGTAGCCGTGTGCGTATAGTGTCCGTTTGCCAATCTGATGACCCGGGTTCGATCCGGGCCTGGGCAGACTTTTAATCACACAAAAGTGATCCCTGGGGTGCACTCTCCACATAAGTTATGAGTGTCCGTGAGGTGACGCCTGGTAAGCGCCCACACGGTAAAATATATCGTCATCATTACCGAAGACTACATGTGTTGTAGATAATGGCACACCCAGTAATGGGTAAAATGCCGTGATGATATATTTTATATTTTATTTATATTTCATATCATGTAAAGTGAAAATTCTAGACATTTGATTATATGTGTAAGAAATGTAAAAAATATCAATTTGTAAAAAATGAACATTACATTGACTGTACATCTTATTAATAAATTAATAACAATGAAATTAAATGAAATATCAAATACAACTCAAATTTGTATGAAATATGTCATACAATATTTATATGAACTTCTCTAATTAATTTAAAACAGTAGTATAGAAAATATTCAATTATTATGGATTAATAACAAAATAATACATACGTTGGGTTAATAATTGAAAATTTTCTATACTACTCTTTTAAATTAATTAGAGAAGTTCATATAAATATTGTATACCATATATTTCTTATAATTTTGAGTTGAAACTTTTTGCTCAAGAAAAAATTTATTAATACATTTGGCTTCGTAATGACACCATTGGTCATTTCCTATCTTTCTACAACAACGACACGAAGATAGTAACGTAATAATGAACGAAATAATTGTACATTATGTACAATAAAATAGTGGTTTATATGATAAAAATTACAAAATATACAAAAAGAGAAAAAGATATGTGGAGAAAAATTTCCATGAATATACAAAATGTATATAACAGTATAGAACTTTTATAAAAAAAAAAGGTGAGTTAAGATGTGGAAATAATGCTGTCTCTATGAACAAGAAAACTAAAAAATATTTCAAATCGTTGTACAGACATTCTTGTAAATTTAAAAAATTCTTCGTGATCACTTGACTTGAAATATGGAAATAATTCTCTATGAGCATCAAAATTTTGCCTAACATCGGTTATATGAGGTTTTTGTCTTCTCTTTTGCATTAGCCGCCGTAGTTTTATTATTTGAAGCCATATTGCAATCAAATTAAAATAAATTGGAAGAGAAACAATATCTATAACCTTACTTAAAAGTAACAGTTCGCTACGACACCTTACGACTATTGTACAGAGAAATGTCCTGTGCTGCTAACGTCCAACAACTTACGACAATCGACGTACGACTCAATTGTAGAACAGGCCTTAGGCCTGTTCTACTATAAGTCGTTAGTCGGTGTCGGATGTCGTACGCGTGCGCACTACGCAGAAATTTGGCGGTAGGCGATGTCGGCTATCGGCTGTCGGAGTCGGAACGCAAGTTGGTCATTTCCCATCTTTTCCGACAACGACATTGAAGGTCACGTCAATAGAAAATTGAAAATGAATAATATAATGTTGGATGTAATAATAATATATTATGTACAAGAAAACAGTAGTCTGTATAGCAAAATAAATAAATTATACAACGATTTAAAAAGAAAAAAAATATTTGGGGCCAAATAATAATCATAATTTGTTTCAAATTAACTATATAACCTTAGTGAAACAGCAAGTTTAATATCAGTTGGCAAAGGTTTTCTTTAATTATTATTTAGCGTTTGGTTTGGAATACAATCATCACACACTAAATAATAATTAAAGAATCGTGGTTTCAGAATATCATGCAACTGATCAAATTGTTGTAAGTTGTACAGACATTCTCGTAAATTAAGAAAGTCTTCGTGATCACTTGACTCGAAATATGAAAATCATCTTGTATTTTTTTTTGTCTTCTCTTCTGCATTGGCCGTCGTAGTTATATTAATTAAATTAAAATAAATTGGAAGAGATATAACATCCATAACCTCACTTAAAAGTGACAGTTCACTACGACAGCTTCCAACTATTGTAGAAAGCAATGTCGGGTGCTGGTAACGTCAAACGACTTACGACAACCGACAAACGACTCAGTTGTAGAACAGGCCTTAGACTCGTGTCTATAGGCATAACAAGGTAGGGGCCGGGTGGGCACCACCCCAATAATAAAGACAAACATATTTAGCAAATAATAAAATAATATGCATAACATCTGTATAGATTCAAACGCAATAATAAATAATTAAAACTGTAAATATTGTATATATTATTAGGAATCATCTTCATCATAATATCGTAGGTGCCGTAGGTGGTATTGAAATTTCATATTTTTTTTTATCTTCCGATCCGATAGAAGTCCTTCGGAATATTGGAAAATTAATATTTATTTCCAAGGTATAATATCCTTTCAAACTTAAAAAAAAATTAATTTGCCGTTAGTCCAAGCAATAGAATTTTTCTGCAAATAGATATCGATGTGTTGCAGGCCGAAGCATTAGTTATAAGAAATGAGCTGAAAAACACGAATCGTGTCAGACTGATTGTCGGTTGTAGGCTCACTCATATCCAGAGATAATATATCTATATACATAGAGACATATCAGACTTCAAACTTAACTGACTAAGGCTGTGTCCGATGTTGCACTTTTATCACCCTAATATCTAAATCCTAAATTTATATGCCCTAAATCTAGTGATTATTTAGGATTTTAGGAATTAGATTTTAGGGTTTTGCAGGAGCACACTATGCCTTGAAGTTGACGCGCACTAATTAAACAAATCATATTTGTTGCTATAATTTGTACAAAACGTCAAATTCACTGTGAAAGAATAGCTTCTTAGCTTCTATTTTATGAAATATAATATTAACATTTACCTTCAAGCATCAAATTGAATCGAATTGTATAATTCAATTTTGTTGTTCTAAAGTGTTGCCATATAAACCAATGTATATTACTAGTGTGCCAGTCGGAGTTGTATTTATGTGAAGAAGACCTAAATCCCAAATACTAAATGCCAAAATGCGACATCGGACACAGCCTAAGGCTGTGTCCGATTTTGGCATTTAGGATTTAGGTCTTCTTCACATAAATACAACTCCGAATGGCACACCATTAGTTTGTATGGCAACACTTTAAAACAACAAGAATGAATTATACAATTAGATTCAATTTGATGCTTGACAGTAAATGTTAATATTATATTTCATAAAATAGAAGCTAAGAAGCTATTCTTTGACAGCAAATTTGGCGTTTTGTACAAATTATAGCAACGAATATGATTTGTTTAATTAGTACGCGTCAATTTCAAGGCATAGTGTGCTCCTGCAAAACCCTAAAATCTAATTCCTAAAATCCTAAATAATCACTAGATTTAGGGCACATAAATTTAGGATTTAGATATTAGGGTGATAAAAGTACAACATCGGGCACAGCCTAACTCACATACAGTATTTTTTAAATATTATTTGACATTAAATAACAGGTATAGAAATTAAATATCGTATTGAAGTAGTTGTACACCAATTTAATTCAATAAATTAATTTTCTTTATTCTTGAAAGGTCTAATGTAAATAAATTTGACAGTTCCTACTAGACGCCATGACAGATACTCCTACAGAGCCGCCAACATTTGAACATGAAAAGTTACCAAAATTATGAACATGGGAATATTTCACATGTTTGAACAAATATGAATATTGTTTCGTCCGTCATTTGAATGTCACTCGAATAGTGTCAAGCCATATAATTTTCATTCTTTTTTCAAAAACTGAAAAGTTAGAAAAGTAAGCATAATCACCAAGATTACAGAGATTACAATATGCCGTGTCCATTTCTAACTCGTTTAAACCAAACATATGGATCGTCCTGGACAAATTATGGATCAATTTTCTTGCAAATGTTCGGAAGCTACTGTCCCATTATGTCCAGATATTTGCATGAATCTGCTTCTGAAAAAAATCCTGAAGACAATAAAAAGATAAAGAAATGTCCTTTTTTGGCAGAAGTTAAAAATTTGGTAAAGAAAGTTAGTGAAGACGATATTATTGAAGTACAAAACAAGAAAGATCAAATGAGAGATACTTTCCCGTACGAAGAATTTTTTTATCAGCAAATCATGCGAAAGAAAACGGACCACACTTATAGAGTGTTCAAAAAAGTTAACCGTGGAGAATTTCCTAGCGCTTTGGAATATTCAAAAGGAGAAAACCCAATTTTGGTTTGGTGTTCCAACGACTATTTGGGGATGTCTTGTCATCCAGAAGTTAAAAAAGCTGCTCGAAAAGCTTTGGATAAATTTGGAGTTGGTGCTGGCGGTACCAGAAACATAGCAGGAAACTCGTTACTACACGAAAATCTGGAAAAACAGTTGGCTTATTTGCACCAAAAAGAAAACGCGTTGTTATTCACATCTTGCTTTGTTGCTAACGATAGTACATTGTACACATTAGCCAAAGCTTTACCAGGCTGTCACATTTTTTCGGACGAAGGAAATCATGCTTCTATGATACAAGGAATTCGGAATAGTCATGTACCTAAACATATATTTCGGCATAATGATTCGCAACATTTAGAAGAATTGCTTCAAAAAGTAGAAAGAAATATTCCAAAGATTGTTGCATTTGAAACTGTTCATTCAATGACTGGAGCGATAAGTCCACTGGATGAAATTTGTTCGATAGCGAAAAAATATGGCGCGCTAACTTTTGTTGATGAAGTCCACGCTGTAGGACTTTATGGATATCATGGAGCAGGCATTGGCGAAAAGAATTGCCTATTGGATAAAATGGATATAATATCTGGAACTTTAGGTAAACCATAATAAATATGCAAAGTACAATAGGGTAGTTGCGAAAAAATAAATGTTATTTTTTTCCTATTAAATAAATAAATATAAATAAATATATCATCACGGCATATTACCCATTACTGGGTGTGCCAGTATCTACAACACATGTAGACATCGGTAATGATGACGATATATTTTACCGTGTAAGCGCTTACCAGACGTCACCTCACGGGCACTCATAGCTGGTGTGGAAAGTGCACCACAGGGTTCACTTTTATGGCATTTAAAATTGGAAATATTTGGCGTCGGTCGGGATCGAACCCGGTTCCCCAGTTTACAGTGTGGGTGCTTACCAGGCGTCACCTCACGGGCACTCATAGCTGGTGTGGAAAGTGCACCACAGGGGTCACTTTTGTGCCATTTAAAATTGGAAATATTTGGTGTCGGTCGGGATCGAACCCGGTTATCCAGAACAATACCTCTCGCCATTTCCATTTTATGTTTTATAAATATTGTATTGCACTAAAAACCAATATGGCAGTACTAGAAAAGTTCGGTATTTGTGAAATATTGTAGAAAATGTGAATACTAGACCGTTGTTAAAATTTTTGTTTCATACACATAAAAATTGATATACTCGTAGTTACATATCTAGTATTGTGCGTAAAATTGACTAATATTACCACCAAATTCATAACTGTTCTCATTTTTAAGTTTTTACCCCAAGTCATAAATACCTACATTTGGTTTAAAAAATATTCAAAAATCCAATTTTCTTGTATCTCGTACTTCCCAATGCACTGATTCCAAAACATGAAAACGCAGGTCAATATCTCTTTTAGTTCTGGAGATATTCAACCTCAAAGATTTTCTCAAAATTAATTATTTCTAGGCTAGATCTCTACCTAGTTTTGAATTATTGCCCCAAAAGTCAATATACCCCATATTCAGATAAAAACTTCAAAATTTTCAAAAATCTAATTTTCATGTATCTAGATACTTCACAATGCGCTGATTCTAAATTTGGAAACCGCAGGTCGATATCTCTTTTCGTTCTCGAGATATTTAGATTCAAAGTTTTGCATAAAACTGCCCATTTTTGGGTAATAACCCAAAAATGGGAAAAGATACAAATTTCGCGACACCACCATTCGATTCTACGGATAAAAATATATAAGTATACCAATTTTCATTATTTTTGACTAACAGGTTCATTTTTTATGAATAATAGTTTGAAAACCCCTGAAAATGATCAAAATCTGAAAAAATCGCAAGGGGTACACCTTAGATTTTTGCGATTTTTGGCCATTTTCAGTTATTTTGCTGAGAGACTGTATGTGGTGTTCAAAAATTATGAAAATTGGTATACTTATGTAATTTTGCCCGTAGAATCTAATGATGCTATTTCCAAATTCATATCTCGACCCATTTTTGGGTTATTACCAAAAAATGGGCAATTTTATGCAAAACTTTGAATCTAAATATCTCGAGAACGAACAGAGATATCGACCTGCGGTTTCAAAATTTGGAATCAGAAGTATCTAGATACATGAAAATTAGATTTTTGAAAATTTGAATTTTTTATCTAAATACATATGGGGTATATTGACTTTTGGGACATTAATTCAAAAATGGATAGAGACATAAACTTGCTAGTAATATTATTTGATTGTAAAGACAATGTTACGTAAATACATACATACATACATAAAATCACGCGTATCCCACTTAGTGGGTTAGCAAAAACCCGAAAAAAAATAATTATTAACAATAGGGAAAGGGATAAAAAAAAATCATCTTTCGCCACACATTCCTGTACAAACATACTTCGTTCACAACGTCCCCATAAAACTTCAGCTGTCTCTACATTCTCATAAAACATTCTTACTAACCATATATCTTCACACCACAACATTTACAAAACAATCATCCTTCGCCACACATTCCTATCCAGGCACACTTCTTTCGCCTCAGCCACATTCATAATCGTATTCATACATGCTCTTCTTCTCTTTCCTCTCGGAAACTTACGCTCCTTCAAAACACTACCAATCACATCCATCCACTTACACACTGGACGGCCACGCAATCAAACACCCTCAACTTTACCAATATATATGCGTTTTACAAGTCGTTTACTCATCATTCTCTCCACATGACCAAACCATCTCAACTGACTCACTCCAACTCTCTTAACAACATTCTTCCTAACCATACATTCTTCATACACCAATTTATGAATTTAATATTATAAGTTTTACATTGTTGGCACAAACAACACAAGACCCGTTCGTCTGTGTCGTTGGATAGTTAAAAAATACCCTTTCCAATGGTGGAACTTTCATGGTGTCCATATAACAACTAAAACTTTGACATCATATCTCAAAATCCAGCATCGCCATTCAAATGAATATAAAAAGTGTCAAAATGATGTACAAATTAAAATCTAATATTATTCACAATTCGAAGATATTTGCAAAAATAAAAATCTGTTCTAGCCAGAACAATACCTCTCGCCATTTCCATTTTATGTTTTATAAATATTGTATATCCAATATGGACAGTACTAGAAAAGTTCGGTATTTGTGCAATATTGTAGAAAATGTGAATACTAGACCGTTGTTAAACTTTTTGTTTCATACACATAAAAATCGATATAGTTACATATCTAGTATTGTGCGTAAAATTGACTAATATTACCACCAAGTTCATAACTGTTCTCATTTTTAAGTTTTTACCCCAAAAAGTCATAAATACCTACATTTGGTTTAAAAAATATTCAAAAATCCAATTTTCTTGTATCTCGTACTTCCCAATGCACTGATTCCAAAACATGAAAACGCAGGTCAATATTTTTTTAGTTTTGGAGATATTCAACCTCAAAGATTTTCTCAAAATTAATTATTTCTGGGCTAGATCTCTACCTAGTTTTGAATTATTACCCCAAAAGTCAATATACCCCATATTCAGATAAAAACTTCAAAATTTTCAAAAATCTAATTTTCATGTATCTAGATACTTCTCAATGCGCTGATTTTGAAACCCCAGGTCGATATCTCTTTTCGTTCTCGAGATATTTAGATTCAAAATTTTCCACAAAACTGCCCATTTTTGGGTAATAACCCAAAAATGGGTCGAGATATGGATTTGGTGACACCACCATTCAATGCTACGGATAAAAATATATAAGTATACCAATTTTCATTATTTTTTACTAACCGGTACATTTTTTATGAATAAAAGTTTGAGAATCCCTGAAAACTGCCAAAATCTGAAAAAATCGCAAGGGGTACCCCTTACGATTTTTGCGATTTTTGGCCATTTTCAGTTTTTTTGCTTTAGAGATTGTACGCGGTGTTCAAAAATTCTGAAAATTGGTGTACTTATGTATTTTTGCCCGTAGAATCGAATGATGATACCTCCAAATTCATATCTCGACCCATTTTTGGGTTATTACCCAAAAATGGGCAGTTTTATGCAAAACTTTGAATCTAAATATCTCGAGAACGAAAAGAGATATCGACCTGCGGTTTCAAAATTTGGAATCAGCGCACTGAAAAGTATCTAGATATATAAAAATTAGATTTTTGAAAATTCTGAAGTTTTTATCTAAATATGGGGTATATTGACTTTTGGGGCAATAATTCAAAAGTAGGTAGAGATATTAACTTGGTAGTAACATTATTTGATTGTAACGGATTATTTTATATATTTATGAGTCTCTATCTCTAAATGTATAGAAGATATAATAAAAATGTTCAATGTATTGGACAGAGAATCCTATGATCTTTAATATTTGTAATTATACTAATTTCAAAAAAATAATATTTAGAAGATTTTTTTTAGAAACTACTACTTCCGGTTGTCCAATTGTTACCAAAACCTGTAATGTTATTGGACGTGTCAGATTTGAATAACTCATTATTATTGGACGATATAATTTTAATGAAATTGACTTGGGTTTTAATTGGGAATCATTTCCCCGTGACTTCCTTGTTTATCAGAGTTGTTAGGACCTCTGGCATGGTTAACATGTTAAGTAATCTTGGTTACTCTGTTTAACTGGAATCAGCGCACTGAGAAGTATCTGTATACATGAATATTAGATTTTTGAAAATTTTGAAGTTTTTATCTAAATATGGGGTATATTGACTTTTGGGGCAATAATTCAAAAATGGGTAGAGATATAAACTTGGTAGTAATATTATTTGATTGTAAAGAGAATGTTAGGGTATGTTCAGAGAGAAAGCAGGTTACCTGTTTCCGATTTACCCGCTTTACCTGCTTTAACCTGCTTTAAAAATGTTCACATGTTATTAGGAGTAGGCGTTCAGAGTAAAAGCAGACAATTGCTCAACAGGCGCTTGTCACCCGCTTTCCGATTTTGCCGGAACGAGACCAATATTCTTATTGAGCAGGTTAAAATAAACAAGCCCAGAATGTATTCAGAAAATAACTTTGATATGGATATTCTAATTCCGAAGTTCAAAAAAGGGAAGCAATTTGGAACAAATTTTACAAATGTCATTCTATAGAAAAATTATTGAAAAATTATGGGGAGATATTTCTATCAATATGCAATGTGAAAGTATGAGACATAAATATCACCAGAAAATACGATTTCTGTTATATTAATTACATAAATACATTTAACTTTTCATTTAATATTTTAAAGAAGAAATGAAAATATTCAAGAGACCAGTTTTCGGTTTCTTATTAAACAGCCTTCCACTTTATGTAAAATATAGTCGAAAGTGTCTTTCGTCATCCTCATATACGCGAAAAAACTATCTTCGTACAATTTGAATCCTTGGAATAGGTGATGATACTCTTCGTATTTTACTCTATTCTTATTAATTGCGTGGATCCCTATTTTCTTTATACGTCGTTTCAAATTATTATCACAACAGACAATAAAATCTGCATCCGTGGAGCTTTAGTACTAAGACATTTTTTTTTTTGTATTTATCAGTGACACTGACACTAAGTTTGACACTTGACAGTACGAGCAGTATGGCCTGTTTTCTGTGTGAACACAACCTGTGCCAGCCTGCTTCGGCTTAACCGGTTTTTCACGCGCTTGTTAAGCTGAAGCGGGAAACCTGCTTTCTCTCTGAACGTAGCCTTACATAGGTGTGCGCATTTTTAGAGTATTTGAACAACTGTGTGAATTTTTTGAAATAAAAGTATTGAAATAAAAATGGATAAATGCTATAAAATAGTTCCTTGGAATAGATTCTATAAATCCAATAAAATTATAACATGAACATACACTATGCAAATTGCACTTGACAATTATATTTTTGAAAATTTTGAAGTTTTTATCTAAACATGAGGTATATTGACTTTTGGGGCATTAATTAAAAAATGGATAGAGATACAAACTTGCTTGTAATATTATTTGATTGTAAAGACAATGTTACGTAAATGTACGCATATTTAGAGCATTTGAACAACTAAATGAATTTTTAGAAATTAAAGTTTTAAAAGAAAATTGTTATTGCGTTATTCTTGCACGAGTCTCTGATAAATGACCGAGAGGTTGATTCACAGACTGAAATCTTATGAAACGGTTCAAGTATACATACATACATAAAATCACGCGTTTCCCACTTAGTGGGTTAGCAAAAACAAAAACCCGAAAACAATAAGAAAAGGGATGAAAGTAAGAGCTCCACTGAATCACTTAACTCTTTAAAAACATTCTTCTTTCGCCTTATCCAAAATCATCATAACATTCATACAAGAACATATTAATGTGATTTTCGGTAGCGAATAACCGCATCCGGACCACAATAATAGTTACGCAACAATCATCCTTCGCCACACATTAATATCCATACACACTTCTTTCACCTCAGCCACATTCATAAACGTATTCATACATAATAACATATTAAAGTGACCGATTTTCGGTAGCAAATAACCGCATCCGGACCACAATAATAGTTACACAAAAATCATCTTTCGCTACACATTCCTGTACAAACATACTTCGTTCTTCTCGTCCACATAAAAATTCAGCTGTCTCTCCATTCTCATAAAACATTCTTACTAACCATACATCTTTACACCACAATAATTACGAAACAATCATCCTTCGCCACACATTCCTATCCAGGCACACTTCTTTCGCCTCAGCCACATTCATAATCGTATTCATGCATGCTCTTCTTCTCTTTCCACTCGGAAACTTACGCTCCTTCAAAACACTACCAATCACATCCATCCACTTATACACTGGACGGCCACGCAATCGAACACCCTCAACTTTACCAACATAAATGCGTTTTACAAGTCGTTCACTCATCATTCTCTCTACATGACCAAACCATCTCAACTGACTCACTCTAACTCTCTTAACAACATTCTTCCTAACCATACATTCTTCATAAACCAAATTATTCCTCACGCGATCCCGTCTTGTATACCCACAAACACCACGTAAATACCTCATTTCCACAGCAGTCACTCTCCTTTTATGCTTTTTCGTCCATGCCCAACATTCATTTCCATACATCAAAGCAGGCACCAGCACTCCATTATATACACTTAACCGAGCCTCTCTAGATACGTTTACGTTACGTAAATGTACGCATATTTAGAGCATTTGAACAACTAAATGAATTTTTAGAAATTAAAGCCTTAAAAGAAAATTGTTATTGCGTTATTCTTGTACGAGTCTCTGATAAATGACCGAGAGGTTGATTCAGAGATTGAAATCTTGTGAAACGTTTCAAGTATGAATTTTTAAATTTTATTTTAGGTAAAGCTTATGGAAATATAGGTGGATACATCGCATCAACTACTTTGCTCATAGACATGATTCGCTCATACGCTTCTGGATTTATTTTCACCACATCTTTACCACCTACAGTTTTAGCTGGATCTTCCAAAGCTGTTTCAATTTTAGCGTCGAACGAAGGAAGAATATTAAGAAGAAAACACCAACTTAATGTTAAATATTTGAAGAAATCAATGCTTGAAAATGGATTTCCGGTAGAACAAACGCAAAGTCATATCATTCCTGTAAAAATTGGAAATCCGCAACAATGTACAATGATTTCGGATAAATTGCTCCGAGAAAAAGGGCACTATGTTCAAGCAATAAATTACCCAACTGTTACAAGAGGTGAAGAAAGGTTGAGGTTTGCGCCCACGCCTTATCATACTGAAAAAATGATGGACCGTCTTATTGAAGACATGAGAGATGTCTGGAAAGATCTGAACTTAACCACCAATGGATTTCAATGTCCTCAACAATGTTAATTTTGTAAGAGACAGATTCTATTTGAATATTTTGCACCGAAGCCAAAAGTGTTTTCATTTGTGTAAGACTTTTTTTATTTTAGCAAGAGGATAAAAGTTGTTGAGGTTTAGTTATTAAATTTTAACCTTTTATAACAAATTATTCAAGTGTAAATTTCTTCCAGTAATATTTATTAAGTAAAAAATATTCATTTCGAAGACTACTTGTTTTGTTTTGTTGAAAATAAGGTTCGGGAATATACAGGGTCTTCGGTAAATCAGCGGCTTTCTCTTTAGAATGATAAAGGAGACCACTAGATATGGGGATAATAAAAAGGCAAAAGACTTACGTCATCGACCTGCAAAAACAACCTTATAAAATGAAATATAACTTGTAAAAAATATTTATTTTTAAATATTGACGAAAAAATATATTAGTATTAAGAAACGTATATATTAATGAAATTTACGAATATTTCTCAATGAATTACTATTCCTTTTACGAAATATAAAATTAGGTGAAATAATGGGCTACTTGTGTGGTACTGAAAATCCGATTTCTGTCACTATATACGTCATGTTATATTGAAAACATATATAAAAATATTAATTTTATTTTGAAATAATTATTAGTTTTTTTATTAAATTAAGAAAGAAATTTTTCTGTGACGTCTTTATATTGAACTGGGGAGGGGAAGCATGTTATCAATAGATGGCGTGCGAGAAAGTTTTAATTTGAATTTGACATTAGTTCATTTCTCTCTCTCTCTCTCTCTCTCTCTCTCTCTCTCTCTCTCTCTGGTCTCTCAAATACATTAATTACTTTATAAATAAACATATAGGTAATTACTTGTAATTTAAAATATCGATACCAAAAATATAAACTAAAATACTAACCTCCAACCTACTGTTGAAACGTCAAACAGGTGATCTACATTACCCGCACAAACATACCATTACTATGGGACGGCACCACGCTGTGACTTTACAACTATTCATTTGTGCGGCGTAATTCTACGCCATACATGGCGGAAATTCAAATAATCAAATTTCATTATTTTTTATTGGCTAATTAATAAAAATTTTGTCAAATGGATAGCAAGTTTTTACCTTCTCTTCAAAATTATTAAATAAAAAAAAGGTACGCAAGTAGCCCATTGTGGTTGATTTTTATACCATACGTTGGCATGATAACGCAGAGTTCTTAGGACCTCTGGTATGGTTCACATGTTGAGTAATCCTAACCTACTCTCAAATAAAAGGGTTCTTAGGACCTCTGGCATGGTTTACATGTTGAGTTTCCCTTTACCTCTTTAATACGATTTCGAGTAATTTTTACTGAAGATGAGAACTTTGTTCTCGAAATACGTATCTAGCTTATTTTTACCTCCCGTTACCCTTGGTAAGGGAGGTATAGGGATCGTGCTAAAAATCACATATCGAGATTTTAGTAAATGACTACGTTTTAAGGTCCCTAGAATCCAATTTTAACATCTTCACGATGATGTCTGTATGTGTGTTTGCATGTGTGAGTGTATGGATTTTGTCTATATTAATGTTTATGAATAATTATTTTTATCTCCCGCTACCCTTGGTAAGGGAGGTATAGGGATCGTGCTAAAAATCTCATATCGAGATTTTAGTAAATGACCACGTTTTAAGGTCCCTAGAATCCATTTTTAACATTTTCACGATGATGTCTGTATGTGTGTATGTGTGTGTATGTATGTGTATGGATTTTGTCTTCGCTCTAACTCAAATACTATCCTTCAGAAAATTCTGAAACCTTGTATTTCTACCCTATTCTAATATGAAAAGAAGCCAACAGATTTTGGTGTAAATCAGATAACCGGAAATATTATTAAATGCCATTTTTTCACATTTTATGTCTTATGAAAATTAAAGATTATTAAATTTTCTAAAGGAATACATTAATACTTTTTCTATATATTTTACAGATAAATTTAAAAATACTATTTTTTTCGCGATCGCCCAGAAAATGAGCTCTTTCTGATCACTATTTAGACCGGAAAGTCCTTTGCTGAGCTAGCTCGGAAAGTTGTCTATAAGGGATCGGAAAGTACTTTACCGATCCCGGGACCGGTAAAGCTAAATGTTTCCATGGAGATCAGTTGTTTATTTATATCTTATTTGCCCGCAGTAAAAAATAAAATAATACTGTTTTATTCTTTTTTCAGGATCGCAAAAAAAATATTGTACCCAACATGACCTGAAAGTGTCTATACTGGGTTCACAAGCTTTCAAAGCTCGCCTACGGCTCGCTCTGGAATATGCTTGCTCACCCAGTAAAGTATCACTTTCAGGTCTTGTTACGTAAATTACTATTGTTACAAAGTTCATATTTCAAATAAATGTAACTAACAGTAAATGTCACTGTCAAAAAACTAATCACTTCAAATTAATAATAGTGACATTTTAAAAAGAAAATAGTAAGTAAAGCAATAGTGTTCTGCAAGATTTTTTCATTTAATTTTAAGGTGAGGGGTAATTTTTAATTTTATTATTAATGCATTGTATTATAATATTAAAAGCTTGTAATTAAAAAAGTTTTCTTCATTATTTAATTATGATTACCTATGTTAATAAAACTTTTTTGCTCAAAATGTCCTCAGGAATTAGTTGTTAATGTGTTCCACTTTTAGTTTGTACAGAAACTTATGTATTTTTAGTAGTAAATAAACTGTTACGGATTGAATATATTGGATATTGTCTGTCAGTCGTGTAACAAACACTTTGTTATTAACTTAACACTAAAGTTTCTTGTCTTTTGTAATTCCTGGAACACTTCATAAATACATAAATTCCAAGTATAATGTCTTGTATATCAAATTGGAAACTGTAATAATTACTCTGTTTTCCATTAAATTTAATATAACTCTTGCAGACGAAGATATTTATTTTCGAAACAGAGATATTTGTTTTTTTCTCCAATTAAACTGATATACTACGTCGTTAGTTTTCTATAAAACGAAGCTTCTAGGCTATTATAACAAAGATCTATTATTAATTAAAACTACAATAAAGAATTGTTTTATATGTTTTCTTCCCCGACAGTAGGTACTGAAAAGTCAACACCACCTCTTCAGATAAGACTTGACACAACTAATTTACAACAAATAATGTTAAATAAAATAGTGGTGCTATTCTGTAACGTTCTATAAGCTCTATAGGCTCTATAAACAACCGACGTTATAAGGTGCGTTCGGTAAATCATACGAAGTTGGAGTATTTACGGAGCGGTGTTGGAGTGGAGTGGGAGTAGAGCTGGAGTTGGAGTAGATCGAGGGAACAAGGTACACTCCTTTATTTGTGATTAACCGAACGAGTAGAGTTAAAATTTTGGTGCACGAATATAATAACCTCCTTTTTTGACAATCTGATATACTGCACTGCTAAAAGAATTAAATAATGAACCATACAGAAGTTATTCAGTTTGGTATTATTCTTTAATGATTCTGAAGAAAGTATATATTAGAAATCGTACAGAATTCTTACCGTTCCGATATACTGTGCCTTGTTATATTACAAAACAATATTATAAATACAAAATAATTGTGTATAATAAAATATTTCAACATAAAAATACAAAATGATCTGACAGATGTCAAATAAAACAAAAAAAACTCCATGTATGCTTGCATATCGAGGTTGGACTTATGGAGTTAACACTTTTCACTCCACTTGACTCCATTCTGCATTTGCCGAACGCTCCATTTTAAGACACTTCTCACTCCATGTTATTATCGAACGGTGCTAGGAGTGTACAGAGTGAAAAGAGTGAACAGAACTCATTTGCCGAACGCACCTATAGTATGTAAGAAAATAGCTATTCTGTAACTAGGTTACAGTACTATAAGGGCTATAGTCTTATAGAAATTTCTATAAATCTTACAGCGCCAAAATCTTGACTGTAAAGTATTTATAGAGCGTAGTGAAACGTCAAAAATATTTATTTTTAAAAAAAATATTTTCAAATGTAACGAAATATTGAAATGGAAAATGAAAGAATTTGTTGTGCCACTCCGAAAAACAAAAACTGTTCATCACTTGTGTTTGGAATCCTTTTTCGTTTCATGTTAGATTTACATAAAAAATAATTAAAACGTTTTTAAAACATTTTCTATGATATAAAATTAAATCATTTTACGTAGCTATATTTGTTACAAAATATATTATATTAGAAAGGTCAAGACAAGGGGAGGAATCAACATTGGTGTTCATAGCTTAATAGTATATTTAAAATAAGAATTAAATGATGTCTTAATAATTAATAATAACTGGGGTCTCGTAGCGCCTGAGTGTCGGGTAGCGAATCTGGGGAACCGGGTTCGATCCCGACCGAAGCCAAAATTATTTCGAATCTTAAACGACCGCACTGTACGAATATGTCATCATCATTACCAATATCTGCATATAAAGCAGTCTGGCCCACCCAGCAATACGTCGTGATGGTACATATATATTATTTATTTATAACACAACAGCAACAAGACATACAATTACAATAATCAAAATGTATATGACAATAAACATTAATTCAATAATATAATTAAATATATACCTATTTACATATTATTAGAGTTATACATGATTCCTTAACGTCTTGTCAAAAATATGGTTATTGAATATTTGGCAATTTGACATGATTAACAACCAAAACAACTCTATAGCCAGACTTGATACAGAGAGAGTTACAGAATAAGTAATTTTACTATTCTATAAGGTGTAATCTTATAGAGCTCTATAGCTTACAGAGCGTATATATATATACTGTGTTATAGAGCAAAGTTACAGAATAGCACCAAAAATGTAGCTATTGAATTTGTAATGTATGAATTCTAATTTTACGATTTTAATTTTTAAAATGTTCTCAAAATATACTACTCAATCATTATATTTGTTTTGGCAATATATTGCCACTTTGAAACGCATGTGTAAATTTTAACTTGGCCCAAATAACTACTAATGACATGTGTTAAATGACATTTCAATCAAAAATAAATTTATATTTTCGTTGATCGTTTATTTATGGATTTCATTAATCTGCAGAAAATAATGGCTTCCATCTTTCATTAAAAAATAATTAATTTGATTTTCTTTTAATGACCGATTTTAGTATGCATTAAAAACCTTAGTTTTTTAGGCTGTAACCTCAGTTATACCGGGCGACATTTGGATAGACTGCTAGATTAAATTTATTGTAAAAAATTCACGGTGCAGTCACTCAGGTTTTATTATTTTCTGTGTGAACCGTAACAGATATTACAAATTACACAGAGAGAGAAAAGTTTACTATTGAATGTATCTTTCTGAAAAGAAATAATTTCACGTTATCGGCGTGGCCATTAAAAAGTTACGGTCTAATCAATGTTGGGGCACCTAAGTTTCATCCACTAGTGGTTCACTAATAATAACAAGTATCATCTTAAAAGATGACTTATAACCATATAAACTGTCATACCAAATTTCATCCAAATCGAATGAAGCGTACTGTTATTATAAACAATAGCTATTTGTGTATTAAGAGCGCAAAATGCGACATTGTCGATTGAGAGGTTGTTGCCGCGCGACGAAGGAGCGCGGCATTCTCTCCAAATCGACAATGTCCATTTGCGCTCGAAACACACACAAGATTTTTTCTACAGTCGCCACAATGGGGTCCTCCACCATAACAAAAAATAATAAAATGTACACTTTATACTTACAGTACTGCTCAATAAATAACGATTGGCTAATACAAAAGATACGGTTTAAACTTAAAAAGGCTTTTAAATAATTATATCGTTACATTAGCCATCTATTCCATAAAAAAAAAAAAACAACATTAGAGCGTGGAAGCAAGGATTTGATGAGTTTTTGTAGCAAAATGTGTGGTTAGTTGTCACGCCTGTCACACTGAAAAAATTAACAAATATTTCAAGGAATTTGTGATTATATAGACATGTACGTGCATTGACTGACTTCTCGCAATTATTTAAGTAACGAAATAACTAATAACTTTATTGTAATCAAAATAAATAGTTAACTAGAGATCAGATGTCAGTACGACTCGCAACTATCCTACTGCCATCTGTGTACAATCATTCCTATTACTAAACATAACTGTTCACACAATTTATTTTATATTTAATTTTATTTTATCGTTATTTTCCATTCTTCTTGAGTTTTTATTCAATCTAATCTAAGGATTTTATACTTTCGTTTTTGTAAATGAATGCCCTATTTCATTTTTACGGCAGTGTGGCATTTTGTTAGGTTATGTTAAATACCGAAAGAACGTATGTCAAATTGACTTGTGAACGTTATAAATGTGTAATTACAGTGCCATTAGTTCCTAACTAAACATTTTCATTAAGAATGTAGACAAGTAACATTTCTCAACATTGTATACTGAGAAATTTGGACAGCGAGCGTTTTTTCTACTTTGTCGCGCATGAGCGGCAAAGTGACATTTTGCGTTGACAAAAGAGAGCGCAAATGGCTACTTTCTATAGTGACTGTAGAAAAAATTAATTTTTTTTCGAAGAACTTTGAAGCAGAATACTGGCTAAATGGTACGCTTTCCCGTTGAAGCAAGTTTGGTTAAATTGTCTTATTTTAGCCTCAGAAATCTGTGGTGAAGCCATGTTCCCCTATTTGGGAGACATCCTGTACATAGGTATATACGTATGTAATTACGCGGGAATAAAAAAAAAAGAAATATCGAAAATGAGACTCACTGTACAAGATTGAAATTGATTTATATTTGGACATTACGTTATTTACAAATGCATTTGTGCTCAATAACGCAGCACAGTACATCTGTTTGTACATTGAGTATTGTAATTTAAAATCACTGTTAGTAGGTGTAGGATGGGATTGTTTGTTGCAGTGCGTATAGATTCCATTTTGCGTTCCATAAAAATGGAAACAATTTTTCAGCGTTTAAAATCCCCTCGTCACTCACTTTTCACTCCATATGGACGTTTTGTGCAAATGCGTTATCGCATTTATTTTGATGGGGTGGCGTAGCGGTGTTACAGCCCTCTTTAACTAATGTCTCTTTATTCAATGATGCTCTACAAAAACATTTACTTTTTTATAACATATAAAAAATGTAGGTCAATTTTGCCATTCCACGATCGCCGAAATACAGCATGTCCAGGATGATGGAGCCAACATGGGCATATATACAGTTAAAATCTTTTGATGTATTTCGTCTATATAAATTTCGCAGGACTTTGTTTCACGTTATTCTTGTTTCAAGTGTTCACTTGTAAACAATTGAAGTAAAATGTGGCATCCGTGGTGTGAAAGTATCCAGAAAACGGCAAAATTAACAATAGTATATTGTAAAACAAGTGAGGAAAGGGCATCATTATAAAATGATTTTTTGAAATTTACAATGAAATTTGGAACACGAGCTAGAGCGAGTGTTCTAATCGTACGAATTGCCCTTTTCCACATGTATTACTTCCTTTTTTTTTTCAACATTACATGTGAAAATTACATTTCCACGTATATTACATATTATTTTTTTCAACATTACATGTAAAAATTACATCTAATAAAAAACTTTCGTCACTTGGTGAGGAAAGTAATCACTTTCCTCACTTGTGAGGGAACTGGTTACTATCATAACTAAATTGAGTGAGGAAAATGACATTTTTGCCCTCCTGAAGTGTAATGGGAACTTTACAATTGTATACACAGCAAGTGTAACCTACATTTTACGGTTACAGTGTTGTAACTTGTCTAACTATACGGTAAAATAATCAAAATACACTGGACGTTTATGGGCATTTAGAAAAGAAATCATCTTTACTATGATAAAGTTCATGTAAAAAATTACTACCTACTTAAGTTATTTTTTTACTGTAACATTTCCTATATTTAAAATTAATTTATATAAACCAAAATCACGGCAGCGACATCTGTCATTATTGTAAAAATCCGCCGTTACCGACATAGTCACCGATCGATATACCTGTCAAATACGCGAAGCGAACATTGCTGAAATGTCAAATATCGACACCTACCTATTATTTATTACGAAGAAAACATGAGCAAATAAATATATTATGTCATAAACAACGTCTATTATTTCAAATAAATTTTTGCTAGAAGTACTCTAATAAAGGTAAGTAAAATCAAATTTGGAAATTGACTTAACCCCAGTATTTTAAACTAACCCTTTTCAGAAGTACAACCTATCTCATTAAAAAAAGTGATTTTCATTATCGTCGGCCAAAAAATTTGATATAATTCTCGTGCGTGAAGTATTTTACAGCGCGACAGCTTTGTTTAAGGCACGAGCCCTTAAGGCGAGTGCCTTATTAGCTGGAGCGCTGTGAAATACAACTTACACGCACTCGAATGTAAATAACTATTTATCATCTATTTCAAAATTAATTATACTTTACTGTTTAACATTTTAAATTAGCCTAGATCGAGGATTAAATAACAACCTCATTTATTTATTTGTATTAAATAATTCATATGACACTTTGGCTTTAATTTCAAAAGTTTAATTAATTTTTTAATTACCTTTGTGAGATATCGTAATTAAATATTAACCATTAGATTACTGAAAACCATCAATTATCTATTTATTAGGTTTGCAATAATTGATTTTTTTTTTATAACAGCCTCAATTATTTATCAACATACTGTTTATAAATTCCATATACGCGAATGTCGAATAATTTCCGTTAATTACATTAAATACTTTATTTATATACCTATTTCGTGTGTTTCATGTGATTATTGAATATTAACATCTGTAAGCTCATAATATTTTCATAATCGTTATTAATTTGTTTGTTAAAAATATATATTATTGGCTTATTGTAATACACATAAGGGCATATGTCGTTTCATACATACGTGAATATAAATACAAAACCAATAGGGATGTTGCAAGAATTTTTATACGACTTCTATAATAGATATTTATACACCAAGTGGGCTAAGTTAATGTTTACTCATGAGAAGAAAGAAGAGTTAAATTCTTTGAATGAATAAACATTCTTAGCTCACGTGGTTTATACAATATGTTATTCATTTTTGACGAAATAATAATAAAAACCATTACCTATAATATTTAATTTTGACAAAATAAAAAGCTAATCAGTTAGTAGGCTGTGCATGACAATCGTCAATGATAGATGTCAAGTCATCTATTTAAAAAGCGTTATTGTCTGTCATTTGTGTCGTGAAAAATAATGAAAATGGCTGATAATATCTAAAAAAAATTATGGTGAGTGTTATTTTCGTGCCTGATGTTATTTTAAATGCATTATTTTGTTGCAGGGTGAGTTAAAGAATTTGTGAGAGTGATTTAAAAAATTTTAATTCACTTGTGAATAAAAAAATGTGAGTGATTTAATTTTTTTTACACCTGTTGAAAAAAGTACACTTTTTTCATTAAAATGAATTTATAAAGTATGTATTTTTTTAACACAATAAAAGTGTAAAAAAAGGTTACTTTTTTTAACGCTACAGAGTGAAATAATGAAACGTTACGGCACTTTTTTTCACACTTTTATTGCAGACGTAAAAAAAATTGTATGTAACTAGAGTAAAAAGTGTCTTATTTCACTCATAGGATTTGACGAACTCGCCAAGTTTGAGCCACGAGCCGAAGGAGAGTGGTTTAATCACGTGAGGGTGAAATACCCTTTCAGCACGTGTTGTACACGATATTTTTCCGACGACCACAAAAAAACAAAATAAAATTTACATAAAAATATTAAAACAGATTATGTTAACATCATTATTAAAAGAATTCACAAAAATTTTGTTAAAATTTGATAAATCAAGGTCCAACTTTCTTAATCCGTGTAAATTCAGCAAATTATTTGCAACTGTCAAATTTTTAAATACAATTTTTTAGGTTAGGTCATTTCACATAGTTGCGGACGCATCTGATTGGCTAATCAGATTTCATTTCACACACCTTTGCTAGTGATGTGCAATGACCAACTTTCAGTAATAGTTTAGCGTGTGAATTTATGTACTTTTCGTAGTGGTCGTCGGAAATAGTTGTTTACATTCGAGTGCGTGTAAGTTGTATTTTACAGCGCGACAGCTTTGTTTAAGGCATGAGCCCTTAAGGCGAGTGCCTTATTAGCTGGAGCGCTGTAAAATACTTCACGCACGAGAATTGTATCAATATTTTTGGCCGACGATAATGAAAATTACTTTTTTTAATGAGATAGGTTGTACTTCTGAAAAGGGTTAGTTTAAAATACTGGGGTTAAGTCAATTTCCAAATTTGATTTTACTTACCTTCATTAGAGTACTTCTTCTAGCGAAAATTTATTTGTAATAATAGACGTTGTTTATGATTAATAATATATTTATTTGCTCATGTTTTCTTCGTAATAAATAATAGGTAGGTGTCGATATTTGACATTTCAGCAATTTTCACCTCGTGTATTTGACTGGTATATCGATCGGTGACTATGTCGGTAACGGCGGATTTTTACAATAATGACAGATGTCGCTGCCGTGATTTTGGTTTATATGAATTAATTTTAAATATAGGAAATGTTAAAGTAAAAAAATAACTTATGTAGGTAGTACTTTTTTACATGAACTTTATTATAGTAAAGATGATTTCTTTTCTAAATGACCATAAACGTCCAGTGTATTTTGATTATTTTACCGCATAGTTAGACAAGTTACAGCACAGTAAGCGTAAAATGTAGGTTACACTTGTTGTGTAATGGGAACTTTACAATTGTATACAAAGTAAGTGTAACCTACATTTTACGCTTACTGTGCTGTAACTTGTCTAACTATGCGGTAAAATAATCAAAATACACTGGACGTTTATGGGAATTTAGGAAATAAATCATCTTTACTATAATAAAGTTCATGTTGAAAACATGAGCAAATAAATATATTATCAATCATGAACAACGTCTATTATTACAAATAAATTTTCGCTAGAAGAAGTACTCTAATGAAGGTAAGTAAAATCAAATTTGGAAATTAACTTAATCCCAGTAATTTAAACTAACCCTTTTCAGAAGTACAACCTATCTCATTAAAAAAAGTGATTTTCATTATCGTCGGCCAAAAAATTTGATACATTCTCGTGCGTGAAGTATTTTACAGCGCTCCAGCTAATAAGGCACTCGCCTTAAGGGCTCGTGCCTTAAACAAAGCTGTCGCGCTGTAAAATACAACTTACACGCACTCGAATGTAAATCTGCTTTGTTCACAGTTTTCGGTAATAATGATGATATATTTGTGCCAGCTTAAGTTACGTTACGGTACGATACGTTACGGTATACGCTGTCTAAATTTAGTTTTAGTTTTCCCTAATAATTATCTTACTTTTTGATGGGAATCTTTCCAGCCTTGTCCAACATAAGCGTCAACTTGGTGTGGGCTTTGAGCAGCAGCATGTTGGAGGAGCTGTTGAGCTGCGTGAGATTGTACGCGATGGAGAGCAGCTCATCTGTCCACAACTGCGCGATTTCACGCCGCGTGCAGCAGAAGTTGACGAAGGTAAGGTTGACGAAGTCCGCGCCCCAACACACCGACACCGTCTTCTCTTCCAGCGTGTCCTGCGACCCCATCGTCACTATCTGCCGCAGCTTCGAGTCCTGAAACAAAGAGGGAGTTAGTGATGTCGTGCAACAGATGACGCGAATGAGAAAGAAACTACAGTTGGTGCAATTACTGGCGATTCAAATTAACTTTTCCCGCCATTATGTATCAGTGTTATGACGTCACAACACTATACAAGCTGTCAATTTGTCACAGATATAATGAATTTAAGGCTTTTTGAAAAAGTTTAAAAATATGAAACTTGTGTGAAATGATGTTTTAAATAGCCTGCAATCACTAGAAAGTTTCTGTGAAGGAAAGTAAATAATATATTTTAGACATTTTTTAGTTCAAATTTTGTCCACCAGGTAGAGTTTGCTTAATTTGAATCGCGAATATGAAGGAGATCAGTACGTCGAAATATTTTTGCAAATACGAGCGATCAGAAATAACTCATTCAGTTCAAAAAAGAAGAAGAAAAATACTAGTAGTAAGAAACGTATATATTAATTAAATTTACAATTATTTCTAAGTCAATCCCTATTCCTTTTACAAAATATAAAATTATTTGAAATAATTGTAGTTCATTTTCATACCATTCGTTGGCATGACCATGTTTACATTAAATTTTATATCGATCGAATATCGTTTCTTGTTACTATTTTGTCACTTGGTTGTCAGTTTTCTTTGAGTTAAGTATTTGTGACTTGTGCTACAGTATTATTTGTTTGTTTCAATAAGTAATATCCCTGATCACATAACTAGTTACTTATGTGATCAGGGGTAATATATGGATAGATCCATAATAATGCTTAAAGCTTCAACAAAGCAATCTCAGAAACTAACAATGAATGTCGTCGAACGGTGGGCCATTGTTTCCGTTGAAAGCTGTTCTAGAGGGTTTTTTTTTTTCAAATATTTCTTTTGTTAACAAACTAAGTATTTTTCGAAGAAAACGTATTTTGAGCTTCGAATAAAGTACCATTTCTGGTTATCTGATTTACACCATAATCTAATGGCTTCATCCATTTTAGAAATATCTGATGTGGACTGGACACCACATGACATTCTTGTACACCTGTTACACTACAGAAACCAAAAAGTACATAATTTTGAAATTCACATATCTCGCTTATATAAAGAGCTAATTTAATCATACTTGATGTTTTCAACGCAGAATTCAATTCTCTAAAACTTTTATTTGAAGCATTTATTATTAAAATTAAAATAACACCACTGATAATAGCTTCAAGTAAAGTACCACTTCCGGGTAGACCTTTTTAACTAAAATCTATTATGTTATTCCCATTGATATAAAAGTATTATATGCCAAATTTGAAAAGTTTTTGATTATATTTTAATATAGTTTTTCATTAAAATCTATTATACGCTTCAAGTAAAGCACCACTTCCGGGTAGACCATTTTAACTCAAATCTATTATGTTATTCCCAATGATATAAAAGTATTATATACCAAATTTGAAAAGTTTTGGATTATATTTTAATATAGTTTTTCATTAAAATCTATTATAGGCTTCAAGTAAAGTACCACTTGCGGGTAAACCATTGTAACTAAAATCTATTATGTTATTCCGATTGATATAAAAGTCTTATATACCAAATTTGAAAACTTTTGGATTATATTTTAATATAGTTTTTCAATTAAAATCTACTATAGGCTTCAAGTAAAGTACCACTTCCGATAGTTATGTAATGACCAAAAAGGGAAGTGCACAACTAGATGTTATAACAGTCCTAAATACAATTTTTTTACTTTCTACGGCTTCCCGTTTTTCAGTTATGCGAGATACGTACGTACGTATAGAGACATCAGGACGAAATTAGTCAAAATGGATTCAGGGATGGTCAAAATGGATATTTCCGTTAAAATCTGGAAACCGAAATTTTTCGCGATTACAATACTTCCTTTACTTCGTACAAGGAAGTAAAAAGATAGAAATACATGGTTTCCGAATTTTCTGAACGATAGTATTTGAATTAGAGTGTTGACAAAATCCATACACACACAGACATACACACACATACACACACACATACATACACACAAATACACACACACACGCATACACACACGCATACACACATACAGACATCATCGTGAAAATGTTAAAATCGGATTTTAGTGACCTTAAAACGTGGTCATTTACCAAAATTTCGACATGCGATTTTAAGCACGATCCCTGTACCTCCCTTACCAAGGATAGCGGGAGGTAAAAAACATTTTCCCATGTTAGACGCCTATGGCACGTATTCCCGTATTCACCCTGAATAGAAAGCCTATAGAAACATTTTTCGAGAAAACTTTACAGATAACATTACTCAAGCAAGCTCTATTGTTCTGAAAATACAACTCTGAATATAGTCTGAAAGCGCTCCGTAGTTTAATTCCAAATCTCTTAGTTGTTGAGTGCCTCGAATTCTTCTTCGTTATTGTACAAGTCGTTGACCTAAAATATTTTATTCATTCGAAAATAGTTTGATGCGTTGGGACTTGGAATGAAACCTTCTCATTTCCTTCAACGTTAAAATGACATTTGACACTTGAATTTACATTATGTTGTAGGAACGAATCACAAACAATGTAGACACCGCTCTAGTGAAAAGGATATTCGTTTGAGTGACAATATCCAAATTGTATTGTGAATACCTTGTACCCTGCTCAGTGTTGAGATCATTTATTGTGTAACACAGTGCCGTGCGTATATCCTATTATTATTATTAACCCTGAACCACCCGGGTTCGGTCTCCCAAACGCAACATTTAAAAAATCTGTCATATTTCCTATTACAGTCATTTAAAAATAATAACATTGCAATATATAAGAACAAAATAATTGACAATAACTGATTACAATAATTCAATAATAAAAATCTGATGTGGCCAACACAAAAACTCCCGCTATTTAATTTTTATTAATTTAAATACATACCTACGTATTTAGTAATGTTTCAAACTATATTATGTTCCATTGCATATAACCATTGCTTTATTTACGATTTTCTTTATTATTTAATATGTCACTATTATTAATTTGAAGTGATTAGTTTTTTGACAATTACGTTTAAAAAAAAAAGAAATAGATTTTTAAATTTATCTGTAAAATATATAGAAAAAGTATTAATGTATACCTGTACAAAATTCAATAATCTATAATTTTACAATGACATTAAATGCGAAAAAATGTAATTTAATAGTATTTTTTGAAGAAAACCCATTATGAGCTTCAAGTAAAGTGCCATTTCCGGTTATTCGATTTACACCAAAATCTAATGGCATTTATTCCTATTAGAATAGGGCAGAAATACAAGGATTCAGCATTTTCTGAATGATAGTATTTGAGTTAGAGTGCAAACAAAATTCATACACATACACACACACAAACACACACACACACACATACACACACATACATACACACATACACACATCATCGTGAAAATGTTAAAATTGGATTCTAGGGACCTTAAAACGTGGTCATTTAACTAAAATTTCGATATGTGATTTTTAGCACAATCCCTATACCTCCCTTACCAAGGGTAGCGGGAGGTAAAAATCTGTTGTGGCCAGCACAAGACCTCTCGCCATTTCCATTTTATATTATATAAGTAATGTATTGCAGTTCGCTATCGAACCGTCGTTTTGTAACAAAAAAATTACAGAACTTTACCCAAATATTGTATTTTATTGTACATATCTTCTGCACACATACAATTCTAATTATTATATTAATTTTCCATTGTATGAGGAAGTCCCTATGTCAGAGATTCTTCCAATTAATTAACAAGATTGGTGGTATTTCTGATGGATATATGCAGATTACCTATAATTTTAAATATTTAATTATAAAACCATAAGAAAGATTAAATTTACATCACAGAAAAAGCTTTCAGAATGTAACTAAACTTTTGATTTTTGACACTGATATCTGTCATTTACAAATTATGTTATAAACATTTGAATTTGTCAACTGGTTTCCTTAGTGTAGTTTCGCCTACTCGACTTATTATATCCCGATATTCTATATATTATAGCGTCTTTATCTCTAAATTTATAGAAGATATAATAAAAAATTTAAATGTATCAGATGTAGAATTTTGTTCTTCAAAAGGCGTAATATCAAAAATTTTCAAAAAATAATATTTAGAAGATTTTTTTTTTTAAAAACTACTACTTCCGGTTGTTCAATTGTTACCAAAACCTTTTCAGCTCTTCCCAGGAATGTCAGATTGAGGAATTCATAGTTAAACAGGTCTTATGTCTTATAGTTTTTGAGTAATCGTCCCTCCAACATCCACACATACATACATACACACATCCACATACAGACATCATCGTAAAAATGTTAAAATCGGTTTATAGGGACCTTAATTCGTTCTTATTCATTTAAATCTGGAGATCTGATTTTTAGCATGAATCCAATACCTCTCTTAGCGAGAGGTAAAAACAATGAGATAATAACGATGGATTATATTTTCTTGTGATACTAATAAAAATAACTGAAATATAATAAATTTGTGAATGTATAAGTATTTATAAAAATGATGTTGCTGGCTTTTCTTTCTATACATAACTCCGTTATTTATAACTTTACTGTGAAAATGTCATTGCATTGCTGCATATTTATCTATTGTTTAATTATAATAATTTAATTAAATACTTCTAAAATTCCCAAATGGAACGTTCCTCATAAATATTTCTTGAGATGTTAGTTGTTAATAGACACTTACACAATTGCAATTTGCAAGAGCGCATCTAGCGAGAAAGCATAGAACTAAAGGTTTAGAATTCCATATTCGCTTTTTGATTCGAAAATTATTGGATTTTATACTATTAAAATAAAAAAATATTATGAGAGTTGTATATAATAAATGTATAAATTATATATAAATTGGCTTTGAATAGAACTGTGGCAAAATATTGTTTTACACTTTCGCTTCAAGTCGAACGCTTGCAGGCGAATATTTTGAGACACGCATGCTACCAAATTTTCGCTTCGATGCGAAAAGCGAAAACAAATGCCTCTTTTGATAGAATTCTAAAGTGCGTGCTACCACCTCTTAGTACAAAATCACAATTTGTATCTAGGGCAACTTGTAATAGATTGTCACGGTGGTCTATTTTTATTAATATACAATGTCAGGTTCAAGTGCAAGCGATGTAATTACTACCTTGAAGCTGAAGCGCCCTTGGCAACCAGGTATTTCTATTATGTAATAATATTTCAAACTCGCGGGAAATTTAACTAGATCCTCGTGATTTTCTTATGCGTGCGTTTATAACGACAGGTTATCTCAGCCAGAAATGCGAATACTAAGTTTATACAAAGATTTTTGAAATTCACAGCACCCTTGTTTGATTCGCGAAATATTAATACAATACTGAAATAGTGCCACATTCTACTACCTCAAAATTACAGGGTGTTAAAAAATAAGTGTCCCAAATTATGAGGGCATATAGAACTGACCAAAATGAGTAAAAAAATTTTGGTCAACATGGGTCCGATCTCCAACTGTTTTCGAGATAAAAGGCAATGAAAAATTAGTTTTTTCGGTGTTTACCTCTGCTTAGATGTGTTTTTGTTTTACACAAAAAATCGAATAATTGTACTAAGACAAAAGTTGTAGCGCCCTTGGCCAATTTTTAGTTTTCAAATAACATCGTAACTATTATAAAGTGAAAAAATGTTTCATATAATATGTTATTGTTTTTTTTATAGTCTATTTCCTGGCATAGACAAAATTTTGTTCGACCACTATCTTAGTCTGTTTTTCTTCGATTCTAATACTAATTCTCTTTCTCGAAAACAGTTGAAGATTGGACCCATGTTGATTAAACTTTTTTTACTCATTTTGGTCAGTACTATAAGAAAACGAAATTCAGCGGCATTATTTTTATTTGACATTTAGAAAGTCAGTCCATTTTTTAGCTCTCGCTAAGAGAGGAATTGGAATCATGCTAAAAATCGCATATCCAGATTTTAGTGAATAAGCACGTTTTAAGACACACACACACACACACACACACACACACACACACACACACACACACACACACACACACACACACACACACACAGAGAGAGAGAGAGAGAGAGAGAGAGAGAGAGAGAGAGAGACGGACATCATCGTAAAAATTTCATAATCGGATTCTAGGAACTTAGAAACGTGCTTATCCACTAACTGGATATGCGATTTTTAGCATGATTCCAATACCTCTCTTAGTGAGAGCTAATAAATACCGTAAAATTTTCGGCCGGTATTCCGTTATTTGGAAAACCGATATTGCAACCCCTAATTAGTTATTATACCATATACCGTGAGTATTTTAACGTGAAACATTGGGTTTGTCATATCCATGGTTACGACTTAACATTTGATTGACAGCAATGTATTTGTCCGTTCCATTTAAAATGAAACATAGGGAACGAATTTGACATTTGATAAGACGTCAATAGAGGTTAATTTTGTTTAAATAATTATACCTGCATTCTAAATTAAAATTAGTTGTAGAAAAAATATAGTGTGCACCTTGTGCCCGAGTGGTTTTCTGACTCGGCTAAATTTCTTACAATATTTATTTATTTATTTTATTTATTTATTTATTTGAATATATCTGTCCTACAGAGAAACCAATTACAGGACATGTAGATTGAATGAAAAGAACAATAACATCAGTCAAACCCAAACATTACAAGCTATAAGTAACAAAACAATTAACAAAATAGACAGTTTAAATTTAAATTTAAAGCGGCAAGTATTAAATAAATAAGTCTGGTTGGTCTTGAAGAGAGAGAGAATTATAAAGTGCACACATGCGGTGGATGGGAGATTTGTATAAAATATTGGTGTGAGGTATGGGCAGGTGAAATAAATTAGTGCTCCTAGTTCTTACGGGAGTAGCTTTAAAACATATCAAATTAAGGCACAAAGGATCATCCACTCGGTTGTTGATAAGTTTATTAAGAAACAGGATGGAAGAATGTGTCCTACGGTCACACAGCTTTGGCATTGAAAATATGTTGATGAGAGTATCGTAAGACAAAGTTTGTGGGGGATAAGTGCGCATTATTTTGAAATAAACAAATTTCAAAAATTTCTTTTGAATATTTTCTAATAAAGTTATTTGATTAGTATAAATTGGGTTCCAGATTAAGGCACAGTAATCAAGTTTCGATCGTATGAAAGCATAGTATAAAGTAAATATAGTATGAATGTTATTAAAATTGCGACTGTTACGCATAATAAATCCAAGCATTTTTAGAGAAGAGGATACAAGGTTTTGGATATGTGGCGTAAAAGTAAGTTGAGGATCAAATATGATTCCTAAATCAGTCGATTTCATACATCTTTCAATAGAACTGGATGACACATTGTAGTTGTGAGTAACATATTGCTGTTTTCTAGTGAACGTCATAACTTTACATTTTGAAATATTAAGTTGAAGCTTGTTTAAATCACACCAGTTACTTAAATGATTCAGATCTTGTTGAAGGGAAAAGCAATCATCAATATTATCTACATTTCGAAAGATTTTTAGATCATCAGCAAAGAGAAGTTTATTATATTATTTAAATATAATACTTCTGTCAAATTCATTCCCCATGTGTCATTTTAAATGAGACAGACAAATACATTGCTGTCAATCAAATGTCAAATCATAACTTATAGGAAAATTCAACGGTTATCTGTCATATTGACAAGATTTCATTAGAGGTTAATTTTGTTTAAATAATTATACCTGTTTTCTAAAAATTAAATTTAGATGTAGAAAAAATACTGTGTGCACCTTGTGCCCGAAATATGTTTAGTGCTCTCAAGTGGTTTTCTGACTCCGCTAAATTTCTTACAGTATTTAAATATAATACTTCTGTCAGATTCGTTCTCTATGTTTCATTTTAAATGGAACGGACAAATACATTGCTGTCAATCAAATATCAAGTCGTAACCATGGATATGATAAACCCAATGTTTCACGTTAAAAAATACTCACGGTATTTATTTCTAATAAAATTGAGCTATGTAATGGATAACTACTTCAAATGCCTGTTTGTGCTATGATTAATATGTATATGGCGTACCATCCTTCATTACTGGAATATTCCAGTAAAATGGCAGTTTAAATGCAACGACCGGTGTCTATTACATGTGCATTTGATAGTGCAAATCTCGTTGAAACTGCTAGAGTGAGCTTTAAATGTAATCCGAGGTGTTTCATCTGTAGAGAAAAATGTAAATTAGGTGCTCATTCATATTTCTTCCACAGGTCACTAGAATAAAGTAGAATCATTTTCTGCATTTTATGAATGAATTACAGTAATAAAAATATACAATGTAACATGGGGGGGGGGGAATCTCAGATGGTTTCACACTTATAAACACGTATATGGAGACGGACACATTTTATTTTATTTGCACATATAAACATTTCAAATAATAAAACTAAACATAGTCTAAAAAACTGTTACATTATTACATTGTAACCCTAAATCTGCGTACTAGCGTGCGCGCCCAACTAAACCACAGATTACATGTCTTGTCAATATGATTATTTTATAGATGTGGTTTATTTTTACATCTTTATCTTAAGATTTGAATTTGAAAGGAAACTGACCTTTATGTATTCCGCTAGAGAAGACTAGAATTGTACTCAATACCACTGGAATACTAGGAGGTATTTAAAATTATCTCAGCAACAGGATTCAGAGATGTATTTAAAAATTTTAATGCCGCGAATTATGATTTGTTCATCTCAGGTGCAAGTAACTCTCGAGTCAGAACTACTGTTAGATGAAACCAAAAATAATCTTATTTTACTTAACTACCGAACTAAATATGTAGTTCAAAATATTTTGTTATGATCAAAATAAATGAAAAATGTTTAAAAGTATTAAAAAACGAATGACATAATTGCCATTTTATTTTGTGAGAAGGAAATTTGGATCACGACGCACAGCGAAGTTATCCAACCATTCTAACGAAATAATCGACAATGGGGTATTCCACTCAATTTTTTTTATTATTTTAAATAAAACTTCATTCAGTAATTCATAGTATTAAAAAATCTTAATTGTTCCTAGTTTAACAGTATTTTATTTTCGAGAAATCAGTGTAACGTCACATTTCCCCTATACTTGTCTTTCTCACACACACTGCTCTTAAATTGAATTTTTTTTAATTTTCTTGCTATGGTGGAATACCCCATTATGACATGAGTTCTTTATACTATTATTTTTATTTTGCACTTCCTATGCCTTTTTTAAAATGAAAAATAGTAATGTCAAAATTTAGGGAATTTTGTCATTTGGTGGTATTAATATGATATTTGATAATTCATTTGACAACTCTAACCTTATTCTTGTAACACCGCACGATATTTTCTATTTCATGCTAAATTTATTACTTCATGTCTTCTCTTCTTCTTATTCTTAGTTTTAAATTCAAAATTGTATAAAAATTAAATTCTTAACAATCGTTTGTATTCGTTTATTTAACGACAATTGAAATTTGATATTTTTGAAATTTTTAGGCACCAAGCTTATAAAAATAAATTGTACTAGTCAATTACATCACTCGAATGAGCTATTAAGGAACTCCTTTTATATGCACCCATGTTTTGTTATTCTGGTAGTATGCAAGTACCGTAGTCATCCATTATTTTCAGCAAAACATAAGACGAGTTTCTTTATTCACCGATGAGTAGTGCGCGTGAATCGTAAATTCATCACACCGTTTCTTTATTCACTGCTGAATGGGCTACTTGCGTACCTTTTTTTTATTTAATATTTTTGAAGAAAAGGTAAAAACTTGCTACCCATATTTTTTCTTTTGACAAAATTTTTATTAATTAGCCAGAAAAAAATAATGAAATTTGATTATTTGAATTCCCGCCATGTATGACGTAGAATTACGCCGCACCAATGTATGTTTGTGCGGGTAATGTACATCACCTGTTTGACGTTTCAATAATAGTTTGGAGGTTAGTAGTTTAGTTTATCTTTTTGGTATCGATATTTTAAATTACAAGTAACTATATATGTGTTTATTTATTAAGTAATTAATGTATATGAGAGACCAGAGAGAGAGAAAAATGAACTAATGTCAAATTCAAATTAAAACTTTCTCGCACGCCTTGCCATCTATTGATAACATTCTTAAACATGCTTCCCCTCCCCCAGTTCAATATAAAGACGTCACAGAAAATTTTCTTTCTTAATTTAGGAAAAAACATATAATTATTATCAAATAAAATTTATATTTTTATATATGTTTTCAATATAACATTACGTATATAGTGACAGAAATCGGATTTTCAGTACCACGCAAGTAGCCCATTGCAGATGAAATTCATCATACCGTTTCTAATTACCGCGCACTATCCATCGTAAATTCATCGCATGCATCGGCTTTGACTACCGACAGATTTTACGATTTCCCATGGATCGGTAGTGGGGAGGTCTAACGAAATGTTTTTAGATTATATTTTTGACATTTGCGTTTGTTTCATGTTCGCGGGTGTAAGATTATGGAAAGAAAAAATCTGATGTGGCCAACACAAAACCTCCCGTTATTGAATTTTTATTAATTTAAATACATACTTACGTATTTACTAACGCTGCAAACTGTTCCATTGCAGAAAACTATTGCTTTATTTACTATTTTCTTTTTAAAATGTCACTATTATTAATTTGAAGTGATTAGTTTTTTGACAGTGACATTTACTGTCAGTTACATTCATTTGAAATATGAACTGTATAACAAAGGAATTGTGTTTATCTTAGGCTTCGCGACTAATAAAAAAAATTATTTTTAAATTTATCTGTAAAATATATAGAAAAAGTATTAATGTATTCCAGTAGAAAATTCAATAATCTTTAATTTTCATAAGACATAAAATGCGAAAAAATGGCATTTAATGGTATTTTTTGAAGAAAAACCATTATGAGCTTCAGGTAAAGTGCCATTTCCGGTTATCCGATTTACACCAAAATCTAATGGCTTCTATTCATATTAGAATGGGATGGAAATACAAGGTTTCAGAATTTTCTGAATGATAGTATTTGAGTTAGAGTGAAGACAAAATCCCTACACATACATACACACACACATACACACACACATACACACATACACACATACAGACATCATCGTGAAAATGTTAAAATTGGATTCTAGGGACCTTAAAACGTGGTCATTTACTAAAATCTCGATAAGTAATTTTTAGCACGATCCCTATACCTCCCTTACCAAGGGTAGCGGGAGGTAAAAATGCAGGATTCAAATACAACATCTCATTCACAACGGAAAGTAGATGGTTGCTGCTATTGCTGTCAAAAGATTCTTCATTGTTCGATGAAGAATCTGATGATTTCAATATAGCGACGGTCCTTTTAACTATAAAACTTTTCATATCTGTTAACTGGTGTGGTGATTAACTGTCAGTTGATATTTAAGGTTAGGAGATTCATCGCAATTTTCAGCAACCCATTTTTTTATTGACGTGACGTCATTTTCAATTGCTGATAGAATTCAGCGCATTAATTGTTGCTGAATAAAGAAACTCACCCATAATAATGTATTTCTGGGATTTCCTAATCCAGAATGGGTCCTTACAAAAATTCTTTAATCATAAAACAAAGAAAAGACACCACATCATAATCAAATTTCATCCGCAAGTAGTACTATGTATACATTTAATGAAGTTTTCTTGTTATTACAAATAGTAGTTATTAGTTAGTAAAATAAGTAAATAGCATTCGTAGGTATTGAAATTTGTCATTCTGTCTACGTTTGCGTCTGGATTAATGTTTACTAATTCCGGGGTTCAGGATTCTCGTGAGAGGCAGGGTCAAATTTGCTCTGCACGAACCTAAATGGAATGTTCTCCAAGCTTGGCCAATAAGCTTTTTCTTACTGTTCTCCCTTTCTCTCTTCTCTCCGCAATTCTCTCGTCCCTTGTTCCATCTCTCCATCGCTAATAGCGAGCAGCAAATTACTTCAAATTCATTAACGTTTCCGATGAATAAACAAAGACTTATGAATAATAATTGAACAGACCGTTGCCGTTCGAACAAATATTAATAATTATTAATAAAAAGTCATTGCATAGCTATTTGCAATTTCAAGCCGAGTAATTCTTCATCTGCCAAATAAAAATTGTAATTGAGGTTTTAGAATTCTTTCTTATATTCCAAAAACGAGAAATGGAACTCGTGCAAGATCCGAATCAGATTGTTGATTTATTGATTTATAATAAATATGTATGTCCATTACTAAACTGCTGTTAATTGCAATCTATATTCTCCACTTACGATAACCAAGCATCTAAAGTAAGTGCACTTGAAATACCGCCTGGTATACTTGCTCTACATATATTTCGTTATATATATACCCTTCAGAAATACCGCCAATTTTGTCAATGAATATCGAACATTTAAAAGATATATTCTGATTTTAGTGAAGAAGCATCGTTATAAGGACACTAGAATTTTTGCGATAATTTTTAAAATTACATGACATGTCACATAAACTTTCAATTGCTTGTAATTGTCGAACGAATTAATATTTAAACATCTTTTTTTCATTAATACTCATACAAGAATAACGCAATAACAATTATTTTTTAAGACTTTAATTTCTAAAAATTCACTCAGCTGTTCAAATGCTCTAAATATTGCGCACACTTATGTAACATTGTCTTTACAATCAAATAATATTACTAGCAAGTTTATATCTCTATCCATTTTTGAATTAATATCCTAAAGTCAATATACCCCATATTCAGATAAAAACATCAAAATTTTCAAAAATCTAATTTTCATATTTCTAGATACATCTCAATGCGCTGATTCCAAATTTTGAAACCGCAAGTCGATATCTCTTTTCGTTCTCGAGATATGTAGGTTCAAAGTTTTGCTCAAAACTCCCCATTTTTGGGTAATTACCCAAAAGTGGGTCGAAATATGAATTTGGCGACATCACCATTCGATTCTACGGACAAAACTACATAAGTATAGCAATTTTCATAATTTTTGTCCAACCGGTTCATTTTTTATGAATTCTCAGTTATTTTGCTTTAGAGATTGTATGCGGTGTTCAAAAATTCTGAAAATTGGTGTACTTACGTAATTTTGCCCGTAGAATTGAATGGTGTTGTCCCCAATTTCATATCTCGGCCCATTTTTGGGTTATTACCCAAAAATGGGTAGTTTTGTGGAAAACTTTGAATCTAAATATCTCGAGAACGAAAAGAGATATCGACCTGCGGTTTCAAAATTTAAAATCAGCGCATTGAGAAGTATCTAGATACATAAAAATTAGATTTTTGAAAATTTTGAAGTTTTAATCTAAATGTGGGGTATATTGACTTTTGGGGCAATAATTCAAAAATGAGTAGAGATATACACTTGGTAGTAATATTATTTGATTGTAAAGAGAATGTTACGTAAATGTACGCATTTTTAGAGTATTTGAACAACTGTGTGAATGTTTAGAAATAAAAGTATTGAAATAAAAGAGGAAAATGAGATTTATGAAAATTTTATGTGCTTATGAGGTTTATTGACTTTTGGGGCCATCTTGATTGATTGACAATCTTTTGTACAAAATTAAAGGAGTGATTCACCCCTCGGTTATAACATATTAATTTTATTTTTTTTTTCATTCATACGTATTGGTATTAGACATCAATGAAACTGAATATTTCTTCAAACGCGCTAAAAATGAAGATCATTACTTTTATAATTACTTAATTTACAAATTAGTATAATTACGTAAAAATGTATAGTTTATAAACGAAAGTATATTTCATAATTTATGAATTTTTTTAGCATGTTATTGAGTTTCAAATTCAACTGACAGTAATTATTTCCCCGATAGTAATATAATAACCAACGTTTACTACAACGTGTTTTGTGTTTTAATTTTAATATAAACATTATAAGCTCCGTAGAAAGCTACGCAGAAAGTTCGTTGGATACATTTAAATACAGATCCACTCTCGGAACAAAGCAGAAATGGAAAAACAAAACCAGAAGCTTTTGTGCAAGCAAATTATGATTTTTTATTGCGAATTATTAATTACCGACTATGCAGTATAATTAACGCACCTAATTAAACTTGTAAGTACTCCAACTTTGTAAAAGGAAGCGTTATTTCATCGTGATGAATTCTGTAACTCCAATACGGAACTTGGACAAGAATTTCACTCCTTCCTATTTCACGATGTACCTACAGCCCGCGCGAGGAATTAAATCGCAAAAATCTCTAACGGTGCGATTCTGTAATTTTTCTATAACACTATAGAACTGTAACCTTCAACAAAAGCGCATCCTTTTTTAATGTCAAACGATAATAAATGTATGTTCACTTTTACATTTCTATAGCGTTACAGAAAATTACGGAATCGCACTATAAAACTAGAATATACAGGGTGTAACACGTACACCGACCACTGCCATTATTACCTTTATTATTATAGTTACAAAAAAATACTATAGAACAAAGTTGTAGGGGACTAAGGGGGACATTCTTTCAGAGAAGAAAATATTATTTTAAACCAGTGGTTCTCAAGTTACAACACAAAGTTATATTTTTTCAAATGGGATTCTACATATTTTTTTCTGAATTCAACCATGTATTAGTTTTATATCCTTACATAATAAAAATATTGAAAAAAATGCGATTGAAATTTAAATAAATTTTTATTTTTAATATTATTGTACAGTAGGCCATGGATGAGAAACAAGAGTGATAAATTTAAATTTCGTGCTAATCGCCTGATTACTGACCTCCCTGGACGCGGTTTGTTTGGATATCTCGTGGCATAAATATTGCACGCTTGTATGGCATTTTCATTACACTCACCATAAATTAATAATAAACGATACAAATCTTCATTTGTATAAACATCAGCCATATTGTCACAAAATAATCTCAAAACACAAAGAATAACAATTTACAACAATTAGTACGCCAATTATTATTTGATAGCAGCTATATTTTGTTCGTTTGTTATTGTTTTTCATCCATAGCCTACTGTACAATAATATTAAAAATAAAAATTTATTAAAGTTTCAATCGCATTTTTTTCAATATTTTTATTATGTAAGGATATAAAACTAATACATGGTTGAATTCAGAAAAAAATATGCTATCGAATAGGCATAAAAAATATGTAGAATCTCATTTGAAAAAATATAACTTTGTGTTGTAACTTGAGAACCACTGGTTTAAAAAAATATTTTCTTCTCTGAAAGAAAGTCCCCCTTGGTCCCCTACAACTTTGTTCTATAGTATTTTTTTGTAACTATAATAATAAAGGTAATAATGGCAGTGGTCCGTGTACGTGTTACACCCTGTATATCAATATTTATATAGCCTAACAATAAGTAAAGGATGTAAGGTTATTAACAAAAAAAAAAATGTTGCCAGCACAAGACATCTCGCCATTTCCATATTAGGTTATATAAGTACATATTGTATTTAACATTTCTGGTACACACAAAAATTCTAATTATTATTAATATATTTTTATATTTTTTAATTCATTCAATAAGTAAGTTTCCTCCTACTTTTCTAAATGTTCGAGATTCTTCAAATTCATTGACGAGATTGGCGGTATATATGTCACAGAGATTCAAATCTCGAGCAAAACTCATATACCTAGTACGCATTAGCATTCGATTATCGCTATCTCCTCATGGATTTTAGATCTGAATCTGAATTTATAGATTCCCGCGGTTGAGCGAAAGGGAAGAGGAAGTGAAATAACCGGTTCATTTCCCGAGCGAATCATATTCGATATTTCCGAGACATTTCTTCGGTGCAGATATACTCTGTCTCATCGAAATATAAACCTTGAACACCCGTTATCTATAAAAGTACAGCAAATTCTCCGACGATAACTTCAATACTACAATTTTAAAAATTATAATTCTTTCATATTCCTTTTCTTTACATCCATATGAAGAGCTGATTAGATTTTGGTTATACTTGGTCAACCGGAAGTTCCCTTATTTGAAAGTTCTTATACGAACCTTTGTATATTCGAATATACCAACCTTCGTATATTCACTTATAGGTGCGTTTGGTTTTGTTCTATGTACTCAAAGGTGTCAATTTAATTTTGAATTCTATTTATACAGTGTATAGAGTACGATCTTTTTTTCAAACACGGACTGTAGATTGGCTTTGAGGAGAAAAATTACGTTTTTTTTTTTTTTTGCTTTAAGTAGACATTTGAAGTGACGCTGACAGCTCCAAGTGCACCGAAACGAATAATTAAACGCGCCTATGGTTTGACAGCAAAACCTTATTGAAATTAAAATTTGACAAGTAAACATTTACAGCCCGATTTACAAAAAGGTTTAAGCTAATCCTCATTTTTGGATTAGCGAATTCTACTCTAATTTTGACAGTTTATATCCCTAATCTACTCCTAGTACCTACCTTTATTGATAATATCATGAAAATTAAATTTTAAATAAATCAACAGTTGCCTTTTGGAAATACCAAGAGGCACGTTTCGAGTTATCGAGAATTTTCAATAGTCTTGTATAATATATGAATATTTGTTAACACCTAATATTATTATTTGTATTAGTTACCAAAGTAGAGAATATAGCTGCACTATCATACCATAAACAAGATTGTGGTGGATGATACATATAACAACGTTAGTCAACGTCAAAGCACCACTCTCGAATGAAAAGTATGTAGTGCTGCATATGTAAATTCTAGAAATTATCAAGTGTATGATTAGGTTAAACTCGAAGCAAGGTAATTAAATTTAAAATCCTACTGCTTATGAACTCAAACAAAAAAAAAAAATCTGTTGTGTCCAGCACAATAACTCCTGCCATTTCCATTGCCATTTGTTACATAAGTAAAGATGCATTCGGCCGGGCCGAGCCGGGCTTTGAGGTTTGGATCGACTCGGCCCGAAAATAAAAATTACCGGCCCGATTCGAAGATCGACGCGACAAAAAAAGTAGCTAGCCCGGCTCGAAAATTGAATCGAAATCGGGCCGGGCTTCGGGCCGGGCCGGATCAAAGCTCGAAGCTTTTTTCGTGTCAAACTTTTAAAAAACCTCTACATTCTTATAACTACCAAAGAATTTAAACAACTTTTTCACAAATCTTATACAAAAAAATATAATTTACATAAGGATTTTTTATCTAACTTTGTTTGTGCTCAAAAATAGGACAAGAAATCATTATGGTAGGAACAAAAATCACTTTTATTTAAGTATACGAGTAATAACAATAATAATAGCAACATCACAATATAATTATTATGCTTTAATGAATGACCTTGAATTCTTGAAGTAAAATAATAGGTACATTTTTATTTATTAATATGTGAAGTGTGTTGTTATTAAATCATTTTGATCCTTTTTAACTTCATCCATTTTCATAAAAATATTAAGGAAACTGTGCATTTGATTGAACTATAAGATTTTTCGGGCCGGCCCGAAAAGCTCGAATTTTTGGGCCGGGCCGAAATCAAAAGTCCGACTCGCCTCAATTTTTGAAAATGATTTGCCCGATTCGGCCCGGTAAAAATATCTTCGGCCCGGCTCGATGATCGACTCGAAATCGAGGCGGGCTTCGGACCGGGCCGGGCCGGGCCAAAGCTCGAAATCGAGTGCATCTCTATTCAAGATGGTTCCAATTCATGGACGGGATTGGTGATATTTCTTAGGGATATATGTACTATTACTATTAATATACATATTTGCCTATAATTCTAAATATTTAATTAATAATTCAATAAGAAATATTAAATGTACTTCCCAGATATCATCATAAACTAGTAAAATCGTATTCTAGGGCACTAAAACGTGCTTATTCATTGAAAACTCACCACAAATTTTTTTGTCCAAATACCTTCCATACCAAAAAGCCAAATTGGCAAAAGTTAATAATGGGGGATTCCACCATTTTTTTTTTATAATTTCATTTTCCAATTTTAAAATGGCACAAAAGTGACCCCTGTGGTGCACTCTCCACGCCAGCTATGAGTGCCCGTGAGGTGACGCCTGGTAAGCGCCCACACGGTAAAATATATCGTCATCATTACCGATGTCTACATGTGTTGTAGATACTGGCACACCCAGAAATGGGTAATATGCCGTGATGATATATTTATTTATTTATTTATTTATTTATCTGAAAATATTAGGAAAACTAAGACTATTGATGAAAATCCGGTGAAAAAATTCTTATTAATAAGCGAGTTATGGTTTTCCGAATTTTGAAAAGATTGACGTGACGTCACATTTATGTGTTTTTCTATCAAACTGTTTTCATCATGGACCTAAATGTTCTTGAAATATATGCTATTTTAAATTAAGTATTTGTCTTACTGATTATGCATAACCTGATATAAATGAGTATATTATTCATTCGATTCTATTTTACTAACCTACGATAATGGAGCATGTCTATTTTCCACATTACATTATTAATAATAATTGAAGTTCTATAGGTATAAAGTCTACTGTGCATACATATTATATATTTTCCCAGGACACCAGGTGTTTAATTTCTTACAATTTTCAAATAAATAATTTATGTATGTTCATCATTACCGATGTCTACATGTGTTGTAGATACTGGCACACCCAGAAATGGGTAATATGCCGTGATGATATATTTATTTATATTTATGTATGTTCGCGTTTCATTTCAATAAAGAAAATATAACAAACAACAAATTTACAAATTAGAACAATGTTAATTTATTAAAACTACACCATGAAGTTGTATGATAAGGACTATCAAAGTTTAAATGTAATCACTGTGTTTCATCCATTGTGATGAGTGTAGTGACTATACAGTGTCCCACACTCTATCTTCAGTGTGGCAGAGATAGCCAATGTTATTCTTATGGAGGTTTTCTGTACCATGTTGCCAATTTTTCAATATAATGTAATATTGAAATATTCATAAATTTTCATTGCTATACCAAAATTAGTTAACACTACAATTTAAGTTTTATGAGGGTCTCTTATTTACCCAAGGGCTTATTGTATACACCCAATATTTGTCTAAATATATATACAGGGCTATTTGTACCTGTAATAAGTAATATTTCAATACAATATTTTAAAACCGCCCAGCATACTAATCTTGATTAAATGCATTAGAAATTAGAATTTTAAAATATTATAAATTCAAATTGGAGATTACAAAGAAAGAATAAACACTTATGAACTATGTAAAATATATGCAGTATTTCTATCAAGCTTAAATATTAGTATATTGTCAAATAAGAAGTTATAAATTAAATAAAAAATATGTATTATTAAACTGACCAGTGTGTTATTCAATTTCATTTTTTTCTTCGCACCTATGCTATTTTACATCTATATATTGCACTCGTATAAGTATTAATTTTATATCTTTTCGTAGAATGGAAATATGTAACATAGGGAATTTATATTGTTGACGACGATTGTAAAATGTCCAATTAAGTACAAAAATGTTTTATATTATTTACTTTAAATTGACTAGTTCATATGTTAATTCATTTCATTTACTTACACTTGTTATGATTTTAAATCTTACTTACATTTTGTATTTGTATTATTTTATATTTTTTGTAAATTATTGAACTGACCAGTTCATTATTTAATTTAATTGTTTTTCTTTTCACCCACCTGTTTAGATACACTGAAAGTACACCAGTCATAAATACATTCAATGAAGTACCCAGAATATTTCATCTCTTTTTGGGCATCTATTTTGTTCTTTCTATCTTGCAGATTTATAGCAGGCAAACATGGCAACATGGTACTCCATAAGACCCTATACTGAACATAGAGTGTGGGACACCGTATAGAAAATCCTGAAGTTTCTCTGGTTGTGCTATTGTGCTACTGCTCTTTCACTTATATCAGTATTCCAGAAATGTATGAGAAAGACATTCCTACACAAAATAAGAAAATAGAACTGTGTAGACCCGTCCGACCAGAAAGTCTCAATTGCAACTCACTATTTGAAACAATTTGAGAAATGGGATAAATCTGCAAACACAAACTTTCCACCATTTGTAAAACAAAAATAGTCGTTGCAATGCAATACGATCCACTTGAGCGGAAAATTATTGATGAGTATTAATTCCTTTTCAGCAGGATTTATTTTTTGTTAACCGATACAGATTTTTTAATGCAATACCTGCAGTAACTATTTTCCAATCTTTTAATCTCTAGATACGTATTGAATTCATAAATACTTGTTTCATATAGCGATTTTATAGATCAAGTATAAATCATTAATGAACATCCTGGAGTATGCAATTTTGGTCCACGTGTATTGTAAAATTCTTTATTACGGACGTTTCGGGCTTAGGGCAAACCCATCTTCAGCTATTAATACATAAAAGATTAACAAAGGTGGATTAAAGAAAAATGTATAAATTTTTACCAATCGTTGAATATACAGTAAATATTAAAATTTATTACAAAATTTTTAAAGTTGTATTAGACACGAAGTTATACATGAACTACGTCGATAACAATTTTAAATACAAACGGAAGTTTGTTGAAATGCTGTATTTAAAATTTTTCATGATAACTTTTCAATTTTTATGTATATACTATGAAAAGTTTTTACCTTTTCTGTTTATACCTTGAAGTTTTTACTTTTTGGGTTTATACTATGAAAAGTTTTCTCTTTTTATGTTTATACCATGAAAAGTTTTTACTTTTTATGTTTATACTATGAAAAGTTTTTACTTTTTATGTTTATACTATGAAAAGTTTTTAGTTTTTGTGTATATACTATGAAAAGTTTTTACTTTTTATGTTTATACCATGAAAAGTTTTTACTTTTTATGTTTATACTATGGAAAGTTTTTAATTTTTATGTTTATACTATGAAAAGTTTTTACTTTTTGTGTTTATACCATGAAAAGTTTTTACTTTTTATGTTTACACCATGAAAAGTTTTTACTTTTTATGTTTATACTATGAAAAGTTTTTACTTTTTGTGTATATACTATGAAAAGTTTTTACTTTTTATGTTTATACTATGACAATTTTTACTTTTTATGTTTATACCATGAAAAGTTTTAACTTTTTATGTTTATACTATGAAAAGTTTTAACTTTTTATGTTTATACTATGAAAAGTTTTAACTTTTTATGTTTATACCATGAAAAGTTTTAACTTTTTATGTTTATACTATGAAAAGCTTTAACTTTTTATGTTTATACCATGAAAAGTTTTAACTTTTTATTTTTATACTATGAAAAGCTTTTAGTTTTTGTGTTTATAATATGAAAAGTTTTAACTTTTTATGTTTATACCATGAAAAGTTTTAACTTTTTATGTTTATACTATGAAAAGCTTTTAGTTTTTGTGTATATACTATGAAAAGTTTTTACTTTTTATGTTTATACCATGAAAAGTTTTTACTTTTTATGTTTATACTATGAAAAGTTTTTAGTTTTTGTGTACATACTATGAAAAGTTTGTACTTTTTATGTGTATATTATGAAAAGTTTTTACGTTTTATGTTTATACCATGAAAAGTTTTTACTTTTTATGTTTATACTATGAAAAGTTTTTAGTTTTTGTGTTTACACCATGAAACGTTTTTACTTTTTATGTTTATACCATGAAAAGATTTTACTTTTTGTGTGTATACTATGAAAAGTTTTTACTTTTTGTGTTTATACCATGAAAAGTTTTTACTTTTTGTGTTTACACCATGAAAAGTTTTTACTTTTTGTGTTTATACCATGAAAAGTTTTTACTTTTTGTGTTTATACCATGAAAAGTTTTTACTTTTTGTGTTTATACCATGAAAAGTTTTTACTTTTTGTGTTTATACCATGAAAAGTTTTTACTTTTTGTGTTTATACCATGAAAAGTTTTTACTTTTATTGTTTATACTATGAAAAGTTTTTACTTTTTGTGTTTACACCATGAAATGTTTTTACTTTTTGTGTTTACACCATGAAAAGTTTTTACTTTATATATATTTAAGTATTTATAAAAATAATAGCGTGTAGCCGCATAACCAGCATAAACAAATACTCCAGTGGAACAGTCTGGCAATCACTGGTTTGACGATGGGAACGCCTACTTACAATGTCGGCCAATAAAAGAGAGCCGGGGTGGGTTGCGTCATCAAGCCCGGAAAAATCCGCGCGTTTTGAAAGAGTATAATATATTTTAGAATTTATAAAGAAAGTGATAAAACATATAGAAAAGAAATTTGCGTCAATAACACATATGGGAAGAAATAATTATGTATATAATTTATATAAAAATTCGATATGAGTAGAATCCCCTATTGCCTCAGAGTGTTTCAACTTTCGCAACGCGGAAAGCAGTTATCACATGAGAGGTGAAATCAGCAATTCACTTGACAGGCAACTTCAAAATCATCAACTTTTTCTATCATGCCAGATTCAATTTGCTCGTAATATTGTGCTTTTTAAGTTTCAACACTTGGTAGATAGGTAGATCAAGAATATGATATTTAATGTGACAAAAAAAAAATTGAAATGGACACATGAAAACTGTAGTATTATCTGCAGCTACAATATTGCTTCTGAATGAATAAATTCATAAAGTCACAAAAAATAACAATAAAGGACAATATTGGGTAAAGCCCTGGTTGCTACGAAGAAGGCGTTTGGAGTATGGAGATAATTTGTTTAGAAAACTCTTATCTGAAGATCCATACAAATTCCGCCATTTATTGAGAATGTCAAATCACATTTTTAAATTTTTTTATAACTTTATGTTTCTTAATTATTTCGATCAAGCACTAATCGAATTCATTTTCCTTTTGGGATGTCATTTTGTGTTTTTGTTTCTTGTCATCACTACCTCTATCCACTGTCTTTTTACATAGTTTTTACACTAATATTTAAATATATTTAAATCTAGGGATCTTCAAATTATTGTACATGCGCATTACATGCGGTCACTTCAAAATCGGCAACTATGAGCAAAGTTTTCGATCATTACCGAAAACTAGTTGCTCGTCCTGAAGTTTGTTATCTTATCACACGTGTAAAATTGCTCGAAATGCATGAAGTTGCTGTAAATCGGCAACTAGTTGTCGATTTCAGCATTCGTGTGATAACGCCTTAAAGAAGTTTCACTTCAAAAATTTAAACAAGCGAAAACTATTTCATTTCGGTAATCCGCCATTCATAATCCGGTCTTTCGACAATCCGTACCATCACTCCCTCTGACTGTGAATAAAATTATAATTCTGATCGCATCGACTGGTGGTTTTATTTATAGGTGTTATATTAGAATAAGAAAGGTTTATCACTGTTTGTATTGTTGTAATCGCGTAGCCGGAAGCGCCTGTTTCCCTGCGGGCGGCAGCCGAGCGAGCGTGAATGCGAACCGGGTCACGATCACAGGAGATGTCAATTATTATTTATTTTTAGAATGGTGTAATTACTTCACCTGTCTCAGAAATAGAAATAGAAACACACATACTAGATACGGATACGGACTCGTGTAATGCCGATAAATATCTGCACACAGGAAAATGTGTCACAATTTCAAATTTCAAGTTAAGGAGTAGATTATTGAAAAATGAACTTGAACTATTTATGAAACTAAAAATAGAAATATTCGATATTTGATTTCCATAAATGACAGGAAGGATAGATTAAATATTCAAATTGTGCTACAGTGTGCTTCAAGATATTATAGACTGACTAAGTGACTTTTCCATGATGATGTAAAGGTGTCTCAATAAGAGCGCCGGATTTAAATTTGGTACTATTTTTTACCGTCATTTTTAGGTAAGGAAGGTATTGTCTTTGGTCAAAAAATTCTTGGTGTTTTTAATGAATAAGCACGTTTTAGGTTCCTTAAAATACGATTTTGCTAGTTTTACTATGATGTCTGTATATGTATATATATATATATATATATATATATATATATGTGTGTGTGTGTGTGTGTGTGTGGGTGGGGGTGTGTGTGTGTGTGTGTGTGTATGTGACAAAAAATTATCCGACGATAACTCCAATACTACAATTATAAATTATAATTCTTTTGCATTCCTCTTCTTTACATCTACCGTATGTCCACGGATCGAGTTCCAAAGAGGAAAAACTTTTTTATTTTACAAAAAAAAAATGTATTCTTGATAAAAGTTTTTGGATATCTCGAAACGGTCAATTCAGTTTTAACATTTTCAAATTTTCTTTTAGTTTCAGATAAAAATCGAAAATTGGTCGTTTGAGTTAAAAAATTTGTCGGCCACAATTTTATCATTAAAAACAAATTAATAACTAAGTAAATTACATCACTCGCATTGTTTGCTTATCGCTTCGCTTTTGTCTATCTTAGATGTACCTACTATTCGTAAATACTTGAACCGGTGTTTTTCCTTGTAAAAATGTTATTAAAATAAATTGAAAAACAAAAAAAAAAAAAACAAACATACTGTTGTAAAGAGAAAAAAACACTCTATCGAATGGTAGAGTAAAATTAATAGGTTCCCATTTAAAAAAATTACCCGGACAAGCGTAACTCAATAACAATTGAAGAAAAATAAAATTCAAATATTCACAAATGTAGATCAAAATTTCTTAAAAAACTTTTGTATTGAACATAATTTCCTAAAATTAATATTAACGACAATAAATTGCCGTCTCCATACTTTTAACTAACCCTGTATAGAATCTTTTCCAGGGAACTTTTGGTATGGGATTTGTACAAAATACATAGAACTGACAGAAGGTAATGTGCTGGCCACATGAGATTTTTTTATTTAGTTCGTATCTATAAATCATGTATCACATTACATTTTGGCGACTCTAAGGCTGTGTCTGATTTCACATTTTGGCATTTAGTATTTAGGATTTAGGTCTTCTTCACATAAATACATCTCTGAATGGCACACTAGTGATATCCATTGGTTTGTATGGCAACACTTTATACAAAAATGAATAATACAATTCGACTTAATTTTATGCTCCAGATTAAATGCTAATATCATATTTCGTAAAATAGAAGCTAAGAAGCTATTCTTTGACAGTAAATTTGACATTTTGTAGTAATTATAGCAACGAACATGATTTATTTAATTAGTGCGCGTCAACTTCAAGGCATAGTGTGCTCCTGTAAAACCCTAAAATCTAATTCCTAATATCCTAAATAATCACTAGATTTAGGGCATATAAATTTAGGATTTAGATATTAGGGCGATAAAAGTACAACATCGGACACAGCCTTAATCTACTGATGTTTTATGAATAGACGTAGATATATTTACATTTATCAATTATTAATCCTGAATCTATACCACTACATATTTTATTTAATATCATTTAACAGGAAAATAAAATTCTATTATCAATTTTATAAAAGTGGATATGAATTTTCCTTATTGCCTAATTTGTATTATCATTACATTTAAATATTTTGTTTTATTTGACTTGATTGATAAATCCGTTGTCATTTTCGGCTAATCAAAATATTCCGGATACAACATAGCAGGAAAAATAATAATAAAAATTTGACCAAGAACCAACAGAATTTGTGACCGGTTCCTGCTGGCCAATTATTAATTGTTAATGCAATGAATCAATTGTTTGTTGCGCGGTATAATACATCGCGCCATCCTGCTGGAACCACATGTTACTGCAGACCATCAAAGCGATGGAAGTTTGGATCATATTTTACAAAAATCTGATGGGGCCAGCACATGACCTCCTGCCAATTCCATGTTTAAAATAGCAATCAGCTTTAAGGAAAGTATCACTTCCGGTCGATCGTTTGTAAACAAAATTTAATTTGTTGTTTCAATGAATAGAAAAGTCTGTAATACAAAATTTTGAATTATATTGTATTATGTTTTTCCTCGAAAATCTGTTACAGCTCCAAATTAAGGACTACATCCGGTTTTTCATATATAGTCAAAATCTAATATGTTGTTTCAAATTATATACGAGTATTAAATACTAAATTTGAGAAGTTTTGGATTATATTTTAACAGATTTTAAGGAAAAATCGTCACATACCCATTATTGTAACAGTCAGCATCAATTCTTCGCTGTACATGATCCATTTCGAAAATGAGTAGTTGTAAACGAATATTTGACACGTGCTTATTGACAGCTGTTTGATTTATAGTGCTGCAAACATAGCAAACATAAATCGGATCATCCTGTACACTTAATATTTATGTATGATGGAAACTATATAATTTTTACAAACCTTAATTTCATTAGAATCATATATTTTACTACTACATTCTCCTTAACACGGTTTCATTATTAATTTTAATGTAATTGCTTCCTGACTGTGACATTTGTTTAAATATATCAAAATTGTTATTAAAATATTGTTTTTGTTTAACGCATAGGCAAGATATTTAGGATTAAGGATTGTTCCATTATATTCAATTTTTATTAGTAAAAGGTGCTGAAAAATTATATTTGATATATTTTTTTTCAAGAAAAACTTGTTGTATTATTAGCTTTACTTCTGGGATTCTGGGGATATCACAACGTGCTTATTCATTAAAATGTCTATTTGCGATTTTTAGCATAATCCCTATACCTCCCTTGCCTAGTGTAACGGGAGGTAAAAATAGTAAAAACGCCAATTCGTGATTATTCACTGAAAACTCAATATCGAATTTTTGGACCGAAAACATTACATGCCTTACCAATGTATGTAGGTTGGCGTGAGGTAATATTTAAAATTAGTTTTTATCTGAAAATTTTAAATATATCATCACGGCATATTACCCATTTCTGGGTGTGCCAGTATCTAACACTTGTAGACATCGGTAATGATGACGGGGTCCCGTGGCCGCGTGCCTGAGTGTCTGGTTGCGAACCTGGGGGAACCGGGTTCGATCCCAACGCCAAATACTTCCAATTTTAAATGGCACGAAAGTGGCCCCTGTGGTGCACTCTCCACGCCAGCTATGAGTGCCCGTGAGGTGACGCCTGGTAAGCACCCACACGGTGTAATATAACGTCATCATTACCTATGTGTACATGTGTTGTAGATACTGGCACACCCAGAAATGGGTAATATGCCGTGATGATATATTTATATTTATTTATCTGAAAATTTTTGGCTAACTGCATATACATATAATTTAGTCTGAATCGAAAAATTAAATTGTTTTGTATGAATCTAAATGCCAAATGCAAAATAATGCTAAAAGTTTTTCAATTGAAATTTCAACTGAATTCAGCAAAATATAACTTTAGAAAAAGTTTAATTCAAAGGATGTTTCACAGAAAGTAATTGTTGACATTTTAAAATGAAATATAAAATTGCAGAAAATGAAAGACCATATGTGATTTACTTGCACAGGGTAAACATTATTAAAGATGGACTAATTTTGAATGTGACTGAAGTATGAATAAGGTTCATTAAAGTCTCCACAAATATCTGAAAAACTATTTTTATTTAAGATATGTTCTTATATTATGTTCATGTTTTCTAAATTGGAGTGTTGTTATTATTAATGTTTTCTCAGTATACCTGGTGTCAATTTATTTCCGGATCATAGAAAAAAGTGTAGATACAAAAAAAATCTGTTGTGGCCAGCACGATACCTCTCGCCATTTCCATTTTATGTTATATAATTATTGCATTGCACTTCGCTGTCGAACCGTCGCTTTTCATAACAAAAAAATTACAGAACTTTACCCAAATATTGTTTTTTATTGTATTTAACACACATACAATGATAAAATTCTATCTACTATTCATTGTATGAGATAGTTCCTAAATGTCTTCCAATTCATTAACAAGATTGGCGTTATTTCTGATGGATATATGCATTTTACCTATAATTTTAAATATTTAATTAATAAAACAATAAGAAAGATTAAATGTACTCCCCAGAAAAAGCTTTCAGGATGTCACTAAAACTATTGATTTTTCACACTGATATCTGTCATTTACAAACTATGTTATAAACATTTGAATTTGTCAACTGGTTTCCTTAGTGTAGTTCAGCCTCTGAGATTTATTACATCCGTTTATTTTATATATTATAGTGTCTTTATCTCTAAATCTATTTAAGATATAATAAAAATTTTAAGTGTATTAGATGGAGAATTTTATGATCTTCTATATTTCTAATAACTAAAATTTCTAAAAAATAATATATAGAAGAATTTTTCTAAAAAACTACTACTTCCGGTTGTTCAATTGTTACCAAAACCTTTTCAGCTCTTCCCATGCATATCAGATTGAGGAATACGTAGTTAAACAGGTCTTAAGTATTATAGTTTTTGAGGAAATATCCTTCCAACATCCACCCACACACACAGACACACACACACACACACACACACACACACGCACATTCGTAAAAAAAGTTATATTCGGATTCTAGGGACATTAAAACCAAAATCAGGATATGCGATTTTTAGCATGAATCCAATACCTCTTTCAGAGGTAAAAATGTTTAGTATTAAAAACTGTATTTAATGAATTCAAAATTATTACTTACATGCGTTTTGATCGTGAGAGAGAGGTAAAGAAAAAGTTATATATGTTATAAATTCTTAATAATTAATTGTGATTCGTATTATACTTAAATAAACCTGATTATAAAACGCAATTTCAAACTGCAGTTGTTTTTTCAACAACGCATTGCTGTCTGTCTCTTATTTGAATAAAGTTTTGCTACAAAATTGCAATACTATGTTTTGATATAGCCATTTCTAGTTATTTAAATATTGTGAAAAATTCCGATCAATATTTCAATTATGTCCGATTTTATTTTTCACTTTCTATTAAACTTGACTTTTTTATATTCATATGACAGTAGCACAAAAAATTGATTGAAGGATAATCATTTTACTCTATCGTGTTTATTTGCATGCACGCGCAATAAAAAATAACATGCATGACTCTATTGTTCGTATTTCTTTCATGCCTGTTCAAAATTTTACAGTAATCATTATTTGTCTAAATTAATAACACAAACATAATCATAAATACATTATCACGGTTTTGTTTTATTTTTATTCATTATTGGTATTGCCATTGGGGTCCTCCACACTTATTATTTATTTTATGCCATTAGAACTGTATCCAGAAAACCAAATTAGTCGCAGTGATAAAAAAAAACTATTGTTTAAATTGTTTGTTAATAATAAAAACAGTAATGCCCAGTTTCATATCCGCTTGCTAAATCTTAACAATTTGTTAAATAATTTAACAACTGATTAAGTAGGAACTATTGAGTCACCAACAAATGCTAGATTTAAACTATGGTTAAATGGTTTGCTATTTTAACAAGTACCGGGTCTTGTTAAATTTCTAACCAGTTGCTATTTATGACATCTGTCACAAATGTGTAATCAGAACAAAATATTTATTTTGTCCTTTCTGTCATTATTAATTTGCAACAAGGAAATTAGTGAGCTGTGTAATTTAAAATAAAAATATATTCATTACATTAATGTCATAGGAAAAATATTCAACTATGTTTTCGGATTCTGATGAGTCTGAAGAAGAATTTTTTGAAATTGATATTCGATTTCTGCGAGAGAAAGAGTATTCAGAGATCGAGGAAATTCTTTTGAATTTTTTGATGATGTACAATTTAAAATGAGATATCGGCTATCTAAGGACACCGTTCTGTTAAATAGGCTATTCCACGACATTTTTATTAATTTTTTTTCTTGAAATACATAAAAATATAAGACCACATGTGAAAGTCCGAGTTAAAAATTCCTCCAAATAAGCGAGATATTAAGGTCCGAATTGGAAGAATCTGGAACATTTAGAAGAATAGGAGGAAACTTGTTCATAGAATGAATTGAAAAATAAAGAATATATGTAATTAAAATTTTTTGTGTGTACCTGAAATGTTAAATATAATACTTATATAGCCTAATATGAAAATGGCGAGAGGTATTGTGCTGGCCACAACAGGTTTTTAGTTAAGTTTAAGTTTTAGGGTATTTCTTATTTATCATCTTTATGGGGTCCCGTGGCCACGTGCCTGAGTGTCTGGTCGCGAACCTGGGGGAACCGGGTTCGATCCCGACTGACGCCAAATATTTCCAATTTTAAATGGCACAAAAGTGACCCCTGTGGTGCACTCTCCACGTCAGCTATGAGTGCCCGTGAGGTGACGCCTGGTAAGCGCCCACACGGTAAAATATATCGTCATCATTACCGATGTCTACATGTGTTGTAGATACTGGCACACCCAGAAATGGGTAATATGCCGTGATGATATATTTATTTATTTATTTATTTATCTTGAAACTATTAACAGATTTTTTAGAAAAAACAATAAAATATAATCCAAAATTTCGTATTACAGATTTTTCTATTTATTGAAACCAAAAATTAGAATTTTTTTACAATCAACCGGAAGTGATACTTTACTTAATCCTCCATTGTCATTTTAAACATGTAATTGACGGGAGGTCATATACATTTTTTATTTTTCCAACTTCATAATATCTTACAAGCAAAACATTTAAATTCTGTGATTTATTGTTTGTTTTCCAATTACCAATAAAAAAATTCCACATGTTAACACTCTTTTCAATTACAATAGCTGTTTACTTCCGTTTATGATAGGCGTAAGAGTGTTTTTAATGTGACCGAAGTGATATAGGAGCTGTTAATGTATACATACACATTATATATGGGAGGTAAGTAACCATTAAGACATCACGAACGCCGTTTCAGCGAGAAATCGCACGAAAGCGGATATTTTTAGCCGTGAACAAGACGGAAATTTGTTTCGAACAAGAAAGAAATGTGTGCCTGGTGGCCTTCGTCTGTCTTTCATTGATGCGCTTTTGTTTGAAGTTGCGTTTCGCGACTGCAGCGTTCCTAGCGGTGATTTGCAAACAAACAAACCGTTTTATTCTTTTCAGAAAAGTCTCCCGACGTCTTGTACGCTGCATTAATTTCAAGAGATTATTCGATATTTCAAGGAGTGCACCCAGTTCACATGATTTAAATTGCGATCGCATCCTATCGCAAAGCATCTTCTTCTTTGTTTTATATTGAATTTAACTATCCGAACAAACGCAAATTTGTTTATTGTTTATTGGACTCAACAAAGTCGTGTTTAACTTCTTAAGAGTTTTATATAAAACAAATTAAAAACAACTTGGGTCTACTAAAGTACTAACTCTGGAACCACTTTCAGAAAACTAAGATATAGTCAGAAAATTAGACTCTGCCGTTTGTTTTTTACCTGCTAAGAGAGGTATTGGAATCATGCTAAAAATCGAATATCCATATTTTTGTGGATAAGCACGTTTTAAGGTCCCTAGAATCCAATTATAACATTTTTACGATGATATACGTGTGTGTGTGTGTGTGTGTGTGTGTGTGTGTATGTGTGTGTGTGTGGATGTTGGAGCCACGATTTCTCAAATACTATAAGACTTAAAAAATATTTAACTGCAGTTTCCTCAATCTGACATTCCTGGGAAGAGCTGATTAGATTTTGGTAATAAATGGACAACCAGAAGTAATAGTTTAAAAAGAAAAATCTTCTAAATATAATTTTTTTGAAAATTTATAATATAAAATATTAAAGAATATAAAATTCTCTATCCAATACATTAAACATTTTCATTATGTCTTCTATAGATTTAGAGATAGACTGAATTATAAATATATAAAATAATATTAATAAATTGGAATAATATTACCTTTTTTTAGTTTAAGTTCTGTATTTATTTTTTAAACCCAACCTTTCGTATGGCACCATAAACACCATAAGATATTTTAATAATATTAATAAAGTTAAAGGTTATAAGTAATTGATTTATTTTGAAAATTACTGATTTAAAATGAGGATGATTGTGAACAAAATAGTATCCATAACCTAGGTGGAAGTTTCATCACAGCCTCGCGCTTTATCTAATACATATACATAACTAATCATAATGCAAAACACTTGAAAATTCAACCAATGGGAACACTATTATACTAATAAAACCTCGCTACCAAGTAAATAAACAGTTGTTATTGTTTATAACTGTCAGTGTGACAATTAATGTGTAAAGTTTCATTTTGCGTTGTCTTTGGAATTTATCTCACATTTTCTCAGATAAACTTTTATTTTTAAGCACTCATTTTTTTTGATTTTAAAGCAAAATCACTAAAGCAAATTGACATTAGGTAAAACCCCTCCTCCTTCGGAGTCGGGATTTACCATGCACTTTTGCTTTCGTGTTTGTTGCTAAGCAAAAAAAATTCATGCAAAATAAAAATTTATCGATAAAATCAGGAGGTCTTGTGATATTACTTCTGATAAAATTTACATTTCATTCATAATTTCAGTATGGGCTACTTGCGTACCTTTTTTATTTCATATTTTTGAAGAGCAGGTAAAAACTTGCTACAAAAGTTTTATTAATTAGCCAGAAAAAAAAAATCATGAAATTTGATTATTTGAATTACCGCCATGTATGACGTAAAATTACGCCGCACCAATCATTGGTCGTAAAAGCCATAGCGTTTGTTTGTTTGTACGGGTAATGTAGATCTGTTTGACGTTTCAACAATAGTTTGGAGGTTAGTATTTTAGTTTGTCTTTTTCGTATCGATATTTTAAATTACTTGTAACTACCTATGTGTTTATTTGTGAAGTAATTAATATATTTGAGAGCCCAAAAAAGAAAAATGTCAAATTCAAATTAAAACTTTCTCGCACGCAATGCCATCTATAAGTTACATTCTTAAACATGGTTCTCTTCTTCAGTTAATATAAAGACGTCACAGAAAATTTTCTTTCTTAATTTACTAAAAAACAAAAAACTTTTTTAAAATAAAATTTATATTTTTATACATGTTTTCAACATGACATTCCGTATATAGTGATAGAAATCGGATTTTCAGTACCACGCAAGTAGCCCATTGTTTGTGTATACGATTTCAAAATTATTCAAATATAAAAATAAAATTCCAATGAAAGCTGTTGCACTGTTGACTTTGCAAAATCGATCACCAAAGGGAATAAATTATAAAATTCCTGTGTGCCTGGTCTATTTCTTCTGTCGTTGAAATAAGCGAACAAGCTTACAGAAAGTTTGCGAGTTCAACTATTTAACAACAAGCGCAAAGGAACTCCGGAACAAGTACAATAAGCTAAAATGTTACGCGAACATTTGAGATTTTCTACTCCTGGGTTAAATAGTCGAAGAAATGGAACAAAGTTCTTTGAATAGACTAGCTATTAAGAGTCTACACAATAGTGGTAATTAAAAATATGCACCTACACATTCTTCCAGTAATGGGGTAGTGATAGTCTTATAAAGAAAGCGGTTTACTTCAAGCCCAATGTATTATAGTTTGTACAGAAATCTACCGTTATGGTCCTCTCAGCAGGTCTACTGTTCAGAATTTCAGCTTGATTTATGGCAGGGGAAAATACAGGTACGTATTAAATGTTTTCCTATTTTATTTTTATTTTGTAATAATGAAACAATTTTTTTAAAAAAACTTCTTTAATGATAATGAAACAAATAATATATAAAACACAAAACTTGAGATATACGTAGTCAGGTCATAAGTTCTGTCCCAAGATTAAAGTAAGACTAGATAAAACAAATGAGATCAAGGCACAAAATTTTATACACAGGCTTTTAATCTTCGGGGCCAGTCATCTATGGCAGTACGTACCATATTCATATCAATATTGGTGACTGCTTTTACCAAAGACAAGTTAACTGCTCCAAATTTCTGTGGCTTGAAGAACAGACTTTTTCCTCTAAATAAGACCAGATTTTATAGTCCAAGGGATTTAGATCTGGACTTGATGAGGGCCAATCGTCATGTCTAATAAAGTCGATATTTTGGCGATAAAACCATTCTTGCGAAGACTTTGCTTTGTGAGCTGGCGCTGAGTCCTGTTAAAAACCCAGTGCTCATTTTTAAACATAGTGGTACTCAGAGACTTTACACTTCCCTCTAAAATGTCTTCTTGATAAACTTTAGCTCCAGTTTTGACCCCTTTTTGACAAAAATGAACTTGTGTGGCCCCCAGATATGAAACACCCAACCAAACCATCACAGATGCCGGGTGATGACCTCGTTGAACAACAGGAACCTTTTCAGCAGCTTCAGAACTGCTATGAGCATACACTCTATCATTTTGCTTATTTAAATGATCTTCGATTGTAAAAATTTTCTCACCTGTGAAAAGAATTTCTCGATGCTTGTTATCTGCGTACCAATGAAGAAGCAGCTTTGCTCTCTCTTGCCTAATTTTTTTTTAAACGTGACGTAAGAAGATGGCCCTTTTTTCTACGGTAAGCATGAAGTTTGAGGTCCTCAATAATAACGCGCTTCAAGGATTCCCTTGACAAAAGCATCTGCAAAGCCATCAATTTCTGTTTTCGTCTAGGATTTCGGCGAATACGAGCTTCAACAGCTTTTATTACTGCTGGTGTTCGAATAATGCGAGGTCGACCAGAGCGTGGTTTGTCGGCAACAGAAGAGACTTCAGTGTATCGCTTAATGGTAAGATAAACAAATTTCTGTGTGATTTCTAAATTTTTCAATAATTTAAAAATCGTTGTTGCTGAATGCCCACACCTTGGCAAAGCAATTACCGCAACACGATCTTCTTTTTTACTCCACTCCATTATTATTTAACAACTTATCAAAGAGCTGTTGACACTTTTGTATTCAAAACTGACAACATTAAATGACATATCTTCATTTTTGTTTCCAACGGTTACTTAGATCGCATAACAACACAATAAAAGTTTGGGACAGAACTTATGACTTGACTACGTAATATAGTAAAAAAATCTGATGTGGCCAGCACATTACCTTCCGTCAATTCTATGTATTTTGCACAAATTCCTTACCGAAAGTTCCTTGGAAAAGATTCTATAAAATTGTAACACAAACATAATTATTTTCTACAAACATATACTATACCTATAAATTGCACTTAACACTTACATCTGTCAATTAGAATATTTGAATATGTCACAAGAAAAACAATTTTTTTTTAATCGTGATACATATTTTTTTTGCATTTTTCAACAGTTTTTTGATTTTACAAATTTGATGTGGTTGGTGGCGCTCCAGCTTAATTAATTTTAAAAATTTGCCCTGATATATCATATTTATTTTATTTAATTTCACTTGGACATCTCCAATGGGTCGTATAGGGGATCCACTTGCTAATTTACATAATTGACTATTTCTAGCCCTGAAGAAAACTATAGGTCTCAAATTAATAATACAAAAATATATACAGAAAATCATACAGTTAAGAATTAGAGAAATTTATTTTTCTTGTTATTCTTGAAAATCGTATAATGATAACAATATCAATTACATAATTATTTTCAAAGTTCAGTAAAGTCTAGATCAATTTAATTGAGACATCTTCCTATTAAATTCAATACTCCATTGTATAATGAAACGCTTGAAATTTATTTGGCTTGAAATTACAACTTTTATTTAAAAATATAAATTCTGGTTCTGGAAGATTTATAAACGCATTAACGTGTAATTCGTTCTACATAAATTACTTATTTTATTAACTATAAAATATGTATATTTAAACTTTATTTTGAGTAAATTATTTTTCTAAATTGAAGTTGTAGTAAACTTTTTAGTATTCTTTATATTTATTTAGTAATGTTTAGAATAAACTTCTACTACACCAATTAAACGAATTAGTTTACTTTATAAATTTATTGGACTTTGAAAAACAAAACAAATAGAAAAATCTCAGTTTACAAACACTTTGAGAATGAAGAATTCTACGGAAGGGAACTGTTATTATTTTACTTACTCTGTTCGAGCAACAATTTTATTTAAAAGTACTTTTTGCGAAAGTCACGATTTGAGAATAAGAAAATCAGGATCATTTTTCTGTCATTAGAAATTAAATTACGAAAGTTAGTCAGAATTTTTTGAAGTATCGTTGTGAATGGAAATATGTAATTAATCGGAGAGCATTTTTTCAGCTTTTAATTAAAAATATATAAAAGAAATAGAACACCCGTCATACTCACCTGATTTGGCAATGTGCGACTTTTGGTTATTTTTTGGACTTTGGAAGATTTTAGTCTGAAGAAGAGATTGATAATTTAATTTATGATTATTTTGGAAGCATTCTAAAACAAGTTGGATGGAACCTTTCAAGAAGTGAATAGAAAGAATTACAGTCAAAGTCATTGTTTGACAAATCAAATTCAACTTGAAAAAAATTTATTGTTGAACTATTTTACAGTAAAAAATTTAAAAATTTTCAGCATCTACTGTAATACAACTTTTTGCCCTCCTGAAGTGTAATGGGAACTTTACAATTGTATACACAGCAAGTGTAACCTACATTTTACGCTTACTGTGTTGTAACTTGTCTAACTATGCGGTAAAATAATCAAAATACACTGGACGTTTATGGGCATTTAGAAAAGAAATCATCTTTACTATAATAAAGTTCATGTAAAAAAGTACTACCTACTTAAGTTATTTTTTTACTTTAACATTTCCTATATTTAAAATTAATTTATATAAACCAAAATCACGGCAACATCTGTCATTATTGTATAAATCCGCCGTTACCGACATAGTCACCGATCGATGTACCTGTCAAATACAAGAGGCGAACATTGCAGAAATGTCAAATACCGACACCTACCTATTATTTATTACGAAGAAAACATGAGCAAATAAATATATTATCAGTCATAAACAACGTCTATTATTACAGATAAATTTTCACTAGAAGTACTCTAATGAAGGTAAGTAAAATCAAATTGGGAAATTGACATAACCCCAGTATTTTAAACTAACCCTTTTCAGAAGTACAACCTATCTCATTAAAAAAAAGTGATTTTCATTATCGTCGGCCAAAAAATTTGATACAATTCTCGTGCGTGAAGTATTTCACAGCGCTCCAGCTAATAAGGCACTCGCCTTAAGGGCTCGTGCCTTAAACAAGGCTGTCGCTCTGTAAAGTACAACACGTACTCGAATGTAAATAACTATTAAAAAATACTGTGTTGTTCTAAAAGATACAAGGACGTAAAGACTAACTGAAGATCCGTATTTTTGGCTAAAATTGATATAGAAAAACATTGTTTTTCTGTTGGCTTGGAAATCCCATTGTTTTTACAAATCAGCAGGTGTTTATGGAACCATTATTCAAAACAATCCATTATTTAAAGTTAATTAGTATTTTGAAATTTGTCCAAATTACAACTATACTAACCACAATAAATAATGCAATACAATGATTTGCATGTTCGAATATAACATAATATTTATTTATACACTAATACAAATTGGCTAACAGCCTAATTACAGTTTAATGAAATTGCATTTGCATAAAACAAAAATTTGTTGGGGCTAGCACAATACATCTCGCCATTTCCGTTTTGTTACATAAATATTGAATTTAACATTTCTTGTACACACAAATACTTCTTTCATTCTATAAGGAATCTTGTCTTACTCTTCTAAAATGTTCAAGATGGTTCCAATTCACCGACGGAATTGGCGTTATTTAAAAAAGATATATAATATGCGATTTTTATCATGATTCCAATACCTCTCTTAGCGAGAGGTAAAAAGTGCCGTGAGGTGTACAAACCTAAAGTTGCAGTATGTTTCATACCTGAAAGTTAATTGCAAAAATGAATTAAATAAATTTTGACAATAACTAATTGTTTTAGGCGTTGTAGCTCGCTATCTATTGATTATAAAAAAAATATTTCAGATGAAAGTTCTAGGGAATTTTATCTTCTACAAAACTGATAACAGTTTTTGCCCTAGAAGCTACTGGTGAAGAGATAGGTATTTAAAAAAATTGATTTCTTGCACCATTTTTACAAGATGGCGATGCTTCCGGAAGTGAACCAAGGTCGACAACTTTGATTTTTACCTCTCGCTAATAGCCGAGACAGACGACAAAAATTAATGATCATTAAAGGTTAGTTATAGTATGCGTACCTTAAGGTGATACTGTTGACAGATGTCAAAATTGAGTCTATTAACAAATCAGAAAATATTGACTGTAGTAAGCACGTGCTACTTATTGTTTTGTACTGACGAGTACAATACAATAAGTAGTTCGTGCTTACTACATTCAATATTTTTTGGTTTGTTTACAGAGGTAATTTTGACATCTGTCATGAGTCGCAACTTCAGGTGCGTCTACTATATCTAACCCTTAATGATCATTAATTTTTGTCGGCTATAAGAGAGGTATTGGATTCATGCTAAAATCGCATATCCAGATTTTAGTGAATAAGCACGTTTTAAGGTCACTAGAATCCGATTTTAGCATTTTTACAATAGTGTGTGTGTGTGTGTGTGTGTATGTGTGTGTGTGTGTGTGTTGGAGGGATGGTTTCTCAAATTATATAAGACTAAATACCAATTTAACTAGGTATTCCTTAATCTCACATTAATGGGAGAGCTGAAACGGTTTTGGTAACAATTGGACAACCGGAAGTAGTAGTTTCTCAAAAAAAAAATATGGAAATTTATGTTATTACAAATATCCGATACATTGAACATTTTTATTATATCTTCTATAAATTTAGAGATACAGAATCATAAATATATATAATAATCCGTTGTAATGTATCTAGTAGCCCGAATAACTTCATGGAAACCAGTTGAAAAATGAAAATGTTTGTAATTGACAGAAAAATGCGAGTTGTCAGTGCCAAAAATCCATTTACATTAATGAAGGCTTATTCTGGAAGGTACATTTAATATTTCTTATTTTATTATTAATTAAATATTTAAAATTATAGATGCATATACTACATAACATTAATACTGCTAATCTCGTCAATGAATATGAAGAATCTCGAACATTTAGAAGAGTAGGAGGAAACTTACTTATAGAATGAATTAAAAAATATATCAATACATCAATAATAATTAGAATTTTTGTGTGTGTACCAAAAATGTTAAATACAATATGTACTTATATAGCCCGATATGGAAATTGTGAGAGGTCTTGTGCTGGCCATAAAAGATTTTTTCCGACGACCTCTCCGAAAAGTACACAAATTCACACGCTAAACTATTACTGAAAGTTGGTCATTGCACATCACTAGCAAAGCTGTGTGAAATGAAATCTCGTTAGCCAATCAGATGCGTCCGCAACTGTGTGAAATGATTTTACACGCTGCGATATCTGAGCGAACTAACCTAAAAAATTGTATTTAAAAATATGACAGTTGCAAATAATTTGCTGAATTTACACGGATTAAGAAGGTTGGACTCTGATTTGTCAGATTTTAACAAAATTATTGGTGAATTCTGATAGTAATGATGCTAACATAATCTGTTTTAATATTTTTATGTAAATTTTATATTGTTTTTTTGTGGTCGTCGGAAAAATATCGTGTACAACACGTGCTAAAAGGATATTTCACCCTTACGTGATTAAACCACTCGCCTTCGGCTCGTGGCTCAAACTTCACGCTCGTGTGAAATATCCAACTTTCAGCACTAGTTATACAACATACTATTTATTAGCACCTCAAGATATAAAAATTAGAAATATCCCTTTTGTAAGGATAAAGCCTTATTTTTATACCCGACGACTAATGGCCGATTGCACCAACGTAAATCAAATATTAAACATGGATTAAATTGACAATATTGCATCGAAATGAAATGTCAAATGAGTTATAATATTTTGCTGTCAAAATTTCGACTTGCATTTTTTTTGTTTAAACGTAGATTAAAATTAAAGTCTTGTTGGTGCAATTGGGCATAAATTATAATATGGTCGATAATATGAAAATAGATTTTTCATCATTATAATATAGAATATAACAACATTTGAAAATAAAGCAAAATAAAAATTATTCTTTTGTATAAATCTAAAGAATTTTTAAGATAATGTGCTGTGTATTATTTTTACAATCTTGAGAAGAATATCTACACGTAAAAGATAAAACGTAAAGAGATATTCGATTGAAATACTTGACTAAGAGGATTGCAATACTGTTGAAATTTGAATAGCAATAGCACAAATACAAACTCTGAGTTCACTGTACATATCTTGCTTTCTAAAGTACCTACTCTTTTGTAGGAAATGCTTGCTAAATATAGCTTCATAATGCACGACTCAAATTGTTCGGTAAAATCCGCTCGTCCTCTTAAACTTGACGCGTAAGATGCTATTTACGATGAGTTTTATAATCTCTTTTTCCCAACGTCTAATGAAAATTACTTAAAGATAATGGCGTTTGTGACGTTAATTAAATACGAAGGAAATGTTTATATAGAGTGAACCGTAAATCGCTTTACCATTTAAAAATTTAATATTTATAACGTAAAAGTTTTAAAAAAATTAACCTTATGGGCCAATATGTACATATAGTTAAAAAAAATCTGTTGTGGTCAGCACAAGACCTCTCGCCATTTCCATATTAGGCTATATAAGTATTGTATTGCACTTCGCTATCGAACCGTCGTATTATAACAAAATATCACAGAACTTTACCCAAATATTGTTTTTGATTATATTTAACATGTCTTCTGCACACATATAATTCTAATTATATTTATTTTTCATTGTATGAGAAAGTTTCTAAATGTCTGAGATTCTTCCAATTCATTAACCAGATTGGCGGTATTTCTCATGAATATATGCATTTTACCTCTAATTTCAAATATTTAATTAATAAAACAATAAGAAAGATTAAATATAGGTACTTCCCAGAAAAAACTATCAGAATGTCACTAAAACTGTTGATTTTTGACACTGACATATGTCATTTAAAAACTATGTTATAAACAATGGAATTTGTCAACTGGTTTCCTTAGTGCCTTAGCGTCTGTGATTAGTTTACTCTATAAATTATAGTGTCTTTGGCTGGTAGCACAAGCCTTGTTTTAACTAAAACACTGTTTTAAAAAATCTCAAATTTCATTATTTAATAACAAAAATAAATAACATCAAATATATCAAAATATGATTTTATAGCAGAACATAGTTTGTATTCAACCAAATATTTTTTAAAAAATCGTTCTTTACAGATAAGGGTGAAATTAAACATTGAAATTTGAATTTGACATTTCTTAAAACAGCGTTTTAGTTAGAACAAGGCTTGTGCTACCAGCCTTTATCTCTAAATCTATACAAGATATAATAAAAATTTTAAGTGTATTAGATGGAGAATTTTATGGTCTTCAATATTTAATAAAAAAATCTCCCAAAAAGTTATATTCAGAAGAATTTTTCTAATAAACTACTACTTCCGGTTGTTCAATTGTTACCAAAACCTTTTCAGCTCTTCCCAGGAAAGTCAGATTGAAGAAACTGCAGATAAATATTTTTTAAGTCTTATAGTTTTTGAGGAATCGTCCCTATAACATTCAGACATACATACACACATACACACATATATATACACACACACACACACACACACACACACACACACACACACACACACAGACATCATTTTAAAAATGTTATAATCGGATTCTAAAGACCTTAAATCGTGCTTATTCACTAAAATCTGGATATGCGAATTTTAGCATGAATACAGTACCTCTCTTAGCGAGAGGTAAAAAGAAACTTCTCGCCATCATGTTTATAAATTGACACATACAGGGTGTTTTTGTAATTTGACAGATTTTTACGGGCTTCCGTGACTATTGCCTGGCAACAAGTTTGAGAAAGATACTGGAGAATTATTTTTCTAATTTATCGAACTCTCGAATTATAGTTAATTAGATTATTTTTTGATCTACAAATTTGTCAAACAATGGAAAGCCACTGTCTTGCTAATGTTGCCATCTACTGCCGGAATTAAATAGCTTCATTCATTTACACGGTTCAGTTGGCAAGTCTGTTTTGACAACTAGAAGATAACTTTGACAGGGCAAAATAAATATAAATAATCGCCTTCATACCAAGTGATTATTAATTACGGTGTTTCCAGAAGTGGTTTATATAATTTTTTAATTTATTTCATGATCAGAAACATCACTAAATCGATGTTTTTCGTTCATTTTATTTATGTGTTGTTAACTATCTAACAAAATAAAAGCTACAGATATTATTCCCGAGAATAATCTCTAGAGCTTTATTCTCACTACAATAATGGTAGGATTGGTTAAAACGCCGACATGTGACAGGTAATGAAACATTTCATTAGTTTTAAGAAATGTCAAAAAATAATCAATAAATAATTTGGCTACGATGATCGGTACAGTTTAATTTGAGTTTGAATACCAATACTGTATCCATAACCAGAATAGGTAACTTTAATAATCTCTACCACGGCTGGCATGGCAATATTCGATATTGATATTGACAGTGGTTTTCATTTTACGTCCAGTGAAAGCCAAAATCAACGAATGTCGGAATATCAAAGGTAATAGTAATAACTAGTGCGCTAGGCTCATAGCATACGTCCTAATTTATTTCATTAATTATTATGCATTATTAAAAATATGTTGTGGCCAGCACAAGACCTCTCGCCATTTCCATTTTATGTTATATAAGTATTGTATTGCACTTCGCTAACGAACCATCGTTTTATAACAAAAAAAAAAATACAGAACTACCCAAATATTGTTTTTTATTGTATTTACCTTGTTTTCTGCACACATACAATTCTAATTATATCTATTTTTCATTGTATGAGGAAGTTCCTAAATATCAGAGATTCTTCTAATTCACTAACCAGATTAACGGTTTTTCTGATGGTAAAACAATAAGAAAGATTAAATGTACTTCCCAGAAAAAGCTTTCAGAATATCACTAAACCTGTTGATTTTTGACACTGACATCTGTCATTTACTAACTATGTTATGAACACTTGAATTTGTCAACTGGTTTCCTTAGTGCCGTAGCCTCTGCGATTAGATTATTCTATATATTACAGTGCCTTTATCTCTAAATCTATACAAGATGTAATAAAAAATTTAAATGTATCAGATATAGAATTTTATGTTCTTCAATAATAGTAATAACAGAAATTTTGAAAAAATAATATTTAGAAGATTTATTTAAAGAAACTATTACTACCGGTTGTCCAATTGTTACCAAAATCTAATCAGCTCTTCCCAGGAATGTCAGATTGTGGAAACTGCAATTAAATATTTTTTAAGACTTAAAAGTGTTTTACAACTCGAGCGGTGTATTTTACTTTTTCTTCGACCATTATTTTACCGAAATTTATGAATTTGTATTTGATTTTATTTTTGCAGAAAGAGGTTGTCTGTTAAACATCAAATTAATTGTTTTGCAGGTAATGTTGCCAACATGATTCTAGGGATAAACGGAAATTCCCCTACTAACTAGTGACTTACACTACGTAAAACTCTTAATAAGACATTTACTTGTTTGACAGATATGTGTGAAATGTAATTTATTGATATGGAAGTAGAAAAAATTAGATTTCTTATATCCTTAGTAGAAACAACCTCTTATGTCTATGTTTCAATAAAAACATTCTTTCTATTTGATGAAGAGGTCTAACTTTTTCTCACAATTTTGTTACTTTTAACAGTTCTTAAATGGGATCATACCAAAAAAAAATTTTGCTAATATTTTTATAAAAATAGAATCTATGACACTTATTATCCATATTGCAACATAAAACATCTCAAAATATAATATTTTTCATTCATAATTTACTTAAAAGATATTCCCGCTACGATTTTCTGTGACGTCATGTATCGGCTACTCACACAACGACACTAGTCACACGTACATGAAGGTCACAATGTCACAAACTTCAAACGCGAAGTTAAACGTCAGATCAGAGTAAACTAACCAAATATTTATAAAGCTGTCAGAGGAAAAGTGCGCTCTATTCAGTCTTTTTTCTTTCATAAAGATTTAATTATTTCATTAGAGAAATATTATTTGTCATTGCAGGTGTGTGTGCTTGATATATAATTTAATACATAAAAGTGCAATAATTGTATATTTATATTCAGATAAAACATGGTGAAGAAGAACTGTGCAATTCCAAATTGTGGAAACAATTCATTAAAAACCCAAAAAAATATTTATAAACAATCTTAATTTACATTTTGTCCGCCAGGGTGAACTGGAATCGTTCAGATACATGACGTATGCGCTCACGTGATCTCATTGAGATTTGAAATTGACCCCTATTTTTAAAAAAATATATCTACAAAACAATGCACACAAATGGCGTGAAAATATTATTTACATATACTGTGACCGGTAGACTTCCAGGAAAAATATAAAACAAAAAATGTTGCATGACCCCATTATAACAATAAATTTGAAAGACCAATGCCCATATTCATAAAGACTCGTAAAATTTCAAAACGGTTCGTTATAATTTTTAATAAATAGAATCAAACTTGACAAATAAAATTTCGATTTTTCTTTCAATGTCGACTGTTTGTGTTGGATAAAAATTAGAACGAACCGTTTAAAATTTTTACGAGTGTTTATGAATACAGGCACAAGTATAATATTTAAGTAGGTGAGTGTAATTTTGTAAATTGCTATATATTATGAACGCATTATACATAGTTTATTTTTATTTTATATGGAAAAGAGTTGTATTGTGCATTTTGCGGTGAATAGGTTCTATTTTGGGTATTTTACGCCAACGGATATTTAAATTCAACAGTATTTTTGCTTGACAATTACATTAACTTTACGGTTTAACTTTTCTTTTTGTCATATTGAAATTCTGCTTTAAAGTGCATGAAAGCATTAAAACGAAAATATGAAATATAATGAAATATACACTGGCCTGTAAGCGTGGGCGCATATAGTTAAATCGAAGTTATGGATTGTGCAAAGAAAAGTTATTGTATATTTTATGGCCGCACATTAAATTCTAACTACGAGCCCAAACCCATAATAATTCGACCGTTTTACATTTTCAACAAATCATAAAATATACACAAATGGTTATAAATTTCTACAAAATTCTTTCGGCTACTTTAAATATAAACTTAAAACTTTAAAATAATGTGGCCCAAATGACTGGTGATAATAGTTCGTCCGGAATTTGAAGGGTCATCTAATCCAGATATAATTTCTACCAAGACTCTTTACTTTTGACACAATGAAAAACAACTTCGTAAAAACAAGTGCTTACACTAAAATCTACAGCAAAACATATGGGCCAATAGTCATAGCAAATGTTACCATTTTATGTGCCTAATATAAAATTAAGACCTAGATGTACAATATTTAATATCAAAAAATCAATTTCGCCAATATATACATGTCTTCATATTGTTAACAAACTAAATGATATAAATAATAATGTTGATATATTTTATTATAACAAAAATACTTTAAAGAAACAATTTGTCTGTAATATGTCACTGTAAATATGTAATTAGGTTTACCTGTATATTTTCAGACTTAATAAATATTATTATTATTAAAATGTGCAGGGCTTAGAGATACAACTTCGAATGGGGTAGTTACTATATGTATATATATATATGTATGACTCATAATATGATATACTGTAATAAAATTCGACATTTATTATGTAAATATTTTTAAAAAATCTGTTGTGGCCAACACAAGACCTTCCGTTAATTTGATGTATTTTGTACAAATACCATACCAAAAGTTCATTGGAAAAGATTCTATATATCCAGTAAATTGTAACACGAACATAATACATTTTTTTACAAATTCCATACAGAAAGTTCCTTGGAAAATATTCTATAAATCCAATAAAATTATCACATGAATATACATTATGTATACTCATATACAAATACCCTAAAAATGCGTACACTTAACATTCTCTTTACCATCAATTATTATTTCTACCAAGTTTATATCTCTACCCGTTTTTGAATTATTGCCCCAAAAGTCAATATACCCCACATTTAGATAAAAACTTCAAAATTATCAAAAATCTAATTTGTATGTATCTATATACTTCTCAATGCGCTGATTCCAAATTTTGAAACCGCAAGTCGATATCTCGTTCCGTTCTCGAGATATTTACATTCAAAGTTTTGCTCAAAACTGCCCATTTTAGGGTAATAACCCAAAAATGGGTCGAGATATGAATTTGGCGACAACACCATTCGATTCTACGGGCAAAATTACATAAGTACACCAATTTTCATAATTTTTGAACACCGCATACAATCTCTAAAGCAAAATAACTGAAAATGGCCAAAAATCGCAAAAATCTAAGGTATACCCCTTACGATTTTTTCAGATTTTGGCCATTTTCAGGGGTTTTCAAGCTTTTATTCATAAAAAATGGACCGGTTGGACAAAAATTATGAAAATTGGTGTCCTTATATATTTTTGTCTATAGAATCGAATGGTGATGTCGCCAAATTCATATCTCGACCCATTTTTGGGTTATTACCCAAAAATGGGCATTTTTGAGCAAAACTTTGAATCTAAATATCTCGAGAATGAAAAGAGATATCGACCTGCGGTTTCAAAATTTGGAATCAGCGCATTGAGAAGTATCTAGATACATAAAAATTAGATTTTTAAAAATTTTGACGTTTTTATCTCAATGTGGGATATATTGACTTTTGGGGCAATAATTCAAAAATGTGTAGATATATGAACTTGGTAGTAATAATATTTGATTGTAAAGAGAATGTTACGTATAAGTGTACGCATTTCTAGAGTATTTGAACAACTGTGTGAATTTTTAAAAATAAAAGTATTGAAATAAAAATGGATAAATCCCATACCAAAAGTTCCTTGGAAAAGATTCTATAAATCCAATAAAATTATAACATGAACATACATTATGAAAATTGCACTTGACAATTCCTTCCTTCTTCTTCAGCTTTCTCCAGTTTTATTAGGGGGTCACTGTTTCTTACTCTTCTCTTTAACTCATTCATGTCCAACTCATCTTCTTCAAACAGTTCTTCCTCTCTCAAGTCTTCTACGATACAGTCCTTCCATCTTCTCTTTCGCCTTCCTCGTACTCCCGACATTCTGATCCTATACTTGCCATATTTGATTTTGTACTTGGCACTGACATCTGTCAATTAGAATTTTTTGCATAATCAGATATTGAAATTAAAAAGCAACTGGATTTGTTATTTTTGTCAACGCTTAATCACCCCTGCTTAAGAGTAAATACTACCGGTCATAAGTTTGGGCAAGTATACTTATTTTACCAGTAAAAATATTTTTTAGCTGATTGATTCTTTCTAAAGTAGTGGGCATTATGAACGCTTGTAGAGGGAACGAAATCTATAACTGCAGCTAAACATTGCCAATTCCAATTCCAGTGGATCGTTACTCGATTATTTGGACTGCCAACCCAACAACAAAACGACGTTATCGCACGCGCTATGCAGTAGAATTCAAATTTGTTTGTGTTGTGTTGTATAGTAGTAGTTAAATGTTTACTCGAAACTGACATTTGATCATCACCGCTAAAATTTATATTACGGTGTAACAGTTACAAAGAGATCACACAGTGATGTTAATACAGGAAGGTATTTAAAGCTGTCATTTCACAGCAAATTGTTTCGTTTACTGAGAGAGAAACAATTATTAATTCTATCTACAGTAGCCGAGGGCATTATCGTGTGGCAGACAATCGTGCAAAGACCAACGAAGTCCAACAAAAAATCCTCTGTCTGGTAAAATTACTAAACGCATTCGTGTTTTGACATTAAAAATAACGATTATTGATCACCAAAAATTGTTTCTTGTGTTCACAGGATTAAGCAAAGGTCGAAACAGTGGGAACCATATACCTATTAACTAATATATTGCTAATGCTCGTATCTTTCCCATAAGATTAAGTGAAGGAAACACTGTGAAATGGAAATATCATTTCTGCATAAGTCTATCTCACACCCAACCGCGAATTATGCGCATGCTCGGAAATCTTGACTACTATTGGCTAACGCTGACAGCGTCAATAGCTGGGCTGCGTTCCAAAATCCTACTCTCAGAGTTTACTCAACCTGTTCCAAAACTGCCAGAGTTTACTCCAAAGTGATGTTCTACTTACTCTACTAACGAGGAGGGTATAGAAATTACTCCACAATATTTTCAAACGTAGATGCTCACGATTCTCAACATATGAAAGTAATTTGCCTTTTTGAGGAAGAAAACATGCTTTCGGTTGAAAATAAACATAAGTAAATACGTTGGCGTGTATTACGAGCATACTTTTATAATAAAAGCGCTTTTATGGAGCGTACTTTCACATTATGTAGAGGAGAGTGCTCCATAAAAGCGCTTTTATTACGGGCTTGACATTAATGTTGTAATTATAAGTAGTTTTGTTAGTTTTTTAAAATTATTTTTATTTTAGTTTCAATTTTTTACTTCAACAAAACTCCCATTCGTTCCAAAACACAACACATCATACTCTACGCCAAAACTCGGTATTCTTGGTTTTGGAACGCTGCCCTTGTGATGCAGCGAGCACATGGTTTGACTTTGACGTTTGATTTCATTTCTGTTTGTAGTTGCACTTCGAAAGCACTTGCTTTGTGTTTCGTACAGTAATTTATTGTCACAGATGGCGGTAGGATAGTTGCGAATCGTACTGACATCTGATCTCTAGTTAATTATTTATTTTGATTACAATAAAGTTATTAGTTATTTCGTTACTTAAATAATTGCGAGAAGTCAGTCAATGCACATACATGTCTATATAATCACAAATTCCTTGAAATATTTGTAAATTTTTTCAGTGTGACAGGCGTGACAACTAACCACACATTTTGCTACAAAAACTCATCAAATCATCACAAATCCTTGCTTCCACGTTCTAATTTTGTTTTTTTTTTATGGAATAGATGGCTAATGTAACGATATAATCATTTAAAAGCTTTTTTAATTTTAAACCGTATCTTTTGTATTAGCCAATCGTTATTTATTGAGCAGTAATGTAAGTATAAAGTGTACATTTTATTATTTTTTGTTATGGTGGAGGACCCCATTGTGGTGACTGTAGAAAAAATCTTGTGTGTGTTTCGAGCGCAAATGGACATTGTCGATTTCGAGAGAATGCCTCTCAATCGACAATGTCGCATTTTGCGCTCTTAATACACAAATAGCTATAATAGGTTACAAAAACAAGGTCAACTATATATCTCCATCTCTTAACTACGCTTATGTGCACAAAGCTAGGACCTTCCAAACTTTAGTGCTTGTGCTTTTATGCTTTTTCTGCGGTTTGGAACCCCTGGTTTTAAAGCTTCCAAAATTATCGAATCGAAGATATAAACCAATTCATATTTGGTGCCACAACATGTAATCTATAAATGGATATTAAATTTATTAAGACTATATCTGGAACACAAACTAGAAACTCCGTGTAATATCCTATATTGTGAACTTAAACTATATAAACTTTGCCAATAAACGTTTCAATGAAAAGGAAACATATTTTTCATTAGCACTACAAAGATAGGTAAAGATAACTGTTAAGTTCTTTTATTGTAGAAAAATGTAAGACAGGTAAGAATCTCTATAAACTTTTTGTTGTTTGTAATTATTAGTCTAGTTAACCTCAAAACATGTCAGATGAAACTTCGAGATGAATATACACGTACTTCTCACTTTTGACATAATTCAATTGCTCGTTGCTTGCATATCTAACTGGATAGATGAAAGGATTTAAGTAAACTATTAGTTTCCAGAACTTGAAACTAGATGTCTCTCATGTAATATGAATATACAAAATGTTTATGTATTAGTTTTATATCCTTACATAATAAAAATATTGAAAAAAATGCGATTGAAATTTTAATAAATTTTTATTTTTAATATTATTGTACAGTAGGCTATGGATGAAAAACAATAACAAAAGAACAAAATATAGCTGCTGTCAAATAATAATTGGCGTACTAATTGTTGTAAATTGTTATTCTTTGTGTTTTGAGATTATTTTGTGCCATATGGCTGATGTTTATACAAATGAAGATTTGGATCGTTTATTATTAATTTATGGTGAGTGTAGTGTTGCCAGAAGTCGAGACGAGACGAGACTTGGGGTCGGTCTCGTCTTGGTCTTGACTTAGTCTCGACTAGAGTGGTCTCGTCTTGGTCTTGTCGAGACGAGACTTGATGTCAGTCTCGTCTCGTCTCGAGTCTCGACAAGACTCTCGACTTTACCTCCATTAACATTTTTTTTATAATCCCATCTAATAGTACATAAAATTCTAAGAACAGCAGTACAATCGCGATTCAAAAATTCCAAATAATATTAGAGATATTTATTATTTTTTCTGTAAATATCAACTTGATACTTGAGCTCTTGAAATAATTAATATGAAAATATACATACATACCGAGTGTTGTTTCTTGTTAATAAACATAAAATATATAATTTCAAATCCTTAGCTACAGAATGAATCACAGCAATGCATTTATATTATTAGCAATAGTTAAATAGGTATGTATATGTTTAAATGAAGCAGTAAGTAAATGGACAAAAATCCCCAAAAAAAAAAAAATTCTTTCGCTATTTTTTTTATATTTTTCTAAATAAATGTTAAATAAGTAGATAACTAAAACTTAACCTTTCGCGTATCCCCTAGTACGCGTACCACACTTATTTGAAAAACAAATAAATTATAATAAACTTGCTTAAATTTATAAAATTAGTAAAAAAAAATAGTAACTAAGAAACTTTAATAATAACAGTTGTACGGTTTAACGAATTATAAATAGAGTAACTTTCCAAAATCAGTAAAAAATTGTAATTGACAGATGTCAGTGTCAAGTACAATATACATAATGATTGTTCGTGTTATAATTGTATTGGATTCATATTTTTTCCAAAGAACGTTCGGTATGGAATTTGTAAAAAATAGTATGTGTTCGTGTTATAATTTTATTGAATATATAGAATCTTTTCTAGGGAACTTTTGATGTGGGATTGGTACAAAATACATCAAATTGACGGAAGGTCTTATGCTAGCCACAACAGATTTTTTATGTATCTACTAAAACTTCTTTTACATGTTGTAGAAGGTAGAGTTAAAAATAAAATCAAGCCATGGAGTAAAAATGGATAGAATTTTTTGGAGATATCTAATAATTCTTCATATGGTATTTCTTTCTCAAGAGGTTCCTCTTTCCACTTATGAAACCATAATAATGATTCCTCATAAAAATTGTCTATGTTATGTTTCATTTAATTCTTTATCATACGTTTATACTTTTCTTTATTACATATTTTTATATTTTTAGGATGCAAAATTGTTAGATTGACTAAAGTATTGTATTCGGAAATATTTGGATTTGGGTTGGGCAAACCTACCTACTTTTATTACTAGCAGATGTCTAAAAGTGGTTGTTATTGTCTGGTAATATGCAGCATATATAGCACCGTTGTAAAATTTATTGTTCCATTATTGGATTTTTACAAGAAAAGAAATGTTGTGTTATTTTTTACCCATTTTTTAAAAATTATATTATATTAGGGAATTGGAAAAACAGTTTGTTTTACACATTTGTGCATACAAAGTTTTAAGAACATTATTAAAGAAGGGCTTGTACGACTTTTATATTTCTATTTTCTTTAAGTAAACGTTGATTATTGTTTTCAATTTTTTCATATGAATGAATTTATACAATGTATTTTAATTTTCTCAGGGGGCGCCCCCCCCCCCTGGCCCCCCTGTATACGCCCATGGGCACCGGGCGAGTGTACTTGCATTTTGCATGTGTTCTTACGAGAAATGCTTAATACCAGTTTCTTAGAATATCTGATACCAATTTTCCCAAATTGTTATACCTGTAACTACATATTTTAACAATGTCCCTTACATTTCATTTTGTTGAGATAGTTTTACTTTCATTATACATGTAAAAGATACATAAACTTTTATCTTTTTTTTACTAAATGATACATGCGATATTATTCATATGTTTCAATGGAAGAATTATTTAGGTGAATAAGAAGTACATCCGTTGAAAATGTAGAATATGGTTATTTTAAAACGGGAATTTCCCTAAGATCGTAAAATCTTTGTGTGCATTTTCGCAAAATTCTAAGAATCACAATAGATTCTTTAAAAATAAAAGAAAAATAATGTATATTTGAAGGGAACGTTACTTTTGTTATAATATATTAATTTAATAAATAAAACTGAATTACATTGCTAACTTGCAGAATGCACCACAGATGTAACTTTTGTGTGCTATTTGAAAATTGGAAATATTTTTGAAGATGAAGTCAGTATTTCATATACCCAATTGTACCAATATATTAATTGAGAATTAAACAAAAATTAAATTAAAATAACATGTGTAGTATAAAATAAAGGTTGATCTTAATTTAATAAAAAATATTGGTGCATTAAAATAACATAAGAATTCTAAATTGATACTGTTTTCATTTCATCCCACTTACATTGTAATTTAAATTCATTTAAAACTTATATCTGGATTATTTAGATGAATAAGGAATACATCATATTTACATAAATTAATGTTTCTGGGACACAATTATGAAAGTAGAAAATTACAAAATTTGAAAAATTAATATCTCTCTTATTTATTCGAATTTTCAATCAGTATTTACAGCAATACTCTCAGTTTTTGAAGGACTTTTAGAATAGGTATATGTTTAAAAAAATACCTTTGATCTGAAGTCGAGAGTCTTGTCGAGACTCAAGACTTTCTCGACAAGACTTGATGCTAGTCTCGTCTCGTCTCGACTTTTCTAGTCGAGACCAAATGATGGTCTCGTCTCGACAAGACCAAGACGAGACGAGACCAAGACCAAGACTGGTCTTGGTCTTGTGGCAACACTAGGTGAGTGTAATGAAAATGCCATACAAGCGTGCAATATTTATGCCAATTTGATGGACAGAGTTAGAGAAGCTTGCGCTGCTTTGACACCAGAAACTGTAATAAAAGCTACTTCTTCTGTTTTAAATAGAATAGAATTATGCTTAGAAAATAATGGAAATCAAATAGAACATTATTTATAAGGAGTAATTAACAATTATTAAGTTTCAATTTAAATTTATCACTCTTGTTTCTCATCCATGGCCTACTGTACAATAATATTAAAAATAAAAATTTGTTTAAATTTCAATCGCATTTTTTCAATATTTTTATTATGTAAGGGATATAAAACTAACACATGGTTAAATTCAGAAAATAATATGCTATCGAATAGGCATAAAAAATATGTAGAATCCATTTGAAAAAATATAAACTTTGTGTTGTAACTTGGGAACCATTGATTTAAAAAAATTTTTTCTTCTCTGAAAGGATGTCCCCTACAACTTTGTTCTATAGTATTTGTTTATAACTATAATAATAAAGGTAATAATGACGGTGGTCGGTGTACGTGTTGCACCCTGTATAACATGTTTTGTTTTACACATGAATAAAAGATGAATTATTATTTTTTTGGGGATAAAAATTGAAAATGATTAAGAAACAAATAAAAAAATCTATTACAGTTCATCGTTTGTTTATTTTGATTCCATATCTATTAATTATATTCTCAAAATTATTCTAAGCCAATTATTTTGGGATTAGTTAAATTATTATTTATCGACGTCAGAGTTGGCTTTGACACAGTAAATAAATTGAAAATATGAGTAAAACTGAAACAAATAATATTATAGAAATAATGAACTGTAATAGATTTTTTTTCATTTGTTCCTTCATAATTTTACAATTTTTTCACACTCAAGAATTAATAATTCATCTTTATTCATGTGTAAAACACAAGAATGTAGATTTGTTATCACTGAAAACTTACAAAATAAGCAAAAAGATGATACTATTTTCAACATACGTTGCCATTTAAAAAATCATACGTTTGTGGTATATCATACCTAAAAATCTGTTGTGGCCAGCACAAGACCTCTCGCCATTTCCATATTAGGCTATATAAGTATTGTATTGCACTTCGCTTTCGAACCGTCGTTTTATAACAAAATGTTATAGAACTTTACTCAAATATTGTTTTTTATTGTATTTAACATGTCTTCTGCACACAAATAATTCTAATTATATCTATTTGTCATTGTATGAGGAAGTTTCTTAATGTCAGAGATTCTTCCAATTCATTAACCAGATTGGCGGTATTTCTGATGGATATATGCATTTTACCACAATTTTACCTGTAATTTCAAATATTTAATTAATAAAACAATAAGAAAGATTAAGTATACTTCAGAATGTCACTAAAACTGTTGATATTTGACAATGACATATGTCATTTACAAACTATATTACAAACATTGGAATTTGTCAACTGGTTTCCTTAGTGCCTTAGCCTCTGCGATTAGTTTACTCTATAAATTATACTCGTAGTGTCTTTAAATCTATACAAGATATAATAAAAAATTTAAGTGTATTAGATGGAGAATTCTATGTTCTTCAATATTTAATAAAAAAAAAAAACTCCCAAAAAATTATTTTTAGAAGAATTTTTCTAAGAAACTACTACTTCCGTTTGTTCAATTGTTACCAAAACCTTTTCAGCTCTTCCCAGGAATGTCAGATTGAAGAAACTGCAGTTAAATATTTTTTAAGTCTTATAGTTTTTGAGAAATCGTGTCTACAACATCCAGACATAAATACACACATACACACACACACCGACACACACAAACACACACACACACACACGCACACATCATTTTAAAAATGTTATAATCGGATTCTAGGAACCTTAAATCGTGCTTATTCAATAAAATCTGGACATGCGAATTTTAGCATGAATCCAATACCTCTCTTAGCCAGAGGTAAAAAACGGTACAAAATTTGTTAAAACATTTTTTCTTACTATTAATAAATAAGATATGAGATATTTTCAAAATAAGCGAAAAACGAGTTTTACCTGCAACTCAGAAACAAAAGTAGATCGAAAATTCCTGTGGTGACATTAAATCATTAATATTACCCGACATACCTTAAAAAAAAACATCCACTATAACTATAAAGAATTTAAAAAGAAATTGAATCTTTTGATTTAACATATATATTTTCTATGTGTGTAATTTATTATACATACAATTATTATTCTCACTTATGTATGTAAAATCTTTCTTTGTGAAATTATTTTGTAAAAGGGATATATTGCCTGTTAAATAATAAACATTACACAACAATGAAATGAGACAGCCTGTACACTGAAATGTATTAATAATTGTAAAATTACAAACTTAGTGAGAGGTGCCTAAATATCAGTATAGATATGACAATTACAGTTATACATAGTTTGTATTTTGTAATTACATTTTAATTAATTTCGATTTTGTATCATACTTGTTGATGTTTCGAATACATACATGACACTTGTAAATATCCGGCGTTAACATTAACAACCCTTCATGCTTGACACGAAAAAATCATCAGAGTTGGCGGTGATTTAATTTGCAGTTGTCTGGCTGATAATGCCACTATATCGAGAACTCATTTCCGCTTATAAATGCAGCCATCGTACTGATATGACGCTTAATTGTAGGAAGCCGTAATGTGCTATTACAATTCTATTATATTTGTTCTCTGACATATAAATTACGAATCTATGTTATTGTTTTACTATGAAGAGATTATTCCAGATAAATATGTGTCCAGTGATATCCTGATATAGAAATTCTAATTGAAATCATAATCTATTATTTTGTAATGCAATAAATGGTATTGTTGTGTATGATATACATGTATATACAAATAAATAAATATAAATAAATATATCATAACGACATATTACCCATTACTGGGTGTGCCAGTATCTACAACACAAGTAGACATCGGTAATGATGACGATATATTTTACCGTGTGGGCGCTTACTAGGCGTCACTTCACGGGCACTCATTGCTGGCGTGGAGAGTGCACCACAGGGCTCACTTTTGTGCCATTTAAAATTCGAAATATTTGGCGTCGGTCGGGATCGAACACGGTTCCACAGGTTCGCGACCAGACATTCTGGCACGCGGCCACGGGGCCCCATATAATAAATAATAAATATGGTTTATTAATAAAACAAAATTCTGGAAAATAGTACCTAAAAAATATGTTGTGGCCAGCACAAAACCTCTCGCCATTTCCATATTAGGCTATATAAGTAATGTACATATATGACATTTCTGATACACACAAAAATACATATCTTCTTCATATATTTTTATATTTTTTAATTCATTCTATTCACTTTTATTCTTCTAATGTTCGAGATTGTTGCAATTCATTGATGAGATTGGCGGTATTTCTAAAGGGTATATGTAATATATTGTACCTATAATTATATAGTTATTTTCGTAACAAGTTATGAAAAATACCAAATATCATGCGAGTGTAAATTGACGCACGACGCGTAGCGGAGTGCAAGTCAATACACACGAGCTAAGATATTTGTATTTCATACAAGTTATGAACATTATTTTTTAGACGAGCTTAAATAAATTTTACTATTTCTACAAAATTGAAATTTAGGTTCAAACGTACTGACAGCTGACAAATGAATAATGTATACATATAGCCATGAAATATGAAATATATCGTAACACTAATGTGATAAGTTCAACTTTCAGTGTTAGGATACTACGTTCATATGTCATACTTATCACAAAGGTCGTCTAAAAAATATTTAATTAATAATAAAATAGGAAATATTAAATGTACGTTCCAGAAAAAGGCTTCAGTAATGTCTCTGGCTTTTTGACACTCACATTTATCTATCAACATTTTAAATTTTCCACTTGTTTTCCATGGGCTGCCAGAATCAATTTTTTTTTACAAATATTATATATATTATATTTTTTAATATTAGTAATAACAGAAATTATCAAAAAATAGTATTAGATTTTTTTAAAGAAACTATTACTTCCGGTTGTCCAATTGTTATAAAAATCTAATCAGCTCTTCCCGGGAATGTCAGATTGAGAAAATTGCAGTTAAATATTTACTTATAGTACACACACACGGACATTATCGAAAAAATGTTATAATCGGATTATAGGGACCTTAAAACGTACTTATCCACTAAAACCTGGATATGCGATTTTTAGCATGAATCCAATACCTCTCTTAGCGAAAGTTAAAAATGGAGAACCCCATTGTGAATATGGCGCATTCTATGCTTCAAATATGTTAAATAGGCACTATCAGCTTTCCATTTTACAATCTGGAATGTTATGCAAAGGACCGCATTGTTCCATGTTTCTCATTGAACATTTTTTCACTGAATAGTAAACGAATATTGGCGTATCGTTCACATACATTTCTTAAAAATATGTAAATTAAACTGTATTCTTCCAGTTTTATGTTTTTCAATCGATGCAGTTTTAATAAAGTTTTTTGGAATACGATTTGTTGGACATGTTTTCCAATGAATATCTAAAAACTAAAACGTCTGGTTTATGATAAATTTAACTTATGAATTTACAATTTATAATGGGATCCTATACCATTTTTTTTTTTTCCTGTAAGAACAGGATAAAATAAGAACTTCAGTGCAAACGCGACTTATAAATTTTATGTAATAAGCGAGATATGAATTTTTAAAGTTTAAGAATTTGTGCGTGACGTAGCAGGTACTAACAAGTGATCGACAAACAATGGGACAAACTGTTAGTTATACTGGAACCAATTTTTTTCATGTTTGCATAGCTGAAATGTTTTTATATAAAAACTTATACGTTATATTCACGAAGAAATTATTATTAAGTATAAATAACATAAATAATAAGCATTTAACAAAGATTTCTTCCTAATAAATTACAGAACATTGAAACAGTTTGACAATACTATTACACAAAGTATGACGACGGATGGCGCTAATGTTTGCCTGTTTTGATGTTTCAATATTAATTTAATTAATATTATTATTAATTTAATTCATATTACAAATTGATTTAATTATAAATACAAGATTATTGTTAATATTACTAGATGTTATAATTAAACAAATTCATCAAACACAAAATTGTTAAATGTTTTGTTAGGTTATAGAACAACATGACATTTCATATTCTTTCAAAGGTGACCGCTATAGACGCGCGAATCTTCTTTTTAAAATCAGGCGTCCAATCAAATTCTTAGTACCTAACGCGTCATACCCAATTAGTAATCAGCTTCAATCGCTTGTAGTTTGTGACCTAGTTAATATTTAAAGAAAATTTTTTCACTAATACTCATTAATTTATGTATATTTTCGTCTTCTTATTTAAGATAGTTAAAATATGACTATGGTATAGGACCCCATTTAGATTTTAAAATATAAACTCTTTTAAAACGCATACGATGGTTTATGAACGATTTACAAATTTAGATTTGGAATATAACTATACAGGGTGTCTCTTAAATAGGGGGACATGGCTTAACCACAGATTCCTGAGGCTAAAATAAGACGATTTAACCAAACTTGCTTCTACCGGAAAGTGTACCATTTAGCCAGAATCCTGCTTCAAAGTTCTTCGAAAAAAAAATTAATTTTGCTTATAATAATCGGACGCTTTATTCGATTTGCATGAAATTTGGTATGACAGTTTATATGGTTATAAGTCATCTTTTAAGGTGATATTTCTTATTATTAGTGAACCACTAGTGTATGAAACTTAGGTCTCCCAACATGAATTACACCGTAACTTTTCAATGCCAATGCCGAAAACGTGAAATTATTTTTCTTCAGAAAGATACATTCAATAGTAAACTTTTCTCTCTCTGTGTAATTTGTGATATCTGTTACGGTTCACACAGAAAAAAATAAAATCTGAGTGTCTGCACTGCTAAATTTTTAAAATAAATTTAATCTAGCAGTCTATCCAAATGTCAAACAAGTAATTTTTAATGACATATATGTTATTATGTCTGTCGGGATCGGTTCCCCCAGGCACTCAAAAACCAGCCCTAATATGTAAGCGGTCTTGGCGACAATTTTTCTCTCGGTACGCTAAAGAGATATTTCGAAACTTTAATATACAAATGACTACTCTATATGTCATGTTAACAAAATATTCCTTTTTACCATGATATCAATATCCTACTCTTATCATTTAAAAATATAATTGTCATTTCCATTCTATAATTTATATTTATTGGTCACACAAAATTTCTATTTATTAGTTTATCATTCCACATATATCAATTACAAGGACAATTGAACTCATAACAAATATTAAAAATCCATTAAGTTCAACAACAAAGAATTTTTCACAATTTTTCTTGAAACTATAAATTAAATGGCATGATAATAAAATTAATATGACACATGGCATAAAAAATGGGAATTAAGATAAAAAAATATCTACATCTATTTACCAACAAGATATTAAGAGCTAATCTTACCATCTCTGGTTAAAATTTTAACTATCAGTTAAATGAACAAAATTGAAACGAAACGAACTGTCAAATGACAAATTTATAATTGCTGTCAATAAACCGATTGAATATTGTTTACTACTCGCAAAATATAACGCTAAGTTACAGTAAAATGACAAAGTAGTGACATATAAACACAACAAAAACTGCCCACAATACATCATGACTTCCAACCCCCCGCCTACATATTATTATTATGTGTTCAATACCCAACAGACTGCTGTCCAATTCTAGGGTAAGGAGAAAAGATAAATATTACAAATAAAATAAGTATACAAATTAAGTAAGATAGGTTATAGAGTTTTTTATGTTTTTTATAATGTCGTGAAAAATATCAACATACAATTCAATCTGAAGGTAACATTGTTGCATATTATTTATAGGCGATTTAATTAGAATATTTGATCGAGGAGTTTTGACATAGAATGTACTGGTATGTCGGGCTGATAATCTCGGTACTCGGAACGAAATGTTGTTCAAAATGAGGGGACAGTCTATGTTGTTATTAACAATTTTATGTAATAAAATAACAGAATTAATAGTTCGCCTTTGATGAAGGTAATTCAAGTTAAACGATTTTAACAATAATTCCTGTGATATACCTCTTGGCGGGTAACTTCCATTTAAGATATATATACCATATTTTAAAAATTTTCTTTGAACCCCTTCGAGAGAATCAATATTTTTATTATAAATAGTATTCCAAATTACCGAGCAGTATTCTAAGTGAGGTCGCACAAGAGATGTAAATAACAGTTTCAGAACTGAAATATCATCGAAAAATTGAGCGTTTCTGATTATTAATCCCAGATTCTTATATGCGGAACCGAATGCTTGTTTTATGTGGTCAGTAAAAAGTAATTTAGGGTCAAAAACAATGCCCAGGTCTTTAAATAAATACGGTCTATGTAGAATAATATTGTTAAGGGCGTAATTGAAGATGATTGCATTGGATTTTCTATGGAAGCTCATCACTTTGCATTTGTTGACATTTAATAAGAGATTATTATTGACACACCAGTTATGAATATTGTTTAAAATTTCTTGTATATTTTCACAATCAGAATTAGATGATATAGTACAGAAGAGTTTTAAATCATCTGCGTACATTAAAAAGGGAACATCTATGACATTAGATATGTCATATTTATATACAAATTAAAAAGAAGTGGACCCAACACTGATCCCTGTGGTACGCCCGATTTTTGATGAAAAGTTTCTGACTGAAAACCACCATAACCAACAAACTGTTGCCTATCATACAAGTAGGAAGAAAATAAAACAATTAATGAATCGGAGAAACCAAAGGAATGAAGCTTTTTTAGAAGTATGGAATGGTCTATTTTGTCGAAAGCTTTGGAGAAGTCCGTATATACGACATCAACTTGACCTTTATTGTCCAAATACATATCTTCCGATCACAACATCCTATGCATTGGTATAGGGAATTACTTCTCTAGTCAGTATATGCTTATTTGACCAACTGTTATATGTTATATTAGGTATGCGGAAAGTAAATTAATTGTATTTCTTGTGCATTTGAAATGATCGCATATATTAGACAGTGATTTGTGCTAACATATTTTCCATAGTTCATCTTTTGTGTCCCGAATTATATACAATATTATAAAGCGATTTGCCGCTTTGTCATAATTACGATATTCATAGTTTTATTGCTGGACCCTACAGTCATTTTTTCTAACTATAGTAAACTAATTTGTATATTTCAGTGCATGTACTTTTTTACTACAAACAAAAAATAATCATCCCTAATATGATTCTCCGTTCCTCTTGACTTTTATCCTTTTTTGGTTAATCCTACAAATCCTACAAATCCTCGCGCGAGTGCAATTAGCAGAAAATGAGTGAAGATGTGCATTGACCAGAAGCACTTCGCTCTGCGCTAAATATCCGATGCAATCGGATGCGTTGCGATCGTATCACGTAGCAGCAGCAGCAGCAGCAGCAGCAACTGCACAGTACCGGTAGTATGTGTAGACGCCACAGCGACAGACAGTGTTCCCGTTCCGCGTTCACGGTTCAAGCTAACGCCAGGCGTTCGGGGTGCCTGCAACGCTGATCGCAGACTGGTTGCCCACGCAGTCTGGTTCACGTGTAATGCACAAGGTACAAGCAAAACATCCAAGCGACACAATAAATTATATCAACAAGATATGTTTGATAACTTATTGTTTGTAAATTTAATTAGGAAGTAAATTATCCTAGGATGCAGTCATGTAATTTTTAGCTCTCGCTAAGAGAGGAATTGGAATCATGCTAAAAGTCGCATATCCAGATTTTAGTGGATAAGCACGTTTTAAGGGCCCTAGAATCCAATTATAACATTTTTACGTTGATGTCCGTATGTATGTGTGTGTATCAGGGTTGTTGTAATTTTGCCCGACCCAAAAAAACCCACCCGGGTTTTTTTAAAAAAACCCATCTAAAAAAAACCAAAAAAACCCATCTAAAAAACCCACTTTTATGAAATCATATTTTATTAATTAAATATGGTATATACTTATATGATACACACATATATACATAAATTTTTGTCATCGGCAACATTTTACAATCAATTTCATTTTGTGTATTTCGTGTTTGATCATTTTAAAATTATTTTTCATTACTGTTCTTTGCACAGTTTTTCTTTTATATTTTAACAACTTCAATCCTGGTGTCAGCATTTTAATTATTTTTTAAGTTGTGTATTAAACATACTATTAGTTGTGACACTTGGATCTTATTCTTGTACACACTTGCAACTATTAATATTAATTCGTAACTTGTACGCATGTACACTCTCTAGTTAATTTACTGTTTACATTAGTCTTAAAAAAAAAAATTAATAATATTAAATATTTCCAATTTTAAATGGCACAAAAGTGACCCCTGTGGTGCACTCTCCATACCAGCTATGAGTGCCCGTGAGGTGACGCCTGGTAAGCGCCCACGCGGTAAAATATATCGTCATCATTACTGATGTCTACATGTGTTGTAGATACTGGCACACCCAGAAATGGGTAGATATATTTATATTTATTTATTTAATAATATTAATATCTATTATCTATTACGCCGACTTTTGTATGTGTATTAAGATACTTTATAAAACTAAAGTTAAGAATGATACATACTATATTTCGATGTTTGTCAATAAAACCCGCTTTTATTTAATAAATCCCGGGTTATTTTAATAAAACCCGGGTTTTTTCAATAAAACCCGGGTTTTATTAAAAAAACCCAGGTGGGCTGGGTTTTTTATAAAAAACCCGGGTTTTTTTTGTGTGTATGTGTGTGTATGTGTGTGTGTCTGTGTGTGTATCTGTGTGTGTGCGTAAGTGTGAGTGTGCGCGTGTGTGTGTGTATGTTGGAGCCCCGGTTTCTCAAATACTATACATAAGACTTAAAAAATATTAAATGCAGTTTCCTCAATCTGACAATCCTGAGAAGAGCTGATTAGATTTTGGTAACAATGGGGTATGTGACCATAATCGAATTTTAATATATGTCATAATATACAAAAACAAACCTTTATAGCTTCTCATTATAATAATAAAAACTAAACATTAGTTTGTAATAATATTGTTATTAGCAATTTAATGTTTTGGAGAAGGGATCTGTGACGTCAGTAGGGTAGAACGGTAGAAGAAGACAGTTAGACTGAGATAGATATGTTGTGATAGGTTATGGAATGGCGAACGTGACAGCTGCTGTCAGTTTCGCCTACCACAATATATCTATCTCAGTCTAACTGTCTTCTATCATTCTGCCCTACTGACGTCACAGATCCCTTCTTCAAAGTTTTAATAATTATTTTCTCGTAAACTACGAATAATTAATCAATTTAAAAAAATACGGGTATTTTATTTTTTGGTCTAGTATCATATATGTAAAAATCAAAATTTAGTTACATACTCCAATGGACAACTGAAAGTAAGTTTCTTTAAATTTTTTGAAAATTTATAATATAAAATATTAAAGAATATAATAATCTCTATCCAATACATTAAACATTTTTATTATATCTTTATAGATTTAGAGATAGACTGAATTATAAATATATAAAATAATTCATACTATAATGAATCAATTAACAATCAATCGCAGAGGCTAAGACGCTAAAGAACGGAAGTTGTCAAATCCAAATGTTTATAACATAGTGATAGGTCTGTTCGTTTGTATGGTTCTAGCTGAACTAACTTGTAATTTTTTTTAAAATATGTTCGTTTGTGTGTTCGAAATTGTCTGCACTGTGTTCGTTTGTAGTCGTGCATGTTGCACTAACTTGTCTTAACTGTACTACCTCCCGAGCTAGTACACTTAGTGCAGTGCGCAGTGTTTACAACGATGTCACATAGGTTGTCGTGTATACTTGTAACTATAATTTTTTCATTAATCTGCAAAATCTTATTCTATATTCTAAAAATGAATCAAAGGAAATATGTTTTAAGAATACCAAAGAAATAAAATGGAAAAATAAGTAATATATCACTGCATACAAAATATTTATTAAAAGAAGTTTTAATTTAACTGAAAACTATTAAAATCGATATAGATATGTGTAATTCACATTTAGTACAATAAAATGGAAAAATCATTATACATATATTCATAAATGGCGTTGCTAGTTAACCTACAATCTGCACTAACTTGTCTAATTAGTGTTCGTTTGAATTTCGAAAACAAGTCTGTACTACGTTGCACTAAACTACACTGTGACGTATTCTCGGTACATTTTGTACAAGTTAGTGTAATACAAACGAACAGACCTGATGTTTATAACATAGTTTGTAAATGACAGATGTCAGTGTCAAAAATTAACTCAACAATTTTAGTGACATTCTGAAAGCTTTTTCTGGGAAGTACATTTAATCTTTCTTATTGTTTTATTAATTAAATATTTAAAATTGTAGGTAAAATTCATATATCCATCAGAAATACCGCCAATCTGGTTAATGAATTGGAAGAATCTCTGACATATAGAAACTTCCTCATACAATGAAAAAAAGATATAATTAGTAACAGTATTTGGGTAAAGTTCTGTATTTTTTTGTTATAAAACGACGGTTTGAAAGGGAAGTGCAATTCAATACTTATATAGCCTAATATGGAAATGGCGAGAGGTCTTGTGCTGGCCACAACAGATTTTTTTGTTATAAAACGACGGTTCGATAGCGAAGTGCAATATAATACTTACAAAACATAAAATAGAAATGGCGAGAGGTATTGTGCTGGCCACAACAGATTTTTTTTATTATTTCTTCAACGTTTCGACCTTACCAGGATTATCCTCAGGAAGAAATAAATTAATTTTTAACAATTACAGGTGTTTTACATTTATTGCCGTAAACAGTTTAAATAAGATTTTTATAAATTTTAGAATTGTAATATTGGAATTATCGTCGGAGAAATTTTAGTCACACACACATACGTGCGCGCGCACGCACGCTCACACACATACAGACATCATCGTAAAAGTAGTAAAATCGTATACTAGGAACCCTAAAACGTGCTTATTCATTAAAATCTCACCACCGAATTTTTTGACCAAAGACAATACGTTCCTTGCCTAAAGGTGACGGAAGATAAAAAAAAAAATAGAATGAAAGTGTGCTTAGAGTTTAAGTAAAAGCCCTAGTGAACAATTAAATTGTATATTATTTGGTTAATAGAATATGTCGGAAGCAGGACTTGAACCGACGACTCGTGAACGCGAACGCAATAATTAATTATGTGTTGTACGGTGTACTGTACTGTATCACGCTAAGCATTCAGCTATTTCTGTCCCCAATTACATTCTACATACACAGTTTATTAACAAATAGGATAAATTCCATTTATACCACACACATATTAAGCCGGATTCCCAACGGCCAACTCACAATTCACCCGAAGATGTCCGAAATCAAATCACGAATATGTATCCACTATCTTCCGAAGTTGAACGCATGACATCTCCTTTGACTCGTCGTATGGGAAAGCTCAAGTGGTTAAACCGAGCAATTGTTATCGGTTTCAAAAGTAAAGTCCCCTGGGTTTGAAATGTAATAACTTTCATTATAATGGACAGAATATAATAAAAAAAAAAATACGAAAGCTACAACATATTTTTGTAATATATCAAAAAATCAGTTTTTCTACAATCACTATAGAAAGCAGCTACTTGCGCTCTCTTTGTCAACGCAAAATGTTACTTTACCGCTCAGGCCCGACAAATTAGAAAAAACTGTCGCTGCCCAAATTTCTAACTATATAATGTTGAGAAATGTCATTTGTCTACATTCTTAATGGAAACGTTTATTTAGGAAATAATGGCGCTGTAGTTACACATTTACCTCGTTCACAAGTCAATCTGACATATGTTCTGTCGGTATATTGCATAACCAAACAAAATGTGCACTGCTGTGAAAATAAAATAGGGCATTCATTTACAAAAACGAAAGTATAAAATGCTTATATTAGATTCAAGCAATACCTCAAGAAGAATGGAAAATAACGATAAAATAAAATAAAATATAAAATAAATTGTGTGAACAATTTTTATGTTTAGTAATAGGAATGATTGTACACAGATGGCGGTAGATGTATAATGGCGACGATAGTTGCGAGTCGTACCGTGACATTTGATCTCGAGTTTACTGTATTTATTTTGATTTCAATAAAATTATTTGTTATTCCATTACTTAAATAATTGCGAGAAGTCAGTCAATACAAGGTAAGATACGTGTCTGTGTCTATATAATCACAACTTCCTTGAAATTAGGAATGACGAATTCCGAAAATTTTGGTACCCGAGTACCCGAAACAACTACCCGAATAGTACCCTTTACCCGTTAATTACCCGTTATTCTTTAAGTACATATACATAATTCTTTAATTTGTTAGTTACCAGTTACCTTTATATTAGCAGTTTACTTTTTAATAAAATTCATTATTATTGTTTACATATATTTATTCAATAAAAAGTAATACAAATAAATAATATACCTACAGTATCTCTATAAAAAATTAACATAAATTATATTATTTATGGTATGATAATCAAAAAACTCTTCTTTTAAATACAATTTTTCTGGCAGCTGACAACTGTCTGGGTAATTTAAGGGTATCGGGTAAGTAACGGGCAATGGGTATATTTCGGGTAATTGGGTAATAACTTGTATACACGGGTACATTATTATCGGGTAGGTTCCGAGTACCCGGGTACCCATCGTCATTCCTACTTGAAATATTTGTTAATTTTTTCAGACGACACAGTTTGCTACAAAAACTCATCAAATCAAGTGTACATTTTATTATTTATTTACAGCGACAAACGACAAGCCTAAAAGTGTAAATTCGGATGAGATGACACCTACCTTGGGTATCTTGGCGTACTTTCCGGTCCGCGAATCGCGAATGCTGGCGATGTCCAACAAGTCCATCTCGTGGTTTTGATCCACCCAATAAAGGTAGAAGCCATTCGCATCCACGCGAAGTGTGACGGGCGTGCCCACGCCGGAGTCCTGCAAAAACAATCAGAACCGGTTAGAATGAAAACTGTAACAGCCCGATTCACAAAAAAGTTTTAGCTAATCCTCATTTTTACCTCCCGCTACCCTTGGTAAGGGAGGTATAGGGATCGTGCTAAAAATCTAATATCGAGATTTTAGTAAATGACCACGTTTTAAGGTCCCTAGAATTCATTTTTAACATTTTCACGTTGATGTCTGTATGTATGTGTGTATGTGTGTGTGTGTGTGTGTGTGTGTGTGTGTATGTGTGTATGTGTGTATGTGTACGAATTTTGTTTGTACTCTAACTCAATTACCATCATTCAGAAAATTCTGAAACCTTGTATTTTTACCCTATTCTAATAGGAACAGAAGCCATTAGATTTTGGTGTAAACCGGATAAACGGAAATGGTACTTTACTTGAAGCTCATAATGGTTTTTTTTTCAAAAAATACCATTAAATGCCATTTTTTCGAATTTTATGTCTTATGATTATTGAATTTTCTACAGGAATACATTAATACATTTTCTATATATTTTACAGATAAATTTAAAAATAATTTATTTTAATAGTCGCGAAGCCTAAGATAAAAATTATTCCTTTGTTACACAGTTCATTTTTCAAATGAATGTAACTGACAGTAAATGTCACTGTCAGAAAACTTATCACTTCAAATTAATAATAGTGACATTTTAAAAAGAAAATAGTAAATAAAGCAATAGTTTTCTGCAATGGAACAGTTTGCATCGTTAGTAAATACGTAGGTAGGTATGTATTTAAATTAATAAAAATTAAATAGCGGGAGGTTTTGTGTTGGCCACATCAGATTTTTACCTTCCGTTACCTTTAGGTAAGGAAGGTATTGTCTTTGGTCAAAAAATTCGTTGGTGAGTTTTTAATGAATAAGCACGTTTTACGGTCCCTAGAATACGAATTTGCTATTTTTAAGATGATGTGTGTGTGTGTGTGTGTGTGTGTGTGACAAATTTTTCTCCGACGATAACTCCAATACTACAATTCTAAAAATTATAATTCTTTCGTAATCCTCTTCTTTACATCCATATGAAGAGCTGATTAGATTTTGGTTATAATTGATCCACCGGAAGTACCCCTATTTGAAGTTTTTAACAGTTTTTCTTGAAAAAACTCAGTTAAATATCATTTTTCGACATTTTGTGATTATCAATATGAAAGAATATCTTATTCTCTGTACGGTTTGATTATACATTTTCCTTCATATTCAATAGTTATAGAGTTATAGAAACATTAAGAGATATTAACTTTCAAAAATTAGTCAGCTTTGCTAAAATTATGGAAACAGCAGATATTCAAAAAAATTTAATTGACAGATGTCAGTGTCAAATGCAAAACCAAAGTTATATGTGAATGTGATAGTGTCTCTCGCAAGTGACTTGCAGTTGCGCCCCGCCTCAAAATTTGAATTTTTAATGCCGGAAGTACGAGAAAGGCCAAAGAGAAGATGGAAGGACTGTGTAGCAGAAGATTTGAGAGAGGAAGAATTGCGTGAAGAAGATGTGTTGGACAGGAATGAGTTAAAGAGAAGAGTAAGAAACAGCGACCCCTAATAAAATAGGGAAAGGAACTTTCGGTACAAAATTTGCAAAAATTGTGTGTTCGGGTTACAATTTTACAGGATATACAGAATCTTTTTCAAGGAACTTTAGGTATGGGATATATACAAAATACATCGAATTGACGGAAGGTTATGTGCTGGCCACAACAGATTTTTTTAATTTTATTTGGAACCACTTTAGGAGGCGGCCCGATTAAAATTCGACTTGACCCCATTCTAATACTTCCAATACATTTATTTTCCACTAAGGGCATCTTCAATACTTGTCCCAGACAAATATGACCCATTGGGACTCAAAGAATTAAATTTATCGACTTTATCTTTCTCGTCATACAACAACGGTTAACCCACAGATTAAACTTAGAACAAATTAGTAAAATGAGAACTCTACTTGTAGCTCTAATTAACCAGCTTTTATTTTTCCTTTCTGTTAAATTTACCGTTTACTTCATTTGTTATAAATTGAAAGGAGGTGGTGACCTGTAGAAAATAGCTTCAGTTTAATTTACCAAAAGTCATTGGGAAGTGTTGTGTGCCACTACATCGGCAGCAGTGTTCAGTAATCAAGGCATTATTGGAGTCAAGTGGAGCGTTCTATTAGTGTGTGGCTATAGTTGGAGATATTTGGAGCACGATGTAATGGGGCCCTCCACCATAACAAAAAATAATAAAACGTACACTATATACTGAAAGTATTACTCAATAAATAACGATTAAGACAAAAAATAGTATATTATACGCCAAGGTTGAGAAGATAATCATTATTGACACAGCGCCTATTGTAAACCGAGGGCGAAGACCGAGGAATATAAGGCGCCTGGTCAATTATGTTTATCTTCTCAACCGTGGTTTATATACTATTTTTTTCACTACTAGCACATAAATTCTCTTTTAATTTTTTTTTTTATTGATAATAACAATAATTTTGACATGAATAATAACGTTACTTATTTGTTAATATTCACAAAAATAAAGTAGGCTGCATTTGTTTTTATCTGACGTTTTGCTCATTTCGCTGGTTTGATAACCTCACTTATGTGCCTTGATTTGTATTTGATTTAATTATTTAATAAAAACACTTTGTGCTGTTACAGTCAGCAGCCCTTAATAGTTTATTATTATTTTTAAATAAATCTATTGAAATGTATTTACCTACAAATACAAAAAAATAGTTTGTTCAATCCTACATCTACAAATATTTCACATTTTCACCAAAACAGCACAGTGGCGAGGCGAGGCGTAGCGACACTACTAAATTTGACAGCATAAAATATTAATTCATAGATGCAATTCGTAGATGGCCTTGATCGGACTTCTTTCAAAAATTTTACTGTACCCATGTTATTTGTAATTAACCTCCTGTATAAAATAAAATAAAACCAATATTTTCCACTTAAAATTTAATTAATATTACAATAGCTTTTTTATATGAAAACTTTTGCATAAATAAAATTATAGTAATATTCATGGTCAAATAATAAAATATATATTAATATCATTAATTGATATTTTTTAAATATATATATACTTTGTTTCAAAAATTATATTTTATTTAAAAATATTGTACAATGTACATTTCGAGGTATTACCTCATCTTCAGGAAGAAAAATAAATGATATAAATATAAATAAATATAAATATAAACAAATAACAAATGAGTGAAACAAATTACAAATTAATAAAGATAATAAAATTGAAATTTTATTAATACAAAATTATTAATATAAAATTATTAAAATTTTGAAAAAATATTAGGATCTAATAGGGGTGAATTGTTTAAATCCAAAATTTCATTCATTAGGTTATCTTTTTTGTGTAAAGAATTTTTTATTTCGAATGCTTCTAAACAATTTAGTTTTTTACTTTTGTTTTCTATATGGAGAATTTTTAAATTTTGAAGCATTCGAAATAAAAAATTCTTTACACAAAAAAGATAACCTAATGAATGAAATTTTGGATTTAAACAATTCACCCCTATTAGATCCTAATATTTTTTCAAAATTTTAATAATTTTATATTAATAATTTTGTATTAATAAAATTTCAATTTTATTATCTTTATTAATTTGTAATTTGTTTCACTCATTTGTTATTTGTTTATATTTATATTTATTTATATTTATATCATTTATTTTTCTTCCTGAAGATGAGGTAATACCTCGAAATGTACATTGTACAATATTTTTAAATAAAATATAATTTTTGAAACAAAGTATATATATATTTAAAAAATAACATAATGTTTCAAATGTATCCAACATATAAAAGTATCATTAATTGATATTTTAATATTAATTAAAATTTCAATTACATATCAGAATATAATTATTCGACAAAATTATGATTTAATTTTATATTCAGTGAAGAACTATAAACTTTTATAAATTTCAAATTAATTATATATATATTCATCAAAATCCTTACAATTAAAAAAAAGATGTGGCCAGCACATTACCTTCCGTCAATTCTATGTACAGATCCCATACCTAAAGTTCCTTGCAAAAGATTCTATATATCCAGTAAAATTGTAACACGAACATATGCTATTTTTTACAAATTCCATACCGAAAGTTCATTGGAAAAGATTCTATATATCCAATAAAATTATTACACGAAATTAGACTATGTTAAATTACACTTGACACTGACATCTGTCAATTAGAATTATTTGAATATATCTGCAGTGTCCATGGATATTGCAAAGCTGGCTGATTAATAACAGTTAATCTCTTCATAATTCTTTAACTCTATATTTATTGAATATGAAGGAAAATGTATAATCAAACGGTATAGACAATAAGATATTCTTTCATATTAATAATCACATAAAATGTCAAAAAATGATAATTAACTCGGTTCACCCAATATAATCAAAATCTAATCAGGTCTTCATATGGATGTAAAGAAGAGGAATACGAAAGACACACACGTACAGACATCATTGTAAAACTAGTAAAATTGTATACTAGGGACCCTAAAACGTGCTTATAACCAAAGACAAAGAAAAGGAGTACGAAAGAATCATAATTTTTAGAATTGTAGTATTGGATTTATCGTCGGAGAAATTTTTCTAAGGAACCAAAAGTTTTGGAATTTTTACAAAATACGTAGAATTGATGGAAGGTAATGTGCTGAAACATGGCAGACAAAATCACTTTCAGTGTTTCTAAAAGTTTAATTTCTAGGGGTTCCGCTATCTCAAATGATAATACAAAGGGGTCCACAGTAAGAAAAGGTTAAGAAATGCTGCTTTATATAATTAATATTACTAAACAATACTTTATAAATTAACGGTACCTACTGCCCTCTATAACTGTGTAGTCTGACAGAAAATTAGTTAATTTAGTTATCTAAATATACTTGTTCCATTAACTGGCATGTGGCATGTGTTTATAAACATGTCAATGAATACAGAAATAATTAAGCAATTTTCAAATATAATACAATACATACATACTCATACATTATTACTCTAAGGGCCAGTTTTTCAGTATCTGGTTAAAATATTAACACCATGTTCCGTAACGCAACCGGTACGACCATGTTTGCGGTTTAGCGTTCCGTTACATACAGTATTATATACAGTATTGGCCATAAAGATAGCAGCTTTTAAAAAATTTCTATTTCTCTGAAGTGAACATAGGAATATTGAAAATAAATTAAATAAAGAATAACGTCTTAAAATAAGTTTATTTTATGTTAAAATAATTTATATTAAATTTATAGAATTTATTTAATTTGCATAATTCTTACTTTTGTCTGGACATAAAAATAGCAACTACATAATGAATGTCTTTATTTTCTCAATTTCAACGTTTATATCGTATAATTGTTTAAAAAATATAAATTAGTACTTCAAAATTATGGGTCGTAATAAAACTTTGACTAAATAATTTCGCAATTTAATAATTAAATCATATGAAAATGGTGCTTCGCGGAATAAAATGTCGAAGAACTTTAATTTGCATAAATCTACAATAGCACGAATAATAATCCATTTTCGAAGGAAGGGTAATATTGAGCTTTTTACAATTTCTAGTAGACAAAAAAAAAAAATATCAAACCGAAACGACAGAATGATAAAACACATATCGTTAAAAATCGGTTGTTATCATCAAAGAAAATTTTAGGCTTTCTACTAAGTAATGTTAAAGATAAAATATCTTCAAGACAGGGTAGAAAAATATTAGTTGCCGGAGAACTTTATAGTCGTCGGCCTGCAAAGAAACCACTTCTTTCGAAGAAGAACGTGAAGGCCCGATTATTTTTTTGCAGAAAATCATGTAAACTGGACAACTGACATGTGGAAAAGAGTATTATTTAGTGATGAACTAAGATTAATTGATAGAAATGTAATAACAAAATTACTTGAATTCATGATGAAACGAGAAGAAGTAATAAATTCTCGTGGTTCCGGTTATTACACTAAATATTAGAAAATTTAGTTTTTATATTAATTTTATAAAAGTTGCTATTTTTATTTTTATTGTCCAAATAAAAAATATTTTTTGCACATAAATCAATTTTTAAGAATAAAAGAAGTATTTCGAACTTTCATTGTCTTTATTTTTTTTGAGTTACACAAAATTTCGATTGATAAAATCTCCAATTGTTATCAAGTGAATCAATTTTTGTTAATATAATGCAAATTATTTTAATGTAAATTAAACTTGGTTCCAGACACTAATACTGCAGCAATTTATTTCTGAAATCCCAGTTTTTACATTAGAGCAACTGAATTTTTTTTAAGTTGCTATCTTTATGGCCAATACTGTATATATATCATAATTTACTATTAAGGATCAATGTCATTCCAAAAACTATGACATTTACGAATTCACTTTGTAAATCTAAATAAGTCCAAATTTCACAATTAGGAAAGTAGCCGTTTTTCCCTTTTTTTCAATAACAACCCTGTATAAATAAATATAAATTACATAAGTTTCAATCATTAAATTCTACACTTTATGTTCAATTTGTACATGAGTTTCCGGCAGAAACGTCAATAATTAATGAACAAGTGCAACTCGATATACACTAAAGATAACGTAAGTATAACGTATACGAATTTAAAGTAATCAGACACATAATTAATTCAGGAACACTTCCATCCATTAAAATTTAAAATTTACTTATGTTAAAGACAAGAACATAATCAAGTAAAGTACAAAATACTATATTTCTTATCAGTGTCGACTCGTGAGAAATTCTAATATAAGGTAGTTCATTTTTAAATAATTCATGAAAAACATGGAAATAAATGATTTTCCTATCTATAATAATAATAATAATAATAATAATAATAATAATAATAATAATAATAATAATAATAACAATAATAATAATAATAAATATAATGGGGTTCTCGACTCAAAGTTCGTTTAATTTTGAAGCAATTCGTAAAGAGTCATAATAGGCCCATAAACCTTAACAAAAAAATAATAAAATGTACACTTTATCCTTAAAGTACTACTCAATAAATAACGATTAAGATAAGAAAAACATTTTTTTAATAATTACTTTGTGAGATATTTGAATTTATAGGTTTCTTTAAAAATCAAATGCAGCTATAAAAAAAACAATTATGACTTTTTGATACCACGAATTGCTTCAAAATTAAACGAACTTTCATTTAAAAATATTTTTAAAAATTGGTTCATGGGCCTATTTGCAAACATAAGAATGTAGTATGTTGGAAGTTTGTATATTTTTATCAAATATTTTTGTAGTGTCGGAGTTTATATAAATTAACCATTTTTATTTGAAACAGCGTGATTTTGATAGCTTAATGTATACGCAAGCATTATCAATATTATCACTATCAGAACCACATACTTAAATTAAGTTCATAACAAACAATATTGTATAATTTGCAGGCTAAAAATTATTTTTTTCACTACTAGCCTAGGAACCCACTATTATTTACCTTTATTTGACATGAGAAATTGTTTTTCACTACCGCTTGCTTGTAACCATGGTAACCTAGGTCAATAATAATTTATTATTAACCTTGGTCTATAATGCAAACTGTCACTTTTCAATCAAACTCAAGCCTCCAAATCCAAATGTTATTTAACTCATTAAACTCAAGAAAGGTGTTAAGTATATAATTTAAATTTGCCACTATAATTTTAAATTGACCTACGCTGCCGCCTCGCCTGGCCACTGTGCTGTTTGGGTGAAAATGTGAAATATTTGTAGATGTAGGATTGAACAAATCACTATTTTTTTGTATTTGTAGGTAAATACATTTCAATAGATTTATTTAAAAATAATAATAAACTATTAAGGGCTGACTGTAACAGCACAAAGTGTTTTTATTAAATAATTAAATCAAATACAAATCAAGGCCCATAAGTGAGGTTATCAAACCAGCGAAATGAGCAAAACGTCAGATAAAAAAAATGCAGCCTACTTTGTTTTTGTGAATATTAACAAATAAGTAACGTTATTATTCATGTCAAAATTATTGTTATTACCAATAAAAAAAAAATTCAAAGAGAATTTATGTGCTAGTAGTGAAAAAAATAGTATATAAACCACGGTTGAGAAGATCATTATTGACCAGGCGCCTTATATCCCTCGGTCTTCGCCCTCGGGTTACAATAGGCGCTGGGTCAATAATGATTATCTTCTCAACCTTGGCGTATAATGTACTATTTTATACTAGCATTTTATAACAACTTTTTGATTAGAATAATATTACATTTTTAGTTTAAGTTCTGTATTTTTATTCAATACCAACGTTTCGGCCGCAAACTTTTTGATTGTCATTTTCGTTGGTAAATGAAATACTTTTAAGAACTACTGCTTTAAAGTAACATTTTTAAGAACTTATGCTTAAAAATGACAGTTTAATGCGTAAAAGTGACAGTTTAATCTGTAAAAGTGACAGTTTAATCCGTAAAATTTTTTTTAAGCACTAGTGCTTAAAAGTATTTCATTTAGCAACGAATAGGTGAACCTGGCGTCTGCCTACTTTTTAATTTTGAAAAATTCTAAATGTTAATATTTGAGAATAAATGATCTGTTTTAAAACGCTATTATAAAAAATCCTGTAAGTAATACATTGCGAAATAAGTGTTTTATGCACTTGACGTGTTGTACCAATCGCTTAAGTTCACAAATTTCACGTCGCGTGCCTAAAACACTATCATTTCGCAACTTATTACAAAATAGCTATTATTCAATGAGAAAAAAATCTTGAGATATATTATTTTTTTAAGTATGTAACAAGGTTTGCCATTTTCTCTCAAAACATTAAGAATAAATACTTTTGTGTTCTGGAGAAATTGTTAACACTTAAATATATCAATGGGGTATATGACTAAATTCTGATTTTTATATTTATGATACTAGACCAAAAAATAAAATACCCGTATTTTTTTAAATTGATTAATTATACGTAGTTTACGACAAAATAATTATTAAAACTTTGGAGAAGGGATCTGTGACGTCAGTAGGGTAGAATGATAGAAGACTGACGTCACAGATCCCTTCTCCAAAACATTAAATTGCTAATAACAATATTATTACAAACTAATGTTTAGTTTTTATTATTATAATGAGAAGCTATAAAGGTTTGTTTTTGTATATTATGACATATATTAAAATTCGATTATGGTCACATACTCCTTTGTACGCGTATGATAAAAATTTAATTCAATAATATCGAAACACAATAAAAGCATAATGAACTTATTAAAAAATATTGCTAATAATTTTTTATTACGATATCTTTCACGAAATAAATAATAAAAATTGCTCATCAAAATACGAAGTGATCGATAAAATATTAAAATATCCTCGTGTATTTTATTAGCGATATTAATTTTATGTTACACTTTTAAATCACACGAGATGTGAAACTTCAATAAAAGTTTCCATACGCAGTAATTGGTCGTTAATAAACTTCCAAGAGTTCTATAAATAAGTTTTGTAACATCGATGGAAAAATTAATCAATTCAAAATATTCCTTCTCTTTAAAGACATTTACGGGATGTTCAGATTACAACAACGTGCCAAACACATAGTTTCTCGGTCTACGAAATATACAGGGTGTTATACCAAAAAATGGCAGTTAGAACTCATTAAAAGAATCAACTTTTCTTAGTTCCAATTTTTTATTTGGTGCCCCGTCGTAACTCTCATAGTTAAGGAATAATGAAAAAAAAAAAATTTTCAAAATTACCTTTCGGCTCTCTAATAGTATATTATACGCCAAGGTTGAGAAGATAATCATTATTGACCCAGCGCCTATTGTAACCCGAGGGCGAAGCCCGAGGGATATAAGGAGCCTGGTCAATAATGATCTTCTCAACCGTGGTTTATATACTATTTTTTTCACAACTAGCACATAAATTTTCTTTGAATTTTTTTTTATTGATAATAATTTTGACATGAATAATAACGTTACTTATTTGTTAATATTCACAAAAACAAAGTAGGCTGCATTTGTTTTTATCTGACGTTTTGCTCATTTCGCGGGTTTGATAACCTCACTTATGAGCCTTGATTTGTATTTGATTTAATTATTTAATAAAAACACTTTGTGCTGTTACAGTCAGCAGCCTTATTAGTTTATTATTATTTTTAAATAAATCTATTGAAATATATTTACCTACAAATACAAAAAAATAGTGATTTGTTCAATCCTACATCTACAAATATTTCACATTTTCACCAAAACAGCACAGTGGCCAGGCGAGGCGGCAGCGTAGGTCAATTTAAAATTATAGTGGCAAATTTAAATTATATACTTAACACCTTTCTTTAGTTTAATGAGTTAAATAATATTTGGATTTGGAGGGTTGAGTTTGATTGAAAAGTGACAGTTTGCATTATAGACCAAGGTTAATAATAAATTATTATTGACCTAGGTTACCATGGTTACAAGCAAGCGGTTGTGAAAAACAATTTCTCATGTCAAATAAAGGTAAATAATAGTGGGTTCCTAGGCTAGTAGTAAAAAAAATATATACATTTACAGTTACATTTTTTATTTTTTTTCAAATGACAAAATGGCGACCGTTCAAAATTTCAAAATTATCTACTACAACATTTGTCCTAAACATTTTTTTTGGTCTATCCAAAATAAGTCTTTATTCATTTATTTGACTTACAGGTACGTACTACATCTTCTTAAATGTTTGTCAAATTTTGAAACTAAAAATAAAGATTATAAATGATGTGGCCCATTTTTTACCTCCCGCTACCCTTGGTAAGGGAGGTATAGGGATCGTGCTAAAAAACACATATCGAGATTTTAGTAAATGACCACCAATTAAGATCCCTAGAATCCAATTTTAATATTTTCACGATGGTGTGTGTGTGTGTGTGTGTGTGTGTGTGTGTGTGTGTGTGTGTGTGTGTGTGTGTGTGTGTATGTGTGTATGTGTATGAATTTTGTCTTCGGTCTAACTCAAATACTATAATTCAGAAAATTCTGAAACCTTGTATTTCTACCCTATTCTACTATAAAAAAAGCCATTAGATTTTGGTGTACATTGGACAAACGGAAATGGCACTTTACTTGAAGCTCATAATAGTTTTTCTTCAAAAAGTAACATTAAATGCCATTTTCTCACATTTTGTCATTATGAAAATTAAAGAATATTGAATTTTCTACAAGTATACATTAATACTTTTTGTATATATTTTACAGATAAATTTAAAAATCATTTTTTTCTTTTAATCCTAAAGCCTAAGATAAATACAATTCCTTTGTTACACAGTTCATTTTTCAAATGAATGTAACTGACAGGTAAACGTTATTGTTAAAAACGAATCACTTCAAAATAATAATAGTGACATTAAATAATAAAGAAAATCGTAAATAAAGCAATAGTTATATGCAATGGAGCAGTCTACAGCATTAATAAATACGTAGGTATGTATTTTAATTAATAAAAATTAAATTGCGGGAGGTTTTGTGTTGGCCACATAAGATTTTTCTTTTTTTTTTTAGTCCCGAAGCCCAAGATAAACAAAATTCCTTTGTTACATAGTTTATTTTTCAAATGAATGTAACTGACAGGTATAAGTCATTGTCAAAAAATTAATCACTTCAAATTAATAATAGTGGCATATTAAATAATAAAAAAAAAATCGTAAATAAAACAATAGTTATATGCAATAGAACATAATATAGTTTGCAGCATTAGTAACGTAGGTATGTTTAAATTAATAAAAATTAAATAGCGGGAGGTTTTGTGTTGGCTACATCAGATTTTTGTTGTAGGTATTTACTGTACGCCAAAAATTATTTTGAAATTTAATTAATGAAAATTAACCCTTTTGTTGCAGTCTCTACACCAATAGTGAGTGCCCGTGAGGTGACACCCTGTAAACACCCACACGGTACGTATATGGCATCATCATTACCAATATCTGCGTTCAAAAGCAGATTGGCACACCCAGTAAAGGGTAATAAACCATGATGAATATTTGTTTTACTTCCTTGGTTGAATATATTGATCATGAGCGCTGTTACAAAATTTTCAGGGGGAGTTGCTTGTTTTTAAAAATTGCCCCATTTACCCTTCGTACGGCGCCCATGTTTTTGTGTCCATTTTTCTGCGTCCACATATTTTACCTTCCGCCTTAGTTCATTTACTTTTTGTACTTCTAAGTAGTTTCTTGACCTATTTCTTGGGATAATAGTATCATTTCATTTCTGAATTAGTTATTTTAATTTTGCACACAAGATAATAGGGGATTCCAGCTCAATCGAATTAAAGGAAAATAGTAAAAAAATACGAATGTATATGATGAATAACGAATATTAATAAAAAAATTAAATGATGTAATTGAGATATTTCGGAAATAAAGGGTTTTTTGTTATAGCGCTTCGACACTAATATGAAATCAATATATAATATTTTGATTGGCGACCGGAAGACCGTCTATACATGCATAACAAATAGCGTGTTAGGAGGTGGGGATTACTACCAATGGAAGTTAAGAAATTCAAATTCAAAAGGAGGGGCTAAAATTCCTGTACTGCAGTTTTCAAAAAGTTTTTATTTTAACATAAATTTCTTACATTAAACTTAATAATTTAAATACATCTGTAATTATAAAATATGTAGACTTATACAGTGTTATAATATTCATTTATTTTATGTAAATATAACTTAAAATAGCATATATTTCAAGAACATTTAGGTCCATAATGAAAACAGTTTGATAAAAAAACACATAAGCGTGACGTCACGTCAATCTTTTCAAAATTCGGGAGACCATAACTCGCTTATTAATAGGAATTTTTTCACCAGATTTTCATCAATAGTCTTAGTTTTCCTAATATTTTCAGATGAAATTATATATATATAAAAAAAATGGGGGAATCCCCCAATCTCTTGAAATAAAAATACCAAGATTCGTAAAAATAAAATCGTATTCGCCTGCTTTCTATAATAGAATTCTAAAGTGCGTGCTACCAGTACAGGCTTGGTTCGGCCAAATGCAGATAAATAAGTGTCCACTGCAGAATTTTCTAACATCTAATAATTGAAATTTTCGTAGATTAGGATGCGGGTTAAGTGTCCTTTTCTCAAACCTTCAATCAAACATTTTCGACATTTATCGGGTTAAGAATTCTATAAGCAAGACTAATGCTAATGCTTACATAGAATAAAAGAAAAACTGACAGTGATTCTCAACCAAGATTGATTAAGGCCTGAATTTGATATCAGATATAGGGCAAATAACGTCTTATGTTCCACTTAAGGGAATGGCAGCAAAATATGCACCGTATAATTATAATTTTCCTTATAATATAATAATTACTTGTTTGACATTTGGATAGACTGCTAGATTAAAATTATTTTAAAAATTTAGCAATGCAGACACTCAGATTTTATTTTTTCCTGTGTGAACCGTAACAGATATCACAAATTACACAGAGAGAGAAAAGTTTACTATTGAATGTATCTTTCTGAAGAAAAATAATTTCACGTTTTCGGTATTGCCATTAAAAAGTTACGGTCTAATTAATGTTGGGACACCTAAGTTTCATACACTAGTGGTTCACTAATAATAATAATAAGTATCACCTTAAAAGATTACTTATAACCATATAAACTGCCATACCAAATTTCATCCAAATCGAATAAAGCGTCCGATTATTATAAGCAAAATTAAATTTTTTTCAAAGAATTTTCAAGCAGGATTCTGGCTAAATGGTACACTTTCCGGTAGAAGCAAGTTTGGTTAAGTCTTATTTTAGCCTCAGGAATCTGTGGTTAAGCCATGTCCCCCTATTTAAGAGACAGCCTGTGCATAATATATTATTAATATTAGTAAAAGTATAAAAAATATCTATATATTTCTAGTTGTAATTGTAACAAAAATTAAATGTCAATGATATATTTTAGAAATCTGAATCACTAGTATTGTATGTATGGGGTCCCGTGGCCGCGTGCCAAAGTTTCTGGTCACGAACCTGGGGAACCGGGTTCGATCGCGGCCGACGGCAAATATTTCGAATTTTAAATGGCACAAAAGTGATCCCTGTGGTGCACTCTCCACGCCAGCAATGAGTGCCCGTGAGGTGACGCCTGGTAAGCGCCCGCACGGTACAAATATGTCATCATCATTACCGATATCTGTGAAAACAGACTGGCACACCCAGAAATGGGTAATATGCTGTGATGATATATTTATTTTATTTATTTAGTATTGTATGTAAATTCCTGTTCCATAGTAGATAACTATTATAAGCTGCAATATTCAAAAATATTATGGTTTACGAGATGCAAATACATTTGTGAATTGTTAAGACAACATAATTAAAAAATCATTAACAATGGTGAACAATGAGTGAAAGAACTGGAACAAATTAGTTAAAAGCGGAATTTTATTTATAAACTAATCTTCATTTATGTATAAATTAAAAGGTGAAGTCTATTATAAACAGGAAATTAAGAGAAAACATTGTATTCAAATTTCAAAGGGTAATAATATAATAAAAAGATATCGATTTGAAGGTTTATATTTATTACAAATTTAATTAATTAAGAATTTGAGTTTCAATGGAATTATAAACTATGAATATGTAAATTCAAATCTTGCAATGAGGAAATAACTACATACATGGCAATGTGAACTACACGGTGGGCGTACCGTGGAAGAGGATACAAACCGATTTTCTAAACCGGTTTATTAAGACCTTTAACATGATTTTTAACTGAAACCGACATTTTTATTTACACTTTTAACTATTAACCGAAATAAATTAAACCGGTTTGCAAAAAAAGAAAAAGTGTTTTTTCTACAGTCACTGTAGAAAGTAGCCATTTGCGCTCTCTTTTGTCAACGCAAAATGTCACTTTGTCGCTCATGCGCGACAAAGTAGAAAAACGCTCGCTGTCCAAATTTCTAAATATACAATATTAAGAAATATCACTTGTCTACATTCTTAATAAAAACGTTTAGTTAGGAACTAATGGCACTGTAGTAATACATTTACCACGTTCACAAGTCAATTTGACATATGCTCTGTCGGTATTTAACATAACCAAACAAAATGCCACACTGCTGTGAAAATGAAATAGGGCATTCATTTACAAAAACAAAAGTGTAAAATGCTTAGATTAGATTGAATAAAAACTCAAGAAGAATGGAAAATAACAATAAAATAAAATTAGATATAAAATAAATTGTGTGAACAGTTATGTTTAGTAATAGGAATAATTGTACACAGATGGCGGTAGGATAGTTGCGAATCGTACTCTGACATCTGATCTATTCACTATTTATTTTAATTACAATAAAGTTATTAGTTATTTCGTTAATAAATAATTGCGAGAAGTCAGTCAATGCACATACATCTATATAATCACAATTTCCTTGAAATATTTGTTAATTTTTTTAGTGTGACAGGCGTGACAACTAACCACACATTTTGGTACAAAAACTCATCAATTCATCACAAATCCTTGCTTCCATGCTCTAATTTTGGTTTTTTTTATGGAATAGATGGCTAATGTAACGATATAATTATTTAAAAGCCTTTTTAAGTTTAAACCGCATCTTTTGTATTAGCCAATCGTTATTTATTGAGCAGTACTGTAAGTATAAAGTGTACATTTTATTATTTTTTGTTATGGTGGATGACCCCATTGTGTTGACTGTAGAAAAAATCTTGTGTGTTTCGAGCACAAATGGATATTGGCGATTTCGAGAACAACCTCTCGATCGACAATGTCGCATTTTGCGCTCTTAATACACAAATAGCTATTGTATATCTTCATTTAATATATGTATGAATTATATTTTTATTTTATGTTTTTCTTTGAATAACTATATTAACCGGTTAATCTAATCGTTTTAATAACCGGTTAAGTAAACAGAAACCCATTAAGTTCGAAAATAGAAAACTGTTTTAAAAATGACGGTCCTATTAAAATTGATGGACGAAATAATTCAGATTTTAGAATTTCACTCAAAAGTGCCAGTACGTCCCAGTAACACGAATTGATGGATTTCAAGCAGATATGATTTATGACGGGTTTCACCAACAATGCATTTTTTGATAAATTGGACTTGTACTTAAATATTTTTTCTTTAATGATTCATATGTAAGTATAGTATGACTAATGAATGAAAGTTGACGTTTAAATTATTTTATAGATGTGGTTTCTTTTCATAACTTTATCTTAAGATTTGAGTTTGAAAGGAAACTAACCCTTATAAGTATTCAGTTAGATAAGACTAACTAGAAGGAATTTTTGTTTAGCATTTATCTATTTATATTTCAATACTTTTATTTCTAAAAATTTACACAGTTGTTCAAATACTCTAAAAATGCGTACATTTATGTAACATTCTCTTTACAATGAAATAATATTACTACCAAGTTTATATCTCTACCCATTTTCGAATTATTGCCCCAAAAGTCAATATACCCCACTTTTAGATCAAAACTTCAAAATTTTCAAAAATCTAATTTTTATGTATCTAGATACTTCTCAGTGCGCTGATTCCATATTTTGAAACCGCAGATCGATATCTCGTTTCGTTCTCGAGATATTTAGATCTAAAATTTTGCTCAAAACTACCCATTTTTGGGTATTAACCCAAAAATGGGTCGAAATATCAATTTGGCGAATTCACCATTCGATTCTACGGACAAAAATACGTAAGTATAGCAATTTTCATCATTTTTGTCCAACCGGTTCATTTTTTATGAATGAAAGCTTGAAAACCCCTGGAAATGGCCAAAATCTGAAAAAATCGTAAGGGGTACACCTTAGATTTTTGCGATTTTTGACCATTTTCAGTTATTTTGCTTTAGAGATTGTATGCGCTGCTCAAAAATTCTGAAAATTGGTGTACTTATGTAATTTTGCCCGTAGAATCGAATGGTGTTGTCGCCAAATTTATATCTCGACCCATTTTTGGGTTATTACCCAAAAATGGGCAGTTTCGAGCAAAACTTTAAATCTAAATATCTCGAGAACGAAAAGAGATATCGATCTGCCGTTTCAAAATTTGGAGTCAGCGCATTGAGAAGTATCTATAAACATAAAAATTAGATTTTTGAAAATTTTGAAGTTTTTATCATCAGGGTGAACCTAGCGACAGATTCGTAGCGACAGATTCGAAACGAATGAACGGCTGGACAACCCTGCCGTTCGCAAGCGTTCGGCACAGTTCGCTTCGATTCTCTCACCATATATTCTCTTTATTCATACGATAAAGTGCAACCAATGATACATATAACCCATTTTCAGTTTTATTACAATAATAAATGAATTTATTTAAATAATCATGGGATACTCGACCGAAGAATAATTATATTTATCATACGTACATTTGTACCCGAAATATTAACCGTTACCGTTTCATATTTTCACATACTGCAATATGCGAATAAAATAACAATATAATTGTATAAATAATCAGAGAATAGGGCAATGCGAAAAATAATTGTCGTTAGGAAATATCTTTCAAAAATTAACCCCCTCCCCCCTCTTTTACCCCCCCAAAAACCGTGACAAATTCATACCTCCACATACTGTGTTTTCTAGTAAAATAGACACGAGTAAAATAACAATATAATTGTTTAACTACTCAGGCGACGCATCGATAATTTTTAAGATTTTATTTAAAATCTGAAAACTAGAAGCCGTGACAAAATTATTTATAACGGAATTAATTCCTACATCCTTCATAATAAACCTCCATAAATATTATTTAAATATTCAGGGGATGAGGGTGGCTTATATAAGTCAAAAGACAGAAGAATCGAAAATATCCAAGTTTTTATTTTATATCTGGGAAACTAGAAGCAGTGACATAATTATTTTAATGGAAATTAATTACTACTTTCTGCCTAATAAACCTCCGTAAATATTGTTAAAATATTCAAGGGATGAGGGTGTCCAAAGACGGCAGAGTCAAAAATTACCAAGTTCTTATTTTATTTCTCTAAAACTAGAAGCCATGACAAAATTATTTATATGGGAATTAATTCCTACTTCCTCCCTAATAAACCTACGTAAATATTGCTAAAATATTCAGGGGACGAGGGTGACCAAAGACGGCAGAGGCAAAAATTACCAAGTTCTTATTTTATTTCTCTAAAACTAGAAGCCGTGACAAAATTATTTATACGGGAATTAATTCCTACTTCCTCCCTAATGAACCTCCGTAAATATTATTAAAATATTCAGGGGACGAGGGTGACCAAAGACGGCAGAGGCAAAAATTACCAAGTTCTTATTTTATTTCTCTAAAACTAGAAGCCGTGACAAAATTATTTATACGGGAATTAATTCCTACTTCCTTCCTAATGAACCTCCGTAAATATTATTAAAATATTCAGGGGACGAGGGTGACTAAAGACGGCAGAGGCAAAAATTACCAAGTTCTTATTTTATTTCTCTAAAACTAGAAGCCGGGACAAAATTATTTATATGGGAGTTAATTCGTACTTCCTCCCTAATAAACCTCCGTAAATATTGTTAAAATATTCAGGGGACGAGGGTGACCAAAGACGGCAGAGGCAAAAATTACCAAGTTCTTATTTTATTTCTCCAAAACTAGAAGCCGTGACAAAATTATTTATACGGGAATTAATTCCTACTTCCTCCCTAATAAACCTCCGTAAATATTGTTAAAATATTCAGGGGACGAGGGTGACCAAAGACGGCAGAGGCAAAAATTACCAAGTTCTTATTTTATTTCTCTAAAACTAGAAGCCGTGACAAAATTATTTATACGGGAATTAATTCCTACTTCCTCCCTAATAAACCTCCGTAAATATTGTTAAAATATTCAGGGGTTGAGGGTGACTAAAGACGGCAGAGTCAAAAATTTCCATTTCTTATTTTATTTCTCTAAAACTAGAAGCCGTGACAAAATATTTATATGGGAATTAATTCCTACATCCTCCCTAATAAACCTCCAAAATATTGTTAAAAAAATCAGGGGATGAGGGTGACTTATATAAATAACGACAGAAGTATCGAAAATAACCAAGATTTTATTTTATTTCTGGGAAACTAGAAGCCGTGACAAAATTATTTATATGGGAATTAATTCCTACTTACTCCCTAATAAACCTCCGCAAATATTGTAAAAATATTCAGGGTACGAGGGTGACCAAAGACGGCAGAGTCAAAAATTACCATGTTCTTATTTTATTTCTCTAAAACTAGAAGCCGTGACAAAATAATTTATATATAAATGAATTCCTACCTCCTCTCTAATAAACCTCCGTAAATATTGTTAAAATATTCAGGGGTTCAGGGTGCCTAAAGACGGCAGAGTCAAAAATTTCCATTTCTTAGTTTATTTCTCTTAAACTAGAAGCCGTGACAAAATTATTTATGTGGGAATTAATTCCTACTTCCTCCCTAATAAACCTCCGCAAATATTGTTAAAATATTCAGGGGACGAGGGTGACCAAAGACGGCAGAGGCAAAAATTACCAAGTTCTTATTTTATTTCTCTAAAACTAGAAACCGTGACAAAATTATTTATAGGGGAATTAATTCCTACTTCCTCCCTAATAAACCTCCGTAAATATTGTTAAAATATTCAGGGGACGAGGGTGACCAAAGACGGCAGAGGCAAAAATTACCAAGTTCTTATTTTATTTCTCTAAAACTAGAAGCCGTGACAAAATTATTTATACGGGAATTAATTCCTACTTCCTCCCTAATAAACCTCCGTAAATATTGTTAAAATATTCAGGGGACGAGGGTGACCAAAGACGGCAGAGGCAAAAATTACCAAGTTCTTATTTTATTTCTCTAAAACTAGAAGCCGTGACCAAATTTTTTATATGGGAATTAATTCCTACATCCTCCCTAATAAATCTCCGTAAATATTGTTAAAAAATTCAGGGGATGGGGGTGACTTATATAAATAAAGACCGAAGCATCGAAAATATCCAAGATTTTATTTTATTTTCGGGAAACTAGAAGCCGTGACAAAATTATTTATGTGGGAATTAATTCCTACTTCCTCCCTAATAAACCTCCGCAAATATTGTTAAAATATTCAGGGGACGAGGGTGACCAAAGACGGCAGAGTCAAAAATTTCCATTTCTTATTTTATTTCTCTAAAACTAGAAGCCGTGACAAAATTATTTATGTGGGAATTAATTCCTACTTCCTCCCTAATAAACCTCCGCAAATATTGTTAAAATATTCAGGGGACGAGGGTGACCAAAGACGGCAGAGTCAAAAATTACCATGTTCTTATTTTATTTCTCTAAAACTAGAAGCCGTGACAAAATTATTTATGTGGGAATTAATTCCTACTTCCTCCCTAATATACTTCCGCAAATATTGTTAAAATATTCAGGGGACGAGGGTGACCAAAGACGGCAGAGTCAAAAATTACCATCTTCTTATTTTATATCTCTAAAACTAGAAGCCGTGACAAAATTATTTATATGGGAATTAATTCCTACTTCCTCCCTAATAAACCTCCGCAAGTATTGTTAAAATATTCAGGGGATGAGGGCGACCAAAGACGGCAGAGTCAAAAATTACCATGTTCTTATTTTATTTCTCTAAAACTGAAGTAAATTCCATAATATCTGAAAATCAGATGGGTACTAGAAGAGGATTTCAAGGTGCGAAGCATCAAGCACTACTTAATAAAGTACTGAATAAGAAATATCGAAATGAATAGTATACTTCGTGGATTGATAATCAATGGGCCTTTTATAGTGGAAAACATAAATATTTGATTGATATAGTGAATAGACTGGAACTGCCGAACAGCGAACATTAAATATGCAGCAAACTAATTTAATACGTGGTAAAAAAAGATTTGGTCGAGTTAAGATCGAGCAAGGATTATTACATGGAGATATGCCCTATTTTCACTAAAGGAAATATATCGCCTCAGTCAGAAGGTATGTTTACAAAGTTGCAGGATCGAAATCTTTACTACGGAAGCACATTTACAAAATGTCCCCAAGTAATTTTTAATGACAGTAACGAGTTGTCAATCTTTACAACTTGTTTAGGAGTAAGCTAAGATATGTAATCGTCTTATTTATAATAATGGCAGTAAAATACTATTAGGCCGAACACACGGATGTTACTAATTTTAGAATATTGCGAAGAAAATTTTTGACAACCCGTAAAACAATTGTTGCTGTCATTAAAAGTTACTTGTTTGACATTTGGAAAGACTGCTAGATTAAATTTATTTTAAAAATTTAGCAGTGCAGACACTAAGATTTTATTTTTTTCTGTGTGAACCGTAACAGATATCACAAATTACACAGAGAGAGAAAAGTTTACTATTGAATGTATCTTTCTGAAGAAAAATAATTTCACGTTTTCGGCATTGCCATTAAAAAGTTACGGTCTAATTAATGTTGGGAGACCTAAGTTTCATACACTAGTGGTTTACTAATAATAACAAGTATCACCTTAAAAGATGACTTATAACCATATAAACTGTCATACCAAATTTCATCCAAATCGAATAAAGCGTCCGAATATTATAAGCAAAATTAATTTTTTTTCGAAGAACTTTGAAGCAGATTTCTGGCTAAATGGTACAGTTTCCGGTAGAAGCAAGTTTGGTTAAATCGTCTTATTTTAGCCTCAGGAATCTGTGGTTAAGCCATGTCCCCCTATTTAAGAGACACCCTGTATATATATATATATATATATATATATATATATATATATATATATATATATATATATATATATATATATATATATTTATTTATTTATTTTACTTCAGTTGGGTCTATTAAATTGGACACCTCTTCCGCCTGCCATTCTCCTTGATTGTCTCTACAGTCTATCAGGATACTCTTACACGTTGTTCTCAAAAGCACTATTTGAATGTAAGCTTGAAGCTTACTTTTAATTTGCAGCTGCTTCATATATCTCGTTGACAATCCGTCCTATGTCATCACAACTGGCATTATATTCACTTTTGTACCTGGATGGATACATTTAAATTCATTTGCCAGTGGTTCATATTTCCATGATTTTCTCAGGTTTCAGGCCAAAATATTATTTGTAATTCCAACTTCAATTAACGTTATTTCTTTTTTTGTAAGGTCATGAATCATCAAGTCAGGCTTATTATTGTTTATTCTCGTTTCAGTTAAAATTACATTTTGAATTTTTCAGTTTCTTACTTTTATTTAAGTCGAATTTCTTTGAAATTTAAAAATGCAGGCATCTTACAACTTCATTATAGCGTTTTTTATAGTCAAAATTGGACTCGACCGCGAGATGTTCTACACTTTTCGGTCCTTGTTTACAATGGGGACATTTTGTAAATGTGCTTCCGTAGTAAAGATTTCGATCCTGCAACTTTGTAAACATACCTTCTGACTGAGGCGATATATTTCCTTTAGTGAAAATAGGGCATATCTCCATGTAATAATCCTTGCTCGATCTTAACTCGACCAAATCTTTTTTTACCACGTATTAAATTAGTTTGCTGCATATTTAATGTTCGCTGTTCGGCAGTTCCAGTCTATTCACTATATCAATCAAATATTTATGTTTTCCACTATAAAAGGCCCATTGATTATCAATCCACGAAGTATACTATTCATTTCGATATTTCTTATTCAGTACTTTATTAAGTAGTGCTTGATGCTTCGCACCTTGAAATCCTCTTCTAGTACCCATCTGATTTTCAGATATTATGGAATTTACTTCAGTTTTAGAGAAATAAAATAAGAACATGGTAATTTTTGACTCTGCCGTCTTTGGTCGCCCTCATCCCCTGAATATTTTAACAATACTTGCGGAGGTTTATTAGGGAGGAAGTAGGAATTAATTCCCATATAAATAATTTTGTCACGGCTTCTAGTTTTAGAGATATAAAATAAGAAGATGGTAATTTTTGACTCTGCCGTCTTTGGTCACCCTCGTCCCCTGAATATTTTAACAATATTTGCGGAGGTTTATTAGGTAAAAGTAGGAATTAATTCCCATATAAATAATTTTGTCACGGCTTCTAGTTTTGCAGAAATAAAATAAGAACATGGTAATTTTTGCCTCTGCCGTCTTTGGTCACCCTCATCCTTTGAATATTTTAACAATATTTTCGGAGGTTTATTAGAGAGAAAGTAAGACTTAATTTCCATATAAAAGAAATTGTCACGGCTTCTAGTTTTAGAGAAATAAAATAAGAACATGGTAATTTTTGACTCTGCCGTCTTTGGTCACCCTCGTCCCCTGAATATTTTAACAATATTTGCGGAGGTTTATTAGGGAGGAAGTAGGAATTAATTCCCACATAAATAATTTTGTCACGGCTTCTAGTTTTAGAGAAATAAAATAAGAAATGGAAATTTTTGACTCTGCCGTCTTTGGTCACCCTCATCCCCTGAATATTTTAACAATATTTGCGGAGGTTTATTAGGGAGGAAGTAGGAATTAATTCCCACATAAATAATTTTGTCACGGCTTCTAGTTTCCCGAAAATAAAATAAAATCTTGGATATTTTCGATGCTTCGGTCTTTATTTATATAAGTCACCCTCATCCTCTGAATATTTTAACAATATTTACGGAGGTTTATTAGGGAGGATGTAGGAATTAATTCCCATATAAATAATTTTGTCACGGCTTCTAGTTTTAGAGAAATAAAATAAGAAATGGAAATTTTTGACTCTGCCGTCTTTAGTCACCCTCAACCCCTGAATATTTTAACAATATTTACGGAGGTTTATTAGGGAGGAAGTAGGAATTAATTCCCGTATAAATAATTTTGTCACGGCTTCTAGTTTTAGAGAAATAAAATAAGAACTTGGTAATTTTTGCCTCTGCCGTCTTTGGTCACCCTCGTCCCCTGAATATTTTAACAATATTTACGGAGGTTTATTAGGGAGGAAGTGGGAATTAATTCCCGTATAAATAATTTTGTCACGGCTTCTAGTTTTAGAGAAATAAAATAAGAACTTGGTAATTTTTGCCTCTGCCGTCTTTGGTCACCCTCGTCCCCTGAATATTTTAACAATATTTACGGAGGTTTATTAGGGAGGAAGTAGGAATTAATTCCCACATAAATAATTTTGTCACGGCTTCTAGTTTCCCGAAAATAAAATAAAATCTTGGATATTTTCGATGCTTCGGTCTTTATTTATATAAGTCACCCTCATCCTCTGAATATTTTAACAATATTTACGGAGGTTTATTAGGGAGGATGTAGGAATTAATTCCCATATAAATAATTTTGTCACGGCTTCTAGTTTTAGAGAAATAAAATAAGAAATGGAAATTTTTGACTCTGCCGTCTTTAGTCACCCTCAACCCCTGAATATTTTAACAATATTTACGGAGGTTTATTAGGGAGGAAGTAGGAATTAATTCCCGTATAAATAATTTTGTCACGGCTTCTAGTTTTAGAGAAATAAAATAAGAACTTGGTAATTTTTGCCTCTGCCGTCTTTGGTCACCCTCGTCCCCTGAATATTTTAACAATATTTACGGAGGTTTATTAGGGAGGAAGTAGGAATTAATTCCCGTATAAATAATTTTGCCACGGCTTCTAGTTTTGGAGAAATAAAATAAGAACTTGGTAATTTTTGCCTCTGCCGTCTTTGGTCACCCTCGTCCCCTGAATATTTTAACAATATTTACGGAGGTTTATTAGGGAGGAAGTAGGAATTAATTCCCGTATAAATAATTTTGTCACGGCTTCTAGTTTTAGAGAAATAAAATAAGAACTTGGTAATTTTTACCTCTGCCGTCTTTGGTCACCCTCGTCCCCTGAATATTTTAACAATATTTACGGAGGTTTATTAGGGACGAAGTAGGAATTAATTCCCGTATAAATAATTTTGTCACGGCTTCTAGTTTTGGAGAAATAAAATAAGAACTTGGTAAATTTGCCTCTGCCATCTTTGGTCACCCTCGTCCCCTGAATATTTTAACAATATTTACGGAGGTTTATTAGGGAGGAAGTAGGAATTAATTCCCGTATAAATAATTTTGTCACGGCTTCTAGTTTCCCGAAAATAAAATAAAATCTTGGATATTTTCGATGCTTCGGTCTTTATTTATATAAGTCACCCTCATCCCCTGAATATTTTAACAATATTTGCGGAGGTTTATTAGGGAGGATGTAGGAATTAATTCCCATATAAAAAATTTGGTCACGACTTCTAGTTTTAGAGAAATAAAATAAGAACTTGGTAATTTTTGCCTCTGCCGTCTTTGGTCACCCTCGTCCCCTGAATATTTTAACAATATTTACGGAGGTATATTAGGGAGGAAGTAGGAATTAATTCCCACATAAATAATTTTGTCACGGCTTCTAGTTTCCCAAAAATAAAATAAAATCTTGGATATTTTCGATGCTTCGGTCTTTATTTATATAAGTTACCCCCATCCCCTGAATTTTTTAACAATATTTACGGAGATTTATTAGGGAGGATGTAGGAATTAATTCCCATATAAAAAATTTGGTCACGGCTTCTAGTTTTAGAGAAATAAAATAAGAACTTGGTAATTTTTGACTCTGCCGTCTTTGGTCACCCTCGTCCCCTGAAAATTTTAACAATATTTACGTAGGTATATTAGGGAGGAAGTAGGAATTAATTCCCACATAAATAATTTTGTCACGGCTTCTAGTTTAGGAGAAATAAACTAAGAAATGGAAATTTTTGACTCTGCCGTCTTTAGGCACCCTCAACCCCTGAATATTTTAACAATATTTACGGAGGTTTATTAGGGACGAAGTAGGAATTAATTCCCGTATAAATAATTTTGTCACGGCTTCTAGTTTTGGAGAAATAAAATAAGAACTTGGTAAATTTGCCTCTGCCGTCTTTGGTCACCCTCGTCCCCTGAATATTTTAACAATATTTACGGAGGTTTATTAAGGACGAAGTAGGAATTAATTCCCGTATAAATAATTTTGTCACGGCTTCTAGTTTTGGAGAAATAAAATAAGAACTTATTAATTTTTGCCTCTGCCGTCTTTGGTCACCCTCGTTCCCTGAATATTCTAACAATATTTACGGAGGTTTATTAGGGAGGAAGTACGAATTAACTCCCATATAAATAATTTTGTCACGGCTTCTAGTTTTAGAGAAATAAAATAAGAACTTGGTAATTTTTGCCTCTGCCGTCTTTGGTCACCCTCGTCCCCTGAATATTTTAATAATATTTACGGAGATTCATTAGGGAGGAAGTAGGAATTAATTCCCGTATAAATAATTTTGTCACGGCTTCTAGTTTTAGAGAAATAAAATAAGAACTTGGTAATTTTTGCCTCTGCCGTCTTTGGTCACCCTCGTCCCCTGAATATTTTAACAATATTTACGTAGGTTTATTAGGGAGGAAGTAGGAATTAATTCCCATATAAATAATTTTGTCATGGCTTCTAGTTTTAGAGAAATAAAATAAGAACTTGGTAATTTTTGACTCTGCCGTCTTTGGTCACCCTCATCCCTTGAATATTTTAACAATATTTACGGAGGTTTATTAGGCAGAAAGTAGTAATTAATTTCCATTAAAATAATTAAGTCACTGCTTCTAGTTTCCCAGATATAAAATAAAAACTTGGATATTTTCGATACTTCTGTCTTTTGACTTATATAAGCCACCCTCATCCCCTGAATATTTAAATAATATTTATGGAGGTTTATTATGAAGGATGTAGGAATTAATTCCGTTATAAATAATTTTGTCACGGCTTCTAGTTTTCAGATTTTAAATAAAATCTTAAAAATTATCGATGCGTCGCCTGAGTAGTTAAACAATTATATTGTTATTTTACTCGTGTCTATTTTACTAGAAAACACAGTATGTGGAGGTATGAATTTGTCACGGTTTTTGGGGGGGTAAAAGAGGGGGGAGGGGGTTAATTTTTGAAAGATATTTCCTAACGACAATTATTTTTCGCATTGCCCTATTCTCTGATTATTTATACAATTATATTGTTATTTTATTCGCATATTGCAGTATGTGAAAATATGAAACGGTAACGGTTAATATTTCGGGTACAAATGTACGTATGATAAATATAATTATTCTTCGGTCGAGTATCCCCTGATTATTTAAATAAATTCATTTATTATTGTAATAAAACTGAAAATGGGTTATATGTACCATTGGTTGCACTTTATCGTATGAATAAAGAGAATATATGGTGAGAGAATCGAAGCGAACTGTGCCGAACGCTTGCGAACGGCAGGGTTGTCCAGCCGTTCATTCGTTTCGAATCTGTCGCTACGAATCTGTCGCTAGGTTCACCCTGATGTTTTTATCTCAATGTGGGGTATATTCACTTTTGGAGCAATAATTCAAAAATGGGTAGAGCCGGCCCGAAAAATTCAATCAAAAGTTCAATCAAATGCACAGTTTCCTTAATATTTTAATGAAAATGGTGAAGTTAAAAAGGATCAAAATGATTTTTTCTTGTCCCATTTTTGAGCATAAACGAATTTAGATAAAAAATCCTTATGTAAATTTTATTTTTTACATAAGATTTGTGAAAAAGTTGTTTAAATTTTCGAACGGCTTTGGTAAACAAAGTGTTGAATACTCGTAGATCTGTAATTTGTATAACAAACTTACAATAGAAGGGTCTCTTTTTTTAACTACTTAAATATGGTAACTAATGTTAAAAGTTATAAGAATGTAGAGGTTTTTTATAAGTTTGACACGAAAAAAGTTAAACATTTCGCCTTAACATAAAAAGCAACATTAGGAATGCCGGATGCACCCAATTTCGAGCTTTGGCCCGGCCCGATTTCGAGTCAATTTTCGAGCCGGGCCGGTATTTTTTATTTTCGGGCCGAGTCGATCCAAACCTCAAAGCCCGGCCCGACCCGGCCCGAATGCATCTCTAATTCAAAGCACACGAAAAACTTAACAAAAAAAAACCACATCTATAAAACAATTTAAATGTCAACTTTCATTCGTTAATCGTACTATACTATGGTAAAATTATTTCGTCTGAATGTAGACGCAAATAAAAGTCTATTGGTTATTCGCTGAAAGTTCCGGTGTTGTAGGAAGTCTTGTGAAGTTTTTAATTAAGAATGTGTTGTCGCAAGCGAAGGGAAATTCTAGCGTGGCTGTCAAGGTCTCGGTCGGCATGGTACAGCGCTAACATGATTGTGGGCCCTTTGATCGGCCGTACACTGAAAGGCATTTAAAGAGCGCGTTTGATGTACATGTGGCCCACATACACTCTGTATCCAAATTTCAAATGCAGGCAATATCATGCGCCCACGTCATCGGATGCTGACAATCATGGATCAAATGTTTCTACCCCCGTTTCAAATATGCTGGTTGTTTCACTCATAAGACATGGGCGTGCGTTAAAGAAAGCAACTGTATACAGGATGTATCAAGATAATGGAACAGTGCATTTTTTTCTTGTATGTGAAGAGATACAGAAAAAAGTGATTAAGATATTTTGTAAGGCATAGAGGGGGACACATTTTAGCATAAACTTTATTATCTTAAAACCAGTAGTACTCAAACTACAGAGCAATATTATATTTTTTTAAATGGCATTATATATATTTTATTAACTCATTAAATAGAGAATTTTATTCTGAATTCAACGATATAATAATTTCATGCCCTTACATTGCGAAAAATTTGATAAAAATTAATTCAAAGTTAATATTTCATTTCAACTTTATCTAAGTAATCTGAGCAAACATTCAATCAATAAAACAAAATAAAATTTATTTTAATGTTATTACATTCAAGAAAGCTACGATTTTGGCAATAAATTCAACTTTAATTTTTTTTTTTTTTTTATTTATTGAATGTTTGCTCAGATTACCTAGATACAGTAGAAATGAAATACTAACTTTGAATTAATTTGTATAAAAAATTTCGCAATGTAAGGGTATAATATTATTATATCGTTGAATTCGGAACAAAATTCTCTATTTAATGAGTTAATAAAATACATATAATGCCATTTAAAAAAATATAATATTGCCCTATAGTTTTAGTACCATTGGATTTATGACAATAAAGTTTATGCTAAAATATGTCCCCCTCCATCCCTTACAAAATATCCTAATCACTTTTTTCTGTATCTTTTCGCATACACGAATAAACGGCACTGTTCCATTATCTTGATACACCCTGTAGTTGTATGAAGCGAATGATACTCATTATAGAATCTGCTAATAGGGTCCTACACCATTTTTTACCTTCCGTCAAAAGGAAGGTATTGTTTTTGGTCAAAAAATTCGGTGGTGAGTTTTTAATGAATAAATACGTTTTAGGGTCCCTACAATACGAATGTACTATTTTTAAGATGATGTCTGTATGTGTGTGTGTGTGTGTCCGTGTGTGTCCGTGTGTGTGTGTGTGTGTGTGTCTGTGTGTGTGTGACAAATTTTTCTCCAAACTACAATTCTAAAAATTATGATTCTTTCATATTCCTCTTCTTTACAACCATATGAAGAGCTGATTAGATTTTGGTTATAATTGGTCAACCGGAAGTACCCTTATTTGAAGTTCTTAACAGTTTTTCTTGAAAAATCGCAGTTATATATTTTTATTTATTTTATATTATTATATAATATATTATTCTCTATACGGTTCGATTATACATTTTCCTTCATATTCAATAGATATAGAGTTATAAAGAGATTAACTTTAGAAAATCAGTCAGCTTTGCAAAAATTATGAAAACAACAGATATATTCAAAAAAATCTAATTGACAGATGTCAGTGGCGAGTGCAAAACCAAAGTGGAAAGTATATGATCTGAAAGTGATATATAAGATAGGAACTTATAATGCCAGAAGTACGAGAAAGGCAAAAGAGAAGATGGAAGGACTGTATAGCAGAAGATTTGAGAGAGGAAGAACTGTGTCACGAAGGTGCTTTGGACAGGAATGAGTAGAAGAGAAGAGTAAGAAACAGCGACTTCTAATAAAATAGGGCAAAGTTGAAGCAGGAGGAAGTGTTAAGTACAATACATAATGTACGTTCGTATTCGTATTAAAATTTGATTAGATTTTAGAATCTTTTCAAAGGAACTTTCAGTATGGATATGTAAAAATAGTGTGTTCTTGTTACAATTATACAGGTTATATAGAATCTTTTTCAAGGAACTTTTGGTATAGGATATGTACAAAATACATCGAATTGACGGAAGGTTTCGTGCTGGCCACAACAGATTTTTTTTTTCCTGTAAGAACATGAAATAAAAATTTTAGTGCTACCGCGACTTAAAAATTTTACGTAATAAGCGAGATATGAATTTTTAAAGTTTAAGAATTTGGTGTGTGGCGTAGGAGGTACTAACCAGTGATCGACAAACAATGGACATATACATTAACGTGACATTTCATAATGTTTTAAAGGTGACCGCAGCAGAAAATGACCGAGAGGTTGATTCAGATGCTGACATTTTGAGAAACATGACGCGTGTTTTTCTAATTCTTTATCTATTTTTAGTGATCATTTTCCGAGATACGGTTGAAAATATTTGTGTTGATGTGCTTACTGACACATTTATTTATACTGTAAAATGACCTGGTCAGTTACTGTTCCAATTTTAGCGTGATCGTATTACGTCGCAGACATATTGATGGTGGGGTATAAAACTGATTAACTCTAAAATGAAATAGTAAACAAAGCGTGGAATTACATACGCGAAAATTTTAATTCATGCACATGCGCACAAATGTATGATTCCGTAGCCAAATTACGCATGAATATTGAAAATAAAATAATATATTTATAGTACTAATCTAAATATTATGATACATAATTAATGCAGAAAAATATATTATTATTGTTTAATAAGCATATCACACACTGGAAAAACTACCAATATTGTTTTTGCAACGCATAAGTATATGCTAATCAAATTTTTAATCATTTGCCACAAGATTAAAAAGCTACTAATATTTACAATAAATTCTTTTAAATTCAAACTAAACAATTTCTCATACATATTTTTACCTCTAGCTGAGAGACGTATTGGAATCATGCTAAAATTCGCATATACAGATTTTAGTGGATAAACACGTTTTAAAATCCCTATAATCCAATTAAAATATTTTTGTGTCCGTGTGTGTGTGTGTGTGTGTGTGTGTGTGTGTGTGTGTGTGTGTGTGTGTGTGTGTGTATGTGTGTGTATGTGTGTGTGTGTGTGTGTGTGTGTGTGTGTGTATGTGTGGATGTTGGAACCACGGTTTCTCAAATACTATAAGACTTAAAAAATATTTAACTGCAGTTTCCTCAATCTGACATTCCTGTGAAGAGCTGATTAGATTTTGGTAACAATAGGACTACCGGAAGTATTAGTTTCGTTAAAAAAATCTTCTAAATATTATTTTTTTTAAATTTCTGTTACTACTATTATTGAAGAACATAAAATACATTTAAAATTTTTAATATATCTTGTATAGATTTAGAGATAAAAGCACTGTAATACAAAGAATTTATTTTAAAATGCAACATTATAGTTCATCACTTCGATGGTTACTCACTATTGTCAACAAATGACAGCAATGTAAAATTTGTCCATTTTAAAATGCAACATTATAAATAGTATTGCAGCACAGGAGATACCTCCAAAACACATCACAAATGGTGTCAATTCTTATTACGACCGACTAGAATATTTCCTCACAGTGATTGGGGGTATTTTTTAACATTTATTACATGAAAGTAATGCATTTTTGTAAGATAAAGTTTTTTAAGATGTACAACAATAATGTTTTGATTATTTGTTAATCGTATGTAGGCTAAATTATAGGAAATTAGTTTTGATAATACAAAACTACAAATTTTGTATGTTGCATTTTAAAATGGACAAATATTACATTGTTGTCATTTTTTGACAATAGTAAGTAACCATGGAAGTGATTCGCCATATGTTGCATGTTAAAATAAATTCCCTATATATATATAGAATCATCTAATCGCAGAGGCTAAGGCACTAAGGATTGATTTGTATATGACAGATGTTAGTGACATTCTGAAAGCTTTTTCTGGGTAGTGCATTCCATCTTTCTTATTGTTTTATTAATTAAATATTTAAAATTGTAGGTAAAATGCATATATCCATAAGAAATACCGCCAATCTTGCTATTGAATTGGAAGAATCTCTGACAATTAGGAACTTCCTCATACAATGAAAAATAGATATAATTAGAATGGGGTATTCCACTCAATTTTTTTTATTATTTTAAATAAAACTTCATTCAGTTTTGAAGCAATTCATAATATTAAAAAATCTTAATTGTTCCTAGTTTAACAGTATTTTATTTTCGAGAAATCAGTGTAACGTCACATTTCCCCTATACTTGTCTTTCTCACACACACTGCTCTGAGTATGCTACGAGAGAAAGATAACAATTGTATGACGTCAATTTTCCCTTTTTGCAAATGTGAAATATCTCGTAAACTAATTATTTAAAAAATGTTTTCTTTGTTTTAACTATTATTTATTCAGCCATACTTTATGTTAAATTGAATTTTTAAATTTTTTTTTATTATGGTGGAATACCCCATTGTATGTGTGCAGAAGACACGTTAAATACAATAAAAACAATATTTGGATAAAGTTCGGTAATTTTTTGTTAAAAACGACGGTTCGACAGCGCAGTGCAATAGAATACTTATATAGCCTAATATGGAAATGACACAACAGATTTTTTTTTATTCCACTGACGAATTTTTTGATAACTAATTGTTTGTTCTTATGTTTTTGCTTTTTTATTTATTGTAGATACTTATTTGGTCTCTAAAAATACTTCATTTTGAGAAGTATGTATAATCTGCCGGGATATTAAAATATTAGTTCCTATCTTCAATGTTTCCAGACCAGACCACCTGTTTATCTTAAATGTAAAGCTGGTCGTATAAGAACTTACTTTAATTTCAGTTTCACCATAGTTGACGCTCAGTCTAATCTAGGTACTTGAGTATTACTTCGCCAAGCATTACTCCGGTCGTTCTCAACTTCAAGCACATCATATGTTTCATAATAATAGTAAAAGGAGTCTAAGGTAAAATTATAAATGATACTAATAAAATTAGCCCTCAACTTACTACAAAAACAAGGAAGAGAACTGGGATCATATAGGGACGGGAGTCATGGCTGAATTATTCCCAATTAAAACCTAAGATAATTTCTTTAAAATTTATATCGTCCAATAATAATGAGTCATTTAAATATGAAACATCCAATATCTCTAAAGGTCTAAAATTAAATTAATTGCTATGGAATTACCAACTGGTAAATTGTTTTTAAATTACATCGAATAATTTTTACCTCCCGCTACCCTTGGTAAGGGAGGTATAGGTATCGTGCTAAAAATCTAATATCGAGATTTTAGTAAATGACCACGTTTTAAGGTCCCTAGAATCCATTTTTAACATTTTCACGATGATGTCTGTATGTGTGTATGTGTGTATATGTGTATATGTGTGTGTGTGTGTGTGTATGTGTGTATGTGTACGAATTTTGTTTGCACTCTAACTCAAATACTATCATTCAGAAAATTCTGAAACCGTGTATTTTTACCCTATTCTAATAGCAATAGAAGCCATTAGATTTTGGTGTAAATCGGATAAACGGAAATGGTACTTTACCTGAAGCTCATAATGGTTTTTCTTCAAAAAATACCATTAAATGCCATTTTTTCGCATTTTATGTCTTATGAAAATTAAAGATTATTGAATTTTCTACTGGAATACATAAATACTTTTTCTATATATTTTACAGATAAATTTAAAAATAATTTTTTTTTATTAGTCGCGAAGCCTAAGATAAAAACTATTCCTTTGTTACACAGTTCATTTTTCAAATGAATGTAACAGACAGTAAATGTCACTGCAGAAAACTTATCACTTCAAATTAATAATAGTGACATTTTAAAAAGAAAATAGTAAATAAAGCAATAGTTTTCTGCAATGGAACAGTTTGCAGCGTTAGTAAATACGTAGGTAGGTATGTATTTAAATTAATAAAAATTAAATAGCGGGAGGTTTTGTGTTGGCCACATCAGATTTTTTAGTTTGGTATAAGTCCGAAATCTGCGTTCATCAAATTATATTTAAATTTATTAATTATTAAACATTCGTAAGCTTCTTAAATATCTATCATTATTGATATGTTTTAATAGTTTAATATTAGAATCGTTAATTTTGTGATTATTAATGAAAAAGTGTTGAGCTAAGCTAGGATTTTCTGGATTACCGCTTTTTAGATGATAAATAAGGTTATCTTATTATTATTTTTAATATTCTATAACGTGGATGTTGAACTCATTACATTTCCAAAAATGGATTTTGCTAATAATTAGACAAATAAATTGATATATAACTTTCGTGGTCAATAATTGAAAATATGCATATATAATAACAATAAGCTATTTAATAAAATAATTAATGGGGTCCCGTGGCCGCGTGCCTGAGTGTGGTCGCGAAACTGGGGGAACCGGGTTCGATCCCGACAGACGCCAAATATTTCCAATTTTAAATGGCACAAAAGTGACCCTATTTATTAATTAAAAAAAAAAAAACTACGTAAATCAAGTTATAAATGCCACTGTGGACCAGTATCTATCTAAGTTTGATGAAATGATCGATATATAAACTTTTTATATAGCTCATCTTATTTTTATGACACCTTTCGGAGTAAAACTTCAGGAGTAGCAGGTACGGTAGATTATCTTTCCGGTCCTTTTTAACTCATTCCGCATCTTTAAACTAAAATTTGGAGTTGATAAACAACACGAAAAACTTGTGAAACAGGTAGCATTTTACGACAGGTATCAAATATGATAAACACAAATAGTCAAAACAAAATATTCTTAAAAATATGAACTCTTTACGCAACGTCGTGCATATATTCCACCTGTTCCAATAAAAATTTCATTTGAATTTTATTGGTGCAAATTGTCAGTCTACAAAGTGAGGTAGACAATTCCATAACGCACGCATTGCACGAAAAATAAAACTATGGGCCATCCAGCGAATCAAGCGGTTTACGTCATAAATACAATATCACTAGAAACAATGACGTCATATGTTAAAAAGTTTACATTCGATTAAAATATATTCTGTGCGTTGCCTTCATAAATCCAAATCGTTCTTAAAGATACAATTTTATTTAAAATATTCTGAACGATACTGCTTACGCCGTTATAAATACTTCATTATTATAGTATATGCAACAAACTATCTAGTATTATGTGAGAGAAATACAGAATACTGCATACCATACAATTTCTCACTGTTTCTGTACATTGCGTATAGCGTTTGCCACACGTTGTACATATAAATTTAATTTTCAAATTATTACTAACAAATAGAACGAAATATTACCTCAATATTACAATTCAGTGAAAGTAAGAGCCCGCCAATCTATTTTTCATTTTCAAAATAAGTCAATAAATTAACTACAAGCTCTTAAATTTGACATGACAGAGCATTTGACATTTTGTCAATGAACAACGAAACCAAAAACAAAATGAAATCACAATACATGTTGAAAAGTATAATGTAGACATACAATATTTAGTAATATACATGTTCAGAATTACCAGTATTAAAAAAATATAATCAAACGTCATTTTTCAAAAATTTACAAAATTTTACTTAATAATAATATATCCAAATATAATTATTTCTATTAAAGGTATCAAATACATAATAATAATAAAAAACCAATAAAATACCGTTAATAAAATATATTTAAAAAAATAAAGAAAATTTCAAAAATCCCTAAACGATGACGCAAACCGCTTGATTCGCTGGATAGCCCATATATATCAACTTATACAGTGTTATAATATTCATTTATTTTTAAAAAAATTTTAAAAATAGCATACAAGAACATTTAGGTCCACAAAGAAAACAGTTTGATATAAAAACTCATATTCGTGACGTCACACTTATTTTTCCAAACTTTGAAGGACATAACTAGCTTATTAATAGGATTTTTTTCACTAATAATCTTCTACTTATACTTTCAGATAAAATTATAAAACAAATCCTGCAATCCCCTATTTGAATCAACTTTTTGAAAGAATAGGGTAGTTTTGCTCTTTTTGAAAAATTGATGTTATAGTATTTTTAAATTAAAGTTTTCTATATTTTTTTATTTTGCATAATTCTTGTTCTTTTGCACAATTTTTCGTTACGTATGTCTTGCGGGACAAAAAAAACTTGTTTACATTCCGTTTTAGACAGCGTTGTTTGGTAGTTGTCAGTTTTGTTTTTTGTGTGTTTGATAGTCAGTTTGCTTACTTCTTTGTTTTTCGTAGCCTTATATTGTGTCTTTTGGAGTATTTATACAGGTATGTGATCAAAGATTACACATGAAAACAAGGTTATGTTACTTATTGTGACATTTAAATGTTTACTGTTCAAATACGACACCAGCGCTTCAGCGGTTTACGGTTACTACATGTGACGTCATAGCGGAGAGGTTGATTCAAAGAGTGCGGAATTTTAATTAGCATTTTATAAATATATAAGCTATAATTGTTGTGTTTTTTCATATAGAAAATCTTATTATGCGTGACTTATTGTATAAAGATATTTATTTTATTAAAATTCGACACATGATAACTACCCTATTGAAGTGTATCAGGATTAAGAAGAAATACGTTGAAAAAAAAATAATATCTTGGTTAAATTAACACTTCGTACATTGTTTAAGATTTACAACCCTTAAAGAATAGATGCAACTTAAATTGAATTGTAAACTGCTCGAAATAACTTGAATCTTTGTGTTTATTTCTAGTTTTATTCCTTAGTACAGAGCACTGGCTTAATGTTATTTTCTTCGCCCCCGATAGATATTAAAATTTCATTACTTCCTGTATACTTGATTCATTCCTATAGCGACTTTCTTGCAACAGGTGACGAAGAAAACAAAATTATTCAATTTTTATGAGGTTCAAACACGAAAGTTACCAAGAAGTTTACAAACTAAACTGTTTACTAAATAATTCACTATGTGTTATCAGGCATTAACTCAAAATATTTAAATTTTAATTCTAAAAAAATCTGATGTGGCCAGCACATTACCTTCCGTCAATGGGGGATTACGGCTCAATCGAATTAAAGGAAAATAGTAAAAAAATACGAATGTATATGCTGAGTAACGAATATTAATAAAAAAAAATGAAATGGTATAATTGAGATATTTCGGAAATAAAGGGTTTTTTGTTATAACGCTCCGACACTAATATGAAAATATTTTGATTGGCGACCGAGAAACCGCCTATACATGCATATTACAAATAGCGTGTTTGGAGGTGGGGATTACTACCAATGGAAGTTAAGAAATTCAAATTCGAAAGGAGGGGCTAACATTCCTGTACTACAGTTTCCGAACAGTTTTTATTTTAACATAAATTTCTAGCATTAAACTTAATACTTTAAATACACCTGTAATAATAAAGTATGTAGACTTATACAGTGTTATAATATTCATTTATTTTTATGTAAATATAACTTAAAATAGCATATATTTCAAGAACATTTTGGTCCATAACGTTTGATATAAAAACACATAAATGTGACGTCACGTCAATCTTTTCAAAATTCGGGAGACCATAACTCGCTTATTAATAGGAATTTTTTCACCGGATTTTCATCAATAGTCTTAGTTTTCCTAATATTTTCAGATGAAATTATAAAAAAAATTGGTGTAATCCCCCATTCTATTTTAAATAACACCAACAAAATTTTAATAAAACTTAAAAGTTCTCAGCATTGGTAGTACAACAAGGAAAAATTAAAGAGTAGCCATGATTACTCAACATGTCAACAATGCCAGAGGTCTTGACAACTCGAGAACTTAGTTCTCGAAATACGTATTTAGTTTCACTAAAATTAAATTTTAAGGTTAAGGGGTTATTTATAATTTAACCTTAGACTCCTTTTGTTATTTTCATCTATGCACTTTGTACAAATTCCATACCGAAAGTTACTTGGAAAAGATTTTATAAATCCAATAACACGAACATACATCTGTCAATCATAATTATTTGAATAAATCAGCTGTTTCAAGATTATAGCAAAGCTAACTGATTTATGAAAGTTAATCTCTTTACAATTCTTGAACTCCATATCTATTGAATATGAATGAAAATGTATAATCAAGCCATATAGACAGACAATAAGATATTTCATATTGATAATCACATAAGATGTCAAAAAAAGTTATATTTAACTGTGTTTTTTCAAGAAAAACTATTAAGAACTTCAAATAAGAGAATTTCCGGTTGACCAATTATAAGCAAAATCTAATCAACTCTACATATGGGTATGGGTGTTTCAAAAATGGCTAGAGATTCTTTATCCATTTTTGAATTACGTCCCAAAAGTCAATATACCCCATATCCAGAAAAAAACTTTAAAATTTTCAAAAATCTAATTTTTATGTATCTAGATACTTCTCAATGCGCTGATTCCAAATTTTGAAACCGCAGGTCGATATCTCTATTCGTTCTCGAGATATTTAGATTCAAAATTTTGCTCAAAACTGCCCATTTTTTGGTAATAACCCAAAAATGGGTCGAGATATGAATTTGGCGACAACACCATTCGATTCTACGGGCAAAATTACATAAGTATACCAATTTTCATAAATTTTGAACACCGCATACAGTCTCTAAAGCAAAATAACTGAAAATGGCCAAAAATCGCAAAAATCGTAAGGGGTACCCCTTACGATTTTTTCAGATTTTGGCCGTTTTTGGGGGTTTTCAAACTTTTATTCATAAAAAATGAACCGGATAGTCAAAAATTATGAAAATTGGTATATTTATATATTTTTATCCGTAGAATCGAATGGTGGTGTCGCCAAATTCGTATCTTGGCCCATTTTTGGGTTATTACCAAAAAATGGGCAGTTTTATGCAAAACTTTGAACCTAAATATCTCAAGAACGGAAAGAGATATCGACCTGCGGTTTCAAAATTTAGAATCAGCGCATTGAGAAGTATCTAGATACATGAAAATTAGATTTTTTAAAATTGTAAAGTTTTTATCTGAATATTGGGAATATTGACTTTTGGGGCAATAATTCAAAACTAGGTAGAAATCTAGCCCAAAAATAAGTAATTTTGAGAAAATCTTTGAGGTTGAATATCTCCAAAACTAAAAGAGATATAGACCTGATGACCTGCGTGTTCATGATTTGGAATCAGTGCATTGGGAAGTACGAGATACATGAAAATTGGATTTTTGAATATTTTCAACTTTTTTTAACCAAATGTAGGTATTTATTTGATTTGCAACTAGTTTGAAACCTACCTTGCCTAGAGATGACGGAAGGTAAAAAAAGTTGAAAAACGTACGTATGTCAAAAACTGACTATAATAATTCCTGCTAAAATGCACATATGGAGCCCTCTGCATTTTATATACTAGAATACCCCAGAGATATACCATGTAACAGTTCCAGGGATAAAATATTCCATCTTCTGGGATCAATTTACAAGCAAAATTGCTGCAATCAACATGTCGATTGATAAAGTCGGGATATGCATGAAATTAAAAAGAAAAAATTTAATCCGAAATAAATAAAAAATATTTTGTAAAAAATCGTTAATTTAAATATGCAAATAGTTATTTTAATTATTTATTTTATTTCATTTTACTATATTTTGGCTTCATTATTTTTGTACAATTTTCGATGATTTATCTAATGAAATTAGATAAGTAAATAGAAAATTTAAATATGTATTTAGTTAATTTCTTTATTTATGTTTAGTTCAATACTATATGTAGTCATTTAATCTAACTTTGTATTTAATTTTACAATAATTTGTTACTACAAATTTAGAAAATTTAACTAAATCAACTTAGACAATTTAATGAAAATAAATTAGTAGGCTGAAAATTAAAGATTTGTTTAGTTAAATCAACTACAATTTAGATGGTTATTTTTTTTTCTGTTTACCTAAAAGTGACGGAAGATAAAAATAAAAAGATGAATATGTATATAAAAATATGTATATTTAAATACCGTGAGTATTTTTTAACGTGAAACATTGGGTTTGTCAGATCCATGGTTACGACTTGACATTTGATTGACAGCAATGTATTTGCCCGTTCCATTTAAAATGAAACATAGGGAACGAATTTGACAGATGTATTATATTTAAATATTGTAAGAAATTTAGCTGAGTCAGTAAACCACTCGAGAGAACTAAACATATTTCGGGCACAAGGTGCACACAGTATTTTTTCTACATCTAAATTTAATTTTTAGAAAACAGGTACAACAATTTAAACAAAATTAACCTCTAATGACATCTTGTTAATATGACAAATAATCGTTGAATTTTCCTATAAGTTATGATTTGACAGAAGTATTTTATTTAAATATTGTAAGAAATTTCAGAAAACCACTCGGGCACAAGATGCACACTATATTTTTTCTACAACTAATTTTAATTTAGAATGCAGGTATAATTATTTAAACAAAATTAACCTCTATTGATGTCTTATCAAATGTCAAATTCGTTCCCTATGTTTCATTTTAAATGGAACGGACAAATACATTGCTGTCAATCAAATGTCAAGTAACCATGGATATGACAAACCCAATGTTTCACGTTAAAAAATACTCACGGTATAACAATGCATTGAATTTTTGAAAAACAATGTTTTTTTTCAAAATTCTGTAAGCTATTGATTGGGTCAACTTCCAAATATCAAAATTTTTAAATTATATGCGTAAATGGATATAACCACAAACGTATTTTGAGATATAGATAAGCACTAATGATTATTAAATTTGTAATCAAAAATGAATGATAAAACTAATACAATGTAAAGTCCGTTTTACATTTGTCATTTGCCAAATTCAATAAATTTAACTTAAAATTCTTCAAAAAAAAATACCAAATTTTAGAAAATAGTTTACATTTCTAATTTTTTTCATATTGAAAAATTCAAAAATGAGGTATTCCACCATAACAGAAAATTAAAAAAAAAATCATTTTAACTTAAAGTATGGCTCAATAAATAATAGTTAAAACAATGAAAACATTTTTTAAATAATTACTTTACGAGATATTTCACATTTGCTAAAAGGGGAAATTGACGTCATACAATTGTTATCTTTCTCTTGTAGCGTACTCAGTGCAGTGTGTGTGAGAAAGACAAGTATAGGGGGAATGTGACGTTACACTGATTTCTCGAAAATTAAACTAAGAACAATTAAGATTTTTTAATACTATGAATTGCTTCAAAACTGAATCAAGTTTTATTTAAAATAATAAAAAAAATATCAATGGAATACTCCATTAAATTGAAATGTTAGTGTTATTAAAATTATTAAAAAGCACTAAAAAATTAATGAAAAATAGAACGTGTTCTATTTCCAGTTTATTCAGCGGCTTACTAAGAACTTAAAACTGACAAGAGTAATACAAGTATTTTAAGCTCAAGTAATTGAACTTGGACAAGTTCTTAAAAATCCATTGCTAAGTGCTTTAATCGAAGCTTTAATATACCAATGGGGTGATTTCAAATTTTCTGTTTAATTTTTCGTTTCCTGCAAGGCTACCGGCAACTACCGGTTACAGTACATGTGCAATACTATCAACTGTCACTTGTAAAATGGGACACTTGTCAACTAAATATAAGGCGTTCGTTATCTTTATTTAGTATGACTAACGAATGAAATTTGACGTTTAAAGTTTTTCGTATGCTTCGAATTTGAAAGGAAACTGACCTTTATGTATTCTCTTACGTTTTTGTAATTTATTTCTTTAATAAAAATGCACTTCAAGCATATAGTTGAATTCGTAATTTTACGAAGAATCCAAATACCACCGTGAGTATTTTTTAACGTGAAACATTGGGTTTGTCATGTCCGTGGTTACGATTTGACATTTGATTGACAGCAATGTATTTGCGTGTCCCATTTAAAATGAAACATAGGGAACGAATTTGACAGATGTATTATATTATGTAAGAAATTTAGCTAAGTCAGAAAACCACTCGAGAGCACTAAACATATTTCGGGCACACAATATTTTTTTTGCAACTAAATTTAATTTTTAGAAAACAGGTATAATTATTTAAACAAAATTAACCTCTAATGACGTCTTGTCAATATGACAGATAACCGCTGAATTTTCCTATAAGTTACGACGTTACGACTTGACATTCGACTGACAGTAATATATTTGCCTGTCTCATTGAAAACATAGGGAATGAATTTGACACAGTATTATATTTAAATATTGTAAGAAATTTGGCCAAGTTAGAAAATCACTCGAGCACAAGGTACACTAGAAAGCAGGTATAATTATTTAAACAAAATTAACCTCTACTGACGTCTTATCAAATGTCAAATTCGTTCCCTATGTTTCACTTTAAATGAGAGACGCAAATACATTGCTGTCAATCAAATGTCGAATAGTAACCATGGATATGACAAACCCAATGTTTCACGTTAAAAAATACTCACGGTATATAGGCAATCCCATTTCAAATGGAAATATTGTCACTTCCGGTTAAACCGGAAGCGCTACCATCATGCCAAACACCATGATTTTTGAGCGCCTACGCCTAGTTTACAAATATGTCAAAAAAATAAAAAATAATTATAAATAAAAGTTATTCTGAATACTCCGTTTTTCATTGTAACCTGTATAAATACCGAAATAAATACATAATTTAAAATTACAGGCTTGTTGTTTTTAATGAATTTTAATTGAATATGCAAAAAACTCGTACATTCTAAAAAACGTATAAGTTAAAACATACAATATAAATTCGCATTTGAAACTATTGTATAAAAGTCATTGTTTTAAAATAGTTTTTAACTTTTCGTTTTATATTTTTCTAACTCTACAGCCACAAAAAAATCTTTTCATTTGTTTTTCCTGCAACCACAGAAACAAATACAATCAGCCTGAGCCTGCTATGAAATGTACAATAAATATGAACTTTTCTACCCGTAGTTAGTTTAGTTTATTTTAGCTCTGCAAAATATTTATTGTAGAGAAACTCTGGCTGCCTATTAATAGGCGAATTGCTTTTCACTTTTTGAAGCAAAACACAATAAACATTATAGTTTTAATAATAAATTAACTTGTATTTAGTTTATAGATAAAATATACCAGTTTACAAATATGTGATACAAACACTATGGAACAAGTTTATCTCGCTACTGTAGTTAATGGGCTAATAATGTGTAATCAACGTAACATATAATAAAAAAATAATAACCAGAAGAACATGCATTTGTAATTATATAATTTCTAACTAACAATAATGTCTGAACATAAAATTTTCCATTTATAATATCAAATACACTTTCCATTATTGTAAATAAAATTTCAAACTATGAAAAGCTCAAAACTTACTTTCTAATTACCGTTAAATAATCTTCCAATATTTAATAACAACAATAAACAAAACATCAAACAAGTAAACAGTTTTAATCGCTAATATTTTTTTTTTTTTCTATTTTGGTGTAAGTCTATAACAGCGTTGTCAAGAAGATGTATAAGCGCACTGTTTAATACAACATATTAATGTATACAATCAGAAAATTCACAACACACAATACACAAACTGTCAAAATGTGAAATTTCAATTGTCAGCGGGAAGCGCTACCAACATAACTGACAAAAAATCGCCAAATCATATTTTTGACTTATACATTCCAGATAGTCAGAAACATTACAATAAAACTATAAATATCGTAATTATGACAAAGCGGCACATCGCTTACTGTTTGCTTTATAATATTGGATGCAAAACAGGCCATTATTATCGCCGCATGGTGGAAGACCCCATTATTTCAAACCAAAATAGCATTTATATTAAAGGAACAGGAAGATTATTTTACTACATTTATTTATATTGTACTTTAGAGCATGTAGGTATTCATTTCAACAGAGCGGCGCAAATAATAGCCCGTTGACATCCAATGTTATAATGTAAGCAGTGAGAGATATTGTCATAATTACGATATTTATATTTAACAATATCAAAAGAAAAAAAATTAAGGTTTCGAGCTGTCAATATTGTCTTACACGAAACAAAACTAATCTAATAGGAATAGAAGCCATTAGATTTTGGTGTAAATCGGATAAACGGAAATGGTACTTTACTTGAAGCTCATAATGGTTTTTCTTCAAGAAATACCATTAAATGCCATTTTTTCGCATTTAACGTCATTGGAAAATTATAGATTATTGAATTTTGTACAGGTATACATTAATACTTTTCTATATATGTTACAGATTAATTTAAAAATCATTTTTCTTTTTTTAATCCCGAAGCCTAAGATAAGCACAATTCCTTTGTTACACAGTTTATTTTTCAAATGAATGTAACTGACAGGTAAACGTCATTGTCAAAAAACTAATCACTTCAAATTAATAATAGTGACATATTAAATAATAAAGAAAATCGTAAATAAAGCAATAGTTATATGGATAATATAGTTTGAAGCATTACTAAATACGTAAGTAAGTATTTAAATTAATAAAAATTAAATAGAGGGAGGTTTTGTGTTGGACACATCAGATTTTTTAATATGCAACAATGGCTGGTAGCACAAGCCCTGTTTTAACTAAAACACTGTTTTAAGAAATGTCAAATTCAAATTTCAATATTTAATTTCACCATTATGTTTAAAGAACGATTTTTTTTTAAATATTTGTTTCAATACAAACTATGTTCTGCTTTAAAATCATATTTTGATAATTTGATACTATTTATTTTTATTATTAAATAATGAAATTTGACATATCTTAAAACAGCGTTTTAGTTAAAATAAGGCTTGTGCTACCAGCCATTATTTCTTAGTAACTTTTTTTCGAAATCGCAATTTATTTTTTTGAAAAAAATATTTCCAATTTTGAGACATTTACTGGTGAGACAGAAAAAAGTAAGTGACATACCTATACAATATTTCTTAGTAACATTTTTTTGAATTCTCAATTCTTTTTATTTTTAAATGCATTTTTTACAGAACTATGAAGATTTTTAATACAATAGAAGGTTGGCAAAAAAAGTTACTAAGTAATTGTTGCTCTCGACGAGTTGTATCACTGGTTAAATTTAATGTATTTATTTCTGTTACACCCTGTATTTAATAACAACAATAAACAAAACATTGAGCAAGTAAACAGTTTTAATCGCTAATATTTTTTAAATGAATTTCAATGTATTTATCTAGCAGTTTATGCACCGTATGATTCATACACATCTCGTTTCCTGGTATTTTGAATTCCTTGTATTCTTAAGAAAATATGTAAAACTAACAATAACGAGACGCCACTGGCGCACGGTGTAGGGGCGTGTTTTTGGAAGAAATCCGGGCAGAGGCAGACCCTCAGCTGACATTATTGGTAGTCTAGGACCCGGGAAATAGCATAGAAAACATCAACGCAGATATCAAACTAGATTCTTATATATTCAATAAATATTCCACTTGAAATCAACGGAATAATGGTTAAAAAATCATAGGCTGCTCTTTATAAATTCTATTAAAATGTTGACATTTAATATTGATTTCATATTTCCTCCAAACATTTCGCGCCTCTTTAAACAATAATTTAACCATTGCACATCTACTTATCGGAATTTAAAAAATAAGCATCCTTGTATTATTTACAATAAAGTTTGTAAAACAATTTGAATAAATCTATTTATATATCGTTTATTGTATTGTAATGTAAAATCTATGATTATTATTAGATTGAACTTACTTCATCCCATTTGATGAACTTTTCACCGTCTTGGAGGGCCTGGGGGACTTCAACAGGCTTCAAAGTGACGGCGGTGGTGACCAAAGGGGCTTTACCCCCAGGTCCCGGCGTAGCCATGCCCTTCGCGACGTTACTGTCCACACATATTTAACATTCAGTCACTTCATTCTTGTATTTATTTTCACAGTTCCCGAAATTCACACGTAAACAGATGTAAAGTAAGAAATTATTATTACTGGAATACTTGTCGACGAGAACATAACTTAGCAAACGACGGTATTTATTTACAAATAAAAAACTGTTAATATATTGGACAAAGTAATGGTTTCACACTAAATAAATATATATCATATTAAAACATCTAGTAATATAATCATAACTTTCAAATGTTTTACTTGCTCCTAGTCCCTTTACACACTACAGCTGACAATCGCTAACTGAACTGAGCTATTTTATGCAATGTTGCCAACATTATGAACTCCGGATAGTACGGATTCAGGGTTGCCAGATATTGTCTAGTAAGCGCCTGATTAAATGCTAGATGTCGCACAAATCGCCTCGAAACAATTTTTATATTTATTTTAGAACTTGAATAATGCACGTAAAAATATAATCTATAATAGTTTATAAATAAAAATAAATATATCATCACGGCATATTACCCATAGGTGTGCCAATATGCTTTGTACACATATATCGGTAATGATAACATATTTGCACCGTGCGGGCGTTTACCAGACGGCACCTTACTGGCACTCATTGCTAGAGTGGAGAGTGCACCACAAGGGTTACTTTTGTGCCATTTAAAATTCGAAATAATTTTAGCGTCGGTCGGGATCGAACCCGGGTCATCAGATTCGCGACCAGACATTCAGGCACACGGCCACGAGACACGAAACCTTATAGTAATTAATTATTGTTTGTTGTTCCAATAAATAAGAAAATCTGAATACAAAATTTTGTATTTTATTATGTTCTTCCTTGAAAATCAATTAAAAGCATCAAATTACTTCCGGTTTATCATATATTGTCAAAATCTAATAATGTTGTTTCAAATTATATACGAGTTTTAAATACCAAATTTGAGAAGTTTTGGATCTTATTTTAATATATTTATTCAAGAAAATCTGTTTCAAACTTCCAATAAAGTATAACTTCCAGTGTATCAGCTTTAGAAAAAAATTAATATGTCGTTCTCATTAAATACAAAAGTGTTGACTACAGAATACCAAATTTGAAAAAAGTAAAAAAGAAATAATTCCCAGCGATAGGAGGAAGTTTCGAAAAATTGTAAAATCAAAAATGCCCAATTCAGCCATAAGCGCCGTATTAAAAAATACGACACTAAATGAACATCACAGATCGCCCAAACTGGCAACCCTGTATGGATTACGGATAGTGGCATAAATTCAAGCTATTGGCGCTGCAGTCGAAATGGCACAAAGAAGTTTGAATTGCTGTCATAATATTGAAATTAATACAATTGATTTATGCTTTGTACGACCTATTTAAACGACATTTATATGACTTTATTTTAAAATAACAACACGTTGATTTGAATAAAAATCATAAATCAAAATAAATCACTCTCTGCACTTGTTTTTTTTTATTGATTTCTTTGTTATTTATCTAAAGCTAATAATTGAAAATCATTGTATGAAGGATGCATTTATAATGACAATAAATAATGCATGGTAATTAATAAATTTTAAAAACAAATTTTATATTCCTTTTCTCATGGAAATGATACGCAGGCTCAGTGACTTTTCCAATAATCTACAAAATTTTGATTGGTTACACATGTAGTTAAAGGTACATCTTAACGGTAGAAGCAAATTCAATGATTTATTTGAAAATATTTACATGTTTATTATAACTATTTTATAAATTGAACACAAGTTTATTATATATATTTATTAAAACTATAATTTTAATTATAATACGCGGCTGTAATATGAGAAATTGATTAATAAGTACATTTTGATGAGTCGTGTAAATGCAGCGTTAGTACAAGTCGAGGTCAACAGAAGCAGATTGCACAGCTGTTTATTTCAGTTTTCAGCTGATCGTGAATTAGAGGAGTGCAAGTGATTTTTGGAAAAAATTGAACATACAATGACAATTTTATTAAATTTTATCAGCAGGTTTGTGACAGCTTAAAATCTAGCTGTCAATCTGAGTTGATGGCAGTTCGATTTACATTATATTTGAGAATCAAAGGAATATTGTAATATGTCTTTGTGTACAGTTAAGGTCGAACACAAATAAGCAGACCGTGACGCAGTATCTGCATAATACTTAATTGTACATTTGACAATTTCTGTCAAAGGTTCACTAAACCAAATCAGTGAGAAATAGAAATAGCAAATAGTTTTGTCACGCAGAATATTGTGCAACAAAATTATACTAGTTTTGCAATACTTATTTTTGTACAAGGTGAAATATTTTTATCCATGAATGTATATTTAATTGGCGTAAAAATAAATCATATTTAAGATTAACAAAGATTTGACGTAGTGTTTGTTTGTTCCATCAGCTGTTCAGCATGCACAGTTAACGTGTAACTGGAATGCGAGTTATAAATGCTAAACGTTAGTAACGTGGGCGTATCTTGACGGTATTTCTACGTAGCGGAGAAACTACAATTACCACGGCGCTCTTTAAAAATAAGCCTGGCCTCTACCGGTGAGTCATCGGGGGACGACGCTGTTGCGGAGCCGCCGCGTAAAAAGTCCCGAACGAACGGCAGTACAAGTTGCAGTGGTTTGGAAACCATGCAGCAGCCGACAGCCAACGGATGTGTGCGAAACGGGGCAGGCGCGCCCGCCTCTTGCAGCAACGGCGCCGCCGAGGCCAATGGACACGACGCTGCTGCCGCGGAGGAAGTCGAACTTAATTCCGTCGTCGCCATGGATAAGACGGAGCAGGATATTGTGCGGCTTATAGGACAACACTTGAAAACTGTTGGGCTCAAGTATGTAATATTGACAATGAGTTAACAGTCTAAATTTCAAATAAATTGTGAAAAGATCAGTCGAAGCCGGGACCTTTACTTTGTCGGAGTGACGCTTTTACCAATAAAGCAGAAGCTTAGTTGGTAACAGCGTCAGTCCTGCAAAGCGAAGGTCTTGGGTTCGAATAATTTTTTCACAATTTATTTCAAGTACTACTAATCTGTCCTGCGCCTTCCTCTTCAGCCTCTCATAATTTTGCATGTCCTTAATTTCAGTTAACATTTTTAATTTCTTTGTCCTTTTCCCCTTCGCCCATGTATTTTTCCTTCAATTATAATTTTCTGTATATCATCTCTCCTTAAAGTACGTCCAGACTGATCTGTCCTGCACCTCTCCTTCAGCCTCGTAATTCTGGCCACTCTTAATTTCATTAAACATTCCAAATTTTCTTTGTCCTCTTCCCCTTCTCCCATGTATTTTCTCTTCAATTATAATTTTCTGTATACCATCCCTCCTTAAAGTATGTCCAAACTAATCTGTCCTGTGCCTCCCCTTCAGCCTCTCATAATTTTGTCCGTCATTAATTTCAGTTAACAATACAATCATCAGTCATCTTCCCCTTCACTCATGTATTTTCCCTTCAGTTATGATTTTCTGTATACCATCTCTCCTTAAAGTATGTCCAGCCTAATCTGTCCTGCGCCTCCCCTTCAGCCTCTCGTAATTCTGTCCGCTTTTAATTTCTGTTGTTCCAAATTTTCTTTGTTCCCTTCCCCTTCTCCCATATATTTTTCCTTCATTTATAAGTTTCTGTATACCATCCCTCCTTAAAGTATATCCAAACTGATCTGTCCTGCGCCTCCCCCTTCAGCCTGTCGTAATTCTATCCGCTCTTAATTTTAGTTAACATTCTTAATTTCTTTGTCCTCTTCCCATTCTCCATGTATTTTTCCTTCATTTATAATTTTCTGTATATCATCTCTCCTTAAATTATGTTCAGATTAATCTGCCCTGCACCTCCCCCTTCAGCCTCTCGTAATTCTGTTCGCTCTTAATTTCAGTAAACATTCCAAATTTCTTTGTCCTCTTCTCCTTCTCCCATGTATTTTCCCTTCAATTATAATTTTCTGTATACCATCTCTCCTTAAAGTATGTCCAGGCTGATCTGTCCTGCGCCTCCCCCTACAGCCTCTCGTTATTTTGCCCGGCCTTAATTTCAGTTAACATTCCAAATTTCTTTGTCCTCTTCCCCTTCTCCCATGTATTTTCCCTTCAATTATAATTTTCTGTATACCATCTCTCCTTAAAGTATGTCCAGGCTGATCTGTCCTGCGCCTCCTCCTTCAGCCTATCGTAATTTTGCCTGTCCTTAATTTCAGTTAAAATTCCAAATTTTCTTTGTCCTCTTTCCTTTCTCCATGTATTTTTCCTTCATTTATAATTTTCTGTATATCATCCCCCCCTTCAAGTATGTCCAAACTGATCTGTTCTGCGCCTCCCCTTCAGCCTCTCGTAATTCTGTCCGCTTTTAATTTCTGTTGTTCCAAATTTTCTTTGTTCCCGTCCCCTTCTCCCATGTATTTTTCCTTCATTTATAAGTTTCTGTATACCATCCCTCCTTAAAATATGTCCAAACTGATCTGTCCTGCGCCTCCCCCTTCAGTCTCTCGTAATTCTGGCAGCTCTTCATTTCAGTTCACATTCCAAATTTTTTTTGTCCTTTTCGCCTTCGCCCATGTATTTTTCCTTCAATTATAATTTTCTATATACCATCTCTCCTTAAAATACGTCCAGACTGATCTGCCCTGCGCCTCTCCCTTCAGCCTCTCGTAATTCTGTCCGCTTTTAATTTCTGTTGTTCCAAATTTTCTTTGTTCCCTTCCCCTTCTTCCATGTATTTTTCCTTCAATTATAAGTTTGTTTATACCATCCCTCCTTAAAGTATATCCAAACTGATCTGTCCTGCGCCTCCCCCTTCAGCCTCTTGTAATTTTGCCCGGCCTTAATTTCAGTTAACATACCAAATTTCTTTGTCTTCTTCCCTTTCTCCCAAGTATTTTCCTTTCATTTATAATTTTCTATATACCACCCCTCCTTAAAATATCTTCAATCCAGTTAGCTTTCCTCTATCTTATTTCTTTCAAAATTCTTCTTTATTCTCTTATTCTTCTAACACCTCTTCGTTCCTGACTCTCTCCTTCCACCCAATCTTCTCCAACCTTCGCCACAATCCCATCTCAAAACTTTATAAGTACTTTTCTGCTTCTTCCTCAAGGTCCACGTTTTGCAGCCAAACTATAATAATACTTCATATAAGACATTTTGACTATGGGGTCCTGTGGCCGCGTGCCTGAGTGTCTGATCGTGAACCTGGGGGAACCGGGTTCGATCCCGACCGACGCCAAATATTTCCAATTTTAAATGGCACAAAAGTGACCCCTGTGGTGCACTCTCCACACCAGCTATGAGTGTCCGTGAGGTGACGCCTGGTAAGCGCCCACACGGTAAAATATATCGTCATTATTACCGATATCTACTTGTGTAGATACTGGCACACCCAGAAATGGGTAATATGCCGTGATGATATATTATTATTATTATTTTTAAGACATTTTGACAATCTTTTTCGCAATTCAGTATTAATATTAGCTCTCCATAAATCTTGTATTTTACTGTATTCTGTTTTTCCTGTCCAATTTCTTCTAATTTCTTCCTTGCAGATTCCGTTCCAATTTATTATGCTTCCCAGGTATTTGAAGAAACTTACCTTATTATTTTCATTCCAAATTCTTCACACTACCCAAATTTTATTCAACATCCCCTGAAGTTCTCTTTCATTTTCTGTAATAACTGCTTGATCATCAACATATTTGGTGCTTTCGAAATTATCCAGCCTGTACCTTCCAATGGCGTCCTCCATCAATTTGTGTACATACATATTGAAGTTGAAAATACTTCCCTATTGTTGATCCTTCTGTCTCATCCAGGGCATCGAACCCGAACCTGAACCGAACCAAAACCGGAACCAAACCGTAACATTTTAGAGAACCCAAACCGAGAACCGAACCTCAAATATATTTTTAATTGAACCTGAATCGAAACCGAACCGAGTATTAAAATTCAGGTTCGGGGTTCAACTCCGGTTCAGGTTAATTTTTAGTTCGAAAAGTAAATACAGCCGATAATCGACGTCTTAGGCGTCTGCGTTGCTGTCTGGGCTGACTTTTCGTGAAAATTGTGTTCGTTTCTTGTTGCGTTTTGCATAAATTTCGGCTCTCATTTTACATTATTTCGAACCTGAACCGCGAACAAAACCGCAAAGTTTATTAATGCTTGAACCAGAATCGCACCCGAACCCATCTTTCAAAAAACAAATTAATCTGGACCTAAACCGAACCCAGTTTTTGGCGGGTTCGATGCCCTGGTCTCATCTTTAATCCTCGCTACTATTTTTGACAGGTGTATATTTATATTTAATAATTTTTCTTTGTTTTGTGTGAAGTCGTACAGCGGAGCTCCTAATGGTTGAATCTGGTTGCCGATTGGATCACCCCGCAGCAGCCAAATTTCGCCAACACGTCATGGATGCGGACTGGACAAAGGCAGACCATGATCTGCAAGAACTTAAACCTTTGTTAGAGAACTCACAAAGTCTAATTGTAATGCAGCTCAGTATAATCCTGAATCATATTGTTTATTGTTATTTCTTTTGTGCAGGAAATGAAATTTCTATTATTAGAGCAAAAATACTTAGAATATTTAGAAGACGGACGAGTTTTGGATGCTCTTCACGTTCTTAGAAATGAGCTCACACCACTTCAGCACAATACCAATCGTGTTCATCAACTCTCTAGTTACATGATGTGTTCAGGGACCCAAGAACTTCTAACTCGCGCAAATTGGTGAGTACCAAACAAAGAGGCTAATAATAGTTAATAAAATATGCCAGGTCATTCTAGAATGAAAATCGGTGCTATTTTTAAGTATGTAAACAAAAACAAAGAAGGGTCCAAGCTACAACAACTAGTCTAATAAATTTTACTGAATGACAATTCTTAAGTTGATTTGTTATCCACCTATCCGCTATTTCTCTTTTTCATTCTTATTTAAATTGTCGAATATTGTTCGTACAACAAAATAACTTCAACTCTGTTCCGTTTATTGCCACTTCCGGTGTGCCACAAGGTTCGAATGTAGGTTCTTTATTGTTCATTTTTATTTATTTACGATATTGTCGTTATTTGAAAACGAAAAGGCGTTTTAAACAAACAAATTGTACATCCGGTCCCGTGGCCGCGTGCCAGAGTGTCTGGTCGCGAACCTGGAGAACCGGGTTCGATCCCGACCAACGCCAAATATTTCGAATTTGAAAAGGCACAAAAGTGACCCCTGTGGTGCACTCTCCATGCCAGCAATGAGTGCCCGTGAAGTGACGCCTGGTAAGAGCCCGCACGGTACAAATATGTCATCATCATTACCGATATCTGCGATAAAGCAAATTGTGGCACACTCAGAAATGGGTAATATGCCGTGATGATATATTTATATTTATTTATTTATTTATTTATATTGTACATCCGGTGTGTCAGGGTTGGAATCTAGGGCAAAATAACTTCAACTCTGCTCCATTTATTGCCACTTCCGGTGTGCCACAAGGTTCGAATGTTAGTCCTTTATTGTTAATTTTTATTTATTTACGATATTGTCGTCATTATTTTGAAAACGAAAATGCGTTTTAAACAAACAAATTGTACATCCGGTCCTGTGGCCGCGTGCCAGAGTGTCTGGTCGCAAACCTGGGGAACCGGGTTCGATCTCGACCGACGCCAAATATTTCGAATTTTAAAAGGCACAAAAGTGACCCCTGTGGTGCACTCTCCACGCCAGCAATGAGTGCGCGTGAAGTGACGCCTGGTAAGCGCCCGCACGGTACAAATATGTCATCATCATTACCGATATCTGCGATAAAGCAGATTGTGGCACACTCAGAAATGGGTAATATGCCGTGATGATATATTGTCAGGGTTCGAATCTAGGGCAAAATAATTTCAACTCTGCTCCATTTATTGCCACTTGCGGTGTGCCACAAGGTTCGAATGTAGGTCCTTTATTGTTAATTTTTATTTATTTACGATATTGTAGTTGTCATCATTTTGAAAACGAAAAGGCGTTTTAAACAAACAAATTTTACATCCGGTGTGTCAGGGTTCCAATCTAGGACCTTTATTTTTTATTTTATTCTACAACTAATCACTGAATACGCTTTAAATTCACTACATGACGATTCTCAAATTGATTTGTTACAGACTCTTCTTTATTCATATATACATTGTTGAATATTTTTTGTACGACCAAGTAACTTCAACTCTGCCCTGTTTATTAGCACTTCCGATATGCAACAGGGTTCGAATCTAGGTCCTCTATTGTTTAATTTTATTTATTTACGGTATTGTCGATGTCTAAATAAATTAAATCCAAAATTCATCATTTTGCAAACAACAAGGCGTTTTATACAGACAGATTTTACATCCGGTGTTCCACAGGGTTCGAATCTAGGTCCTTTATTGTTTATTTTTATTTATATACGATATTGTTGATGTCCAAACTAATTAAATCTAAAATTCATCATCTTGAAAATGGCGAAGCGTTTTGTACAGACAGATTTTACTTCCGGTGTGCCACAAGATTCAAATCTAGATCCTTCATTTCTTATTTTATTAACTAAATTGTCGGTGTACTTTTCACGAGTAACGACATTAAAACTTTTGGGGCAACCCTCGTAACAAACGCTTTGTTTTTAGGGAAGGAAAGGGTCTCAAATCTCGAACTACCTTAATGGATAAGCTGCAGACATATCTTCCTGCAAGCATAATGCTTCCACCTCGTCGTCTGCATGCACTGCTCTCTCAGGCTGTTGAATTACAGGCCCAGAAATGTTCCTACCACAATACCACCATTGGTATGGGTTTGGACACAGTTAGTCTTCTTGTGGACCACTGTTGTCCCCAAGAAAACTTCCCCACTTACTGCATTCAAATATTGAATGAACACTGTGATGAAGTGTGGTTCTGTCAGTTTTCGCCAGATGGCAGTAAGTTAGCAACAGGCTCAAAGGATACGAATGTTATGATATGGGACGTGCATCCTGATACGTGTACTGTTACTTTACGGCGTACGCTAGAGGGACATAGTTATGGCGCTGCGTACTTGGCATGGAGTCCTGATTCTGCGCATTTGATTGCTTGCGGGCCGGAAGAAAGTCCAGAAGTGTGGTTATGGCACGTAGAAACTGATAAGTTACTGAAAGTTTCTCAATCTCCTGAAGATGTTCTTACTTGCTGTGCTTGGAATAAAGACGGGACAAAGTTTGTAGTTGGTGGAATACGAGGCCATTTTTATCAATGCGACTTGGAAGGCAATGTTCTCGATAGCTGGGAAGGAGTACGAGTTAGTTGTTTGTGGTGTAGAGAAGATACCAAAACTGTTCTCGCGGCAGATACACATCATCGCATTCGTAGTTACAATTTCGACGATCTCTCCGACAGCAATATGTGAGTATTTTAGTGTTAAAATGGAATATTTTGGGCTTATTCACTGTTTAGTTTGCAAGAAGAACATCCTATCATGGCGTTCACAGTGGACAAACGTGATCGTTTGGCCTTGTTGAACGTAGCGACTCAAGGCGTGCATCTTTGGGATTTGAGGGATAAATGTCTTGTTCGCCGATTCCAAGGTGTTACACAGGGACATTTCACTATTCATTCGACTTTTGGGGGAGTGAATCAGGACTTTATCGCCAGTGGAAGTGAAGACAATCAGGTATTTCTTTAAGAATTTACTAAAAATCTACTGCATATAAACTTTCTATTACTAAAGAAAATTGATGTACGTCTTTATGGGCCAACTTTATGAGACAACATTAATAAGCCACTGGAATTTTCTGTCGTCTTTTGTTTTTGAGCTAAAGGCTAAAACTTCATTTTCGCTGATTTTGAAAATACCTCATATCTCGCGTATTATAAAAGATAAAGAAAAAATGTTTAGATAATTTTTGTACGGATTTTTACGTAGAATAACGTAGTGTAATTAGATTTTTTCAAAACTTAACAATGGGGCTTTCCAAGTCTACGGTTTTTAATAATTAATAACGGACGGAGTCTAAGGTTAACAGAGTAGCCAAGATTACTCAGCATGTAAACCATGCCAGAGGTCCTAACAACTCAGAAAAACAGTAAAAAAAAAATACGAAACTATAACATACTGAAAAGAGAAAAAAATTAAAAGAAATATTTGCAACATTTTTCTCTATAACTGATAATTCAGGATTTGCTTGAAAAAATTATCAAAATCATTCTTTTCGCCATTATCTATTGAGCTACGCATTTTTTTGAAAAACAAAAGCATCACTAAAATGGTCCAGTAATACGGCAATTTTTGTCCTATAACATCGAAATTGTAACTCTTTCAGTATCCATGATAAAAAAAAACACCCTCTATACCTAATTATACATATATGCAAAATTATTATTATATTGGGCTTCCAAATTATCATGAGATGGCGCTGATGTCAAACGTCAAAATTCAAACGAATGGTACTTTTTTCGCTGGCTTCCATAAGAGTACAATTGGTGTGAGACTAATTTTTGTAGTTTTTAATTTAATTTGAGATGTAGTATAGTGTTTTTTTGTTAATTTCGGTAGAATTGAGTTTGATCTTTCTTGTAGTAACAATTTAGTGATAGTTTTAATAATATTTTAGTTAATAGGGTTAATTTTAGTAAGTAGTTGTAGGTTAAGAGTATTTTAGTCATATTCTAATTAACAGTATAATGGTTTTTTTAATAAAAATTATTTGATTTCCTTTATTTAAATTATATTTCATTCTGTAGTTGTACATATATTAATTTCTATCTACATAGCGTTACTTTTATTTAATTGTTTTTGTTTACATGCACACTTCACTCAGTTCAGAAATCTGCCACCAGTGGCGCATTTTAATTTTGGAAGCCCAATATTTTTTAATCGGGATTTTCAATTTTCCCGCTCATGACGTCACGATTTAGTACAGTTTAGTACATTCTTTGTACCAAAGAGAAGAAATTCTTTAGTGTTTCTTTAAAAAATGAAAAAATATAGATAAATACTAAAGAATTGCTTATGTTTACAAAGTCTACTTCACTGTACTAGCTTGTGACGTCACGAGCGACATTAGCATTTTAGCGAGAAATTTAAAACAAAAATAAGAAAAATTTGAATCTATGAACGATTAATAAATATATAATAACAATATTGCATAAATAATTAGATGTAATTTAAAGAACTTTCCCAAAATTTGTCAAATACTCTAGTGCGTCTAGTGCTGCCCTCTCTGCATTAGGCAGCGAATATATCTAGAAAATGTGATAGGATACCCCATTATGTTATGAATGTTTTGTTTAGGTATACATATGGCACATCAGAAACGAACAGCCTATAGCTACGTTAGCAGGCCACACTAGAACAGTAAATTGTGTGGCTTGGAACCCTGTTCATCCACATATGTTAGTGTCAGTCTCCGACGACTGTACTATAAGAATATGGGGCCCTCGAGATCGAATGCCAAAGTCATCTGGTGAGTATAAACGCGTAGAAGATTCTTAAATATTACATTTGTTTTTAATAAACATTCCAAGAATTATACATACACAAAATATTTTATTGGTAACGAAATAATGAAATTTGATAATAAGTGATTAGAGCCCGTTAAAAAAAAAAAATAAAGGGCCTAGTATTTAATTTTTTTCTTAGGAAAAGTATGATTTATAATTTTTAAATTATTTGCATTTATAGTTACACATAGAAGAATGATTTTAGTCGCAGAAAATGGAAAACATCTTATTATCAATCTATCAAAAAACTGAATAGAAGAAAAATATTTTGCTTCTTATAACAGTCAGAAATTGGTTGTTATATTTATCTCATCTTGTATAAGATCTCTAATAATGACGATTTTCAAAAGTAAGTACTGAAATTTATTTAAATTCTAAAAATGAACACATTTGATCATCGACTTTTTTAAATTCCTGTTGTGGTTAATTTGCTCTTATATTGTCTACTATTTTAAATAGTCATTATTAAACATTCTATACAAAGTAAAACTTAATATTATGGTTAATTTTAAAGAAGAAAATATATATCTTCTATAATACCTTTTTTTATCAGGCTGATAAAATGTATATGTATATAAGAATTTTTATGATTAAAACTATGTACTATAAAATCCACATTTTATAATTGTTAGAAAGAAATACGTAAACATTTTGAAGATTTATACAAAAATTAGGAATGGGGTCATTAACCAATTTTTTACATTTTGTCTGAAACTTTGACTTCATATTAGTTATTTTTTACAAAAAACGATAGAATCAGTAATATCCCGAACTTTTTACAGAAAAACTATTTTGGAAATTAATTAATGATAAATTTAAATGTTGGGAACTATGTAATGAATATGTAAGATAATTTGGGCAGGTTTACAATGTACAATAGTAAATTTGTACGCAAAATGACAAAAATATATGTGGAAGAAGAACGGACTGAACCCGATGAACAAGTTTGAGATAAAACACTTAGGATGGTAGCATGAACAAGTGTTTAATGGTGATTAGCTAGGAGATGACAAGTAGTGTTTTAGCGCTGTCAAATGTGTATTGATTATTTGAGAAAAAATACTTATATAGCAGTTATGTACGCCACTTTTATTTGAAGTATATTTCTCTAAAATAATCCAGAAACGATTGACAGCGCTAAAACACTGCTAGTCATCTCCTAATCGCCATTCATGCTACCACCCATAATTTTTAGTGTTTTTTACATATACCTATTAACTAATATATTGCGGATCCTTTGTTTTTCTTGAAGGAAACACTGTGAAATGGAAATATCATTTCTGCATAAGTCTATCTCACACAAACACCCAACCGCGAATTATGCGCATGCTTGGAAACCTTGACTACTATTGGCTAACTTTTTGCGAATTACAGAGTTCTGTTTATTAACGACTAGCGCGAGAAATTTTAAATTTAAATTTGAGAAATTAAACAATGTACCTACTATTTATTTTGTATGTAAATTCTTGAATATAAATATTAGTAATAATAAAAAGCATTGACATATTCTAGTGCTAAATTTGAATTAAATAATTTACTTTGTTGTACTGTAAAAATAATAGGAATACAATCTGGTCAGGATTAATTTATTTAGGTGACAATAATTTACTGTATGAAACACAAAGAAAAAGCTTTCAAAGTGCAACTACAAACAGAAATGAAATCAAACGTCAAAGTCAAACCATGTGCTCGCTGCATCACCAGGGCAGCGTTCCAAAACCAAGAATACCGAGTTTTGGCGTAAAGTATGATGTGTTGTGTTTTGGAACGAATGAGAGTTTTGTTGAAATAAAAAATTGAAACTAAATTAAAAATAATTTTATAAAACTAACAAAACTACTTATAATTACAACATTAATGTCAAGCCCGTAATAAAAGCGCTTTTATGGAGCACTCTCCTCAATATAATGTGAAAATACGCTCCATAAAAGCGCTTTTATTATAAAAGTATGTTCGTAATACACGCCAACGTATTTACTTATGTTTATTTTCAACCTTTCTCTTCTCTTCCTCAAGAAGGCAAATTACTTTCATATGTTGAGAATCATGAGCATCTACGTTTGAAAATATTGTGGAGTAATTTCTATACCCGCCTCGTTAGTAGAGTAAGTAGAACATTACTTTGGAGTAAACTCTGGCTGTTTTTGAACAGGTTGAGTAAACTCTGAGAGTAAGGTTATTAGTTTTGAAACGACTTTGAATAATTTCGTACTCTAAGAGTAGGATTTTGGAACGCAGCCCAGCCAGCGACGCTGTCAGCGTTGGCCAATAGTAGTCAAGATTTCCGAGCATGCGCATAATTGCCGGTTGGGTGTTTGTGAGAGATAGACTTATGCAGAAATGATATTTCCATTTCACAGCGTTTCCTTCACCTACTCTTATGGGAAAGATACGAACATTAGCAATATATTAGTTAATAGGTATATGAATTTTACAATAACTTCAATGTCTGAGATTAGCAACATTAATGCCCAGTTGCACCAACAAGATTTAAATTTTAATCTACGTTTAAACAAACCAAAATTTTTACAGTAATGTATTATAATTCATTTGACATTTCATTTCAATGCAATATTGTCAATTTAAACCATGTTTAATATTTAAGATACGTTGGTGCAATCGGCCATAACCTAGAAAAGTAAATATGCCTTTTTTCACCATTTTTCATTTTCAAATAAAATTTAATACGCAACGCGGCACTGAAGTTCCTTTTTATGACTCATATGGTTTATTATCCACGTTCGTAATAAAAAGTAGAATTTCAGTGCCTTGGTACATAATTTTTTAATAATTTTGGTTATTTCCTGTTATTATTTGTATGAACTAATGAATTTTACTATTGTAAAGGTTAATGCCCCCATTCTATAAACTAAAATTTAAGAACTAGTTACTAGGAATCCACATGTACGTTGTCTATCTAACATGATTTTTTATATTTTTTGCATATATTGATAACCTGATATATAAATATTGTCTTCTTGTGTAAAGGAAATTTCTGTGTTTAACCTTACTGCTAAATTAATTCCGAAAGATGAATGTGTAGGACAAATGGAGCATAGATTATTATGTTTTATTATTTAATTCTAGCATCGTCGTCATCAAACAGTGAATCAAGTAATGGAAGTGCCTGGAATGATATGGTATCCTAGTATCTTAGATTAAAAATAAAATCGTTATTACTCTAAACCGCGTGTCTATAAAATGTTCTTCACGAAAGACTGACGAAAACTTTGTGAGATCATACGCAGGACATCCATCGACGATGACGTTAGTGTACAATGTGTACATAATTAATTATATCCGTATTATTAAACAAAGTGTCTGGGTGAATTGTAATAGAGATTTTATCGGGAATTCTTTATTTACATATATATTATCTGACGAGAAATGTACGTATTCATGTAACACTTGTCAAATGACTGTAGTGTTTTACAAATAAATACTTTTTAATTCAACTGTAATGCCGTAATAATACAGTGGTCAAAGCAGACAATTACTTTATGGAATGTGAAAATTATATGGACCCAATTTATTTTTGAACTCTACTGATGTGGTCAGCACATGACCTCCCGCTAATTTCACGTTTAATATGGCAGTGGAACTTTAAGTAAAGTATCAATTCTGGTTGATTGTTTGTAAACAAAATCAATTTTTTTGTTATGTCTGTAATAAGAAATTTTGAATTATATTTTATTGTTTTTCTCGAAAATCTGTTCAGAGCTCCAAGTACCACATCCGGTTTATCATATGTAGTGAAAAATCTAATATGTTGTTTTTAATCATATACGATTTTTAAGTACCAAATTTAAGAAGTTTTGGATCATATTTTAATATATATTTTTAAGAAAATCTGTTCAGAGCTTCCGGTTTAACAATTTTAGCAAAAATCTAATATGTTATTCTCATTAATATATGTCTTGAATATCAAATTTGGAAAGTTTCAGATTTTAAAAACTAAGAGTTCCAAGTAAAGTACCACTTCCGGCTGTCCAATTATACCCAAAATCTAATGAATTATTTATATGAATGCAGAAAGTTTAAATACGGAAGATATATTTTGGAAGTTTGATATGAGTTGTCGTGGACGAATAAATCGTCACACACACTCACAGACAGACATCTATTGTAAAAGTAAAAAATTTTGACCGAAAACATTACCTCCCGTACCTATGTATGGCGGAAGATAAAAACTTGTATAAAAATCGGTTTTACATCCAACAAAACTAATTATCGTTGACTAAATATACACAGCGACAAATGACTATATGTTATATTAAGCGTCGATGGAACCCAACACGGAGCGAACCAAACCGTAACATTTCAGCGAACCCAGAACTGAACCTCAGATATATTATTCAATCGAACCAGAGTCGGAATATTAAAATTCGGGTTCAGGGTTCATCTCTTGTTTAGATTCATTTTCAGTTCGAATAGGAAGCCTAATTGTATTATAGACCATTCCAGAATGACGTCACCAGCCCTCCACAGGAGTGATTTTAACCTCACTTTTGAATATTTTTAAAAATTATTTAATTATATATCTTATGATAAATATCGAGATATTTTGATTTTGATACAATTCATTCATAAAATTAAACCATAAATTTTTCCATGGTTCCATCATTGAGTAAATTATGTATGAAATTTATTTCTGACAGCTGCCCCTCACGAAATTCATTTGTTCTGGATTGATCTATAGTCGAAAATCTGCTGCCTTTGTTGACGTTTCATGAAAATTGTGTTCGTTTCTTGTCTTGCGTAAATTCCGGCTCGCATTATAAATTATTTCTATATAAAGATTGTTATTAAAAAAACATTAATTCAATTTTCATTAAGTCGAACCGAACCTGAATTCAATATCTGAACCCGGAATAAAACCGCAAATTTTATTAATGTTTGAACCAGAACCGCACACGAACCCATCTCTCAAAAAATAAATTAACTTGAACCGAACCCAGTTTTTGGCGGGTTCGGTGTAGTAGTTCCCAGCAGTTCCCAGTATAGCGGTTGCGATTGTTTTTAGATGTTAACAAGTATGTTAAGGTAGGTTTGAATGCCAAAATTCATTTTTATTTCGTTTCCGTACTGATATTGGTAACAATCAATAGGAGCTTACAATGGCGCTAGTGTTCCAGACCCAAAGCAATTTTTTTTACCCTCACCATCGTTGAAATGTCAGATACGAATTGGCGGTTGAAAATAACCTATACAAAGTTTTAATATGCTGTATTAATGAATTACAATAATAAAACAGTAGTAAAAGTAGCAAACAATGCACAAATGTTTTGATATTTGAAACTCACGTGTGAAATAACACATTACGCATGTGCGTCACATGCGCACAACAACAAAGAACCAAAGTTTTCTCAACAGTGTAGTTTTGCATACACTGTGAACCTCTAAATATTAAAATATTTGGGACTGGAACAGTGCTGCCATCTACAATAGTTTTGAGTGAAAGCTCTCATTCAGCTCGACGAATAGAATCCAAAAATATATTGGGCTCATATGATTTTTCACATCTCATGAAGTAAACTTACCGTCAAATGAAAATGAGCTTCAATAGCAAACTAAATAAAGGTGATAGATTTTCAGTAAATTATTTGTAGAATTTTTTGCTTTCACCCACAATCAATTGCAAAATATTTACAATTTTTTTTTATTTTGGAGCTCAATTTTGTTTGATTAATTGAATAATTTATTATAAATTGCAGAATGTATAAAATTTATTTCAGGTTAACTGTATTTACAAATTAAATCTCAACTCTTTACCAGCGTGTGTGATGTGTTATCGTTGTTAAGTGTTATTTCTAAATAGTTGGAAATAATGCTTTTGAAATAGGTTGTACTATTCTGTCAGTTGAGATCATTATTTTACAAGCAATAAGGAATTTATTCCCTTTCTCGAATAAAATTTATTCAAATTCCAAAACATTAATTTTTACCTAGAAATATTTTTCCAAGAATTTATGAATTGATGTGTATTGTTGTTTTATTTAATTGTAAACAGTTATAAAGTTGAAATGTTTTTATTATTGATTATTGCGTATTTTAATTTATAATTATAGGAATTATTTATCATTTTTAAACATTTTATATTTCTGTGATGAATTATCGCATTAAATATAATATTAATTGTTTTAATATAACAAAAGTTACGGTTACGATATTGCTAGAAATTGATAATAACGAATAATTTTTAAAATACAATTTAAAAAGAGCCGTAACTTGTTAGCATACAAAATTCGTAGAATCTACACATTTATATTATTTGTCAATTTTGCAAAAAAAAAAATTAGAACACATATCCAGTTCCGGCTCGAAATCTTCACTCTTAATATTTCTTAAAGTTAAAGCTAAATTACTAAATTATAATGTGACTTGTGCGCGCTTAACTTAAAATTATTTTTCTACTAGCAATATATTATAAAGTCCAGTATCTAAAAAGATTCATTTACCTCAAAACTAAATCAGATAATAAATAAAACCATTATATATAACGTACTTATAAGGTACTATTGGCGATTGTTGTTTCATATATGTAATGTTAGGCTAAGACGGAAATTCGATTTTTTTCTTATAAATAAGATTATGCAATATTTATCATAATAAATATTTTATTGATATTACATGCGTCTTATTTGTGTAGTGTCTCAAATTATAAAAATGTACAGTAATTTTTTTAAAGAACTTCAAGGTATGTATGATTTAAGATTTTAGCTCCGCTATTCTGTTAAATTCGGTAGTACAGTGTTATGGAGTCTAAAGCTAATACGAAGTTAATGGAAGATTTTATTTTTTATTAAAAGTAAAGATATTTCCATATTATTCGCAAGGCAAGTTTAGACGTCATATTTGTGTTATTATACAAATTTAAGTGCTAGTATTGATACATCTTTTTCCTTATTTTATAATCTTTTTCATAATGTATATAACAAGTTTATATTCTTTTGATTTAATCATGAATAAACTTGAATTATTATTTTTGGGGTGAAAAAAATTAAATTTATTAAAAAACAAATGAAAATATCAATTACAGATGATCATTTGTTGAGCCTGTATCTCATAAACAAAAGACTATCGAAAATTCCTGTGGTGCCCATTAAAGTTGTGTCAAAAAGTTGGCTCATAAAGCCCTACATCAATTTTCTGTTGCGTGCATAATAAGAAAGTTTTTTATACAAGGAACTAGAATGTTCCAGCCTGCACACATTTTCCCGCATTATTTTATGAATCAGCGCCATCTAGAAATGTGTGGGAATTCTTATTAGATATTTCTAAATATAGGCATGAAAGAAACAACGTAAAATTGATGCCAAATGGGTGCAGGTAACTATGTGTGTTAAAGTTCGCAATGTTGCACAAAAATCCTAAACCAACTCATCGCAAATTGATAAAAACCGGAGCAAAAATATTCTTTGTCGCTGAAGCAATAGCATTTGTCGGATCATATGGTCTTTGGTACAAATTGAACACAGACAGAGGTAGGTGTGACCTTAATTACAATTTTATTTATTTTCTATGAATTATTTATTGTTTATAGATTTTCGGCTGTATATGCACCAAAATTATTCGTCAGTACTTAACACATATTATAAAATAGGAGAAGTTCTCGATAGTGAAAATAAGTGCCGTTCTTTGGATCTAACAGTTTGGCAACAAGAAGGCAAAATTTCAAATTAATTACGAACGTAAATAAGTCATTGATGGCTGCATATGTCAAATCACTTTTTTGGCTTGTTGGTGCAAGTGCTCTAGGTTATACGTTACTTCTTGTTACCACACCCGATGAAAAAATTGTTAGACAGGTATAAAGAGTTCCATGTTCGTATTTTCATAACAATAATCAGTTAAAACGCAGTGCACGGTACGCGCAGGTACGCGTTCAATAACTACAAATTTTAAATGAGGTATGTCAACTGACTTTTGTAACACATGTTTTAAAATCGCAGTTATTTCATTGTTTGATTAGGCATTTGAATTCAGTATCGTGAATTTCAGCTATAAAGGCTTAAAAAAGACGCAACTAAAGCAATCGTAGCTAAAAAATAAATATGACTAGTTCGCCGGATTTTATGCTTATATTAGGTTATGTTATATTATGAAAAGTTCCAAGCTAATGAGGTGCGGGAGGCCACGTGACTTTGACAAGTGCTTGTGGGGCCCAACATGGTTGCCAAGAATACGGCTGGCGGACGTTGCCTGAGTTGCCAAATAAATTTGAGTGTAAAATTAATAAATAAAATTGTAAAGCTAGTTATTATTAATAAATATCATGTTGTTTTACTTTTTAACACATAAACTTAATTTTTGAAATATTTTTTAAAAATTATGCCACTTGTGCTGCCATCTACGATACAAAGATTTCTTGGCGCACTAAATTTGAAGAAAACAATCAGATGAAAGTTGAACGTCTTGTATATTTTAAAAATTAAGTTTATGTGTTAAAAAGTAAAACAACATGATATTAATTAAGAATAACTATCTTTACAATTTTATTTATTAATTTTACACTCAAATTTATTTGGCAACACAGGCAACGTACACAAGCCGTATTCTTGGCAACCATGTTGGGCCCCACAAACACTTGTCAAAGTCACGTGGCCTCCCGCACCTCATATTTTGAGAAAAATGATTTAAAAACCTAATAATCGTCTTTATTTTGTTATGCAATATCTAAAATACTACTTTAGTTTTGTTAAAATGAGATGTTTAGGAAAAATTACAAGTCAAATAGCCAATTTGTACTAAATAACGTAAGAACACCAATAATCTTCATTATTTTGGTGCACTTTACGTAAAAAACTAATATAACAGCCAGAGTTTCGCCGTATTTAGTTTTGTGCATTCCAGAGTTTCATCGGATTGAGTTTTGTGCATTCCCGAATTTACCGGATAGAAGCTATGTTAAGGTATATTTTGAAAAGTTGCAAGCGAATAATGTTTAAATTTTGTCGAAAATAGCTTAATCGTCATCATTTTGTTGCGCAAAATGTAAAAAATCAATATAACTAGTTTTGCCCAAATGAATTTTGTGCTTTAAGTTATGTTGAGTATATTTTGAAAAGCTGTAAATCAAAATGGCTAATTTTTACGAGGGATCTTAGGAAAACTCATTATTTTGGTGCACAATAGGTAAAAAACTAATATTTCACTGAATTTCTCCGTAATTGAGTTTTGTGCAATCCGGAGTTTCGCCGGATTGATTTGTGCATTAGTTAAAGCTATGTTAACATATATTTTGAAAAGTTCTAGTCAAAAAGCCAGTTTTTGGTAAAGTAACCTAGGAAAAGTAATAATCTTCATTATTTTGGTGCATCTTACATAAAAAATTAATTTCACCCAGAGTTTTGTGTTCTCGAGTTTGACTGGATTTTGTGCATTCACAAAAGTTTCACCGGGTTGTTTTGAGCATTGTTGCCAGAGAAAATCCAAAATTTGGCAAAAAAAAACAATAAATTTCATCATTTTGGCTCGCAGTACCAAAAAACTAATATAAAAACCCGAGTTTCGCCAGATTGAGTTTTGTGCAATGGTATATTTTAAAAAGATGTGTGCGAAAAACGTAGAACTTTTGACAAAAATAGCCAAGGAAAATTAATAATACAACTTTATACTAAATAATAATGTTAAATTATGTACCAAATTCTTGACACTGAAAATGAGCGCGTACCGTAAACTGCATTTTCACCAAACATTTACTAATTTATAAATTATTTGACAGAAATTTCCCGAAACTCTAACGTCTGAAGCTGCGAAAAAACGGCAAGCTATCGTGGACACCCTTCGAAAAGCAACTGAAAGTAAAAATCCTATGTACAGACAAAATAAAGAAGAAATAGATAGTGAATTACATAAAAAATAAAAATGGAGAACCCAATGAATTTCCAAGAGCGTATGAATTTCTTACAACAACGAGAAGTAGATAGACAAATAGAAATACAGAAGAAACGTACCGAAAAGAAATTAATAAGTGCCGAAAATGAACAATATGAGTATTATATGGATATATTTCAAGAAAAACTAGCTCAAATACAAATCTGGCTAGGTACAGTTCAAGAAAATGGACCAAAGGACATTGCATTTCAATTTGATCAAATATTTAGAGAAATCAATTCGCTACAAAAATTTGTTGCCGAATCTATTATGTTCTTAAGAAGTTATGATATTCGAATATGCCAGGAATCCCTAATAGAAGTAGAAAACAAAGCCAGAAAACTTGAAGAGGAATTATTACCAAAAAAGAAATTTGGGTTTAAGAACAAACGAATCATCAAGAAAAAGGACGACGAGATAATGAAGCCGAAAGATCAAGATGATGTTGACAACATAAGAATGAATAACAAATTGGAGGAAAATTTTACCGGATTTAAAAATCAAAATAATGCTTCGCTAGTTTTAAATAACATATTTAAAAAAGATGTTATGCTTCAAAATCTGGAAAATTGTATAGTTAAACTTGATGGAACCCCTAGCACCCTTCACTTCAATTCGCTTTCAAACTGCGTCATTTTCTCCGGCCCTGTCTCTACCTCAATTTTCGCAGAAAATTGCAACAATTGCAAATTAGTCATTGCTTGTCAACAATTACGATTTCATAATTCTACAAATTGCGATATTTACTTACATGTAACCAGCAAGGCTATAATTGAGGACTGCAAGAATATACGAGTGGCGCCCTATAATTACAATTATTCATTTCTGCTTGATGATTTTCAAAAAGCAGGTTTAGACCGGAATGTCAACCATTGGGACGATTTGGATGATTTCAATTGGCTTGTAGTAGATAAACATTCTCCTAATTGGTCCATTTTGAAAGAAGATGAACGAATTACAAATTGGAACACTTTTATAACTTAGAAACTATGTAACTAAAAATAATAAAATATTTGATTTCATTTTTTAAAATATATCTTTTACGCAATTTTTCACCAAATATTGTAAAAAAAAAGCTGTAGATTAAGATAATTTATTATGCATTCATGATTGCGAATAAAATATATTTTAAACAAACTAATTCAATGTTTTAATAATTTAAAATTTATAAATAAAATCGCTTGTAGCGCTATAAACAACAAAATTAAATTACATTCGTTTTACTTGTATTTTCACGTTCACTACTTTTTTATACGTTCCCATAGAGCAGCAAAATTCGCGGAAACTAATTTTAGTTTAATAAATTGAACCTAAAATTTAAAATAAATTCACTAATAGCCATATATTTTACAAGTATCAATTTTTTCATATTGAAATATCAAAAGTTATGGACATGTAATCCATACTAATATAATAAATGCGAAAGTAACTCTGTCTGTCTGTTACGTTTTCACGCCTAAACCGCTGAACCAATTGTGGTATAGAGATAGATTGGACCTTGGAGAAGGACATAGGATACTTTTTATCGCGAAAATAAAACTTAAAGGGGTGAAATAAGGATGAAAGTTTGTACCGCTCTATTAGTACAGTTGCACAAGTGAATAATGAATTGAACGTCACTGACGCATGATGAGTAATTCTTTGGTTAATTGGACAATGAAATTTTTGACATTAGCGTGTAGCGCAAGATAAAACTTTCGTGAAAAAAATTGAATTATCAAAATTTAATAATCAAAATGAATCGAAAGCATAAGCAAGGTTCTATAATAAATATTTCACAAAGTACAGTAAAAAGGATTCTAGCTGAAAACAAAAAGAAATTTAAATAATCCAGAATCAAAATTAAATTCTTCGAGAAAGAACAAAATTGAAAATTTTGATTTCCAGGTATTTCTCATATTCTTTCTCACATCTATTACTTTTACAGTTTATTACAGTGTAGTTTTATTTGATTAGAACAAATAAACGTTCAGATACAAAAGATTAAATTTGATTACAACAATGAAAAGTTTTACAGTTAATAATAATAAAGTTTTATTGGATTACAACAATTTTCACCTACAGCAGACTAAATCGGATTGCAATAATAAAAATAACTATCACACAAATTATTGTCATCATTGTTAACTATATTGACTATTATAAAAAAAAAATTAATTGTGATTTTGGTTTTTTCTTTATTTAATTTTTAATATGAAATACCTTATATGAAACCAATAAACCAGTCATTCATTATGTATGCAAGTATTGAAATTTGGCGCTGCAACGAGTTCGATTTGTTTATTTATTATTTTTTGCTTATTCATTGATCTATTACTGACATTTTAATACGTAGATATTACCTTTCCACGCCCAAACCGCTGAACAGATTTTAATGAAAATTGGTATAGTATATAGATGAAATCTTGAAGAAAGAAATAGGCTACTCAAAGTAATTGTTCAACGCAGACGAAGTCGCGGGTACAAGCTAGTAGTCATATAATTGACATATCGGTGTGTTATTAAAATTACTAGAAAGAAAGCACTAAGAAAAATAGAACATGTTCTACTTCCAGCATATGCATTGTCTTAAAATTGACATAAAACAGGCTTTAAAATAAAATTAATTCTGCATTTTTTGATACTAAACTTCTTGAATATACGCGACTGTTGACCAAGAAAATTTAATTTAATATAAAATGTATCTACGATGCCCCTTCAAAAAATTTATAAGATCTTTTTTTTGTTGAAGACATTTAACGTGACGTTCATTTCTTTCATTATTATTTTTCGTGCAACTGAAAACAATGGAACACCGTACATAGCCACCCAGATCAAATTAACTATTAATTTTTATTGAACAGCTACATTACAGATAAACATTCTTTACACTTAAACTTTGTATCCCACAATGTGACGTTTACCAATACATTCACCGACGTAGAACCAGAAGATAACTTCAGCACCTACCAAAGTGTTTAACCAGGCTTCACGAACGGTTAAGTTTTTCCAGCCACCAGTACGGGCACTTCTGAGAAGTTTGCTGATTCCTTCACGGATTTGTGGAATATCGCCAGGAGTAGGTGGTGTAAGTTCTACTCGAGCATATTTTAAGAATGTTTGGAATTTTGGTTGAGCCTGTACTAATAAATCTGCAAAAAGGTACGTCAATTTTGAGGTTAACAGTTATGTAATCGATAAAGTTATATCATTTTTATAACGAATTTTGGGTGTTATTATTATGTAATGATTAAAATTTAATAAAAATTGATGTAGAAATCCAATAATTAATTGCATTTAAGAGCGGTATTATAGAGTTAACTTACTTCTTGCAAGTCCTGAGGCTTTAGCTCCTACGGCTGCCATTTTTTTCCTAAATAATCAAAAAGAGGATAATTACTACATTAAGATTAAAATTTTACCTTATACAGAGGCATTTTGTCCAATAAATACCAATTTTTTCTGATGAACTAAGAAGCCAAAAAAACCTTTTTTGGTTGACGAGGTTGACTCAAGTTAACTCTCGTGCAACTGTTACAGCTGATTAGAACACAAAATGTTCCTGGTAGAAGATGGGAAAACAGTAGAACCAACCATAAAAATAACAATTTTAAATTATTTTCTGTATTTCTGCAATATTAAACAATAATTTTATGTTTTAAATAGCTTAAATAACGTGTGTAAACGATCCAAATAAACATACTAAATATAATTCTTCATTGTCTTTATTGTATAGTATGTTCAAAAAAAAACCTATCTCGGAGTGGGCTATGAATGAATGTACGTTTTAATTTAGAGTATTTAATAGACACTTACAAAATTGACGTCACTGCAAGAGAGTTATAGAAGGTCATGTATACAAACAAACCTGCTCTCGTTGTCTTACGTCCCGTTCCCTGTTCCTATCTGTCATTGTATTCGCATCTGTTATTCATTGTTAAACCTAATTCTTTATTGTGATGTGTATGTTGTGTTTAATAAAAATGAGTTTAAAACCAGAAGATGTCTGGGGCAACTTTTTTGTTTGATAATATTGAAGATCATTCGATTATTCAACTAAAACGATGGCTAGAGTGTAAAGTCTACGGCTGATGACAGGTCTTTGTTTGTACGGGGTAACCATAGCAACCTTGATTTCTATGCTTCGCCGTTAGAGGCGCTCGTGCAAATTGCAATTTTGTAAATGTCTATTAAATGTCATTTTCTTTTTGAATTGAAATGAAATTAGATAACGGCGAATGGCAATATTCTTTTGTTGCCTGGTACAATGAATATGAGGAAAACGTAAATGAATTTTTTTACGTTAAACAAATATTAATACCATGGTTTCTTTCAACATAGCAATGCTGCAATAAACCAAACCTAACGATTTTTACATGAATTTTTCGAGAATAGATTAAGAAATTTATAACCACCAAGATCTGAAGATTTGACAAGTTCCGACTTTTTTCTTTTCTCATACTATTTAAAAAAATATGGGTGGTAGCATAAATGGTGATTAGATGACTAGCTTACTCGGTCAATCGTTTATTTTAGAAAAAAATACTTGAAATAAAAGTTACGTACAATTAATTTTTCTGTAATTATTGTTATTTAAATTTCTTTGTAAAATAAACCATAAACGATTGACAGAGTTAAAACATTATGTTATAATACGATATTTGTAATAATATCTAGTTAATTTGAGTTTTGTAGAAAGAACACTGCTAGTCATCTCCTAATCGCCATTAATGCTATCATCCATATTTTTAAAATCGACTTCAAAATTTAGTAGAATTAGAAATGAGTCCCTTGGCCGCGTGCCTGAGTGTCTGGTCACGAACCTGGGGGTACCGGGTTCGATCCCGACAGACGCCTAATATTTCCAACTTTAAATGGCACAAAAGTGACCCCTGTGGTGCACTCTCCACACCAGCTATGAGTGCCCGTGAGGTGACGCCTGGTAAGCGCCCACACGGTACAACATATCGTCATCATTACCCAGAAATGGGTAATATGCGTGATGATATTTTTATATTTATAGAAATGAGTAGATATTTTAAGACTAAGCCTGATTTATAGATTACATAGAACAGAATGGAATAGAATAGAACAGAATAGCACAGGGAATAGAAATATAAACCAATGTAAATGCATAGAACCATTTATACTTACACAGAATGGAATAGAATAGGATATAACCAATTTTTATTTCTTATTCTATTCCATTCCATTCGGCTTGCTTCGATAATATTCGTGAGACTTGTTGTGACTTCGTTGCTTTTGGCCCATCCCCTAACGTAAAAACTTTTTGTAGACAACATTTATTTTGCAGGAATACTATATTTTATTGCAAAAGCAAGCAATGACATTATTCAAATCACCAATAAATATTGTAAATTTAGTGCAAAAGTGACGTCATTCTATTCCAAAGTTTTCTATTCTATGCAATCTGTAAATGGTCTTAAATATTTCTATTCCTATTCTAATCCATTCCTTAGTCTATTCTATTCCATTCTATTCTGTGCAATCTATAAATCAAGTTGACACGACCTGAAATGCTCGTTCGAGTAACTGGAAATATGAAACGAAATGTGCCTTTGTGCATTGAGAATAATTGACATTTTCAACACCTGCTATAAATAAAACATTATTATCTTTTCTTACATTTCAGTTTTGATAACTTTGCTTTTGAAATCGCTTCTCTGTTCATAGCCTACTCCGAGATAGGTGATAGGTTTTTCTTTGAACACACTATACATTGTAGTTGTTGTGTCATTGTCATCCTCGATTGTCATGATTGGTCATGATTGACAGCACTAAAAGATGGGTGTGTTGTGTGTATCAGTTATGATTTAAAATGATTAATCTATAGTCTACACAAAAATTGACATTGTATGTCATAAATATCAATGAAAATCTCATATGAGATCTGTATAAGTTAAGTTAAATTATTTAAAATCGAAGATCTGATAAATAACCATCAAAATGCCTGGGATGAAAGATTCTAATATTGTCAAAATAGCTGTGGAGATGATAGATCAAGTTCCTCAACTTATCGAATTCAATCAGAAACAACCCTTATCTGGGATAATACAAGAACTGTGCAACGGATGGAATCTCACCGATCCTGAGCAATACGCGTTGCAGTTTTCAGAAAACAATAACAAAAATTATATCACCGAAAAAAACAGAAATGATATTAAGAATGGATCAGTTCTTCGGCTAGATTTTTCCCCTTCGAAAACAGCTCAAGATATACTGCAGAAGTTGAATTCAGGAACACCTGAAGAAAAGTTAATAGCTTTGCAAAAATTGTCGAATTTAAGTTCGGATATCACTTTTGCCTTGGAGTTTATAAATAAACAAGGCTTGGCGTTGATTATTAGTCATGTTGAAGGGGGTAAATGCAAGTCAAATATGCTGGCTTATACTTTATTATCATTTGTGGAGTTAATGGACCATGGAATTGTATCATGGGATATTTTGGAAAGTCCATTTATTAATAAAATTGCAAGTTTTGTTAATAATCAAGCAGTTCCACAAGATGCCAAAGTAATACAAGCTTCCTTATCGATTTTAGAAAATATAGTTTTAAACAGTACTGATAAATATCCTCAAGTTGAAAAAGAAGTAACTTTTCCTAATTTAGTAATGCATTTACAAAATAATCAACATGCAGTTATACAACAAAACACAATAGCTTTAATAAACGCACTTTTCTTAAAAGCTGATTTGGCCAAACGTAAAGCTATAGCCGGAACTTTAAGCTCCAAACAAGTTCGTAACGTAATTCTCGGCAGCGTTATCCAAACAACATCTGGTCAAGTTGGCACAGAAATGGCTCACCAACTCTACGTACTACAAACTCTATCTTTCGGTCTTTTGGAACAACGAATGCTTCTAAAAATGGATCCCCAAGATCAAGACGCACACGACAAAATCAAAGAACTTCGTCGCATAGCTTTCGACAGCGATGGAAATGGATCTTTGGGCGATTTAACAGCCCGAAAACAATTAGGAGTTTTTGCTAAAGACTACAAAAAGCTTGGTTTTAAAAACGATATCAACCCAGCTTTAGATTTTACCGAAACACCTCCCGGAATGTTAGCTCTTGATTGTATGGTACATTTCGCTCGAAACCACACCGAAAGCTACACTAAAGTCGTCTTAGAAAACAGTTGTCGGGCAGACGAACACGAATGTCCGTTTGGTCGAACAAGCGTAGAATTAGTCAAACTTCTATGCGAAATATTACACATTGGCGAAACTCCTACAGAGCAAGGACAAACATACCATCCAATGTTTTTCACTCACGATCACCCATTTGAAGAATTTTTCTGCATTTGTATTGTTTTATTAAACAAAACTTGGAAAGAAATGAGGGCAACTACCGAAGATTTCGTCAAAGTTTTTAGCGTCGTCCGCGAGCAAATTACCCGAGCTTTATCTTCTCAACCAGCTAGTTTAGAGCTATTTAAAGCTCGATTACAAACTTTAACTTATTCCGAAATTACTAATTTATGGCAGCAAGAAAGAACTTCGAGAGAAGAATGGGAGAGTCATGCCCGACCGATTGTGGAATTAAAAGAGCAGATAACTCCAGAAATTTTCGATTTGATTCAGCAGCAACGATTAGGTTTTTTAGTGGAAGGAACCAGATTTACAAAATACTCAATGAGGGGACAACGCATAAAAGATAAGTTTTGGTATGTGCGATTATCTCCAAACCATAAAGTCTTCCATTACGGGGATTGCGATGAAAAAAGTATCCCTTCTTTGGAGGAACTTGGAAACAAACTGGCAGTTATTGATATTAAAGCTTTAGTTACTGGAAAAGAATGTCCGCATATGAAAGATGTCCGCGGGAGAAAAACAACGCATCAACTTGCGTTTTCTTTAACTTTAGAATCTGTTGAAGTTACGTCTCTAGATTTTGTTGCCCCAGATGAACAAGTTTTTGATTATTGGACAGACGGGATAAATGCGTTATTAGGAAATAGAATGACTAGTAAAGAAACTGAAAATGATTTAGAGACGTTGCTTTCTATGGATATTAAACTACGATTGTTAGATGCAGAAGGAGTTAATATTCCGCAGGATCCGCCCCCGATTCCAGATGACCCGCCCAATTACGATTTCTGCTATGATTTGAAGTAAAATTATTCGTATATTATACCGTGAGTATTTTTAACGTGAAACATTGAGTTTGTCATATCCTTGGTTACGACTTCATATTTGACAGCAATGTATTTGCCCGTTCCTTTTAAAATGAAACATAGGGAACGAATCTGACAGGAGTATTATATTGTAAATATTGTAAAAAATTTAGCGTTGTCAGAAAACCACTCGAGAACACTAAACATATTTCAGGCACAAGGTACACACAGTATTTTTTCTACATCTAAATTTAATTTTAAGAAACAGGTATAATTATTTAAACAATATTAACCTCTAATGACATCTTGTCAATATGACAGATAACCCTTGAATTTCCCTATAAGTTATGATTTGATATTTGATTGACAGCAATGAAATTGTCTCTCATTTAAAATGACACATGGGGAATGAATTTGACGGAAGTATATTTAAATATTGTAAGAAATTTAGCGGAGTCAGAAAACCACTCGGGTACAAGGTGTACACTATATTTTTTCTACAACTAATTTTAATTTAGAATGCAGGTATAATTATTTAAACAAAATTAACCTCTATTGATGCCTTCTTATGCTGGATTTATACAGCGTAAGCCGTAACGTAACGTACAGTGCTTTGGCATATTGTAACGTATCGTAACGTATGATTTTTTTAAGCTATTTTATACAGACCTTTTACGATGATTTGTCGTAAAAAGTATGCTCATGCTCAGTCGATATAATTGTACGACAAATTTGTATTTAATAAGTTAGTTTATTGGTAATGCACTATATTTCGTATATATTTCCATTTAAAATATTAATATAAACTTTGACACATGACATATGTCACACATGTCAGTCACTGTCCACAAGAAAAGCCTGTTAGTAATGCAGTATTTTTTATATTTATTTCCATTTAATGTATTAAGGTAAACTTTAACATACATTAGCCACATAAAAACAAACTGTAGCACAGGAAAGTAATAATTTTCGTAATAACACAACGTATCGTAACGTGCCGTAACGTAAAAAGATAAAAGTTGGCGATCTTTGGGATTTTAATACGTTAGAGCACGATACGTCACGTTACGGGTTACGGCTGTATAAATTATCACATTTGTTTGCATTGTTTTATTTTTTACGTTACGTTAGAGTACGGTACGTTACGTTACGGCTTACGCTGTATAAATCCAGCATTAAATGCAAATTTGTTCCCTATGTTTCATTTTAAATGGAATGGGCAAATACATTGCTGTCAATCAAATGTCAAGTAACCATGGATATGACAAACCCAATGTTTCACTTTAAAAAATACTCACCTTATACCAAAGATTTAGATTATTATAAGGTTTAACAATTACTTCAAATTTCAGTCATACAGCATTATTTTACAAAACCGGCGTTCATGGTAAGTAAGATTCATAAACACAAATTCATGTACAGAATGGAACAAATTCGAGAACCTTAAATGAAAAACTTTCTTATTGTGCACCCTGCATAAAATTGATGTAGGTCTTTATGGACTAACTTTTAGAGACAACTTTAATAGACATCACAGAAATTTTCCATTTTCTTTTGTTTTTGAGCTACAAGCTAAAACTTGATTTTCGATTATTTTGAAAATATCTCATATCTCTTTTAAAGATAAAGAAAAAATGTTTGGATAATGTTTTTACAGTTTTGTGTGGTGTAATTATTTTTTTTTTCAAAACTATAATTCTCGAGATATAACACAAACATAATATTTTTTAAATGGGAACATATGTTGAAAATAGTCACTTCTTTTTTCTTATTCTAACGTATTTTTTAACGTGAAACAATGGGTTTGTCATATCCATGGTTACGACTTGACATTTGATTGACAGCAATGTATTTCCATGGTTACGATTTGACATTTGATTGACAGCATTGTATTTGCCCGTTCCATTTAAAATGAAACATAGGGAACGAATTTCACATTTTATAAGACGTCAATAGAGGTTAATTTTGTTTAAATAATTATACCTGCATTCTAAATTAAAATTAGTTGTAGAAAAAATATAGTGTACACCTTGTGCCCGAGTGGTTTTCTGACTCGGCTAAATTTCTTACAATATTTAAATATACTTCTGTCAGATTCGTTTCCTATGTTTCATTTTAAATGGAACGGGCAAATACATTGTTGCCAATCAAAAGTCGTAACCATGGATATGACAAACCCAATGTTTCACGTTAAAAAGTACTCACGGTATAAACTTTTCATTGATGTATAACAAGTCTACAATCTTTTGTTTCAAACATGAATAAAACAAGAATTAGTAATTTATTGGGTCGAAGAAATTGAAAATTAGGAACTTTTTGTAAACCAAGATATTTTGTTAAAAATGTTGTTTTATAAAAAATTCATTACCTGTCTAAAGATAGGAAAAAATTGAGAATTCAAACAAATCTTACTAAGAAATATTATTTGTTTTACCAGTATATGTCTCGAAATTGGAAATATTTTTTTCCAAAAAATAAATTGCAAATTTGAAAAAAGTTATTAAGAAATATTGTTGCTCTTGCCGAATTATATCACTGGTTAAATTTAATATACTTATTTATTTTACATTCTGTATCTCGAGAATGGAATCTATAATCTGTAAAAATAGTTTTTAAAGAAAGCTTTTATTTACACTAATATAAATTAATGTAATTTATACGTCAACGTTATCTTGAAGTTCAAAAAATGCAAAAAAAAAACTTAAGTTTATGGAACTTAAGTTAAATGGAACACTCGATTTGAAGGAATAAATTTTATTTACTTTGGAATTAAATTTATCCGTCATTTATAAAACCAGTCAAAAATGAATTAAATTGATTCGAATTTGTTAATTTGAATGAATTTTCTATGGAATAAATTTATTTTGCCCTTTATAAAACCGGGAATTATTAATGTAAAAAACATATTTTATAATTTATTCTCCATCCTACGCAAATGAATTAAATCGTAACATCGGATATCAAAATCGGGTCTTCACAGATCCAAATGATAAAATGATTAATAACTCAGTACTTTTTAAAAATTTAATAAACATTATATTTAACGAAGTATTAACATATTTTAGCAGAATTCTGAAGAGGAATAGTTTGTAATATTTTTATCATGAGAGTTATTAACAAAAAACCGGAAATCGGGTCAATTTTGACCTTATTTTGGGAAGAAGGGTTAAAATAGTGTAAGCTCTTCGTGGGACATTCTGTATACCAAAACATCGAATCTGTAAATATAAATGTTGTATAATTGAAATTTTAAGTAATTGTTAACACTTAATCTATACCACAGACCACATTCGAGAATTTTATTATATTAATTTTATGAATATAAGATTTTAAGATCTGAAATTATGTATTATCCGTCTGTATGATGACACCATTTTAAGAAAACTTTTTATGTAAGGACGAAATGTATTAATACTATTTACATATATACATAAATGTAAGTTATTATATCGGAGTTTTTCTTCGAGTAAACGTGAAATACGTAGCATCTATATAAATTTTATAAAAATATAAACCAGAGCATTATAAACTTTTTATTCTTAACAAGCATATACTCGTACATAGATAATGGACTTCCATGTATTTCATAGACATATGAATCTGATTTTATGGTGCATAAGCTAAGTTTTATGGATGTGTACATGTTAAAATGATTTTACATTTAATAAAAAAGTAATTTTAAAATAGAAATATCTTTTTAATTATTCATAAATCACTCCCTTCATCAAATGGGATATTCGTATAACGTTTCGTCATCTTCGTCTCTATCAGGCATGCAGATGAAAAATTCTACTAAATTTAAAATTGGACCACGAGAAAATGGATTTAAATAACGTCCTTTCTTGTCTCTTAAATACGAATATCGTTTGTAATTGAACATTTCGTTAGTCGTTAAATTCATGCAAGCATGAAGAATCTGAAAAAAATAAAATTATATCATTCGTTTCACAAAAGGAATACAAATAATGAGACTTATTTTTTTATCAGTTGTATGTTTTTTTAAATTTGTCTAAAAATTGATTTTTTTTATAAAATTCACTGTATGAAACTATATTTGGATTTGTTTTCAAAGTGGGTAACTTTGAACATCGTGAAGAAAGAGTAAATTCAATTTCAGAAAAAAGTAACTTCAATTTCAGAAAAAGTAAATTCATATTCGGAAAAAGTAAATTCCATTTCAAATAAAGTAACTTCAATTTCAGAAAAAATATACCTATTAATTTTTGGAAAAGGAGATTCAATTTTGGAAAATGTAAATTCAATTTCGGAAAAAGTAAATTAAATTTCGGAGAAAGTAAATTCAATTTCGGAAAAAATAAATTAAATTTCAGAAAAAGCTAATTCAATTTCAGAAAAAGCAACTTCAATTTCAGAAAGAGTAATTTTAATTTCAGAAAAAAATAACTTCAATTTTAGAAAAAGTAAAGTCATTTTCAGAAAAGTAAATTCAATTTCAGAAAATTACTTCAATTTCAGAAAAAGTAAACTAAATTTTGGAAAAGGAAATTCAATTTAGGAAAAAGTAAATTCAATTTCGGAAAAAGTAAATTCAATTTCAGAAAAAGTAAATTCAATTTTAGAAAAGGTAAATTTAGTTGCGGAAAAAGTAAATTCAATTTCGGAAATAGTAAATTCCATTTCAAATAAAGTAACTTCAATTTCAGAAAAAATATACCTACTAATTTTTGGAAAAGGAGATTCAATTTTGGAAAATGTAAATTCAATTTCGGAAAAAGTAAATTCAATTTCGGAAAAAGTAAATTCAATTTCAGAAAAAGAAACATCAATTTCCGAAAAAGTAACTTCAATTTCAGAAAAAGTAAATTCATTCTTGAAACAAGTAAATTCACTTTCAGGAAAAAGTATCTTCAATTTCAGGAAATGTAAATTTAATTTTGGAAAAGGTAAATTGATATTTTTATATAATTTTTCGGAAATTGAAGTTATTTTTCCTGAAATTGAAGTAACTTTTTCTGAAATTGGATTTACTTTTTCCAAAAATAAATAAATATATCATCACGGCATATTACCCATTTCTGGGTGTGCCAGTATCGACAACACATGTAGACATCGGTAATGATGATATATTTTACCGTGTGGGCGCTTACCAGGCGTCACCTCACGGGCACTCATAGCTGGCGTGGAGGGTGCACCACAGGGATCACTTTTGTGCCATTTAAAATTGGAAATATTTGGCGTCAGTCGGGATCGAACCCGGTTCCCCCAGGTTCGCGACCATATACTCAGGCACTCGGCCATTTTTCCAAAAATGAATTTACTTTTCCTGAAATTGAAGTTATTTTTTCTGAAATTGAAGTAATTTTTTCTGAAATTGAATTTACTTTTTTCGAAAATAAATTTACTTTTATCGAAATTAATTTACTTTTTTTGAAATTGAAATTACTTTTTCTGAAATTGAAGTTTTTTTTTCTGAATTAAATTTACTTTTCTAAAGTTGAATTAATTTTTCTGAAATTGAAGTTACTTTTTCTGAAATTAAAGTTGTAAATGTGTAGATTGCAGAAATCTTTCCAGTAGCTCTCGTATACAACTGTCTCCGCTTACTGTTCTAACCAGACTCACCGAGCCGCATTTAGAACTGCCGGTTAGATTCAGCCAGTGCTACTTTTATTTAAGATGTATAATGGGCCAGCTTATAGCATCCGAGTGTCAAATATTATGTCGTCATAGATTATAAAAAAAATCAGTCTCATTACTTTCACGCCGAACTTATATGAATACTTACTGAAGTACAAGTTAGTATCCACCCGAGACCAGAGAAAATAAAAGCTTCAATTAGGCCAAGAACATAAAGTAGTTCAAACCCTTCAATGGCAATGCAATAGCAAGCAAAATAAATAGTAAATGAGCAATTTATCGCCACACTCATAACAAAAAGGAAGAACCAAGTTCGGTTTCTCAATCCGACGCAATTATAAATAAACGGGCAGTGGTGATCAAAATACGAAACGCATCTATTGCATATTCTACAGTGCTTTGCTCTCAGAGGCCGTAAACATCTGCAAGTGTGGCACAGACGCGAAAGGAACACGTTTCGTTTTTTCCATTTATCGAAATAAGGAATTTGTTTTATTGCTCTATAGTACATATCGGAATTTAATGGAATGTATCCGGGGTTTTTTCTATTTGCTGTAACCCAACATACCCACATAACAACGTTCCAATAGATGAAACAGTAGTGGGAACCTCGTAAGATGTTCCACGTTATAGGAATGCACTACGGAAAAAGAAAGCATTATTTTATAGGAATTATTCATTTTTAATTATACGAGGGTCATGCTACAATGTCATGCACGACTTTTTTATAATTTAATCGATAGAGTAGTGAAAAATATTAGACCCGTATTTTTCATTTTTCCTTAAATCCATCTGTAATCATGAAAAAATTGTAATTGAAAATGATATTTTTTAAAACAGGGCTGCTAGACCCCGCTTCGTCCCTTGTCCAGTGACGTCACAGGTTTGGAGCAACGACCATTTTGATTTTCACACTGTTTTAAATGTCAAAGTGACATTTAAAAATAACCTCAAATTTATGAAGCAAACATGTTGAAACGTTTCGTGCCAAAATAAAGAATAATATTCTGTAATATATTCAATGTCTCATATGCGTTTATAACCTTCTAGCGCTAATCTCAAATCAAAAGTGAAAGAAACATCTGATGTAATGTGTATACCTATTAGAAAATATACCGCTAATGCTTGTATTCTGACAATGAGTGGTGGGCATGATTAGCAAAGAGCGACAGCAATATTGATAGTTCTATCTCGCTTTGCACCCTTTTTAAATGTGCGCATGCTCGGATACCTCATTTCTATTGGCTATGTGTGACAGCGGTAGATCTGGCTGGCGGTAATTGGAAGTTGAAGAAAATTTCTTTGCCAGTTTGTCCACGTGTTTGGTTCAGTTTTGTTCGTGTTCATGTGTGAAAGACAAATGGCTATTCGGAAGTGTTATTTATGCAGTGCAAAAAGTCCAGCAGTTACTCTGCATTCGTAAGTATTATTAAACCATATTGTATTGATGTTTGTTTTTTTATAGATCACCTTAAGGACCAAGATTTCATTGACAATCATAAATCTCAATTGATTAAACATGTGATTGAAATATTTTCTAAATTAGAATTTACCATGAGACAAAAATGTTTTCCCAGAAACACGATTACATAAGAAATAAATATAATAGGCTTGTTATATTTAAAAATCAATAAAAAATGTAATGTATTTGTAAAATTATAATTATTACTGTAATTCGTAATCCACAAAAAATACAATATTAATGACATCTGTATTCTGACCCATCTTTCTTTACCGTACCTTGTATGTTTATTTTTTCGTTATTTTAATTTTTATTTTCAAGCTACTTTTTTTAACTAATATTTGCATAACCCATTAATTAGAACTTTATTTATTTTGAACTAACTATTTAATAAATGAAATTCAAGCAAAAATTTTGTTATTCTTTGTTGAAATGTTTAAATTAATACAAATGGAAATCATTTTAATGTATTTTGTTAATTCTAATTTAAATTTTATAAAAAAGTTTTATTTTAATAAACGAAAGAATATTTATAAAATAAATATGTCGTTGGTTTTAAAATGTTTTACGAATTTAATTTCAAATACCTACATATAATATTTGTTACGAATAAAATTACGTTCAAAGATTCGCGGTTTTTCATCAGACTTCGAGCATGCGCAAATTGAATAAGGGGACAAGTTGAGATAGAAATATATATCTCTGTACTCTGATGTCGATCATGCTGAGAAGATTGAGTCAGCGGTATATTTTCTAATAGGTATATGATAAAAACGAATAGAACAGAACGATGTTATATTACTATATTATAGCATATTTAGATATGTAATCCTCAATTTATAGTCTAGGTATATATATTTCTTTTAGAAATTCTGTGTACATAATAAAATGTTTGTTTGAAATGAATCTGAACTTAGGTTCGGAACCTGTGACGTCACAACATGGCTGATTTTTGCAACTTTATAAAAATAGCATACTTTAAAACGATTTTATACAACAAAAAATGTAAATAAAAAATAATTTAATCATACTGAACAATAAATAAGATTATCCTTCTTCAATTTAAAGTTTAACCCATGTATAAATATACTTACTCTGATTATGTACATTGGATACCCCCATAATAATACGGACCCCATAAAAAATAGAAGTGGAACTTTAGAATCCCCTGCACCTCCGAAAATTAAGGCCCAGATTTCCGTAATCGGAGGAAAATATCTCGACCTCCTTTTCTTTTCTGATTGTAATACTTGAACAATATCACTGTGGCGATGGCTCTGAGCTAACATTAACGGAGTTTTATCATTTTTATCAAGTGGTTCTAACTCTATACTACTCTAAAATATAATTTCCATTGATGACTAAAAATCTCAATCAACAATGATAGTACGAGAGCCCACAACTAAAACAATGTCTCATAAACCGTATAAAATCGATAAATTAGATGACCCTACACCCTACTACTAATAATAATAATAATAATATTTATTTTCATTATTACATGTTTACAAAGAAAACATTTATAATACGTCACAAGGCACAAAAAGATACAAAATAAAAAATTAAGAATGGCAAGTATATTCCATCTACAAACAAGAGTTAGACTAAACACAGTGGAGAGTGGTACTTAGGTATTCTTCCACAGAATAAAAACAATAATTTATTAGAATACTTTTTATCTGTTTTTTGAATGCTTTTAAATTTAATGTTTTGTATGATGCTGGTAGATGATTGTATAGTTTAATATTAATGGTATTTTTATCAGAGGTGGCAAGTCTATACCGTTTAGTACATAGCATATCATTGCTCCTAGTGTTATAATTGTGATTATCACTTGCTTTAGTATATTTATTTATATTTTTATGTATTTCTAATATAACTTCGTATATATAGCAGCATGATAATGTAAGTATTGAGAATCGTTTAAAGAGAGGCTTGCAATGTTCGCGATTTGCGACTTTAGCAATTATTCTAATTATTTTCTTTTGCATAATGAAAACTTTACTAGCGTTGGATGCATTTCCCCACAGAATTACCCCATACGAGATTATGAAAAAGAGCAAAATATATGGTTAATAGACATTTCTGGTCTAAATATAAAGACAAGTGTCGAAAAAGAAAAATTACAGATGCAAGTCTATTACATAGAGCCTCAGTATGCCTAGACCAATTCAATTTTTCATCAACAGTAATGCCTAATATTTTTACAGCAAGCCCTTGACGCAGGTTCTGGTTCGTGGAAAGAATTAGTGATTGCGTTTTTTCATGATTTAGTTTTAAGTTGTTGGCAGCAAACCATTCTTGTGCTACACCCATAATGTACACCATGTTCTCATTTAAGGAATCAATGTCTCTTGCCGAGGATATTAGAGTGGTATCATCGGCATACAGAGTACATTCGTTGGGATAAATAAATGAACATAGGTCATTGATATATATGAGAAATAGAATAGGACCCAGGACGGAGCCCTGTGGTACTCCATATTTTATATGACAAAAACTGGATGAAGAATAAATGACACACACACATGGAAAAATTTATGGTTTAATTTTATGAATGAATGGCATCAAAATCAAAATTTCACCATATTTATCATAAGATAGGTATATAATTAAATAATTTTTAAAAATATTCAAAAGTGAAGTAAAAAACACTTCTCTGGAGGGCAGGTGACGTCATTCTGGAATGGTCTAATTGAAATAAGAATAACCTCAAATGTAATTTTCTGACAACACCAAATACCACGCTGACCACGCGCGTTTGACGTCACGCTTAGGCTGTTCATTCGCGATTCAAGTTCAGAAAACTATCTGGCGGCTAAATTTTAAACTAAAAATATGTCCAGAATATATTATTTCCTCTGCTTCACAGAAATTTTCTAGAGTTTGCAATCACAATTAAATAATTTGAAACATCATTTAATATAAGTTTCATGTTTTTAAACTTCCCCAAAAAGTATAAAATGCAGTATTAGTGACAGTTTGACAGCTAGTAACTCCCAGTTGTGACATCACAACTAGGCTATTTCATGGCGGGAAAAGTTGATTTGAATCACCAATACAGTCGACTCTCTCAAAATCAAACTCTTTCTTATTTGAAGTTTTCTGAAATTAGCATTTTTGGGTTCGGGTCATCGAATCTATCGATTTTATACGGTTTTGGCCATAATATGAGACAAAAATTTTGTTGGTGATCTCTCATGGATTGTATACCTTTTCGCACAATAACTTGACGCAGTGAACGCTTCCTGACAAGCAAGCTAAGTGCAATGGGGTTGAGCCGAAATGATCAGATTTTTGGAGATTTACACCGGAGTACATAAGGAGTTTTATTAAGTCGGCATGGCCTTTGTAAGCCGCCCAATGTAGGGCGGTGTCTCCGTTTATATCACATAAGTGGTTTAGAGCTCCCATTCCTAATAAATAGGCAGCTGTGGCAGTTCTTCCAAACATACATGCTGTCATCAAAGGGGTTAGACCTTTGAAATCAGCTGCATTTACTGCTACCCCTAAAAAGAAGATAAATTGCACACAAAATTTATAATTAGGTTTATTCACATTAAATCTAAGATGTCATTGAAGCTCGGATATTTGTGTACCTATTCGTGTGGAGTGTCTCATTTCCAATGTTTTTTCAGGGTATCTCGGAAAATATTAATGATAAAGCAACATCGTTTGCACATTTCAGGGTCAACTTTTTGAAAAGTTTAATAGTCACCACAGGAATTTTCGATCTTCTTTTGTTTTTGAGCTACAGACAAAAACTTGTTTTTCGCTCATTTAGAAAATATCTTAACTTAAAAGTAAAAGCAATAGAAGATAAGTTAGCAGAAGGACAGATGAGATGGTATAGTCATGTAGAAAGGATGGGAGAGGAGAGAATAGTTAAAAAAGTGTTTGAAGCAAAAATTGGAAGAAATAAACCACGAGGACGACCAAGAAGAACGTGGCTGGAAGAAGTAAAGGAGGCAGCGAAAAGAAGAGGTCTAACTTGGGAAGAAACGAAGACAGCAACACAAGATAGAGCGGAGTGGAAAGAAATATGGAGAAGACCAACGAACCAGAACTCAACCCCCTCCCCCGCAAGCCGGGGGAACGCCTTACACCCGTGAGGGTAGAAAGGTGCAGGATTAAGTAAGTAGAAAATATCTCATAACTTATTTATTATGGTACTTAGAAAAAAATTGTTTTAACAAATTTTGTACCGTTTTTTAGGTAAAATAAAATAGCGTAATTAGATTATTTGAAAATATCATAATTCTCGAGATATGACACAAACTTATGATTTTTTAAATGGCAACCGATGTTGAAAATAGTCTCATCTTTGCTTATTTTATAAGCTTTTCAACGATATATAACAAGTCTAGATTCTTTTGTTTTACTCATGAATAAAAGATGATTTATTAATTTTTTGGGGTGAAAAAATTGAAAATAATTATTAAGAAACAAATGAAAAAACTATTATAATTGATCATTTGTTTATTTCTAATATTATTTGCTTCAGTTTTACACATACTTTTAATTTATTTATTTTAAAAGCATATTAAACCAATTTTTTTCAAATTATGTCAAAGCCAAGCGTGACGTCGATAAATAATAATTTAACTAATCCGAAAATAATTGGTTTAGGATAATTTTGAGAACATAACTAATAGATACGGAATCAAAATAAACAAATGATGAACTATTAGTTTTTTCATTTGTTTCTTAAAAATTTTCAATTTTTTCACCCCAAAAAATTAATCTTTTATTCATATGTGAAACAAAAGAATGTAGACTTGTTATATATCAGTGAAAAGCTTATAAAATAAGCAAAAAGATGAGACTATTTTTAACATAGGTTGCCATTTAAAAAATCATAAGTTTGTGTCATATCTCGAAAATTATTAACAATTTTTCTCTATCATAATAAATAAGTTATGAGATATTTTCGAAATGAGCGAAAAACAAGTTTTTGCCTGTAGTTCCGAAACAAAAGAAGATCGAAAATCCCTGTGGTGACTATTATACTTTTTTCAAAAAGTTGACCCTGGAATGTGCAAACGATTTTGCTCTATCATTAATATTTCCCGAGATACCCTAAAAAAACATTGAAAATGAGACACCTATACCCAAGGGTTATTTTAATAATGTAATATGTCTGAATAATTATTATTAATTGCTGTTGATGGATTATATTTTGTTTGAGTTTCATTTGAGGACGGTAGCAAATATAAGTGTGAATATAATTTATTATTTTTTTAGTGAAATCTTGTTGAAAATACCTGCTTGTAAAAGTACTTGTACTACGGCAGTATGTCCCTTCCTACAAGCCCAGTGAATGGGTTTAGGCCCTTGAGTACCGAGACAAGGAAGGTCAACAGGAGCAGAACGTTCTACAAGGTATCTCATAATCTCTACATTTCCATCCAGTGCTGCCCAGTGAGCAGGTGTGTAACCCCATTCATCTCGGGCGCGTAGTACTTCCGAACCCACTTTTTCCACTAGGTCTTCTATGTCGGATACCTCGCTACGAAAGATAGTGTACATTTTAAAATATATATTGGCAATATGCGTTCAAATTACAACTGTATGAAAAACAAGTTCTTCTATTTTACATTTTTATTTTAAATGTGTTTATAGTAAAATCCCCAATTTTTGGAGTGCTTTCAAAATATACAATTAGCAACAATCGCCCCTATTCTGTAACTCAATCGATAATAATTTTTACTAAAGTCTAAAATATCTACGTCTCAAGAATTTTATTTAATCTTTATATAAAGGATGAGTCTGGAAAGATGCATCCTTCCTTTATCTTTTTTATTATAGGCAACAGAAAAAAATGGCTCATAACAAAGTTTTATTATTTTAAATATATTATTTAATGGCAGATATAGAAATTTTTTATAAACCCAGGTTTACAAGATACGTTCATCAACTTTTATTTTTTAAATAGTAACTTAAAATTATTTTATAATAGAAATATAAACCGCCATTTTTTCTCTTTTCAACGATGTAAAATTTATATATAAAATATATGACAAAATTCGAGAAAAATAAGATAATTGAATAATAATATTAGATATAGTACGACCAAGCGATATGTGCCCCTGGCCTTGACGCGGAAAGCACGCGCTGTTTTAAATACTCAACCAATAACATTTGAGAATTTTGCCGCGAACGCGTAAGTACATACACAACAAAAGTAGAAGTGTAGTGACTGCGGCGACAGGCGTACTAATAAATGTTGTTTTAAATAAAAAAATTATTATATCAACAAGAGTTTAATTACTTTTCTGTACACACAAAAACAGTAAATCAAGTAAGAAATAAGAATTATATAAATATTTTCTTTTTAAATGAACCGCTAAAATTTGCATAGAAAACTTCTGTCTCCGAATGTACTGTTAATGATGCGCCACTGTAGACCACGCCTCCCAAATCGAGGCCAGGGGCACATATCGCTTGGTCGCACTTTATTTTTATTCAAATATTGGCTAGGTGAAAAACCAGTAACAATCAAATTTCTATTTTATTACGTTGTTTTTCATTTTTATATTTTACATTTCACGATAAATTTTGACAACTTGACTTTTGAATTGGATAATGACCACACATACGTTTCTGTGTTCATAGCCTACTCCGAATTAGGTTTTTTTTTATGAACACACTGTAGTATAATAAAATATGGATGTTGCAGATAGTAAATGATCTAAAAATAAATCGGAATTGGAATCCTGACATCGATTTGATTGTTTAATTTGTTATAATTTAAAATGAAAATCAATTTTTGATGTGAAAAGTAGAATTTTTATAATGTAATAATGTAAAAATAGTTATTTATGCAACAAGAGTAAAAAGTATAGTCAAGTTTGACCTATGAATGAAATAAGACACTTTTATCTAATTCCATTTTAAAAAGTTGAATTTTACCTAACCTTTTGATCTTATGAAATGTCACTTTTTATATAATTGATACGAAATGAATTTCGTAAAAATCTATTACGTGACTGAGTTAGTTTTACTTAAAAAAAATCATTTATTTTCACGGCAACGCTTTGTTAAATTGATTTTGAGCTGTCAGAGAAACACCTATAATTTTGAGTATTTTAAAATTATTTTAGCGGAAATAGATAAAATTTTGTATATAATACTTTAGGAAAACGTGATATTGTTTGACACACAAAATATTATGTTCATCAAACAATATCACTGTTTTCATAACAGTAAATAATATAATAAATAAATAATAAATTTTTTTTACGTCTGCAATAAAAGTGTGAAAAAAGTGCCGTAACGTTTCATTATTTCACGCGTTTGAGTTAAAAAAAGTGCACTTTTTTCATACTTTTATTGTGTTAAAAATACACCATCTATTTTAATGAAAAAAGTGTACCCACTTTTTTTAACAGACGTAAAAAATGTAACATTTTTTGTTTTAAAAACATTTAAATTATTCTGCAAAATATTGAACACTATCATAAAAATATTTGTTATATGTTTTGTGTAAATAATAACTGCAAAATCGGTGCAATATACCGTACCCAGTTTTAATAACATCAAAAATAGTCCTGCAAGTGTGGTCATGGTCGTGATGATGATCATTATCACTGACGGCCGTGCAGCACATGATATTAGCGTCTTTCTCGTCTGTAGCATTCGGTGCGGTGTGGTCTGTATCCGCTACCATGCCGTAAGCCGCCTGCAGGGGCAAGGCCCAGACACTTCGGGCCGCGCCCGGACTTGGAAACACCTTGCAAAGCGTTCTGACGTCTTTGTTGTTCTTTTTGGCTCAAGTTACTGGCTATGCACGCTATAGAAATTGCACTCACTGCAGTTGTTTTGCTTACTGTGGACTTGTACATGCGCACGACTATTTCAGATGTGGTGAACTTTAATCGTAGCTTCTTCTATACTTCTTTTTTACTTTTAGTAGAAGTAATACTATTATAAATGTATGTATAAAAATGTCTGATGGTAACAAAGAAGTTAATGTAAATAATTCTGTGTGCAAAAATGTCACTTTGGCGCTCTAACACTGCGCCTGCGCCAACATATTATTGATTTGTTCTATAATAATTGCAGAAAACTATTGATCATTATTTAACCACAAAAACAATCAGTAGAATATCGATTTTTTCCATTATCTGCAGTATTACATGTGTGGAATGAAATATTTTCAACATTCAATATTTCTGTGGCATAATGCAAGAACAACCAACCTTAACATTTAATATTTTTGGGAATCATGGCATTGAACCCAAACCCCGAGCCGAACCTAAGATATATTTTTTAATAAAACCCGAGTCGAACCAAACCGGGTTTTAAAATGTGGATTCTGGGTTCAACTCCGGTTCAGGTTAATTTTCAGTTCGAAACTCAAGCGTAATCAGCCCATCTGCGTTGCTTCCTGTGTTGGCTGTTCGTGAAATTTTGTTGCATTATTAATTCCTGCTCGCATTCAAAATTATTTCTTTATAAAGATTGTTATTCAAAAAACATTAATTCAATTTTCATTAGGTCGAACCGAACCTGAACCCGAAACGAAACCACAAATTTTATTAATGCTTAAACCAGAACCGCACACGAACCCATCTCTCAAAAAACAAATTAACCTGAACCGAACCCAGTTTTAGTCGGGTTCGATGCCCTTTTGGGAATGATTTATTTAAAATTACAGGAAACAAATTTTAGCGAATTACAGAATCAGTCTTATTTTTTTTATATTTTTGAACATAATTTGATTTCAAATTTTGCTTTTAAGCCATTCAAAACACCAATAAACCGAAGAAAAAATTTGGATTTTTTTCTTCCAAGGTCCTCCCGCGCATTTTTTTTTTGCCTTTACAAAAAATCACCATTTTGTCGTTTACTATTAACCTTTTTGGGACATACTATACGTAATCCTATATGTATTAAGGTAAAATGCGTAGTAAAAGTAAAATAGTAATATACAATAGTTTTATTTCAAGTAAGTTTTATTAACAATAAATTGTTTACAGTTCCACAATGTTACAAAACTCGGCAAACAAAGTGATTGTATAGAAATAAAAACACTTATAAAATATAATATTCAAAAAAAGTATAGTTATTTTACAAAAGATACACCTATCATCCGTTTGAGAACTTAAAATTATTAGTTGTTAAATTTTTGTTGTATTTCAATATATTCACCCAAAAAATTTAGAACAATCTTCGGACGGAATTAAAATAAATATTTTTTATTTCACACCTTAAAGACATTTTATTGGACATACACAAAATTTCAAAATACGTTGTAGAAATGATGTTATAAAAGAGCCAATGTTTGTTCTGTGAGACTATTTGAAAATAAAGGTAGGTATATAAGTAAATAAGTCTATATATTAGAACTGCGATTCCGTTTTTTTCGTTAAATCGTTCTCATTTTGTAATATATTTACAAAATTATAAAAAAACAATTAAAATTAAATAGAACCTATTAGATTTTTATTCGATTACAATTAAAATTTTCCTATTATTCTTTTCATCTTAGTATATTGTTTAAAAAAATACTAGGGGCACACTGTTTATTTAATGAATTTAATTAAATTCAATTAACTATTTTAAAGTAAACAATAATTGCGAGTTAATGTACAAATTAAGGTATTAGATAGTTAGGTGACGATAAAATACAAGTTATGTTACTAAAAAGGATATTTTTTGTCAGTATATAGAATCAATTTGTGCATTGAGAAGTGAATATGACACAATAAATTATGAAATATTATTGAACGTCTAGTGGCACTTTAAAACTAGACTATACCTATTTGTAAATAATAGGGCATATTATCTAAAACAATACTTATTTATTTCATAGAAACGCGCGATTAGTTTTTGTTTGTTGCGCCTGCGCATTTTCATTCTTGTAGGTTTTTGTGGTTGCATCTTGAATGACAGTTACTTGACATATGACGTTTGTTGATATGTGTGCTTAACTGTTAACTCTAATTATTACATATTTTACATTTACTACTATAAATTTAATTAGTGGCATTACTAGCCAGTACATTTTGTATGTGTTGAACTCGGCCAACGTATCTATGAATTTGGGTGTGTTTAATAGGGTAAATCTTAAGGTATGTTTAAATCCATCCGCCTACGAATGAATAGAAAACTGAAAATATCTGTACGTTTAGGACAGCACAGAAGGAAAAGGAATGTACTCAGAATGGGCTTCCCTGAGTCCACTTATACAAAATGGAAACGAAGAGAGTCACAGTGTTTTGGACAAATTTGGTGTAGGTACTGGCAAGGAAGTAGCCTTAGGAATCGTAAAGCAACTTTCCTCAAATTTGGGTATCACGCAAGCTGCAGAGCCCAGTCCCTTAAATACAGATAGAGAGGTATGTGAAAACTATTTATTTTTCAACTTGTCTGAAAATACGGCTCTCATTCACTACATGAGATGTGATAAACATACGAATCCTTTATTAAGTATCTTATTCACAAGTTATTACATTTTAAAGTTTGAGCGTTTCAGCAAAAACGTCCAATAAAAAATGTCTAATTATGAAATTGCTCATCTATGTTTATATTTCTATTTCTTAACATCCAGTAAATAATTTTCTAATATTTAGACATGATCCTGAATTAAATTAAGTTAAGAAAATTATAAAATTAAACCGATAGAGCTCGACTGTCGTATCCGTGAAACTGTGTCGTTGAAATATTTTAAATTACACACTACTTTTAAAAAATCATATCGCTGATTCTAAAGACTTGTAAGGTGTAAAACATACAGGGTGTCTCAATAAGCTTGCTCACTATTGTAACTTTTTTATTTGAAAAGATACGAGGTTGGTTAAATTAGCAAAATTGTGCCATTTTATATTAGAAAATTGGTCATGTAGACAAAATAAAAATTGTGTCAGCGGTTCCCAAAATTTGGGACAAAATATATATTTTTTAAATGGAACTATATATTTTTTATTATCTTATTGGAAAGAGTATTTTTTTCTCTTTCCAATAAGGTAATTTTGTTTCTGTGCAATTTTTTCAAGTAAACGAGTTATTTGCGGTTAAAAATTTAAATTTTGGAAACTATTTTATTAGTTTTTTAGTCTGGTAAGCCATGGAAACAATTGATTCTTTGTTTGTTTGGCGTTTAATAATTTGTTCCGTAAAGTTCTCTGTGTTTAATAATGTTTAATAACTTTACAAATGAAGAAAAGTTAGATATGAACTTGCTATATGGAAAGTTATATCTAGACACCAGTTACGTAGAACGGTCGGCTCTCTTTCCAAAAGAGTTTAAATGTGCGAAAGAAATAATGGCTTTCAATTTGAATATTTTCTTTGTTTTGTTATTACTGTAAAATCTATATATATAAAAAAATAAGGTTTTTCTTTGGGGCCTTAGTTATGGACTTCTACCGAACCGATTTTAATGATTCTTTTTTTAAATGAAAGCTAATAGCATGTAGATGTGCACAAAAATCTAAAATGTTACAGTTTTGATTCCGTCTATTTTTTATAAGGCCTTAAAGATTGTTTATCAAGTACCGCTGTCAACCGATAGATGGCAGCACTGAGCAACATGAAGAAGAAGAAGAGAATGATTTAGAATACATACAATTTATGAAAACTGCTACAAAATAATATTTTGCATTATTTAGGGCTGGTTTATTAATGCAAAGTTAAATAATTTAACAGGTAAATATCAAAGCTTTTATAATACAAAAGTCAAAAGTTGTCCTTAAATGACAGATAAATATGTCAACATGTCAACTTACAATGAAAACATGAGAAGGAATTTTTTCCCTCAAAAATTAATAAATATAATAGTTAATTCATTAATTTAAATATGGTAAGTAATTTAATAATATTGAGCAAAATTAATAGAGATACATATTTTGTAATAATTTTTTTTAACCTAAATTTTAAAAATTTATTGAATTATATATCCTATCTAAAATACAGCATTATTACCTATTTAAAAATGCACAAGAGATAGGTGTACATTTACAGCTTTTTAAATAACGAAATCATTAAATACAAAAGAGTATTATATTCTAATCAACCAGTTGGATAACCCTATTTTCCCGCTCTTAAACGCTACCCCTTAATGCTATCTTTTACAATATGTTTTCACACTTTTGAAACTGATTTTACGTTAAAAAAATATGAACTCACATTAACGAAAACGAATGTCACACAAATGAAAAGTGAATTTCCAGTAACGAAATATGATTTCACATTAACGAAAACTGGTTTCAGGAAAAAAAAAACTGAATTCACACCAATGGAAACTAATTTTAACTAAAGAAAACAGATTTTAAACCGCCGGGTTACATATTCTCGCTTCTAACGCAGCTAACATTGTTGTAATAAACTTTTATCATCAATCAAGTTTCATTATTGTTGTTAAGTTTCTGAAAAATGCTATGCGTTATTTATTTAATATTTTATAAGGACAAAAAGACATTTTAATGTATTTTTGAGACAATAAAAATGCTTTATTTTTTCGCCTCTCCAAGAGGTGGCTACTGTCCCTTCTGCCCTTCCTTGGAGGTGTCCATTTAAAGTTCCTATATAAAATCTGTTTTCATTTAATTGAAACTGGTGTTTAAAATTGTGAATTCTGTTTTCATTGTTACAAAATCGGTATTCAGGAGTGACAAATTAGTTTTCGTTACTGTGAATTCAAGTTTCCTTTGTGTGAAATCAAGGTTCGTTAATGTGAAATCATATTTTGTTAACGTGAAATAGAATTTCAAAAGTGTGAAATCATACTGTAAAAGGTATAGACATGCAATGATTATGCATATTGTTTTAAACTGAATAAAGATGTTAATTTGCATAATAGAAACACGTTAATCCCTCATAGATTACAATAAAGCATAAAATTTTTGTGGACAATAAAACAGCCATTATTACTACAATAATTGAACTTGAAATCATAAATGAAACACGTTGATTACAACAATAACAATATTTGTTGGTGACTATAAATTATTTACGTTATAAAATAAAATGAATGACGTTACCCCATATTTTTGTTGCAAATATTTGCAACGGGTACAGCTAGTAAATTAATAAAATAATAATTTTATAAAAGACAATTGTTTCCATAGTTTACTTGACCTAAACTAATAAAAGATAATTTTTATCTTTAAACGTAAATAACTCGTTTATTTGAAAAAATTGTACATAAACAACATTACCTTATTGGAAAGAGAAAAAAATACTCTTTCCAATAAGATAGTAAAAAATATATAGTTCCATTTAAAAAATATATATTTTGTCCCAAATTTTGGGAACCGCTGACACAATTTTTATTTTGTCTACATGACCAATTTTCTAATATAAAATGGCACAATTTTGCTACTTTAACCAACCTCGTATCTCTTCAAATAAAAAAGTTACCAATAGTGAGCAAGCTTATTGAGACACCCTGTACACCTACATGTTTAATTTGACCTATTTTTTCACGAAAAAAATAAATCAGAAAATGTGAGTCATTTCACATTTATAAAATAATGTCTCGTTATTAAATAAAACTTTAATTTTGGACTTAGCCACCGAAACGTTGTGATATTATTTTTGTTTTTAGTTAATAATAATAAAAAAGATAATGGAAGTCCAAAATTCAGTTTTTTTTAACAGTTCTTCAATTATTTCTAAAATAGGCTGAAAAAATTCTTCTACAGGTGCAGTGGTGTATGGAAGTGATCTGTTTTGGTTTGACCCTACCATTATCAGAACATGATACAATTAAAGATTGTGTTAATGTGTATTGTGAATGGCTTTCTGCTTTATTGCCAGTTCCAAAAATATGCGTACCAAAACCAGTTTGTGAAGATCCGAATTTGTACGCTCGGAAAATTATTGGCCACTTTCATAATTTATTTGTTCCACGAAAGGGAGAAGGTAAATAAAATTGATTTTTAATTAGATTTATTATTAAACACACGCTTTGTTACAAGACTGGCCTTTTTTGTATCAGGAATTAGGTAAGATGTTTTTAAATCATTTCGCTTTTTTACGGAATAAAATTTAAGAATTTTCAAATTTTATTTATTTTCATTTAACAACACGTTGAAAACTTAAAGAACTCTATTTAAAATTGTTCAAGAATTTAGAATAAATATATACTGTTAATCATTTATTTTATTTTTATAGTTGTATTTCATATTAAAATGTAAAATGTGTTTGTGAAAATAAATACGGCAACGTTGCTTTGCCCCATATACCTATTAACTAATATATTGCGGATCCTTTGCTTTTCTTGAAGGAAATACTGTGAAATGGAAATATCATTTCTGCATAAGTCTATCTCACACAAACGCCCAACCGCGAATTATGCGCAAGCTTGGAAACCTTCACTACTATTGGCTAACGAGAAAATCATGATTACTTTTTGCGAATCACAGAGTTCTGTTTATTAACGGCTAGCGCGAGAAATTTTAAATTTAAATTTGAGAAATTAAACAATGTACCTGCTATTTATTTTGTATGTAAATTCTTGAATATAAATATTAGTAATAATAAAAAAAAACATTGACATATTCTAGAGCTAAATTTGAATTAAATAATTTACTTTGTTGTACTGTAAAAATAATAGGAATACAATCTGGTCAGGATTAATTTATTTAGGTGACAATAAATTATTGTACGAAACACAAAGCAAATGCTTTCGAAGTGCCACTACCAACAGAAATGAAATCAAACGTCAAAATCAAACCATGTGCTCGCTGCATCACCAGGGCTGCGTTCCAAAACCAAGAATACCGAGTTTTGTTGAAGTAAAAAATTGAAGCTAAATTAAAAATAATTTTATAAAAATAACAAAACTACTTATAATTACAACATTAATGTCAAGCCCGTAATAAAAGCGCTTTTATGGAGCACTCTCCTCAATATAATGTGAAAGTACGCTCCATAAAATCGCTTTCATTATAAAAGTATTCTCGTAATACACGCCAACGTATTTACTTATGTTTATTTTCAACCAAAAGCGTGTTTTCTTCCTCAAGAAGGCAAATTACTTCCATATGTAGAGAATCGTGAGCATCTACGTTTAAAAATATTGTGTAGTAATTTCTATACCCTCCTCGTTAGTAGAGTAAGTAGAACATCACTTTGGAGTAAATTCTGGCTGTTTTGGAACAGGTTGAGTAAACTCTGAGAGTAAGGTTATTAGTTTTGAAACGACTTTGGATAATTTCGTACTCTTAAGAGTAGGATTTTGGAACGCAGCCCAGCCAGCGACGCTGTCAGCGTTAGCCAATAGTAGTCAAGGTTTCCAAGCTTGCGCATAATTCGAAGTTGGGCGTTTGTGTGAGATAGACTTATGCAGAAATGATATTTCCATTTCACAGTGTTTCCTTCAGCTACTCTTATGGGAAAGATACCAGCATTAACAATATATTAGTTAATAGGTATATGCTTTGCCCATGCAGGGAAATTCAATTTCCCTGCTGATTTTGCGGCGATTACATGAAGATTTCAGGAAAAAATAGTTTATTGTTAAATATATTGTTCTATATTTTGTTTATGTTCATAGGAGTGGATACAATAAACCGCCAAGCAGTATTATGCCACAGAGTATTACGAACTTTGCAACAATTAGCTCATGAATCTCTTAATCTTAATCGCGAAACATGGGAATCTTTACTATTGTTTTTGCTTGCTATTAATGACACTTTATTGTCACCACCTACAGTTAGAGATGATGTTGCGGATCAGTTATGTGAAAGAGTACTTAGTGTACTATTTGAGGTAGTATTATACTTAAAACAACTAATTAATTACTATTAGAGATGTTGTGTTGCAGGTTTGGTTAATTGCTTGCGCAAAATGTTTTCCGTCACCGCCTTTATGGAAAACTTTGAGGGAATCTTGTATGAATTGGAGGCATAGAATTGCATTAATCGAACAGTGGAATCGAATCAATTTGGCTTTAACATCGCGGGTTTTAGAATTTATGTATGGGCCTAGCTTTCCAGAACTCAAAATCGGTAATGTAACATTTATTGTATATTTAATAATCGTACCTGAAAGAGTAATGTAAAATAGTACCTAAATAATAATAGAAAAAGAAATCAATAATACGTAGTTGTGACGTAAATTCTGTCCCTAATACAAAGAAGGCGTAGAAATAAACAATAGAAGAATGTTATTTAATTGTTACACTCTAATAATCTTTAAAAAAATAAAATTATTTATGATGACCGCTATCTTTTTTCACTTCTGCAAACGTTCCGGCCATTCATGTCCATGCTGTCTTAACCAAATCAGCCTTTAATGCCTTAAGTTTGCGATCAAGTTTGGAGAACGACTTCTCTAAAGTGTGTTTTACATTACACTTTTTTTGTATAGATTCTAGTACGAGATCCATCCGAGAAATTTCTAGAGCATAATGTAAATCAGAAATTTTCATCCGACTTTCATCTGAGATTCTAGTATAGAAATATACGCCCGGCCGTATATTTCTATACGAGATTCGTACTAGATCGTTAATGCGCAGGAGCGAAGTCGTGATATTAACAGTTACCAACTTTTGTTATATGTCTTTTATTTTGCAAAGTGTGAGGTTATAAATAAAAATTCAATAACATTAATATAAAATATCTAATATGACACAGACACATTTAAAATGAATTTTTGTAACTCCTTATTTTTATATTTTATTCATTTCAAAAACAAAGTTAACTGTACAAATTTGTAAGGTTGGTATTAATTTATTTTGATTTAAAATTCGATACATTTCGAAGATTACCGATTATACACGACTTCATAGCATGGAAATTGAATAGAACTCGATCAAAAATCTGTCTAGAATTGTAGTATGAAAATAGACGAAAATAGTATAATGTAAAACGGGCTTAATACATTTATCAAGCGTTAGTAGAATGTAAGGTTATAAGTTTTTTTTGTTTTTGTTGCTTGCGATGTTTGAAAAGGTTATTACGTTGTCCGCAATAAATAATTTCTTTGTTGACGATCTAAATTGTATTGCCAGAAAAAAAAATCTGTTGTAGCCAGCACAAGACCTTCCGTTAATTTGATGTATTTTGTACAAATCTCACACCAAAAGTTCATTGGAAAAGATTCTCTATATCCAGTAAAATTGTAATACGAACATAATACAATTTTTTACAAATTCCATATAGAAAGTTGCTTGGAAAATATTCTATAAATCCAATAAAATTATTACATGAATATATATTATGTATACTCATATATAATTACTCTAAAAATGCGTACACTTACGTAACATTCTCTTTACATTCAAATAATATTACTAGAAAGTTTATATCTCTACCCATTTTTGAATTATTGCCCCAAAAGTCAATGTACCCCACATTTAGATAAAAACTTCAAAATTTTCAAAAATCTAATTTTTATGTATCTAGATACTTTTCAATGCGCTGATTTCAAATTTTGAAACCGCAGGTCGATATCTCGTTTCGTTCTCGAGATATTTAGATTTAAAGTTTTGCTCAAAATTGCCCATTTTTAGGTAATAACCCAAAAATGGGTCGCGATATGCATTTTACGACAACACCATTCGATTCTACGGGCAAAATTACATAAGTACACCAATTTTCAGAATTTTTGAACTCCGCATACAATCTCTAAAGCAAAATAACTGAAAATGGCCAAAAATCGCAAAAATCTAAGGGGTACCCCTTTTGGGCATTTTCAGGGGTTTTCAAGTTTTTATTCATAAAAAATTAACCGGCTGGACAAAAATTATGAAAATTGCTATACTTATGTATTTTTGTCCGTAGAATCGAATGGTGATATCGCCAAATTCATATCTCAGCCCATTTTTGGGTTATTACCCAAAAATGGGCAGTTTTGAGCAAAACTTTGAATGTAAATATCTCGAGAATGAAACAAGATATCGACTTGCGGTTTCAAAATTTGGAATCAACGCATTGAGAAGTATCTAGATACATAAAAATTAGATTTTTTAAAATTTTGAAGTTTTTATCTAAATGTGGGGTCTATTGACTTTTGGGGCAATAATTCAAAAATGGGTAGATATATAAACTTGGTAGTAATATTATTTGATTGTAAAGAGAATGTTATGTAAGTGTACGCATTTTTAGAGTATTTGAACAATTGCGTGAATTTTTAGAAATAAAAGTATTGAAATAAAAATGGATAAATGCTATAAAAAAGTTCTTTGGAATATATTCTATATATCCAATAAAATTATAACACGAACACATACTCAATTGTCATTGTGGACGAGTAACATTTTTTTTTGCTCGCCTTGTTCGTACAAATGCAACTTTGTTACTTCGTCATAAGACACACACATCCATCCATCCCCCCTCCCCAATCAATGGATGCATTGCACAAAATGAGAGAGATAGTAAAAAATGAGATGTTTTCAAAGCGCAGTTGTTTTTCTGCGCATAGAGATGATAAAATGAAATAGTTGTCAGTTTTAAATTCAAAAAGCTTGGTATGAAATCAGATTCCTTAAAATGTTTACAACAGACAAATGAGAATTACTATTAATTTTTAATGAAATTAACAACTTTTTTCTCATTTCTGGGTTCTTTGGAAATCTATGATACGATAATAATTGGGTTGACGCATTACAAGAAGCTACGGAACAATATTTTCGAAATAATTTGTGTTTCTTAACACATTTTACTTCTATTTGTTCCATAGTTTTGAGAAATTTTTTGAATTTATAACATTTCAACAACGCTTCACAAAATAAGCACAAGCTCATTCATTACATGACAGATAATCCATTGTTGCCTGTTGCGTTTATTATTAAATTTTACTATTGTTTAAAACTTAATTTTGACACAAAATACATTTTTCTTTATTGGATATATCATATTTAAATTCAAAATTACAATAATTTATTTGTTTTGGCATTATTAGAATAATTTTTAATTAATACAATCTGATTTAATTATATATCAATTATGTGGCAACAGAGCATCATCTCTACAAAGCTTTACAAAAATATCGCTAGATGACAGACTTAATATGACGTCAGAGGGCAATTACTGTGCAATGCATCCATTGACGCTGGGATTTTCTCTGTAGCTTCCGGAGAGCTGTGAGCGTAAACTCTATCATTTTGGCGGTTAAATTAAACTGAAGTATTAAAGACTGATTTGGTGAAAACAGCAGCTTCCATGCAACATTTTGTAACAAAATCCTACTTTTGTAGGAGAAGAAGATTTAATTCCTCCTGGAATATCAAATGATTGCATCGCACAAAGTTGGTTCCGTTTTTTACACTGTTTAGGAAACCCAGTTAGCTTATGTAGACCGGAAGTTATAAGCCAGACGCCTAAATTTTTACAATTTGCTATTACTAGTGATTCTGTTATGGATCCTTGTCAACATCCATGTTTACAGTTGTTGCCGATGATATTTTTGAAAGCTATCAAAGGAATTGCTGGGCAAGTCGACGCATTTTTAGGTAAGTTTGCTTATAATTGATTTATTTTTAATATAATTTGTATAAAAATTCCTGCTATTAAGAAAATCAAAAAAGAAAAGGGTCCGGTACATATTTTTCGACTTATTTATTTTTTCAGAAACATTGAATAAATTGATGAGTTTTAGCTTTTGTTACACTCTCTAAATGTGTATGGTTATTGAAATATGATTTAAACATTTCACTGAATTTCAGATTATTTGACGTCATAGCTTTAATATGTGCACTTTTTAGTGAATAAAGCAAAGACTAAAGTTGTTTGTATTTATAAGCACTGTCATCCAATCACGTGTTCGCAATGTGAAATTTTTAATAATACAAAATATTTTTTTCGTTCAATGTATAATCTCGTTGAAGATGTGACGTCATACTGCTATAGCACGAATAGTTTTTATTTAAATTATGAATGAAAAGTTTTATAATTTAATAAAATTTTGGTATAATATCATTTAAAATTAGTTGTTATATTTTGATAATTTGGCAAAAAATATGCATTTTTTTAGTACCGGACTCCATTGTAAAGTGTATATTGAAATTTGCAGCTTTGCTGTATATTATATTTTTTAGCGCTTGTAATGGGCTTATAAACTATATTTTTATATACAGTAGCGGACAAAAGTATGGAACCTTTTTTTATTTTCACGTGATTTTAGTTAATATTTCTGTAGATAAATGAATTATGACATAAATAATAATATATCATACACAACAGATTTATTAAAGTAAATTTTATAAATATTTATTTTGCTTACTGGACTTTATTTTTAGCACAAAGCTGTAAATTTAGAATGGAGTATTCCGGTGATATGGAATTAATGCAAAATAATAACTTTTTCTATAGTTTCCTATGAAGCGCCGTTTGGGTCATAATTAAATGTGGGAAATATTTATTTTTGCATCGTGAGAAATATATTTTTTTAAGAAATAAATTAAAATACTGAGAAATAATTTTTATTTCTTAAATTATTTTTTATTTTGTGTGCTATAATGAAATGAGGGAAATATTTATTTTTTAAAATATTTCTCCCGGTTGACACAGGGCGTTTCGGGAAAAATATTTTTCAAAATATTTCTCCCGATTGATGCCGAGCTTTTCGGGAGAAATATTTTTTTAAATATTTTTTCCCGGTCGACGCAGCGCATTGCAGGAGAAATATTTATTTAAATATTTCTCCCGGTCGACGCGGCGCAGTTCGGGAGAAATATTTAAATAAATATTTCTCCCAGTCGACGCGGCGCAGTTCGGGAGAAATATTTTACGCACAAAAATATTTCTCACAAAGTGCAATGCTTCGTCTGGGAGAAATAATTTTCATAACTATGCTAGTTTCCGTTAGATGGCACAGAGCTAGTTACCGCTGGATGGCGCTGAGCTAGCTGTTATTACCGGAGTACGCGTCCACAAGCAAAACAAACACCTCTGACAAACACGGGGGTGGCCACGGCCACGAGCACTCACTACTACCATTTAATAAATATTTAATATAATATATATATATATATATATAATAATAATAATATAATATTTAATAAATAATATATTATTTATTAAATGCTACTACGCACTCCGGTAATAACAGCTAGCTCAGCGCCATCCAGCGGTAACTAGCTCTGTGCCATCTAACGGAAACTAGCATAGTTATGAAAATTATTTCTCCCAGACGAAGCATTGCACTTTGTGAGAAATATTTTTGTGCGTAAAATATTTCTCCCGAACTGCGCCGCGTCGACTGGGAGAAATATTTATTTAAATATTTCTCCCGAACTGCGCCGCGTCGACCGGGAGAAATATTTAAATAAATATTTCTCCTGCAATGCGCTGCGTCGACCGGGAAAAAATATTTAAAAAAATATTTCTCCCGAAAAGCTCGGCATCAATCGGGAGAAATATTTTGAAAAATATTTTTCCCGAAACGCCCTGTGTCAACCGGGAGAAATATTTTAAAAAATAAATATTTCCCTCATTTCATTATAGCACACAAAATAAAAAATAATTTAAGAAATAAAAATTATTTCTCAGTATTTTAATTTATTTCTTAAAAAAATATATTTCTCACGATGCAAAAATAAATATTTCCCACATTTAATTATGACCCAAACGGCGCTTCATAGTTTCCATCTTCATATAGTAGAAAAATATAACAAAACATGTTTAATAAAAAGTTTTAATTCATAATTTAAGGTTACAAAATTGGAATTTTTACAGCTCTAGAAACGTCCTTGAAATTTGTGACGTCAAGTTGATAATCGGTTGCTCATTTCCAAGTAAATATTTTCGTTTAAAAACACAGATGGTGTCAGTAGTTAACACGCGCGGGTATATTTCTTGTTTGACATTTCTTCCACTTTATAATTATTACTTCTATTTTTACCATAAACAAACACAGGACAAACATCGAAATACACGCTGCTACTAAAATCATATGTAAACAAGCAAATGGCAGTCATGAACATGTGGATTTAGGCACTGAAGTTCGTTGCAGATGTCACCATCGAGTTGACGTCATAAGCGCACCATGATAAGAAAATTTGAATTGCGATTAAATTTTTAAAATTCATATCTCATGTGATGCATACATTTTCTTACTCAAAGTTAGATATTCAGAGTCCTACTGGTCTATACTAATGTAAAAACATATTTTTAAAAAATATCAGAATACCCCATTACAATTTTTTTTTTTATAAATTAATAACACATTTCTCATGAAGTTGTTATTTCTCCGGACCATTTACCAACATATGATTTACGTATATTTAAAGATATTCATTATGTGTGTTAAAACTTAATTATTTATTTTACGCACATATAAAAATTGATACTTGAAGTACTCATTTCACGTATGGGAGTAGAAAAAATAATTATTTTTACCCATCTTAACATTTTCTCTCTAAATAAATGACAAAATACAACTGAAAGTAAGACGATTAAAACCGTAACTTTTTACTGAAGAATGTATTTTGCTTTACTATGTATTATTCAGCATTTATTATTTTTATGCACGGACGTATCGTAATTTGACAATTATACACGAATTTCTTTGACATAAACGTCATTTTATAGCCCGGCGGGCTATAATGAAATGTCAAACCAAATTATAACCTACAATATAAATAATTTAAACAGGCAACATGAAAAGTTTTTATTACAAATCGGATTTTTTTATATACTTTAATGAAAAATGAAAATTAATTTTGTGATATTTATATGGAAAGCACGGAGATAACAAAATAAAAGTCAAATGACATAACTAATAATCAAACAATAAACTGTTGTTCTCCGCTTTCATAGCAACACTAGATACTGGATGTACAAGGACAAATTCTTTTCGATACAATTTTTCTGACACTCATAATTTGAAAATTATAAAAGCCTCCTTACACTCTTAATACATAAATAACTATTATATAAATTTCTTACATTTCGATTATGATTTATAGGCCCATTACGAAATAATGAATCAATGAATTTCGTAGTGTTATATGTAAAGGTGTGGTTTTCTGCCTTGTTTTTTATATTCTTATTTTTCTGTATAGTTATAATGGTTTGTATAGTGTTGTGAATGTGATTACTCTACCCAGGCATAGCTCAGACTTATTCTTGGGAAGATGTGGTACCGGGAGGAGATAAGAACAAGGACTTGCTTTGCCTGCAAAACTCTAATCATTCTCCTACACCCCCACCACAACGTCGGTTAGCCAAGAGTTTTAGCGTTGCACCATCTACCACTTCTAAGGGTACCATTGCATTCTCTCTACTCTTTAGTTTTGTACTTTTAGTTGGAATGGGGATTTCCAAGCCAAAGTACAGGTCTCTCATTTTTGATGTTTATTAATGATACAGTAAAATACAGTGGCGGCTCGTGGTATTTTTGAGCGGGGGGGCAAATTAATCTGTGGTCATGGAACTTTATTTAGAAATCCGATTTGCTTACTAACAATTTTAATATTAATTATCAACAAGAATATAAATACAATAGAAAAAACTAGGAGAAGACCTCCAAAAACAAGAGATAACGATACAAAAATATATTACAATAGAAGGAAGTAGAAGTAACAAGATAAGAATAAGTAGTAAAATTGAAATATTACAGTACTACACATTCAAGCTTTGAGTAACGCAAGTTATATACGACAGACCTGAGACTGTGGTGCTTTGTGAGACTTGCTCTTACTACGCGAAACGCGAGGTACGAAGTGCTCCGAGTACGTGCGATTCTTTCCGAATCACAACGTGGGCTTGCCACCTCGGCGGCTCTCACTCAGATATTGGGATTATTGTTATGAATTAATTTACAAGCTTGAAAAATAAGCAAAACATTCATTTGGAAATTAAAATATCAATTTTGTTATAAAAACTCTTCGATGATTTTTTTAAATACATGCATATTTATTTATTAAAATTCGTAAATAAGTTTTTTTGAAAATACTTTATGTATGTTGTTATATCAGTTTTACAGAATGTTTACTTTAACTTTAAATTATTAATTTGTTTTACACAAATTAATTCTGTATAACTCCATATTAATCATTAATATCATAGAATTTATTATAAATATAATATATACATATTTATTATTTAAATAATAAATCCAATGTTTAAATGCGAACAAACCGGTAAATAGATTTCGTATTTTCATAAGAATAAGAAAATAATAAGAATACTGAAAATATAGTGTACCCATTAGCACGGGTAATTTGCTGTAGAACATAAGTAAAGAAATCAGTATTATAGATGGCCAGGGGGGGCTTGCCGCCTCTGTGTGCTGCGTGGCCCGACGTACGTCTCACTTGTGCATCACTGGTGAGCGCTGCAGTAGTTCCTGCACAAGTTTGGAACGTATCGCTGAGTATAATGCCATAATTTTTCTCTGAAGGGGGCATACCACCTCAAGCAGAATTTGATGCATATTGCGCTGTTGAGCGGCACAGCGCTAATTTCAATTTAAACAGTACATTGTTTAATGCTAACTATAGGATCAAATTGATACTTTTATAATAATTAATCTGTAATATATTGATGTAAAAAAATCTGAGGGGGCACTGCCCCCTCTGCCACCCTGGACGAGCCGCCACTGGTAAAATAGTTTGCACAATCCAGGCTCATCTTTTTGAGAAAAGTTTATTAATGAAATCCCCATTGTTTTATTTTGGTTGAGGACAAAAATTTATCCACATTTTCATTTTTAAAATAGTTTGTATTTATGCTTTACACAGTCTTAAGCTTTATATTTATTTTGCATTATTATTTATTGTACATTTTAAGCTTTTATTAAACAAATTTTAACATTTGCAGCTTTTAAATGATTATTATATTTATAATTATTTAGGAATTCCAAAAGCATCTTTAATAGGCTTAACAAGTAGTAGAGTTAGTAGCATTCAGCCTTCATCAATTTCAAGTTCTGGTCCTTCTTCTACTTCGAGTTTAACTTGTAAGTTAAATAATTCAGTAATATTTACATAAATGTTTGATTTTATTTATGTTAGCGATGACATCTTTAAATATTGAATGCCGAAGTCCACTAGCTCAAGCGCGACCGAAATGTAATAGTATTCTTCATTTATTTGGAGAATGGCTATTTGAAGCAGCTTTTATTGGTTGTGAAAACTCATTCCGAAATCGTAAGTTTTAAAAATATTTTTTTTTACTATTAGCAACACAACTATTTGTAACAGCTTTCAGTAAAACGACGATATCTCTTAAGCCGGGTTTATGCATCAATAACAGGCGTGTTTCTTCGGACTGTGATTCGTGATAAAATTGAACAAAGTGAACATGATCAAAAGGAAAATTGTTTCTTCGTTTGTTATTCGTTATCCCTACTCTTTCATTTTGTGATCACAACACGTCATTCCCCTTTCCCTTCTGAATCAGTCTTTTCGCATGATTACTGTGATTGAAATAACAAAAGGTTTGAAAATGGCGGAAAAAACAAGCAATGAAATATTGAAATGTGCAAATTTATGTCTACATCAGAATCATACGAACTAATAGATAGTTGATTCAACATTCATTATTGGTTTCGATTTTTCATATATTAGATTCCGCAGGTACAAAAAAAAGTTAGAGAAACTTGTTTTCATATTTTACTTCACATTCCATACAAACAATATTATTTCTGCTTCAACAAAATCCATCTTTAAACTATTATGGATTTCGATTTAACTTCAATCAAAATAGCTGATTTATCATTTGACGTTTGCCGCTAGTTCGTTCGACGTTGTGTAGGTTTCGCGTCGATCGAGTTAATTTTGTAGTTTCTTTGGAATTAAATTTAATCATGATTCGAAGGAATCATTATTGAACAAATCATTATTTAGAAAATCATAATCACAGTCCGAAGAAACACGCCTAACGCAGTCACAATCATAATCATAGTCTTAAGTTATAGTCATAACAGTCTTAAGATGATTAAATGCAAATTACATATTGAAAACGACATAATTTTTAATGAACGAGGTTAATTCAGATATTGAAATCTTGTGAAACATGTCAACTGTTATTCACAAATTGCTCTTTTTATGCGCTTATATACACTAGAATAGGCTATTCCACAGTAATCGGAAAGAGTAAAAGTTTATCAAAACTTTGAAAGTTAACAGTTAAACGATACGGAAAATATCAACTATTTTTTTTTATTAGTCCCTCTAAAAAATATGGGGAGTTTTACTTTTGATGACGTAGGACATATGCAAGCGTGTTTAAGCAATTAGGATTCAAGTTTGAACTCGTACTGTATGGAGCTCCGCTCTCACTTCGCTTTAACTAAGAATATAATTATTTCATTAGAGAAATATAATTTATAATTGCAGGTTTGTGTGTTTAATACATAAAATACATAAAAGTGCAATAATTGTATATTTAAATTCAGATATAACATGGTGAAGAAGAACTGTGCAGTTCCAACTTGTGGAAACAATTCATTTTGTCCGCCAGGGTGAACTGGAATCGTTCAGATACATGACGCTCACGTAACCTCATTGGGATTTGAAATTGACCCTTATTTTTAAAAAATTATATCTACAAAACATTGCACACAAATGGCGTGAAAATATTATTTACATATACTGTGACCGGTAGACTTCCAGGAAAAAAATAAAACAGAAAATGTGGCATGACCCCATTGTTCGAAATCGTGTGTAAGAGTGGTGTTATAAGTTTTATTGTGATTATTTTAAAGAACAGTATATTTGTGAAATGATAAGTACGCGTGAAAACAAAAAGTGTTTGGTACCTGTATGTAAAATAATTATCATAGTTCCACCTGTAAAATTTTACGATACTAACGCCATGCGCTACCAACTTCGAAAATGTCAAAATGTTTTTGTAAAATAAGAAAAAAAGTAAAATAAATTAATTGCAATAACATATTTTCTTTCTCTAATAATAAAATATAACATTACAATTCAAATATACATTATTTTGTAATTTTCTCAACATTTTTTCGTAAGTCTGGAACCACTGTTTGTTTACTTCTGGTATACCCACATTACCTACGTCACAAATGAAATTTAAAATTCGTACCTTAATATCTCTCTTATTTGGAGGAATTTTAAACTCGGACTTTCATTTATTGTCTTACATACTTATGTAGTTCAAGATAAAAAAATATTGTGGAGTAGCCTTATTATTTTTATTTGCTATATTTATGCCCGTATTCATAAACATTTGTAAAATTTTAAACCCTTCGTTACAATTTTTATCCAATAAAACCAGTTGACATTGAAAGAAAAATCGAAATTTTATTTGTCAAATGTGATTCTATTTGTCAAAAAATATAATGAGCCGTTTTGAAACTTTACGAGTGTTTATGAATATGGGCATTAGTGTCACACAATAGTGTGTCGTACCCAGATTGTAAAATGCCGCCAGGTTGTCAAATCTTCGTTGTGACTTTTGCGCGATAGGTAGAGAAATTACTAGCAAAAATAATAGACCATTCCAGAATGACGTCACCTGCCCCTCACAGGAGTGATTTTAACCTCACTTTTGAATATTTTAAAAAATTATTTAATTATATATCTTATGATATATATCGATAAATTTTAATTTTGATACAATTCATTCACAAAATTAAACCATAAATTTTTCCATGTCTCCATCATTGAGTAAATTATGTATGAAATTTATTTCTGACAGCTGTCCCTCACGAAATTCATTTGTTCTGGATTGATCTATTAAAATGTGACACATCCAGAAATTTATGTATGTTTTTAGGGTTAGGGAGCGATGCCAGCAAACGTCCAAATTCAATAATAGTCGACAACTCTAAAGGAAGTTTAAATATTTCTCAACCAGGTTCACTAAACGATTCTCCCGAACTTCCTTCGACATTAACAATCGATAAATATGAATCAGGACGCGCTGAAGCAATCGGCGCACTTTGCCGCGTTTTTTGCGCAAAGAAAACAGGAGAAGAAATATTGCCGGTTTATTTAGCTCGATTTTATTTAGCTTTACAGCAAGGTTTAAAAATACCAATAAATCGCGAATGCGGGGAGACATTAGTTAGTATTTTACTGAATTCATCCGACTTATTTCGATTAGACTTAGATGGAGTACAAGTTTTAATTCCAGCAATAATATCTGCTTTAGAAATAGTTCTTCCAGAAAAAGATCTGAAGTTGAAATCGAATATATCCAAAATAGAATTACGTCGAGCATCTATTCATTTATTATTATCTATGCTAGTTTTGCCTCTTCATTTTCAAAATTTGACAATACGCGAGTTGATAAACACTGGTGAAAAGCCTATAACGTTTGCGCAGTTAAAACCGAGGTTGATGAATTTGCTGATGAACGCATTACAAGTTGAATCTGATCCGCATAATACTCACATGCTTCTTGGAGGATTGTTGCTGTGTGTTCAAGATTCGGCAACTTTGGAAATGGTGGAGCAAGTTGCACAACCCGATAGCTCGGAAACTACGTCGAATTTGCTTTTATCAGGTAAGAGAAGGGCATTTTTTATATGAGTGATTTATTTGAACATGTTTTAATTCCAGTACATGTAACTTGAATAATGGGGTCTTTCCACAATTATTTATTTTTTTTTTTTCTGAAAATGTAAGCAAAGTTTTTAATGTAGATTTGTAACATGCATCTCGATATCATTGATGCTAAAGGAAATTATCAGCTATAATATCCCGAGGACATTGATAATTACGAAATAATTTTATGACAGTTACCGAAAGCGCGTTGCTTGGTAACAGCCCGACGCCGAAGGCGGAGGTGGTGTTACCTAAAAGCAACGTGCTTGAGGAAGTGTGATAAAATTATAAGTATTTATCAATGATCGAGGGGTATTCAGTGAGAAATTTTTTTGCAGTTTTAACATAAAATTTGTATTTGACAGAATTTTTGTGTCTAAAATAGCCCAGTAGATGTCACTAGTAGCTATGAACGTGAATGTGGCTATGAATATGTTCAGTGTGAAGTGTGCAATGAGAATGAGACCTCTTTGAGAGAGACCAAAGAGAAGAAGATAAGACATACAAAAGTCCATAAATATTCTCCACATTTAGTTTTTTATTTAATACAGTATTTTTTTATGTGTTTTCTTCTATAATTTTGTTGATTAAATCATCATTTTCAATGACAGCGTGAAAATGACATTTTTAAATTAAAATAATTAATCTTTAATTATATGTCAAAAACTGTTTGTTACTTAGCAACTTAGTGACATAAGTGATAATTGTCTTAGGATAATTATCAGTGTAAGTTTGTTTTGATTGGTTACTTTCGCAATAAAGGGATTCAATTGGATAATGTTTTAACCAAAAAATTTTCAAGTTAGGTTGGGGGAATTGTCGGGAACTTAACAACGAAAATATAAATAATTAAATAAACATTCTACTCTAATTTTGACAGTTTATACCTTAAAATATAGTCTAATCTATTCTTAGTATCTACCTTTATTGATAATATCATGAAAATTAAATTTTAAATGTCGGAATAAAATAGAATTCACTAATCCAAAAATGAGGAGTAGCTTAAATTTTTTTGTGAATCGGGCTGTTAGTGTAAATTCGAATTCAATAAATTGTTATCGTTATTTATATTATTTATACAATTTAATTAATCAAGTATTTTTACAACTATAACGGCCCCAGTCGTTGCAGGTTCATATTTTATCTTCCAGAAGTACGTAATATTATTTAAACTGCGAATTTTTGAATTTTTTAATAATATTTAAATTTTCTCGTGCGACGTCACTTAGCAATTACAGTGCCTCAATTACCCATGTTCCCAATTACATTTCATGTTCTGTAACACATACTGATTTTTTTATATGTTACAAAAATATCTTGTAGCTTTCGTTAAATTTTGTTTCATTATAATAAAAGTTATTACATTTCAAACCCAGGGGACTTTACTTTTGAATAGGGTTGTGCCGTGGACAATGGGGTATTCCGACATTTTTTAAAAATATTTTTTTAATATTAGTACAGACCAGTAGGACTCTGAATATCTAACTTTGAGTAAGAAAATGTATGAATCACATGAGATATGAATTTTAAAAAATTTCATCGCAATTCAAATTTTCTTATCATGGCGCGCTTATGACGTCAACTCGATGGTGACATCAGCAATGAGCTTCAGCGCCTAAATCCACATGTTCATAACAGCCATTTGCTTGTTTACATATGATTTTAGTAGCAGCGTGTATTTAGGTGTTTGTCCTGTGTTTGTTTGTGGTAAAAATAGGAGTAATAATTATAAAGTGGACGATATGTTAAACAAGAAATATATCCGCGCGTGTTAACTACTGGCACCATCTGTGTTTTTAAACGAAAATATTTACTTTGAAATGAGCAACAGATTTTTTCAACACTTATAAAATATAAATATGTTAAAATAACCCTTGTAGTCAATAATTGAAAATATGGGTGGATAATAAGTAATTTAATGTCATAATTAATGAAAATACCACGTATATGTTATAGTCCAAGATTTGATTACCACTGGTAGCCTATGTCATTTAACATATCTTTTACTTTCATACCAACACTTTGTAATCTGTCACGGCATCATAAATTTAAACTAGTATTATTTGGTTTATTTCTGTTGTTTTATTTTTGTTATTTTCTGCATTTATATACTTGCAAATGGATTCCGTATTTCAAAAAGGCGATAGCAGAAGGTTTGAAAGTAGTAAGAATTTGGAATAGAATAAATGTGTGACGTAGATATAGAGATGAGGAAATGTTAATAAAAACTCGATTATTTTAGAAACAAATAACTCTTTTTAAACTTTGGTAGTCCTTAATATACAGTTTGAAGGTCTAGTTTTAATATAACTGACCCTTGTTCTAATTTGTTACCACGGTGGAGGACCCTATTTCTACAATAGGATCTTTTTTTTTCAGATCAGATCAGAAATTTGGGTTCTGCTTTTCTTAGTTCATAAAATAGAACAAATGCTTTTTATTTCTATATTAAAGTCTAGTTTTAATATAACTGACCCTTGTTCTAATTTGTTACTACGGTGGAGGACCGTATTGACAGCTAAATGACCGTCAACTAGTCCGCCAATTGTCCGAAAAATATTTGACTGGTCAAATGCACAACCCTACTTTTGAAACCGATAATAGTTACATTATGAACAAAAAACGTTTTTTTTTTTTTTTGAAAGACCCCATTACAAACTGCCTTGTAGATGAAATATTACTAAAAATAGTGAAGAATCCCATTATACTACATGTACCAGTAAAATCAAGTTATATGTACTGCGCTAAATAAGTAATAGTTTTCATTTAATTAATTTTCAGTTAAAATTTTTCATCATGCGATAAAATGGTATAAGCTTGGAATAGGTTTGCATTTACAGCATTTAAAGCATTTCAGATTTATGCATTTGAAAAATAATGTAAATACAATCAACTCCAATTTTTGGTTTATATATTTAATTCATTTTATATTGGATGGAAATCAACACTTGTTCGCTATAATGTACTTAATGGGGTATGTGACCAAATTTTGGTTTTTTCATAATGTGATACTAGACTAAATATAAAATACCCGTATTTTTTAGGTTAGATTCCATCTTATCAAAAACACTTCGTTGTTTCGGTACGTTGTGCGAGCAAACGTAATTAATTAAAAAAAGTAGTTGACTACCCATTAAATAACGGCCGGTTTCATAATAAATATAAAGTCACTTTACTTTTAATGTTTGATCTAAAAGTCAACAAAGTGTTTAATAATTTTACTTTAAGTTAAAGGAACTGTCAGATGACTATTTTAAAGGATTTTAAACTGACAACTTTAACTTAAACTGAAATTATGAAACACTTTTTACCTCTCGCTAAAAGAGGTATTGGATTCATGCTAAAATTCGCATATCCAGATTTTAGTGAATAAGCACGATTTAAGGTCCCTAGAATCCGATTATAACATTTTGAAAATGATCTCTCTCTATCTCTCTCTCTCTCTGTGTATGTGTGTGAGTGTGTGTGTATGTGTGTGTGTGTGGATGTGTGTATGTCTGGATGTTGTAAACACGATTCCTCAAAAACTATAAGACTTAAGAATTGTTTAACTATGCGGATTCCTCAATCTGACATTCCTGGGAAGAGTTGAAAAGGTTTTGGTAACATTTGAACAACCGGAAGTAGTAGTTTCTTAAAAAAAATCTTCTAAATATAATTTTTTGGAAGTTTTTTTTATTAAATATTCAAGAACATAAAATTCTCCATCTAATACACTTAAAAATTTTATTATATCTTGTATAGATTTAGAGATAAAGACACTATAATATATAGAGTAATCTAATCGCAGAGGCTATGTCACTAAGGAAACCAGTTGACAAATTCCAATGTTTATAAAATAGTTTGTAAATGACACATGTCAGTGTCAAATATCAACAGTTTTAGTGACATTCTGATAGCTTTTTCTGGGAAGTATATTTAATCTTTCTTATTGTGTTATTAATTAAATATTTGAAATTATAGGTAAAATGCATATATCCATCAGAAATACGGCCAATCTGGTTAATGAATTGGAAGAATCTCTGACATTTAGAAACTCCCTCATACAATGAAAAAAAAAATATATTATTAGAATTATGTGTGCAGAAGACATGTTAAATACAATTAAAAACAATATTTGGGTAAAGTTTTGTAATATTTTGTTATAAAACAACGGTTCGAAAGCGAAGTGCAATACAATACTTATATAGCCTAATATGGAAATGGCGAGAGGTCTTGTGCTGGCCACAACAGATTTTTTTCACTTTTTGATCAAACTTTAAAAGTAAAGTGACTTTATATTTATTATGAAACCGACCGTAAGTGATATTAGCGGACAAGTGTTGAGAAGATGACTCTTTGATAAAAGTGAAAGTTTGAGAAGTTGCTTTCATAAGCGTTGGTTTTGAATTGAAATTAAAATTGAGCTTGTTCGCTTGATGTACATGTGTGTTGTGTTGTTGCGTCGTGTGATCAACCCATTGTCATTGTGGCTTGTGTAGTGTCGGACTCAGTGAGCATGGGTAGCGCTACCACTGGCAGCGGCAATGCGGATTTCCACAGTCTTCCTGACGAGATTGCACAAGGTTTTACAGATATGCAGTCACATTTGCCTGTTGGTAATTATTTGTTTTTGTTTCTTTTATGTTATATTTCATTAAGTTGCAGTTAAATGCTTTTTATATTATTTTTACTGGGGTTCTATACCATTTATTTTTTTATTTCTAGAACAGAATGAATTAAGAAATTCAGCGCACACGCGACTTAAATTGTTATGTAATAAGCGAAATATGAATTTTTAAAGTTCAGAATTTGGCGTGTGACGTAGCATGTCCTCGCCAGTGGTCGACAAACTGTTAATTCTAAAGGGTACAAATTTTTCAGGTTCGCATAGATGAAATATTTTTATACCGGGTGTCTACTTGAAATCTGTAATATAGGGAATACAATGTTTTTTTTTTTTATTTTGCCGTAGTTTCTGACCTATTAATTTTAGAGAAAAGTTGTTCAGAATTAAAAACTACACAATATGAGACTAAAATTAATCACAATTTCATTTTATTTTACGAAAAAATGCAAATTAAAATTTGCAATTTACAGTATATTTCAAAGTGTCATGGAATTACTGATGTTTTATTTGTTTTTATTTGACATTTAACTTTTGACCTATTATTATTATTATTATAATTAATTTTGAATCTTATAATAATATAGGTACCATTTATGAATCATTTTGTACTTTCCCTTTGTGTTTAATTATACTTTAAATAATTATATAAAATTATTTATTGACAAGAGAAGAATTATAGTTAAATAAAATAACACAAAAAGAAAGTAAAAAATGATTTATGAATGGTATATTATTATAATATTAAAAATTAATTATAATAATAATAAGTCAAATAAAAACAAATAAAACATCAGTAATTCAATGGCACTCTGAAATTTGCTGTAAATTGAGAATTTTAATTTGCGTTTTTTTTTTTGTAAAATAAAATGAAATTGTGATTAATTTTAGTCTCATGTTGTGTAGTTTTTAATTCTGAACAACTTTTTCATTTACAACTTTTTTCTAAATTTAATAGGTCAGTAACTATAGCAAAATGAAAAAAATAAATATATATTCCCTATATTACGGATTTCAAGTAGACACCCGGTATATAAACTGATACATTGTATTCATGAAGAATTTATTATTATGCACAAATAATAATTATTATAAATAAAATGCATTTTTTCCTAATAAATTATAGAACATTGAAACAGTTTGACCATTGTTTGACAATATTGTGTCTATAAACTATGACGGCGGATGGCGCTAGTGTTTCTCCATTCCATAGCCAACTTTATTGAATTATGCTACGCTTATTCATTTGCTTATTATGGCCGTTTCAAATGTCACTAAAATTACTCAAAAGCACGGAGTAACAATGTACTATTTAGAAAAATAATCTATTAAAATAAATATTGAATTTTAATATTTAAATTTTGAAGTATTATACTTTTAATAAACTGACAACACGTTTTGCACATCTTAACTTCATTGACAGGACAGGAACGACAGAAACAAAGAAGGATCAGGGATACCAACACAACTGACACTATCGTCCTAATTGAAAAATATAACTAGATGTCGCCACTATCCGTACCATATCTGTAAAAAAATAGGAAAACAACGATTTGAAACGGCCACAATAAGCGTAGTGCAATTGAATGAAGTTGATCATTTCCATTCATTATTTCTCGGTGGGCGGGCAAACAAGATGCGCGAATCTCGCTTTTAGAATCAAGCAACCAATCAAATTTGCTCAGGACGTGTTACATCAGACCAATTGTCAATCGCTTGTAGTTTGCGAACTATTTAATATTTAAATATTTTATGTTTACTTCCTGATCTAAGTTAGTTCAAATTTGACTATGGTATAGTATCCTATTTATTGAGTGAGTACTGCATCGTATCATAATCATGTTATTTTAAAAGTTTATTAATGCTTTTTATGCATTGTGTGGTTCATAAGCTTTAGAGATCAATTTTATTTGCCAGAATTTTGGTACATACTGGCACAGTTATAGCAGTTTTTGTGTCTAGTTTGATTTTCATATAATTAAAAAAATTATAGATATATGTTTTAACAGATACGGCCCATGCTTTATTTGTTCGAGCCACATATTTGGTGTGTCATCGCCTCATATCATCCTGGAAAACAGATTTAAATGAATCTTTGGCTGCATTAGAATTATTGGCCGGTTTAGCAAGAATTCATATAAAAGAATCAGGTAACTATAAAAGTTGATACAACGTCCAGAAAAGTTATACTTCATTTCACGTAAGAAAATAGCGTTGGTTTAGATAGGGATATAAATTTTGCCATCTGATTGGTCAGAATGCAAAACGAAAAAAATATCACCTGCCAGTTGTCAGTTATTAAATAAAATCTACAGAATTAAGTGATGTTTAACCATGTTTTGTTGTAATTTTTAATATTCAAGTTTTGTACATTTTTACAGAAAAAAATGTTTCTTATTGACAAAGTTTGGTTTCACGAATTTAAATTATTTATACATGATGTCTCTTAAATAGGAGGACATGGCTTAACCACAGATTCCTGAGGCTAAAATAAGATGATTTAACCAAACTTGCTTCTACCGGAAAGTGTACCATTTAGCCAGAATTCTGCTTCAAAGATCTTCGAAAAAAAATTAATTTTGCTTATAATAATCGGACGCTTTATTCGATTTGGATGAAATTTGGTATGACAGTTTATATGGTTATAAGTCATCTTTTAAGGTGATACTTGTTATTATTAGTGAACTACTAGTGTATGAAACTTAGGTGTCCCAACATTAATTAGACCGTAACTTTTTAATTGAAATACCGAAAACGTGAAATTATTTTTATTCAGAAAGATACATTCAATAGCAAACTTTTCTCTCTCTGTGTAATTTGTGATATCTGTTACGGTTCACACAGAAAAAATAAAATTTGAGTGTCTGCACTGCTAAATTTTTAAAATAAATTTAATCTAGCAGTCTATCCAAAATGTCAAACAAGTAATTTTTAATGACAATAACAATTATTTTACGAGTTGTCAAAAATTTTCTTCGCAATATTCTAAAATTAGTAACATCCGTTTGTTCGGCCTAATAGTATTTTACTACCATTATTATAAATAAGACGATTACATATCTCAGTTTACTCCTAAACAAGTTGTAAAGATTGACAACTCGTTACTGTCATTAAAAATTACTTGTTTGATATTTGGATAGACTGCTAGATTAAATTTATTTTAAAAATTTAGCAGTGCAGACACTCAGATTTTATTTTTTTCTGTGTGAACCGTAACAGATATCATAAATTACACAGAGAGAGAAAAGTTTACTATTGAATGTATCTTTCTGGAAAAAAATAATTTCCCGTTATCGGCGTGACCATTAAAAAGTTACGATCTAATCAATGATGGCACACCTAAGTTTCATGTGACATTTGGATAGACTGCTAGATTAAATTTATTTTAAAAAAATTCACGATGCATTCACTCAGGTTTTATTTTTTTCTGTCTGAACCGTAACAGATATCATAAATTACACAGAGGGAGAAAAGTTTACTATTGAATATATCTTTTTGAAGAAAAATAATTTCACGTTTTCGGATTTGTCATTAAAAAGTTACGGTCTAATTAATATTGGGACACCTACGTTTCATACACTAGTGGTTCACTAATAATAACAAGTATCACCTTAAAAGATGACTTTTAACCATATAAACTGTCATACCAAATTTCATCCAAATCGAATAAAGCGTCCGATTATTATAAGCAAAATTAATTTTTTTTCGAAGAACTTTGAAGCAGATTTCTGGCTAAATGGTACACTTTCCGGTAGAAGCAAGTTTGGTTAAATCGTCTTATTTTAGCCTCAAGAATCTGTGGTTAAGCCATGTCCCCCTGTTTAAGAGACACCTGTATAATACATTTAAAAACGGTCGTCTCTCAAGCGCCATCTACTATTTTCGTACGTTAAATGAAGTATAATAAGGAAATTAGACGGAATTTGGACAGGAGCGAAAAAATCAAATTAGAATGCCTCTTAGAGCACTAGAATTTGATTTTTTTTGCTTCTGTTCAAATTCCTTAGTAGTTATAAATGGTCGTGTAAATTTGTTTGTTCTTGTAGTAATTAATATACATAGATATAGAGGATTTGGTAGAAAGTACACATGTAAATTTATGTTACATGCTGCAGCTAGAAAAAAGACAGGTAGAATATTAATTTAGAAATAAATTTTGCATGATTTTAATTTTAAAGTTGTACATAATGTTTGGTAATCATGTTATTTATTTATTTTTTATTACAATACTAGTTATTTAAGAATCTGAATTTATAGACTATCTTTCAGCCATCTGTCCAAAAAGATGTTTAACATTTCTGACTAAAAGTTCATATGTCATTAATATTTTGACTAATGTTTTATTTCTGGAGCTTGATGGTCTCAAATTTCAGTAGTTCTAAAATGGTCCAAATGTTACTTAGAATGCGGACGGATTCAGATTTGATTTTGATCATTTGTCAATGAATGCAACACTCGTCTTGCAAACAGTGTGACCATACAACTAAACATAACTAAATCCTAAAAATGCCGATACATTCTTAGGCCTAAATACTCGCTTTACGCAGAACGCGAGCCCAAAACTAAAACTCTACATGTCGTATTTTATAATAAATAAGCATATTTTTTTATATAAATTGTTCAAATTGTAATTTTTATATTCTGGCATTATATTATTTGTTTTTTATTTATTTTTCAATAAATATTCTTAAAATATTTGTTGTTACTAAGAGAATAACGAAACAATATTTCTTAAAGAATAATATGAATCGAGACACTCTTCTGTCACTTTTTATTTAATTCATAGAAACAACAAATTAGACATACTTGAAATTATAGCTTTTTCAAAGTTTCAAGTCCAGTCTACATTGTGTTAAAAGCATGATTTTTTTTATTTAATAATTTCTAATTAATTCAGGGTAGAATATGTGCTAACGAGGAAAACACGGAAATTTCATGCTCCCAATTTACATTTTATTTATTTATACAAAACTATGTTCTGTAACACACTGATTTTTTGATATATTACAAAAATATGTTGTAGCTTGCGTAAAAATTTTGTTTCATTATACGAGGTCTGTCCGAAAAGTATCCGACCTTCCTTTATATTTCCCCGCTGCTGTTATTCTGCGTCATCGGGCTGGTGGCATCCTTCGAAGTAGTCCCCATTTGATTGAAGAATACGCTTCCAACGGGCTTTCTACTTTTGGAAGCAGTCTTGGAACTCTTTTTTGGTATGCCTTTTGAGCATTCGTCGTATTAGTTTCGACTGTTTCTTTATCGTCGAATCGGTGTCTTTTGAGCGACATTTTTGATCTTGGGAACAGCCAAAAGTCGCTGGGAGATTTTCATCATTATTGACCATTTCCAAATTATCCTGAGCGATTTCAAGGCGAAGGTTTTTCTGCTGCACCGTTAGCAATTTCGGAATGAATTTCGCACACACACGAACCATTTGCAAATTTTCAGTTAAAATCTTCCTAACACTAGTTTTCGGTATTCCCAGATCATATTCTAGTTCTCGCACAGTCAATCGACAATCTTCATTGATCACAAGTTGCACACGTTCGATATTATCCGGTGTTTTTGTCGTCGAAGGCCGCCCAGAACGTGGGTTACTATCAACAGATATGCGGCCATCTTTGAACCGTTTATACCATTTTAATGCAAATTCGTTGTTCCGATCATTCCGTCATTTTTTACAATAGCAAAATGCGACAAACGTAAAAAACACTTTGCAAACAAACGCATGCTGCACGTAAACTAAGGCGATCCAACCAAAAGTGCGGCATCTAGGGAATTCGTGAAGCTTTACAGTTGACACTCGTACCCGGCAGAGGGCGCTAAAATTGTCAGGCGCGAAGATGTGAAGGAAGGTCGGATACTTTTCGGACAGACCTCGTATTCTGCCCATTATAATTAAAGTTATTACATTTCAAATAGTTCTAAACAGAATTTTGACTTACAAAGATAACAGAGTAGAAATATTGTTATGAAACCATAATTTATGAGTTTATAATAAACTAATTAGCTTGTTATTCCTCTGCATTTATTATTTTAAAGTAGGTTTGCAGAAAGATAGCCTGTAGATTTTGGTTATGTTATGTACTGAAATATATCATTTATGGAAAGTAATATTGTTTATTCCTTTCTATTAGATGCGTTGGAGTGTAAGCGAGCCGTAAAATGGCTCTGCGATTACATCGTCTACCAATGTTCTAAACCTCCACCAGCGCACTCCAAAGATTTACATTCCACTATCGTAGCTGCTTTTCAATGTTGCGCTGTGTGGTTATTAGAACATCCATATCTTCTTGAAGACAAAGAATGCCTGAACACGGTTCTAGAAGTTGTTGAACTGGGGGTTTCCGGTACGAAATCAGTTGGAAAACCGGGCGAAAAAATACGATTGAAAGATAGTAAGGAGCTTAAACCGGCGTCCATGCGAGTTAGGGATGCAGCGGAGAATTTGCTCACCTGCATTACGGAGCAGGTAATTATTCAATTTAGGTCCGATATTTTCATCTCTGGTTGAACAGCCTGTTAAATTAACTGTCGGTTATAAAAAAAATCTGTTGTGGCCAGCACAAGACCTCTCGCCATTTCCATATTAGGATATATAAGTATTGTATTGCACTTCGCTTTCGAACCGTCGTTTTATTACAAAAAATTACAGAACTTTACTCAAATATTGTTTTTTATTGTATTTAACATATCTTCTGCACACATATAATTCTAATTATATCTATTTTTCATTGTATGAGGAAGTTTCTAAATGTCAGAGATTCTTCCAATTCATTAACCAGATTGGCGGTATTTCTGATGGATATATGCATTTTACCACAATTTTACCTGTAATTTCAAATATTTGATTAATAAAACAATAAGAAAAGTTAAATATACTTCCCAGAAAAAGCTATCAGAATGTCACTAAAACTGTTGATATTTGACAATGACATGTGTCATGTTATAAACATTGGAATTTGTCAACTGGTTTCCTTAGTGCCTTGGCCTCTGCGATTAGTTTACTCTATAAATTATAGTGTCTTTCTCTCTAAATCTATACAAGATATAATTAAAATTTTAAGTGTATTAGATGGAGAATTTTATGTTCTTCAATATTTAATAAAAAAAACTCCCAAAAAATTATATTTAAAAGAATTTTTTTAAGAAACTACTACTTCCGGTTGTTCAATTGTTACTAAAACCTTTTCAGCTCTTCCCAGGAATGTCAGATTGAAGAAACTGCAGTTAAATATTTTTTAAGTCTTACAGTTTTTTAAGAATCGTCCCTCCAACATCCAGACACACATACATACACACACATACACACACACACATACACACACACACACACACACACAGACATCATTTTAAAAATGTTATAATCGGATTCTAGGAACCTTAAATCGTGCTTATTCAATAATATCTGGATATGCGAATTTTAGCATGAATGCAATACCTCTCTTAGCGAGAGGTAAAAATGTGGCATCAAAAAATTGACACATGTGTAATTTTTACAATTTAGGCTGTGATTGATGCTATGTTGTTCTTTTAACTAACAGTTAAATTAGCAGGCTGTTTAACTGGAGATGAAAATACCGGAACTTAAAATGTTTATGTTGGGTTTTCATAATAATGGAACAAATTCATTTATTGAAATTTATGGGTTATGGTGTGGTTGATCTATTCAAAAAATTATACAAAACAAGTATTACCACCCTCAGTGTAACTCTCCTCCCCGAACTCTTCACTGCCCCATGCGAATATTCCATTATTGGAAACAATGCTGGAGGTCTTTTTATTCTTTATTTTATTACTTTCGCTACAATTAAAGTTATTAAAAAAGGGTCGTGCTTCACCTCATTATAATTCTTTATACAGGTTGGTTATTTCCCGAGCGAATGCGGCGCCGAATCATTATCCTCATTATTAGACGAAGTTTCTCTTTTAAAACATTGCAACTCTTGGTCTGGAGATCCCGCAGACAAGCAAACAGCCGTCGAACGATTCCGATATTTCGTTGCTGAAGGTTCAATCATGTTGGCTTTATTGGAAGAACCTTTAGGAAACGACCAAGATCCACAACCGACAATAACAATTCTTATTCGAGGTCCTTTTGGTCGAAATGCTTGGACTATGCAATTAAGACATTTACCTCGACATAGATCAGGAACAAAATATCACGCACCTAATGTTGGTAGGCCTGTTCCAATGCAAGATATGCCTCCTCGGCCAGAGGTCAAGCAGAAATATTTTCCCGATAGCGTTGAGAGAGTTCCTCAGTGTAAAGTGTAAGAGAAAAATATATATTCCTGGCATAAATGCTCGCACATGGTTTATTAACAACTCAAAAGAATTAATATGACACCTGGTGACTAAATTTTGAACTAGTATATAAAGTTGTGTTACCTTTAACAATATTTCTAGAATGATGAGTAGCATTTAGAAAGTCAATTATTTGAATAGTACTTAGCTTCATTTTCACAAAACACAAGTAAAATTGTGTTCATATGACAGTGACAGTTTGTACCTACCATATGCTTATTAACTAATATATTGCGGATCCTTTGCTTTTCTTGAAAGAAACACTGTGAAATGGAAATATCATTTCTGCATAAGTCTATCTCACACAAACACGCAACCGCGAATTATGCGCATGCTTGCAAACCTTGACTACTATTGGCTAACGAGGAAATCATGATCACTTTTTGCGAATCACAGAGTTCTGTTTATTAACGGCTAGCGCGAGAAATTTTAAATTTAAATTTGAGAAATTAAACAATGTACCTACTATTTATTTTGCATGTAAATTCTTGAATTTAAATATTAGTAATAATAAAAAAAACATTGACATATTCTAGTGCTAAATTTAAATTAAATAATTTACTTTGTTGTACTGTAAAAATAATAGGAATACAATCTGGACAGGATGAATTTATCTAGGTGACAATAAATTACTGTATGAAACACAAAGCAAATGCTTTCGAAGTGCAACTACAAACAGAAATGAAATCAAACGTCAAAGTCCAAACCACGTGCTCCCTGCATCACCAGGGCAGCGTTCCAAAACCAAGAAAACCTAGTTTTGGCGTAGAGTATGATGTGTTGTGTTTTGGAACGAATGAGAGTTTTGTTGAAGTAAAAAATTGAAACTAAATTAAAAATAATTTTATAAAACTAACAAAACTACTAATAATTACAACATTAATGTCAAACCCGTAATAAAAGCGCTTTTATGGAGCACTCTCCTCAATATACTTTGAAAGTACGCTCCATAAAAGCGCTTTTATTATAAAAGTGTGCTCGTAATACACGCCAACGTATTTACTTATGTTTATTTTCAACCAGAAGCATGTTTTCTTCCTCAATATGGCAAATTACTTTCATATGTTGAGAATCGTGAGCATCTACGTTTGAAAATATTGTGGAGTAATTTCTATACCCTCCTCGTTAGTAGAGTAAGTAGAACATCACTTTGGAGTAAACTCTGGCTGTTTTGGAACAGGTTGAGTAAACTCTGAGAGTAAGGTTATTAGTTTTGAAACGACTTTGAATAATTTCATACTCTAAAAGTAGGATTTTGGAACGCAGCCCAGCCAACGACGCTGTCAGCGTTAGCCAATAGTAGTCAAGATTTCCGAGCATGTGCATAATTGCCGGTTGGGTGTTTGTGAGAGATAATGATATTTCCATTTCACAGTGTTTCCTTCACCTACTCTTATGGGAAAGATACGAGCATTAGCAATATATTAGTTAATAGGTATATGGTACCTACCTACCTTCATAGCACCGCCATATTGGACATGCTTGCAGCGCCTCTATCAGTTATTTCAGTTGAGAATAGATCAATCCAGAACAAATGAATTTCGTAAGGGGCAGCTGTCAGAAATAAATTTCATACATAATTTACTCAAAGAGCCATGGAAAAATTGATGGTTTAATTTTATGAATGAATTGTATCAAAATAAAAATTTCTCGATATTTATCATAAGATATATAATTAAATAATTTTTAAAAATATTCAAAAGTGAGGTTAAAATCACTTCTGTGGAGGGCAGGTGACGTCATTCTGGAATGGTCTATAGGCTACTAAAAATTTGTAAAAATAATAAGTTTTGTATTGCAAATATATTGAGTCGACTATTCACAGAAGTGTGACGGTCCGATTTTGTAGCGCGCTCTGCTCTCCGTTGTTTCAAAGTCCGTGTTGAATGACCTCGGGCGACGCTACGTCAAGGTTAAACATGATTTCTTTGTCCTATGTCGAGATTTAAAGGCCAGACCTGGCAATTTTTCGCTGAATTGTCGGTTTTATCCTCTGGAGGGTTTTGGGCTGCGTCGACCTCATTTGAAAATGAGATCCAATTCTCAGGTGAACAAACGTTGAGCACGCACAACTGAGCTGCATAATGAAACTGCAAACTATAGTGTATATTTTGACACCTGACAGTAAAAAATAATAATATCAGGATCCGAGAAATCTGTATTGTAAAAATTCCCCTCCTATTAAAAGGCAGTATATATTATTATTTTTACAAATACAAATCATGTGAGAGTATTTATGTCAGGATTATCTAGGTTTTAAATGTTCAAATAGCGTTATATTGATGTTTTATAGTGATCAGTCAATACCGAGTTTGGAGTCAGTGACATTAATGGATCCAATTGTAGCAGATGAAACGCAAAAATTAGCGCAACTTCTTGAAAGGCAGACTGTTTCAGAACGAAATATTAATTGTAGTGATAATGAACTAGATGGACCTGCAGAATGTACGCCGTCAACAGTTTGTCATGAATACCAAACTGCTAGATTGTTTTTGTCACATTTTGGTTTTCTGAGGTTTGACAAAGATAAAGAGGTAAGAATATTCGAACCCTAAATTATATCAGTTGCCCTATTTATAAAAATTCAATGAGGTTGGCTCTTATTCTTTCGATTAAAGCAAAGAAAAAAATCGTGCAACTCCTCATTGTTCGTGGTTGTTGTAGCTTTTACAATAACTTGTCATTTTTAACTTGCTGTACTTATTTTTTTTTTCTTACACTACATTATTTTCTTATTTACAGAATTCAACTATTCCGTCACTAATCGCTCTAGATAGTAGCGCAAGCGATTTTTGTAAAGACTTGGCATTATTAGATTCCATGAGTCCCAGAACTTGCGATACTGTTCACGTATTTTATGTTCGTGCAGAACAACGAACTGCTCAAGAAATTCTTTCTAATGTTATACATGAATCTACAGTTTGCCCTCAATTTTTAGATTTTCTTCTCACTTTAGGATGGCCAGTAGATGTTTCACAACATGCCGGTACGTTTCTATAAATTTAAAAATGTGGAAAGGTTATTATTTTTATTTGAATTCAGGATGGACAGGGCATATTTCTTCAAGTTGGAAAATGTCACCAACTATACAATTAAATAATAATATTGATCATGGTGGCAGTTTATTCGATGGTCAATCGCAAGTTTTATACTGGGCAGATGCGTGTATGGAAGTTGCTTTTGTTGTACCGTCACAACTCAGAAAAGTCGAAAACCAACCATCGGCTGATTCCTTGTCATATAGCAATAGTTATTCACGTAAGTAATCACTCATATGGTACATTTTCGTCGGCCCTTGCCACATAAATTTTACATTTATAATAAAAAATATAACTTGAGTGCCTTATTACCTAAATACGAGGATAGGTCCAAAAGTACCAACCTTCTAAAGCTTAAGTTTGAAGTTTAGAGACGGTACGTTGTTTAGAACTTGTTTGGCAGCCATCAATACAATAGTGAATGCTTTCAGTGAATTTGTAAAAATGGAAAAAAAAGTTGGTCATCGTTATGTGATACATTACTTTCATTTAAAAGGCCTCAGTCCAACCGATACGCTGATATACATAACTGGATAGCGGACGCAATGTTAAACCTTTGTGACTAATTGAACGCCGCCATGTTGGATGATTTCGGCAAAATTTAGCTGGAGATTAAAACCTCCTATACCGTGTTTTTAAACTATAGACAGCACTAGACGAAATCACATTTACACCGCTAGAAGTTACCAAAAAAAGTCACTAGTTTTATTTGGCGGAGGAATTGAAATGTTAAAATGAAGGTCACGTCAGCAATTATACTTTTCAGGTTATATTTTCATGAACCAAAGCTATTATAGATAATCTACTTAATTTATTCATATAAAATCATAAATATATAACTTTTAATTATAAATTAATTAATTGCATTATTTTTTTGTAATTCCTTGATGAAAAATTTATATAATTTTAAAAATACTGTTAACTCTTGATTGTATGCATTGCATCACATATAAATAAATATTTATTAAATATACCGAACCGATCAAAAATACTGAACTTGTAAAATGAAAGTCACAGAGAAAAAGAAAGCGTGATAAATGATAATATAAAAATACACAGCGTTAATGAAATAGTATTAGTTCTGAAAATAACTGTTTTTATTCGTGAAATATCCAAATATCACAAAAAGAGAAATGAAACAAAAAAACACGTGCAAATTCAACAAGTGATTTGACAACTGAGAGTTTGACGTTTCAATTGCGTTTGAAGGTTAACTTGAAATTTCGTCTGGTTAAATGCGGCTTCACGAAATACCTCAGCAGCCAATCACATACAGTAAAATTTTTTAAAGAAGTCCGATCAAGGTCATCTTCGAATCGTATGAAATAAGATTTTGACAAATTCAGCAGCGTCGTTTACTTAGTTTTTATGGGAGTACATAACATACTGTTATTTTGTTATTACATAAATATAATATTATAAATACATGTAAAGGGCTATAATTGTAACTGTACCATTATTATAGAAATGTCTTAAATTACACACCTGATTAACTGAATGAATATTTTGAAGAGATCCTCCATTCGCTTCTTCACGTTGAAAATAATCATGCAAATTAATTAGCATTTCCTGAGATTGCTTTTTCAGTGTTCTTCCCTTTTTGCTCATACTGGTACCAGAAATAAACTTGATTACAACGAACGAAAAAATACAAATCGAAATATGTTATAAATCAAATTCTGACACTGACAGAAAATAAAGAACGCACTGCTATGGATCAAGTAATTATTTATGAAATAATAATTGAACTTACGTGAAACTTATGCTACAGCAACAGTATTAAGAACAACGAGCATTATTATAAAATAGCATGTCGTAACTTTGTCTAAACAATATAAATTTTTGAAAGACAAACGTTTTATATTCATCCCTTTCGCGCGCGCGTGTTGTCTAGCAACTATGAGAGAGATAAATATATGCCAACTTGTAAATTCGTTCATCATACGGATGTCCTTGATCGGACTTCTTTAAAAAATTTTACTGTACTTTGATTTTCTCACTAGAATTTCTAGTTACTGTCTATAGTTTAAAAACAGAGTATAGCTACTTTAAAGTTAAAAGTTACGTGATCTTATAGGAAATTTTCCGACAAATTTTATGGTGTTATTCGGAATGTTCCATCTTATTGTGAACATTTGAAAATTCACATTTCTCGAAATAATCATCTCAATTCACAATTTTTAACTGTAATATCATTCTGATTTTTTCAGTTTATTATTTATTTGTGTTTTGAAAATGTGCTTATGTAATAAAAATATCATTTTTTTTTCTAAAATAATAAGAAAAATAATAAAAATTAGCATTCGCACATGTTTGTTTTGGATTTTGCAGCACAAACACACTAAGCGAGAAACTTTTCGTCCTTACGAGATAGACCCTAATATGCAGCGACAAAGTTGTAAATGAATTAAGCTTTTTTATTTGAATTTTTTTCCAAAATCTTCACCGGCTTCGAAAATAACGAACACAAAAAGTTATTACATCGTAATGCGCGCAACTAGGCGGTAACTCCGTGTTAGTCAATTTCCATGTTTGGGTGAGTGCCATAGGAGCCTCCTCGGATTATTTTCTGTTCCCAAACTTGAAAAAATGGCTAGGTGGTCAAAGATATCCAACAATGAACAGGTGGTCCGCTGTTGTTGGTTATTTTGAGTCGATGATTCTCACTATAAATAGGGTATCAAAGCTATTGAACATCGCTAGGAAAAGTGTATCGAGCTAAAAGGAGACAGTGTAGAGAAATAAATGTTTTTTTCCACCTTTTTTGTGTTTTCTTTGTTAGATAGGGTACTTCTGGAACTACCTCGTGTCTATTTTTTTTTATTTGCGCACTGTACAGGTGTCTCATTTTCGATGTTTTTTTAGGGTATCTCGGGAAGTATTAATGATAGAGCAAAATCGTTTGCACATTCCATAGTCAACTTTTTGAGAATAGTTTAATAGTCACCATAGGAATTTTCGATCTTCTTTTGTTTCTGAGCTACAGGCAAAAACTTGTTTTTCGCTCATTTTGAAAATATCTCATAACTTATTTATTATGGTAGTTAGAAAAAAAATGTTTAAACAAATTTTGTACAGTTTTTTAGGTGAAATAAAATGACGTAATTAGATTTTTTGAAATCTTTATAATTCTCGAGATATAACACAAACTTATGATTTTTAAATGGCAACCTATGTTGAAAATAGTCTCATCTTTTTGCTTATTTTATAAGCTTTTCAATGATGTATCACAAGTCTATATTCTTTTGTTTTACGCATGAATAAATGATGAATTATTATTCTTTGGGATGAAAAAATTGAAAATCATTGTGAAACAAATGAAAAAATTATAATAGTTTATTTTTATTCTGTATCTATTAATTATGTCCTCAAAATTATTCTAAACCAATTAAATTCGGATTAATTTAATTATTATTTATTGACGTCACAGTTGGCTTTGACACAATTCGAAAGAAATTAGTTTCATATGCCTTTAAAGTAAATAAATTAAAAATACGTGTAAAACTGAAGCAAGTAATATTAGAAATAAACAAATGACGAACTATAATAGTTTTTTTCATTTGTTTCACAATTATTTTCAATTTTTGCACCCTAAAAAATTAATAAATCATCTTTTATTCATGTGCAAAACAAAAGAACATAGACTTGTTATACATCGCTGAAAAGCTTATAAAATAATGTTTTCAAAAAATATAATTACGCCATTTTATTTTACCTAAAAAACGGTACAAAATTTGTTAAAACATTTTTTCTCTAATTACCATAATAAATATATTATTAAAATGAACGAAAAACAAGTTTTTGCCTCTAGCTCAAAAACAAAAGAAGATCGAAAATTCCTGTGGTGACTATTAAAATTTTCTCAAAAAGTTGACTATGGAATGTGCAAACAATTTTGCTCTATCATTAATGTGTCCCGAGATACCCTAAAAAAAAAATCGAAAATGAGACACCTGTACATAACATTAAAATGCTTATTGTGGTCTATTTTTCTCGTAGATTCATCTTGGTATGGAGTCACGAACGACAACATAAATAAAGAAAAACCAAGAACACTTTCATTAGATTTAGACAAAAACCCTGTTACTTCATCTTCTACTAATTTAACAAGCGGTTCGTCAACTCGCCGGTCGACAGCCAGACATCAGCCCCACCCTCAAACAAACACAAAGATCATGATTGTCTGGCTTGAAAGTTTCGAAGATCATTTACAATTTCCTTTAGCGGAACTTCTACCATGCATAAATACGGGGCTGGAAACAACTCCGCCGAGACCAGGGGATTGCTTTGTTATATTTTTACATAAACTTAACTCAGATCTTTTGAGAGTGCACTTGCAAGGGCCTAGTGGGAGAATGAATTTGGCAACGCCTCTTGTGGATGGGATGGTGGTCAGCAGGAGAAGTTTAGGGCCTATGGTTCGGCAGACAGCACTCAATATGTCCAGGAGAAGGCGACTTGACAATGATACGTAAGAATCAAAATTGAATATTTACTTACCTACATATACAGAGAATTTACTTTAAAATGCAACATTATAGTTCATCACTTCCATGGTTACTCACTATTGTCAAAAAATGACAGCAATGTAATATTTGTCCATTTTAAAATGCAACATTATAAATAGTATTGCAGCACAGGAGATATCTCCAAAACACATCACAAATGGTGTCAATTCTTATTACGACCGACTAGAATATTGCCTCAGAGTGTTTGGGGGTATATTTTTAACATTTATTACATGAAACTTATGAATTTTTGTAAGCTAAAGTTTGTTAAGATGTACAACATTCATGTTTTGATTATTTGTTAATCGTATGTAGGAAATTGGTTTTGATAATACAAAAGTATAAATTTTGTATGTTGCATTTTAAAATGGACAAATATTACATTGCTGTCATTTTCTGACAATAGTGAGTAACCATGGAAGTGATTCGCCATATGTTGCATGTTAAAATAAATTCCCTGTATTGTGCTTTCCTCATAATTAGGAGTCTACTTTTTACCTTCCGTCACCTTTAGGTAATGAAGGTATTGTTTTTGGTCAAAAAATATCAGTGGTGAGTTTTTAATGAATAAGCGCGTTTTAGGGTCCATACTATACGAATTTACTATTTTTAAGATGATGTCTGTGTGTGACAAATTTTTCTCCGACGATAACTCCAATACTACAATTCTAAAAATTATAATTCTTTCGTATTTCTTTTCTCTACATCCATATGAAGATTTTTGTTATAATTGATCCACCGAAAGTACCCTTATTTGAAGTTTTTAACAGTTTTTCTTAAAAAAAAATGCAGTTAAATATTATTTTTTGACATTTTGTTATTATAAATATTAAAGAAAATGCTTTTCTCTATACGGTTTGATTATACATTTTCCTTCATATTCAATAGATATAGAAAGAGATTAACTTTTAAAAATCATTCGGCTTTGCTAAAAATCATGGAAACAGCTGATATATTCAAAAAATTTTAATTGACAGATAATGTCAAGTGCAAAACCAAAGATGGAAAGTTTGGGTCAGAAAGTGGTATAAGTGACAGAGTGTCTCTCGCAAGTGACTTGCAATTGTATCCTCGCCTCAAGATTTGAACTTTCAATGCCAGGAGTACGAGGAAGGCCAAAGAGAAGATTGAAAGACTATGTAGCAGAAAATTTGAGTGAGGAAGAACTGTGTGAAGAAGACGCGTTGGACAGGAAGGAGTGGAATAGAAGAGTAAGAAATAGCGGCCCCCTAATAAAATAGGGGAAATGTGAAAAAGGAAGTGACAAGTGCAATTTACAGAGTGTATGTTCGTGTTATAATTTTATTGGATTTATAGAATCTTTTCAAAGGAACTTTTGGTGTGGAATTTGTAAAAAAATTTTGCATGATACACAATCTTTTCCAAGGAAATTTTGGTATGGGATTTGTACAGGTGTCTCATTTTCGTTGTTTTTTTAGGGTATCTCGGGAAATATTACTGATGGAGCAAAATACATCGAATTGACGGAAGGTCTTGTGCTGGCCACAACAGATTTTTTTTCTACACTCATTTTTACTCGAATCATTAATTTTCCCTGATGATATTTACAAATGGTTACGCTTTTTTATACTATGTAAATCTTTTCAGTTTTATTTTCAGAAAGTGATGGTTTTCAGAATGGTAGTGGAGTTATAGTCGCAGAAATTTTTGTTGCACCCACAAATCGTAAAACTAGTAAAATCGTATTCTAGGGACCCTAAAACACACTTATTCATTAGAAACACCACCGAATTTGGCGGAAGGTAATAAATCACCTTCAAAATTATAAAACGTAATGCGGTGAATTTGTTCCGTAGAGCAATAGTTATTTACATTCGAGTGCGTGTAAGTTGTATTTTACATTGCGACAGCTTTGTTTAAGGCACGAGCCCTTAAGGCGATTGCCTTATTAGCTGGAGCGCTGTAAAATACTTCACGCACGAGAATTGTATCAAAATTTTTGGCCGACGATAATGAAAATCACTTTTTACCTCCCGCTACCCTTGGTAAGGGAGGTATAGGGATCGTGCTAAAAATCATGTATCGAGATTTTAGTAAATGACCACGTTTTAAGGTCCCTAGAATCCAATTTTAACATTTTCACGATGATGTCTGTATGTGTGTATGTGTGTGTGTATGTGTGTATGTATGTATGTATGTATGTGTGTGTGTGTGTGTGTATGTGTAGGAATTTTGTCTTCGCTCTAACTCAAATACTATCATACAGAAAATTCTGAAACCTTGTATTTCTACCCTATTCTGATATGAAAAGATCCCATTAGATTTTGGTGTAAATCGGATAACCGGAAATGGCACTTTACCTGAAGCTCATAATGGTTTTTCTTCAAAAAATACCATTAAAAGCCAATTTTTCGCATTTTGTCATTATGAAAATTAAAGATTATTGAATTTTCTATGGGAATACATTAATACTTTTTCTATATAATTTACAGATAAATTTAAAAACCATTTTTTTTTTTACATCCCGATGCCTAAGATAAACACAATTTCTTTGTTACACATCATATTTCAAATGAATGTAACTGACAGGTGAATGTCACTGTCAAAAAACTAATCACTTCAAATTAATAATAGTGACATTTTAAAAAGAAAATAGTAAATAAATCAATAGTTTTATGCAATGGAACAGTTTGCAGCGTTAGTAAATACGTAAGTATGTATTTAAATTAATAAAAATAGATAGGTAAGTGTGGCGAAGGAAGATTGTTGCGTAACTATTATTGTGGTCCGGATGGGGTTATTCGCTACCGAAAATCGGTCACTTTAATATGTTCTTATGTATGAATGCTATGATGATTGTGGAGAGGCGAAAGAAGAATGTTGTTAAAGAGTGAAGTGAGTCAGCTGAGCTCTTACTCTTATCCCTTTTCTTATTGTTACTATTGTTTCCGGGTATTTGCTAATCCCCTAAGTGGGAATCGCGTGATTTTATGTACGTATGTATGTATGTAAAAATTAAATAGCGGGAGGTTTTGTGTTGGCCACATCAGATTTTTTTTAATGAGATAGGTTGTATTTCTGGAAAGGGTTAGTTTAAATACTGGGGTTAAGTCAATTTCCAAATTTGATTTTACTTACCTTCATTAGAGTACTTCTTCTAGCGAAAATTTATTTGTAATAATAGACGTTGTTTATGACTGATAATATATTTATTTGCTCATGTTTTCTTCGTAATTAATAAAAGGTAGGTGTCGATATTTGACATTTCAGCAATGTTCGCCTCGCGTATTTGACAGGTATATTGATCGGTGACTATGTCGGTAACGGCGGATTTTTACAATAATGACATATGTCGCTGCCGTGATTTTGGTTTATATAAATTAGTTTTAAATATAGGAAATGTTAAAGTAAAAAAATAACTTATGTAGGTAGTACTTTTTTACATGAACTTTATTATAGTAAAGATGATTTCTTTTCTAAATGCCCATAAACGTCCAGTGTATTTTGATTATTTTACCGCATAGTTAGACAAGTTACAACACAGTAACCGTAAAATGTAGGTTACACTTGCTGTGTATACAATTGTAAAGTTCCCATTACACTTCAGGAGGGCAAAAAAACTTTTACACATTTCTTAACGCAAAATTAATAGTCATCGTAGAAATTTTCAATTATTTTGTTTTTGAGTTGCCAGTATAGCTTGTTTAATAATCGTTATTTAGGGCATATTTTAATTTATCCTGTTATTTATGAATGCAATTTACAATATTCTTGGATTCCTTGCACTTAACAGTATAGCATTAAATTGGAATATATTTGAGCTTTTTTAATTATTTTCAGGTACCAACCTCCGCATGTCCGGCGAAGATTAAAAGTTCAAGAAATGGTTCAAAAATACAAAAGAGAAATGACGGAACCCGAGTTATTAACATATTTATTTAGTAATTTATAATTCTTCATGATTTTTGATGTAATTAAATCACATTTATTTTGGGACCATTTATTAAGGTTTGTTACATTGAAAAATATTTACCATATATTTTATTTATTACTAAATTATTTACCTGTAACTTAAAAGAAACTACTTAAAATAAAAATTAAAAACTACATAAATATAAACAGTTTATTAAGTTTAAAGGTATCTTTATAAAAGGAGTATGTCATTGCCGAGAATAATTAACCATAACTATTAAAATTTACATAGGAGAGACTTTTTTTATCTTATTTACAAATTTTGATTGAATTGTTTTCGCATGAGCAAATTTTACATTTATTTGATATTTGCAAAAACTAATTCTTAAATTAAAACAGATTCAAACTAAAGAAAAAACAAGACAACAAACGGTTCATAATAATAAACAATGCTGCAATATTGTTACACCCTTTGACTGACTAGTTTATTACATCTTTCAAGTTACATGTATGTTAGATAACTGTATGTAATTACGTCAATTGGACTAACATACACATTTTACAAATGGAAAGAACAGAAAACAATCAGTTAACAAACTATTTCAGGGGATGAATATATTTCCTGGAAAGGGGACTATATTTTTTCAAAAATATACTTGATAGTAGGGCTGTCAACGGATCCCGGATATCCGGATTTTAAAATATCCGGTATCCAATTTTTTGATCTTGGAATTCGAATATCCGGTTTATCCAGATATTATTGGAAACCGGAAGGAAATCTTGTCACTCCTGACCATATTCGTTTATACTGGGTGTCCAAAAAGGGCATCATGGTTGAACAAAAAAAATATAAATCATCAAAATTATTTAGCGAAAATAATATTCCTCTAATTTCGAATAAAGATTGGCAATTACGCGTTGACACAAGGACCTCATTTTTAACCCTTCGGAGGTAGCGCCTAGTCTGAGAGACCCAACTTATTCTGTGGCCTACTGACAATTTTTTATTTTGAGAGTTAAATTTTTGTTTTATTTTTTATGTAAAATGTTTGTTTTCATAGAAAAATGGTTCAATTCATCAACTCATACCATTATTTTGTAACAAAAATACCCTGGTACTATTTTTTCGACACGGGTCTTTCAGACCCGACGTCACCTCTCGCGTCACAAAAAAGGGCGCTACTTCCGAAGGGTTAATGTGATACCGGCTACTGGTCTCAGGAGAATCCTAAAAGAAAGAACCAGCGACCTCTCCATAGTCCAAAGGTCATTTTTCGGGCGGCAATTTCCATAAAGAAAGAGCGTGTTAATGCGTAATTCCCAATTTTCGTTCGAGATTTAAGAGTCTGGACAACATTATGCTAAATAATTTTCCAATTTAGTGACTATTAAAAAAATAAAGAACCATTTTCATTGATATTTTTTGTTTTATTCAACTATCAAATACTTGTTACCCTTTTTGGACACCCCGTATTTGTCAAACATTTCGTTTTATGATTGTTATTCCTGGAATCTTATCCTGCAAATCTACAGGGTGTTCATTTGGCCACCATTGCTACAAAGACTGTTAAATGGGCAAATTTCACAAGACAAATTTAAAAAAAAGAGAAAAAATTTTTTCGATCAGTGGTTTTCAAAATATGGAACCTAACTTTTTTATTTTAAATGAGAACATATTTTTTATTTTCATTCGAGATTTAACAGGCTGGACAACATTATAGTAATTAATTTTCCAATTTAGTGACTATTAAAAAAAATAAAAACCATTTTCATTGATATTTTTTGTTTTATTCAACTATCAAATACTTGTTACCCTTTTTGGACACCCCGTATTTGTCGAACATTTCGTTTTATGATTGTTATTCCTGGAATCTTATCCTGCAAATCTACAGGGTGTTCATTTGGCCACCATTGCTACAAAGACTGTTAAATGGGCAAATTTCACAAGACAAATTTAAAGAAAAGAGAAAATATTTTTTTCGATCAGTGGTTTTCAAAATATGGAACCTAACTTTTCTATTTTAAATGAGAACATATTTTTTATTTTCTCATTCGTTAAGAGAATTTAATTTTGAATTCAGTGATGTAATACTTTCTTACCTTCACATAGCGACTTTTTTGAGAAAAATGCATGTAATGTTTTATGCTAAATTTAATAAAATATGGCTATAATAAGATTGCTATGAAAGGAAAAAATGAATGCGTGTTAATTTTTTTCACATGGAATTAGAGTGCCATGAAAGAAATACGAGAATATTTTGTTTGCGTTGAAATTTATGATAAAAGAACAAAATATTCACTTCTTTTTATCAGGGCACTCTAATTCTTTGTAAAAAAAAAAACAATAATACATTCATGGCAATCTTATTTTAGCCATATTTTAATCAAATTAGTATAAAACTTTACATGCAATTTTTTTTTTTAATCGTTATGTAAGGGTATTCAGAATTAAATTTTCTAAAGAATGAGGAAATAAAATAGTATATTAAAGAACAAGTTTTATAAGACATGTTTTTTTCGCACGCGTCAAAGTTTAGAAAACGAGCCTTGGCGATTTTTCTAATTGACAAGTGCGAAAAAGAGTCTTATAAAATGAGTTCTTTATACTATTTTTTAGATTTTGCGCCTTCTAAATACTAAAATATTGTAAAAAAACTGCTAATATTAAACCGAGTCAATTTAAGGAAATTTGCAAGTGAAATGTTGTAGTTGGTATCACTGAACTGACCACATATTATTATTATTTATTTGAACATTTGAAGGTTAAATTTAAGTATTTGTAGTGTAAATGTCATCTAGTACCAACCTTCTAAAACAAAAAAATGCGTATCGAAATGAAGGCCATTACGATACGCAATTGTGTATCGTAATGACTTCATTATGAACGCAAAATCTAAAAAATATATGTTCTCATTTAAAATAAAAAAGTTGGGTCCAATATTTTGAGAATTGATCAAAAAAAAAATATATTTTCTCTTTTCTCTAAATTTGTCTTGTGAAATAGAAATTGTTTGCCCATTTAAGCGTCTTTGTGGCACTTATAGTTCTCGATTTGTCTAAAAATCGAAATATCCGGTTTCTACAAATATTGGATTATCCGGAAACCGGTTTCCCCGAATACCGGATTTGACTGTGCGGATTTCGGATGGATCTGGATATCGGGATAGAAAAAAATCTGTTGTTGACAGCCCTACTTGATAATGTTCTCGTTGTACCAGCTTAGGAAGGAGAGCAAGCCAATGGGCGTATCAAATCTTCATCGTCAGCCTCTGAAGAGTCTACATTAGAGCTGGAACTTTCCTCTGATAAAGTCAGTTCGTCAGCTTCCGCGGTTGTTGAATTTTCAACGTCTCCGCGGCGTTCGCGACTGTAGCGCTGCAATCGCTCAGTAGTTCGTAAATGCCGCCATAACATCCATAACATTTGACTATCATTAATATCCGCAGAGTGAATTCTTTCTGTTAAGCGGCATCGGTGATTCCGGCGGACGGTACTAGCTAAAGTACTTAACTCCGGCTCGTGTTCATGACTAGGAACCCACACTTTCACATCCCAGTCCAAACCGCTCGTACAAATCATCGGTAGTTGAGGATGAGGTTCAAGACAGTTCACAACTCCGTTGTCGTCCGCTAACATGCACTGAACTATAGCTTCAGTGTTTTTATCCCAGAAGTAAACGTTGCCGCAATCTGAGCCGCTAACAATGAATTCGGATTTTGGGCCGAAGAAGTTCACGCCTTTTATTGTCGCGCCGTTTCTGTGACCTTGGTAGCAATGGACGTAAGTATTGCTCGAAGTTGCAGTGTCGAAAAGGTAGATGTCGTCGTCGCTGTATGAAGCGAGGATTTCGGTGCCATTGTGGTTGTACACAGCGCAAGTTACGTGCAGACTTGTGATGTCCGCCTTCTAAGGGAAGTATTCAAATTAATATTCTATAAATATATACATTCATTTCAGGATCGGATTGATTTTTACGGGTCTTTGTAATAGTTATTTAAGCTATGACAAAAAATATTGTTTTATTTTAAAAGTATTTAATGAAATCTTGTATTTGTTTATTTGGCCATTAAGTTCCTTTAAATTAAACAGGATAAAATAAGAATTTTAGTGCAAACGCGACTTAAAAATTTTACGTAATAAGCGAGATATGAATTTTTAAAGTTTAAGAATTTGTGCGTGACGTAGCGGTAGCAGGTACTAACAAGTGATTGACAAACTGTTAGTTATAGAGGGAACAATTTTTTTCATGTTTGCATAGCTGAAATATTTTTATATTAAAAACTTATACGTTATATTCAAGAAGAAATTATTATTAAGTATAAATAATATAAATAATAAGCATTTTTTTCCTAATAAATTACAGAATTTTGAAACAGTTTGACAATATTATAACACAAAGTTTGACGACGGATGGCGCTAGTGTTTGTCTGTTTTCAAGTTTCAATATTAATTTAATTAATATTACAAATTGATTTAATTATAAATATATTATTATTGTTAATACTACTAGATGTTATAATTAAACAAATTCATCAAACACAAACTTGTTAAATGTTTTGTTAGGTTATGGAACAACATGACATTTCATATTCTTTTAAAGGTGACCGCCACAGACGCGCGAATCTCCTTTTTAAAATCAGGCGACCAATCAAATTCTTAGTACCTAACTCGTCATACCCAATTAGTAATCATCTTCAATCGCTTATAGTTTGTGACCTAGTCAATATTTAAAGAAAATTTTTTCACTAATACTCATTAATTTATGTATATTTTCGTCTTATTTAAGATAGTTAAAATATGACTATGGTATAAGCGTGACAATTTAAAGGAACTTAATGCCCAAATAAACAAATACAAGAATTAATCATCAGTTCCCACTTCACTTCCTATAATATTTAATGAAATGTTAATTTGACGCGAAATATTGTCAAAAATCTTATCTAAAGAAATCAAAGCTTTTCGTCTTTGATCTTATTTTAGACATGGAAATAAATTAGAAAACGGCGAATGGTAATTTCAATTGAATAATAATCACACATACGTTTCTCTGTTCATAGTCTACTCCAATTTAGGTTTTTTTCTTGAACACACTAAAGTAAATTTATTTCTGAGCTAATCTGAGCATTCCGTATGTATTTTAGATTGAAATAAGCGTCTTAAATCATGGATAACTAAAACCTATCAGCTCAGTTTCCGATTTGTGATTTGGTTGTAAAATATCTGGTTCAACCATTTATAAAAAAATTTAAAGTTATTATTTTTTATCTTGTATAGAATAGTTCGGACTATTAACCGTCTACAGACCCAAACGCGGGATCGTTTAGAAAAAACTAAAATCCCGAATAGGCGTGGTTACGCAATTTTTAAGGCCGAGGCGCATATTACTTCACAATTTTGTTATTTTACTATTCCTTTTTTTTTTAAACACAGGTATTTCAAAACATTTTTATAATATATATAGAGCAAAATATTTAAACATTTTATATTAACTATTAACATGGAAATTATTGCCGGAAAAACTTTGTTGGCATGCGATTATGAGTAAGATTCCAATATTTTTTGGAGGAAAATTTAAAATGAGAAAAAATAAATGTAAAAAAATAAAGTAAGTATTAATATAATCTATTATGACTAGTCGGGTTCGAACCCGACGGATGCCAAATATTTAGAATTTTAAATGGCAGAAAAATGACCCCTGTGGTGCACTCTCCACACCAGCTATGAGTGCCCGTGAGGCGACGCCTGGTAAGCGCCCACACGGTAAAATATATCGTCATCATTACCGATGTCTACATGTGTTGTAGATACTGGCACACCCAGAAATGGGTGATATGCCGTGATGATATATTTTATTTATATTATGACTAGTGTTTTTTCAAAAGTTTATATGCTACATTATCACTTAGAAGATATTGCCAGTTTATTTATACACAATATCATGGATAAATTTGAGGATTTTCCTATTTTAAAGCAATTTTTATCTTACCTTTTTGATATGCACAGGGAAGAAAGTACTCATAACTGGAGATATTTTCCGTTGATCATATATTCTAACAATATGCTCTCTACCGCTCACGCAAAACTGATGTGAGTTTAAGGGATTAGAATTAATACTATAGAGCGCAATTTTTCGGTCATCGATACTTTGAACAGTTAACAACCTACAAAATAAGAAGAAAAAACATATTTGTTTAAATTAATGTTACAAATCGCGGGTCTATAATAACAAGGTTGCAACTGCAATTTTTGGTAAAAAGATATTTTTTTATCGCCATATTCTATCTCTTGCTGATATTAGTTTTATTAAATTTAAGGTAAGTAAAAGAAAATAAGAACAAAATAAAATTTTCAAATATAAAGCGATAAAAACTTAGCCGTACAAATTGTTTAGAACCACTGGGTTCGCTTACGTCGTAAGGTGGGAAACGCTGAATACCAAATATTTGCCATTTTTTTTCCTTCCATAAGAAGCCGAATTTAAAATAAAGAAAATTAGGGAATTTCTCAATTTAAAAATACTACAACATAAAAAAATCAAAAAATCGTAGAATCCCCCATTCGATAACAATAATATGTTCAAATAACAGCGAATTAAAATTTCAAATCAGTTTCCCCGCTATATACTTTCTTGCAGTTACAACCTTATTATTTTAAACCCGCGAAATTGTCTTACTTGTCAGGTTTATTAACTCTGACGTCATGACTGAAAACTACTCCATCATCGCCAGCACTAAGAACAATGTGCGGTTGATCTTTCGGTAGCGCTAATTTATGTGTTGGTCCACGGTGCAAACCCAGGCGTCGGGTACTGCGGACCCCTTCAGTTTGGGACACTTGATGGAGTCTTACCTAGCAGCCAACCCAAAAAAATTACAATATTTTCATTATTTACCACAATCTGAACCTATAAATAACTTACGCAAAAAATGTTTTAAACTATACATTCTGTCTAAAAAATTTCGTTTCGATAATGGAAACTTTCTTTGCTTTATTTATATTCATCCGCACATAACACTAATATTTAAGGTCCATTTACAACCAGTTTAGAGTTTGATTTTACTTGAAGTCTGAATAATGATTCAAATTTTTCACTGTGTCTTATTTGGTTTTACGTTTGCTATTAAACTTACCAGCTGACTTAATTTTAAATGCTTCTACTGTAATATGTGTGTACCCTCATAAAAATTAAGTAAACGACACTACTGAATTTCTCAAAATGATTGGAGCTAAAATATTAATTCATACAATCCATAGATGACCTTGATCGGAATTTTTTTACTGTATATTCATTTTACTAAGAGTATTATTTGTATGCAAGAAATAAACTGTGTAGCAATATATGCGAACAAAGAGCTATTAAAATATTGTAAAGTCTAAGGAACACATGAAAAACAGATGTTAAAAAGGTTTTAAGGAATTACTTGTGATTGGGAAAGGGACGCACAGGTGGTAAGACAAACTAAGTAAAGTTGCAGATATTGAATAAAAAAAATGAGATGTGGCCAGCACAATACCTTCCGTCAATTCTATGTATTTTATACAAATCCCATACCAAAAGTTCCTTGGAAAAGATTCTATATATCCAGTACAATTGCACCACGGACATATAGGGTGGAATTCAGTGGGTTGTATTAAATCTTGTATTAAGTATATGGCAACATTGTAATATTTTCCACATGTATCAATAAGATTCAATTGTGATTTAGAAATTTTATCACAGGGAAAAGTAATACAGATATCCTTTAGTCAAATGAGGAAGTATTATTGTAAATGGAAGGTGTAAAAAGAAACTCATTATTGCAGAATAAGGTTAGAAATATGTCAAATATTTCATACCTGAATGTTAATGAATTTTAAAATATCTCAACCCCCGTTTTGATCAGTTTTGACATTTGTCCTTTTTTCTTACTTTTGTTAATAATATTTTTTTCTTTATTTGATCCTTTGGTCTCTCACTTTTTTTGACAGGTATTACAAAGTTGCCAAAATATTTTTGACAAAGAACTGTTTTAGCTTAAAACACGCTAATATAACCCACTGAATCTCACCCATACTCTTTTATAAAAATTCCAAACCGAAAGTTCCTTGAGAAAATTTTATAAATCAAATAAAACACGAACATACACTACGTAAATTGCACTTGTCACTGACATCAATCAATTAGATTTGAATATATCAGTTGTTTCCATAATTATAGCAAAGCTGGCTGATTTATGAAATATGAAGTAAAATGTATAATCAAACCGTATAAACAATGAGCTATTCTTTCATATTGATAATCACATAAAATGCAAAAAAAAAAAAATGGTATTTAAGAAAAACTGTTAAAAACTTTACATAAGAGAATTTCCGTTTGACCAATTAAAACCAAAATCTAATCAGTTCTTCAATATTGATGTAAAGAAGAGGAATACGAAAGAATTATAATTTTTAGAACAGTAATATTGGAGTTATCGTAAAAATTTGTCACACACCGACACACATACATAGACATCATCGTAGTACTAGTAAAATCGTATTCTAGGGACCCTAAAACGAGCTTATTCATTAAAAACAACAATTTTTTTGACTAAAGGCAATACTTTTCTTACCTAAAGGTGACGGAAGGTAAAAAACATGTCCTCGTTCATTTCAAATACCGGTATTATTAAATAAATACCGACAAAAAATACCGTATAATTTTTGTGGGATATCCCCGTATTGCAAACTCTAACAGCCCCATTCACAAAAAAGTATAAGATAATTCTCATTTTTGGATTAGTGAATTCTATTCTATTCTGGTATTTAAATAAAATAAATAAATATATCATCACGGCATATTACCCATTTCTGGGTGTGCCAGTATCTACAACACATGTAGACATCGGTAATGATGACGATATATTTTACCGTGTGGGCGCTTACCAGGCGTCACCTCACGGGCACTCATAGCTGGCGTGGAGAGCGCACCACAGGGGTCACTTTTGTGCCATTTAAAATTGGAAATATTTGGCGCCTGTCAGGATCGAACCCGGTTCCCCGGATTCGCGACCAGACACTCAGGCCACAGGACCCCATAAAAAAATAAATTTAAAATTTAATTTTCATGATATTATCAATAATGGTAGATACTAGAAATAGATTAGACTATATTTTAAGTTATAAACTGTCAAAATTAGAGTAGAATTCGCTAATCCAAAAATGAGGATTAGCTTAATCTTTTTTGTGAATCAGGCTGTAAGTGCACCCACAGGTTATAAAATGAAAGAAGCAATGACATAAAATGACATCTGTCATACAAAGTATGATTTTGTGCTACAATTTTTAATATGTTTTCATTAATTGTAATTGTAAATTTATTTGTATTTTTATTATAACTGATGGTCACAATAAAGGAAACACCAAACTTCGTAAGCAATATAGAAAAGCCAAATTTGTATATGTTTATCGTACAATTTTAAGTTTGTTTAAAATTGTGCTGACTTGAAATTAGGTTGTAAATGTCCCTTAAATGTTGTAAAATATTTTCGTACATACCTGTCCATCTCGGGCACATGTTACAATGTGGAGATCCCCACTCAAGTTCATAAATTTAGTTTGAAAAACATTTCCTTTGTGTTTAGTATCAAAACTAAGAAGAGGTTTCCCAATGGGCCAGTCCCATATCACACAAGTTAAATCATCGGAGCCACTGGCCAGCAAAGTGCCATTGGGATGAAAATTCAAACTATTAACACAGCCTTCATGCTTTTCTAATTTATACATTAACTCTAACCGCTGCACACAGTGCAAAGAACCATAACACCGTTGCTGGAATAACTCAGCGCTGTTATACTTAGCGCTTTTACCAATTTGTCTGTTTACAATTTCAGGAACCATGAACCACTTATGTTTAGGTTTTTCTTTAGCAAGAACGGGCGGGTCTTCCATGTGATCTGAATCTTCGGAGTCGGAATCAGTTGTGAGGCTTTCGTGATCATCACCATCAGGATCGCTTGATGTATTTGAATTATTTTCATATGTCATGTACCATAGCTTTCTTTGTTTAGTTCTACGTTGCTCGTTGTTTTCTTCATCGCTATCATTATCCTAAATTTCCAAAATAAGTCACTTGAGCGATGGTCGACTGTAGAATGGACGAAGGGTCCACAAGGGAGAATAATTGAACAGGCAATATGTATTTCACCTAACGTTTCGACTATTACATTAGTCTTCATCAGTATGAAAAAATCTAATGTGGCCCGCCATTTAATTTTTATTAATTTAATACATACCTATATATTTGCCAATGCTGCAAACTATTGTTCTATTTACTATTTTCTTTTTAAATCGTCACCATTATTAATTTGAAATGATTAGTTTTTTGACAGTGAATGACATTTATCTATAAGTTACATACATTTGAAATATGAACTGTAATTAAAGCGTCGATAAGTTTTTATTTTCAAGTGACTTAAAAGGTGTCTTTATAAGTGACCTTACAAGTCTATTTACACGAACAAGTTTTGCGCGAATTAAAATATCCAACTGTCAAAATTTAAGTTAGACCTACATTAAATTATCATGGAATTTTTATCACTTAAATTTTTCGTATATAACCATCAAGATTTCAATTACTTCTCTACCCCATTTTTCCAATTTTCAGTTTAATATCGATCACTTATAACACCACACTTGTACACATCACAAATAAAAACACAAATGTCATTTGACAGTTACTTGTCAGTCAAAACTTGTAGGAACTTTTAAGAAAAAGTAACGCATGTTCCAGTTTTTCGTGAAAAGTTTATTCCTGTCTTTCTTGCACTCATCATTGTGCGAGAGAGAAAACTTTTCAAGTCACTTGAAAAAAAAAACTTCATCGTGTAATCCACGCTTAGGTGGCCTTACAAGTTTATTTACGCGATCAAGTTTTGCGTGAATTAAAACATCCCAGGGTCAAAATTTAAGTTAGACCTACATTAAATTGTTATTGAATTTTCATCACTTGAATTTTTCGTATATAGCCATCAAGAAACACCACACTTGTACACATCAAAAATATAAACACAAATGACATTTGACAGTTACTTGACAGGCAAAACTTATGGGGACTTTTAAGAAAGAATAGCGCATGTTCCAGTTTTTAACAGCCCGATTCACAAAAAGGTTTAAGCTAATCCTCATTTTTGGATTAGGGAATTCTACTCTAATTTTGACAGTTTATGACTTAAAATATAGTCTAATCTATTCCTAGTATCTACCTTTATTGATAATATCATGAAAATTAAATTTTAAATACCGGAATAGAATAGAATTCACTAATCCAAAAATGAGGATTAGCTTAAACTTTTTTGTGAATCGCGCTGTAAAAGTCTATTCATTTGTCTCTCTTGCATCATTATTAATTTGAAATGATTAATTTTTTGAAAGTGACATTTGTCTAAGTTGAAATATGAACTGTGTTACTAAGGAATTGTATTTATCTTTAAAACACAGGCCCCGGGATTTATAAAAGTATTTTATAAATTTATCTATAAAATATACACAAAATCCGGGCCATGGGGCTATGGAAAATCAGTTTTTCTTTGCCTAAAAGTGAGCTATTAATTTAAAAGAAAAAATATTTAGAGCTTTAAATGACATTTCTGGTTGTCCCATTCACACCAAAATCTAATGGCTTCTTTCCATATTAGACCAAGGCAAAAATACAAAGATTCAAAATTTTCCGAATGATAGTATTTGAGATCCAAACATACACACATCCACAGACTTCATTGTAATAATGTTAAAATCGGATTCCAGGGACCTTAAAACGTGGTCATTTACCAAAATCTCGATATGTAATTTTTAGCACGATTCTTATAAGTACCTCCCTTACCAAAAGAGGGAGGTAAAAATTACAAATTTAATATCTTGTACAATCGAGGTAAAAAATAATTAGAAATAATGTACATTTACTTACAGAAATGGCCCATGAGAAATAATTATAACAATTTCAAACAATTGACCATCGTAAAAGATAAAAAATAAATAAATAACATTTAAAAGTGATATAACAGTCAGTTAGAAAAATATTAAATAATGTAAAACTATGTAGTCAAAAAATAAAACAATAGTATATTATTTTACGAGCCGTAGGCGAATGTAATATACCCATTTTACGCGAGTCAAATACTGTACTTTATTTACAACTATCAATTACATATTATAAAAATATATGATAATTTTTTTTATTGTAAGACACGTGTACCACCTAGGATTAACTTTAGTATGAATTTGCAAGATCCTGAATTAAATAAGTAATCAGGATTAATTACAAACTATCCAATGGGGTAGTAGAATAAAAATATATGAATTATTGTGTTCAAGAGCCTGAACAGTATGCAAGATATATTTCATATTATAATGCCCTGATGAAGATTAATGTAATAGTCAAAACGTTGGCTTGAATTAATTTTTATATTAGCAGACTACCTGTCCGATTATTCTCGCTGGAGCCTTTTTTCCAAAATAAGTGTTGTAAAAGTGTTCAATATGAATAATTACCTGTTCTACCATCTCGGAAGAGCCTTCAGCATTAGCTGACTGACTTGGGGCTGCCTCATGGTCAGGACTGCTGTCCCCAGCTCCTTCAGCTTTTCTGTAATTCCTGGACTTGGAATTACTCGCACGAGGAAATGAGGTACTTGCACTTGGACTATTTTCTTGCTTATCATTTTTCACTTCATCACCACTTGTACCTGTGTAAACACCACTATCATCTGTCTTTAATCGTTTGGCACTTTCAACTGATTCATTACTTTCTACAGAATTTTGCTTAGGGTTGGGAATGGGAATTTCTTCCTCTTCTGTCATTTCATTTTCCTCCATGTTATTCTAAAAATAAACAAATACGTTTTAATTAAAGCATTCGATAAACATTCTGCACACAATGACTTTGCACATACGTGATATGAAATATTGAGAAAAACAAATAAAATTTTAAAAACAGTAAACGAAAATAACAATCAGATGACAATAAACATACTGGTAAATATTTTAGATGGATTTATCAACAAAATATTCCGCTGTCAACATGACCGACATGGCCTAATGTGTACAATATATCGGAGCTAAATTTCACTAGAATAAGGTCACCCAGAGAAAGGAAAGTTACTAAACGGAGTGCTATAGTTACACAAAGAAGAAATGAATCCGCTTTAGGCAATAGGGCGAGAGCAGACACGTGACTTAAGTGACGTTCATGTGTTCGAAATCAGCTGTTTTCTTATGTGCCTGCCACTTCACAATTTTATTTTGTTATTTTGCTTTTTTGTTAAATATTTTAAAGTATATATACTTCAAAATATTCTTTTTATTAAACATATAAGAAATTTATACATATTTTTATTATTTACAGCTAAAAAACTTTGTTCTTCATGATTTATGTTCAAATAACTTTAGGAGGGAAATTTAAAACGAGAAAAAATACAATAACTTATTTAGCAGTCTAAATCAAATTATAATAGTACACAAAACAGCTGAGTCCACGAATTTCAAGGTCATTCAAATACAGGCTCGTGCTCGCGCCCTGCAAAATAAAATGTTTTTCTTTCGATCGACGAAAAAGTACTTTTTGAATATCATTTTCTCTACAAAGTTTCGCTCCGCTAGGGCGACATTGTCTAGAGTCTTGCTTTAGTTTACGAGTTTCTTTTGTAATGAAACAACAACAAAAGCAAATAAGATTCCAAATTTTGGATAACGTCATACAGTCGCCTACTATCTAGTTATTGGAGCCAAAAGTTATCTAAGCAGCATTAAAACTGTGGGCCAACATAGTGCTAAATAATAAAAATTGGCAACTCCGAATCGAATTTGGGTTGTCCAAAGAACAAAGGACTATTTTACTAGTTTTTGAATATTTTTTTCCGAAACTACTTTTTGGTTAAATCACAAATATTACATTTTAGCCAGTGCACCTATTGTCGGCAAAGGATTTAAGTCAATTATTTTTAAAACTTCACCTATTAATCTCCAAGATTTAGAAAATAGAATTAGAAGAGAATATCAAGCAATGGAGTATTCCGGTGATATGGAATTAATGCAAAATAATAACTTTTTTCTATAGTTTCCATCTTCATATAGTAGAAAAATATAATAAAACATATTTAATAAAAAGTTTTAATTTATAATTTAATGTTACAAAATTGGAATTTTTACAGCTCTAGAAACGTCCTTGAAATTTGTGACGTCAAGTTGATAATCTGTTGCTCATTTCAAAGAAAATATTTTCGTTTAAAAACACAGATGGTGCCAGTAGTTAACACGCGCGGGTATTTTTCTTGTTTGACATTTCGTCCACTTTATAATTATTACTCCTATTTTTACCATAAACAAACACAGGACAAATATCGAAATACACGCTGCTACTAAAATCATATGTAAACAAGTAAATGGCTGTCATGAACATGTGGATGTAGACGCTGAAGTTAATTGCAGATATCACCATCGAGTTGACGTCATAAGCCCGCCATGATAAGAAAATTTGAATTGCAATGAAATTTTTTAAAATTCATATCTCATGTGATGCCTACATTTTCTTACTCAAAGTTAGATATTCAGAGTCCTACTGGTCTGTACTAATGTAAAAAAAATATTTTTAAAAAATGTCGGAATACCCCATTCCAGAAAAAACAAATAGCATTTAGTGATAGGTTGTACCATTGTTTAGGTGTAAAAAAACAAAAAAATATAAAAAAATGTGGCCCCATAGGTGTTAAAACATTTAGCGGAAACCGGGTATGTCTATCAATGTTTTGCATAAAACTTAATAATTTAAATATATTTGTAATTTTAAAGTATGTAGACTTATACCTTATACAGTGTTATAATATTCATTTATTTTGTATAAATATAATTTAGAAATAGCATTTATTTCAAGAACATTTATGTACACACAAAAAACAGGTTGATATGAAAACTTCATTACGTTACATCTATTTTTTCAAACTACACTACATAAAAAAAAATTGTTTGTAATAAGTATAAAGATTGTAATATCCACTTTAAAACTAATTTTAGACATCAACCATCAACATTAAATACTAGCCAAACTGCTAAACTATAAATACCAAGTTGTACAACGACGTTGAGATAAATGCGAATCCCGTTAACATAGCAACCATTTACAACGATCAAACGAATTTTGTCATTTCGTATTTTGTCATAACGTGAAAGGAATTGTAATTTTTATTAAAATGGCATCGATCCCGAAAGTTAAGTTTAATAACGGCATAGAATCACCAATATTTGGGTTAGGAACTTGGAAGGTAAACATTTATCCAGTTTTAGGCTAGAAATTCACATTATATAATTGACTTTTTACAATTTTAGTCTAAACCGGGCGAAGTGACACAAGCAGTAAAAGACGCTATTGACGCCGGATATCGTCATTTTGATTGTGCTCATGTTTACGGTAACGAAAAAGAAGTAGGAGCCGCACTTTCTGAAAAAATTGCTGAAGGCGTTGTGAAACGAGAAGATATTTTTATAACTAGCAAATTGTGGAATACTTTTCACAAACCTGAATTAGTTGAGGCAGCTATTAGCGAAACACTGAAAAATTTGGGTTTGACGTATTTAGATTTATACCTTATACATTGGCCAACTGGATGGAAGGTAAATTAATTTTAAAATAAGAAATTTTTGTTGTTTAAAATTATTTTAGGAAGGAGAAGATTTATTTCCGAGAGATTCAGACGGAAATGTGGAATATAGTGACGTTGATTATGTCGCAACTTGGGCAGAAATGGAAAAATTGGTTGAAAAGGGTTTGACGAAATCTATTGGAGTTTCTAATTTTAATATCGAACAAATTGATAGACTGTTGGAGAACTGTAAAATTGTGCCCGTGACTAATCAGGTAAAATGATAATAATATAAATAATTTTGAAACATGATTTTAAAAAAAATATTGTGAACAACCTTATATCGCAATCTGTTTAGTGTCTTCTTTTTCTTTTATTCCTCTTGTGCGCAGATTTAACACGTTAATTACAAATCGTGCAACGCAAAATATAAAAAATAGAGCAAAGGACTAATTTTAGAAGACATTTTTCGCACTTTTCATTTAGAAAAATGTAAATCCAATTATGGAAATGATTAGGCAGAAGACCCACGTCATCAAATAATTTTTTTAACCTTCTGATGATGACCTTGAAAGCCGAAATTGCAAAGGAAATTTTCTATACTTGTGAAACTTAGCGAGTATTTTTACCTTCTTAATATTATACTTGCCGTCAAATAATTATGGACTGGAGATTTCTACACTGATGCCAAATTTTTTAAGTGTCTACCTGTACAAATATCTGTAATCTATCAATGTCATTTTATATTCTAACATTTTCGTTAGTACTTGGGGAACAGTCCACACTGTCGAAAACCGTACCGCCGAAAAGCCATACTGCCGAATAGTCACACTGTCGAAATGTCATAGTGCCGACACTTACCCCCACCACCATGTCCATAGCGTCGAAACCTTCAATGTCCACACTGCCGAAATGTCATAGTGCCGACACTTACCCCCTCCACATTGCTAGTAGTGTAGACCAGATAAATGTTCATAGTAGGTAAGAGCCGGCCAAAATCAGTACAATATTTATATAATAGATGGTACAGGCATCGCAGTGCTAAACAAGTTTCTCGTTGTTTTCTTGTAATATTAATATATAATTTATGAATTAAATATTTATTATGTGTAAATACTGAAAGGCAGTTGATCTTTTCAGCACATAAAAATATATAAATATGTTAAAATAACTTTCCTGGTTAATAATTGGAAATACGCTTGGATAATAAGCAGTTTAATAATTAATAAAAACTACATGGATTGTACTCTAAGGGTTAAGGCCACATAAATTTTAAAAAATGCTGTTTGGTTTACTTCCGTTTTTTTGTTATTTTCTGCATTCATAGAATATTTGAAAGTTGTGAGAATTTGGAACAGACGTGTGACGTAGATTTAGAGATAAGAAAATTTAACTCGAATATTTTAAAAATTACTTAATAACTCTACAAATACTGTATATGTTTCTCTATATTAAACATCGCATAGTTAAAGTATAATAGTTATAAGTACAAGCTGAGAAAGTGTTGATTGCAACAAAGACTATTTTACTTATAGTTCAAAAATATTGATTACAAGAAGGAATCCGATAATATTTAAATACAAGTATTTTACTAAGATGCAAAGAATCAAATACTTATGATATATAATTCTGAAATCTTAGTGAGATAATTTTATTTTTCTTGTCTGTCGATATTGAATTTCCCTGATTTACCAATAAAATTTAGTATAAAAAAGTAAAATAAATATCCTACCAAACGGATAATTTCCTGGCATTGTTATCTTGCAAATTATAATTGTAAAATTGTTGAACGGATTTTGATTGCAAGAATGAATCTAACAAAGGAAATGATTCGTCAGTAAATTATCCAGATATAACAAGAACTTACATTCTTTTTACCTCTCGCTAAGAGAGGTATTGAATTCTTGCTAAAAATCGCATAGCCAGGTTTTAGTGAATAAGCACGTTTTAATGTCACTAGAATCCGATTTTAATATTTTACGTATTCCTTAATCTGACATTAATGGGAAGAACTGAAAAGTTTTGGTAACAATTGAACAACCGGAAGTAGTAGTTTCTTAGAAAAATTCTTCTAAATATAAATTTTTCAGAGTTTTCTTTTTATTAAAAATTGAAGAACATAAAATTCTCCATCTAATACACTCAAAATTTTTATTATATCTTGTATAGATTTAGAGATAAAGACACTATAATTTAAAATCTAACCGCAGAGACTAAGGAAACTGGTTGACAAATTCCAATGTTTATAACATAGTTTGCAAATGACACATGTCAGTGTCAAAAATCAACAGTTTCAGTGACATTCTGATAGCTTTTTCTGGGAAGTATATTTAATCTTTCTTATTGTTTTATTAATTAAATATTTGAAATTATAGGTATAATTGTGGTAAAATGCATATATCCATCAGAAATACCGCCAATCTGGTTAATGAATTGGAAGAATCTCTGACATTTAGAAACTTCCTCATACAATGAAAAATAGATATAATTAGAATTATATGTATGCAGAAGACATGTTAAATACAATAAAAAACAATATTTGGGTAAAGTTCTGTAATGTTTTTGTTATAAAACGACGGTTCGATAGCGCAGTGCAACACAATACGTATATAAGATAAAATGGAAATGGCGAGAGGTATTGTGCTGGCCACAGTAGATTTTTTTTTCTATGAAAACGAATATTTACATAAAAAATAAAACAAATAAAAATTTAACTTTCGAAAATCTAAACCAACAAAACCGTTCGCAGTAGGTATGCTATAAAATTGTTCGGCTCTGTCAGATTGAGCGCCACCTCCGAAGGGTTAATAGGCCCATAAACCATAACAAAAAATAATAAAATGTACACTTTATCCTTAAAGTACTACTCAATAAATAACGATTAAGATAAAAAAAACTTTTTTTTTAGTAATTACTTTGCGAGATATTTGAATTTATTTCCAGGCCATAGATGACGTCACACTATTGGCATCTTTCTCGCGCAGCCTACTACAGAAACTAATGTGAGAAAGATAGGTATAGGTTTCTTTAAAAATCAAATGTAGCTATACAAAAAACAATTATGACTTTTTGATACCACGAATTGCCTCAAAATTAAACGAACTTTCATTTAAAAATATTTTTAAAAAATTGGTTTATGGGTCCATTTATTATTATTTTATGGTAATTCTAATTTAAAAAGTCAGGATATCAATACATTTCAGAGATTTTCATACATTTGTAATTTATATAAAAACTGGTATTTTTTACAGTTAGTGCTGTTTACATATTCCTATTATTTTCTCAATCCATTTCTTCTAGTTCTCTTATTTCCTTTGCTTCATTATCCTTTATTTCTTCTCTCCAACTTTTCCGTGGTTTTTCACATTTTCTTCTATATTCTGGTACCCAATTAAAAATTCGTTTTGGCCATCTATTTTCTTTCATTTGGCATGTACATGGCCTGGCCATATCAAGTAAGTTGTCCATTTTGAATTCTTGAATCTTGAAGTTATGACTTCTTCCGCTTGTATTGTTCGTCTTACTTCCGTATTTGTTCCACTTTGAAGTCTTGATATTCGTGTACTTCTCAGAAAATCAATCCTTCGAGCTTGAATCTCTGATCTACCACTTTGTGTTAATTTCCAAAAAAAATTATCCGCATATTATTATTAGGTTTTTGTATAGTGACTTTATATACATAATGTAGCTAAACGCCGCGAATTTTGAATTCATATGATATGATAACTGAACAAAATTCGTTAAACAATTCATGAAAGAGCATATTAAATGGAAACATAATATTATTTATTTAAAAATACACCACCAAATCATAAATAAAGGTATTATATAATGTTTTTGTATAATTCATCTCTACTAATACAAATATTTACATACAAATAACAAATATGTGTACGCCACAAACCCCCCCCCCCCCCCCCCCCCCCCATAATATAAATTTGAACGCCTTAAAGTTTAAACTATACTTTTGATTCTTCGAAATATGCAAGTTTTAAAATATTGATTGAAATTTCCTTTGTTAGATTCATTCTTGCAATCAAAATCCGTTCAACAATTTTACAATTATAATTTGCAAGATAACAATGCCAGGAAATTATCCGTTTGGTAGGATATTTATTTTACTTTTTTATACTAAATTTTATTGGTAAATCAGGGAAATTCAATATTGACAGACAAGAAAAATAAAATTATCTCACTAAGATTTCAGAATTATATATCATAAGTATTTGATTCTTTGCATCTTAGTAAAATACTTGTATTTAAATATTATCGGATTCCTTCTTGTAATCAATATTTTTGAACTATAAGTAAAATAGTCTTTGTTGCAATCAACACTTTCTCAGCTTGTACTTATAACTATTATACTTTAACTATGCGATGTTTAATATAGAGAAACATATACAGTATTTGTAGAGTTATTAAGTAATTTTTAAAATATTCGAGTTAAATTTTCTTATCTCTAAATCTACGTCACACGTCTGTTCCAAATTCTCACAACTTTCAAATATTCTATGAATGCAGAAAATAACAAAAAAACGGAAGTAAACCAAACAGCATTTTTTAAAATTTATGTGGCCTTAACCCTTAGAGTACAATCCATGTAGTTTTTATTAATTATTAAACTGCTTATTATCCAAGCGTATTTCCAATTATTAACCAGGAAAGTTATTTTAACATATTTATATATTTTTATGTGCTGAAAAGATCAACTGCCTTTCAGTATTTACACATAATAAATATTTAATTCATAAATTATATATTAATATTACAAGAAAACAACGAGAAACTTGTTTAGCACTGCGATGCCTGTACCATCTATTATATAAATATTGTACTGATTTTGGCCGGCTCTTACCTACTATGAACATTTATCTGGTCTACACTACTAGCAATGTGGAGGGGGTAAGTGTCGGCACTATGACATTTCGGCAGTGTGGACATTGAAGGTTTCGACGCTATGGACATGGTGGTGGGGGTAAGTGTCGGCACTATGACATTTCGACAGTGTGACTATTCGGCAGTATGGCTTTTCGGCGGTACGGTTTTCGACAGTACGACATATACTCAGTACTTGAGTGCGCTTTTTATTCCCAATCCTATAAATTACTTTTGAGAAGAAAATGAGTGAAACTCATGAATTAAATAGTCCTGGTTCTTATAAAAAACGTTTCGGAAAACAAGATTTGAATGGGCAGGCAAAAACAGTTATTGCCAATGTACACAATTTTTTCAAAAAATTGGCGTTACATCCTGAGAAAAAATATAATTTATTAAATAACAAGAAAACTTTGGATTTGACTGCAGAATCATGATGTGTTTGGGGTATTCCGACATTTTTTAAAAATATTTTATTACATTAGAACAGACCAGTAGGACTCTGAATATCTAACTTTGAGTAAGAAAATGTATGCATCACATGAGATATGAATTTTAAAAAATTTCATCGCAATTCAAATTTTCTTATCATGGCGCGCTTATGACGTCAACTCGATGGTGACATCTGCAACGAACTTCAGCGCCTAAATCCACATATTCATGACAGCCATTTGCTTGTTTACATATGATTTTAGTAGAAGCGTGTATTTCGGTGTTTGTCTAGTGTTTGTTTATGGTAAAAATAGGAGTAATAATTATAAAGTGGACGAAATGTCAAACAAGAAATATACCCGCGCTTGTTAAACGAAAATATTTACTTTGAAATGAGCAACAGATTGTCAACTTGACGTCACAAATTTCAAGGACATTTCTAGAGCTGTAAAAATTCCAATTTTGTAACATTAAATTATGAATTAAAAACTTTTTATATAACACACGTATCATTATATTTTTCTACTATATGAAGATGGAAACTATAAAAAAAGTTATTATTTTGCATTAATTCCATATCACCAGAATACCCTATTGTTCTTACCTTTTATTTAGATTTCACTGGTTATCGTATTTTAACGCAAACACGACCTTAGCTTGATGTGTGGTACTTTGATCAAAATATAAATATAAATTTTCCACAGAGACAATTTTTATATTTGATATTACGTATTACTGTCTTACCTTTGTTACAATATGTTCTTCATTTACGATGTTTTTAATTTTTTTAATTAGTTTTAAATGTATTATGACATTTGTATTCATTCCTGGTCATGTTAAGTTACAAGCGGCAACACCGCTGGGCAAGGGACAGAGTGCGGAAAGGGATAAAAGTTGAACATCAGTCCATAATCATTTGACGGCGAGTATAACAAGCAATGAAATATTTATTTCTTTCCAGATTGAAGTCCATCCTTATTTAAATCAAAAGAAACTGATTTCCCACTGCGTATCCAAAAACATTTTGATCACAGCATATTCCCCTTTGGGATCCCCAGACAGACCTTGGGCTAAACCCGACGACCCTTTACTATTGGCGGACCCAAAGATAGTTGCACTGGCAGAAAAATATGGGAAAACTCCTGCGCAAGTTTTATTGCGCTACCAAATTCAGCGAGGGTGCATCACTATCCCTAAATCCGTCAACAAGGGCAGAATCGAGCAGAATATTAATATTTTCGACTTTGAACTCAGCAGTGAAGATATTGCAGAGATCGATTCGTTTGACTGCAACGGAAGAATTTGTCCGCTTTCTGAGTAAGAATAAATAAAGAAAATATTGGCCGTTAGTATTAAGGATGGTTAGCAAGCAGTTGACTAGCATTGTTTTTTCTTTGTCAGTTGTTTATGGATATTTTGAAGAAAAATGCTTCAAATGAAAAATATGTATAATTAATTTTTCTGTAACTGTTATTTGAAGTATTTTTCTCTAAAATAATCCATAATCCAATTGGGCCTTAACCAGTTGTTGATACTTACGGTCACTGATATTTATGATATTAATTTGATTTTTTTTTTTGCAGGGCTTCTACTCATAAATATTATCCTTTTAACTAATGTTTTATACTATTTGTTTGTATATTTAAATAAATAAATGAATATTAAAATATTTAACTTGTGTTATCAATTGAGATTTGCAAAAAAATAACTAGAATTTTAATTTATTTCCAAAAGTAATAATTTTTATTTTCAATTAAATATAATGTACTTATGTCAAAGTTGTTTCCAATATGCAAAACATTTGTGATATTCAGGAAGAAGAAAATCACTAAAAAAATCTGATGTGGCCAGCACATTACCTTTCGTCAATGGGCTACTTGCGTGGTACTGAAAATCCAATTTCTATCACTATATACGTAATGTTATGTTGAAAACATATGTAAAAATATAAATTTTATTTAAAAAAAATTGTTTGTTTATTTAGTAAAGAAAGAAAATTTTCTGTATCGTCATTATAATGAACTGGAGAAGGGAACCATGTTTAAGAATGTAACCTATAGATGGCATTGCGTGCGAGAAAGTTTTAATTTGAAATTGACATTAGTTCATTTTTCTCTCTCTCTGGTTTCTCAAATACTTTAATTACTTCACAAATAAACACATAGGCTGGTAGCACAAGCCTTGTTTTAACTAAAACACTGTTTTAAGAAATGTCAAATTCAAATTTCATTATTTAATTTCACCCTTATGTTTGAAGAACGATTTTTTTAAAAATATTTGTTTGAATACAAAGTATGTTCTGCTTTAAAATCATATTTTGATAAATTCGATACTATTTATTTTTATTTTTAAATAATGAAATTTGACATTTCTTAAAACAGCGTTTTAGTTAAAACAGGGCTTCTGCTACCAGCCATTGGTAGTTACATGTAATTTAAAATATCGATACCAAAAAGACAAACTAAAATACTAACCTCCAAACTATTGTTGAACCGTCAAACAGGAGATCTATATTACCCGTAAAAACAAACGCTATGGCTTTATGGCCAGTCATTGGTGCGGCGTAATTTTACGTCATACATGGCGGTAAATCAAATAATAAAAATTCATTACTTTTTTTCTGGTTAATTAATAAAAATTTTGTTAAAAGGAAAAATATGGGTAGCAAGTTTTTACCTTCTCTTAAAAAATATTAAATAAAAAAATCTGTTGTGGCCAGCACAAGACCTCTCGCCATTTCCATATTAGGTTATATAAGTATTGTATTGCACTTCGCTTTCGAACCGTCGTTTTATAACAAAAAATTACAGAACTTTACCCAAATATTGTTTTTTATTGTATTTAACATGTCTTCTGCACACATATAATTCTAATTATATCTATTTTTCATTGTATGAGGAAGTTTCTAAATATCAGAGATTGTTCCAATTCATTAACCAGATTGGCGGTATTTCTGATGGATATATACATTTTACCACAATTTTACCTATTTTAAATATTTAATTAATAAAACAATAAGAAAAATTAAATATATTTCCCAAAAACGCTATCAGAATGTCACTAAAACTATTGATTTTTGACACTGACATATGTCATTTACAAACTGTTATAAACATTGAAATTTGTCAACTGGTTTCCTTAGTGCCTTAGCCTCTGCGATTAGATTACTCTATAAATTATAGTGTCTTTTTCTCTAAATCTAGACGATATTGTAAAAATTTTAAGTGTATTAGATAGAGAATTTTATGTTCTTCCGGTTGTTCAATTGTTACCAAAACCTTTTCAGTTCTTCCCAGGAATGTCAGATTGAGGAAACTGCAGTTCAATATTTTTTAAGTCTTATAGTTTTTGAGGAATCGTCCCCTCCAACATCCATACATACACACACATCCACACACACACAGACATCATTTTAAAAATGTTATAATCGGATTCTAGGAACCTTAAATCGTGCTTATTCAATAAAATCTGGATGTGCGAATTTTAGCATGAATCCAATACCTCTTAGCGAGAGGTAAAAATGGTTCGCAAGTAGCCCATTATATGTATTTTGTACAAATCCCATACCAAAATTTCCTTGGAAAAGATTCTACATTTTTTTAAATCATCTTGAAGAAAAAGTGTGATTTTATGTATAAATGTATTTACAATTCTTCATATTCATTCATATATTGTCATTTGTGTAGTTATTTTTACTGTAATATGTCCATCTCCAAAGTCTTAAGGAATGAATTAAGATTATCTAAGGTAAAATAACAGAATAATGAATGCAGAAATTAGTGCATTTTATTTTACAAAATAACAGATTAATCTGAATAAAATTAACATAACACAGATGGTCTAGCGTCACAGTTTGTTGTGCCTTGATGTTGTCATCATGTATCGGGTACAAGTAAAGCGGTTTACAAAGACTGCAGGTTTCATTTTTTAGGGAGAGGAGTTATAGATTAGATATACATACAAGACTAGACCACCCTGAACCAATAGTAAGTACTGTAAACAGAACATTGTGCAACAATAAAAGAGCAGTAAGTGTTAAGCTGTCATGACAAACATTTGGATAGACAGATATTACACTATAGTTAAAGTTTAGTTGTAAGACACTTATGCATACTTCTGTTCTGTCCAAATACCTCTATACCAAAAATAATAACGTTTAAGTACAGAACACAATAAATATTACAAATATATATGTATATAATTTTTTATAATCTTATTTTTCAAATATTTAAGTACAAAACATGTCAACATTTTTTCTACCTATGACGGTATTTAAAATATATTTTAGTCTTTTAAACAAACATTGTGTTTGTTGTGTTACTGACTTTAACAGTAACAAGTAATTAACACTGAACACGTATCATCTATATGTATATTATATACGTACAAGTCTTTTATATTTTATGAATGATCAAATAAATTATTTAGATAAAATAATGTATATATGCAAAGGCGACATGTCAACGATCGTACGATTTTTGGCCGAGTACTGTTAAATAAATAACATTTTCTATAAAATATATGCAAGAATAGCAACAATTTAACTTAAATGATACATTTATACCATTGGTTAAATAATATCTATAGATTGGCAAAATTTTACTATTACTACTACTAAATTAGTTATTTATGTAACAAGTGTGTCAAGTAGTTCTTTTTGCCTCATGCGGAAATTAGCACGAGATAAAAAATACTATTTACACATGAGTTTTTTAACCGAAAAGTTAGTGCTATTTCTCTTAATACTGAGCCGTCTTCAAGTATTGTTATATTCGCCGTCAAAATAGTATGGAACTTTTCCCTTCTCCGCACTCTGTCCATGCCCTGCGGTGTTGCCGCTTCTTCATAACTTATCATTTTCATCATTGCCCATAAATTGGCAACATTGTAGAAATCTCCAGTCCATACTTATTTGATGGCAATTATACAGGTGTCTCAATAAGCTTGCTCACTATTGGTAACTTTTTTATTTGAAGAGATACGAGGTTGGTTAAATGAGCAAAATTGTGCCATTTTATATTGGAAAATTGGTCATGTAGACAAAATAAAAATTGTGTCAGCGGTTCCCAAAATTTGGGGCAAAATATATATTTTTTATTATCTTATTGGAAAGAGTATTTTTTTCTCTTTCCAATAAGGTAATGTTGTATATGTACAATTTTTTCAAATTAACGAGTTATTTACGTTTAAAGATAAAAATTATCTTTTATTGGTTTAGTAAACCATGGAAACAATTGTCTTTTGTAAAATTATTATTTTATTCGTATTTTACAATAATAACAAAACAATTAAAGAAAATATTCAAATTAAAAGTCATTATTTCTTTGGCACATTTCAGCTCTTTTGGACAGAGAGCCGACCGCTCTAAGTAACTGGTGTTTAGATATAACTTTCCATATGGCAAGATCTAACTTTTCTTCATTTGTAAAGTTATTAAACATTATTAAACATAGAGAACTTTAAGAGAGAAATTATTAAACGTCAAACAAACAAAGAATCAATTGTTTCCATGGCTTACTTGGCTAAATAAACTAATAAAACAGTTTACAATTTTTTTATTTTTAACCGTAAATAACTCGTTTATTTGAAAAAATTGTATATAAACAACATTACCTTATTGGACAGAGAAAAAATACTCTTTCCAGTAAGATAATAAAAAATATATGGTTCCATTTAAAAAATATATATTTTGCCCCAAATTTTGTCTACATAACCGATTTTCTAATATAAAATGGCACAATTTTGCTCATTTAACCAACCTCGTATCTCTTCAAGTAAAAGAGTTACCAATAGTGAGCAAGCTTATTGAGACACCCTGTAGAGTTAGTTGACAATTAAATTAATCGAATGAGTACTTTTCACGCACTAGTGTTTGAAAAGTGACACTTTACACATTGTAAAGAGTGCGTAAAGTATGTACTTTACACACGGTTGTAAGAAGTAGTTATTTTTGCACGATTGGTTTTTTTTTCAATGTTTACTGGTTAGGATATTAAGCCCTTTGTTTACATATATATACAAAAATAGGCTGGTAATTAAGTAATAACTGTTTCTGTTGTCAATTTTTCTACATATATTATTCAACCAACGTCTATACAATTCATCTGAAATATAAAATGGGGAAGTTCAGCATTTTTATTTTATTGGCAATATTTTCCAATAATTCCGCCTTCATGACCTTCAAAATAAATAATGAAACGTTTAATTGCTTATTTCGATTATATTTTTTTCAATGAAAAAATATATTGAATCTAGCCAAACTTCCCCATTGTGCGGTGTTAATGGGACACATAGTCCAACATATATTTTTATGCTTATCAGGTCACAAGGTATGTTGAAATTGAAATCAGCATCGCATGCTTTTAACATTGATTATGTAGAATTCAGATATAGGCAGACTGTAACAGGTACAGTACAATGCAAGGAAGGGAGAGAAAAATAAAAGGCATGAGGTAACAAATTAATAATTACAAATTTAAATAATGAATGCGTTTGAAACCCTATAGTTAAAAAGTTGTTCAGTATATCAAAATTACATGTTCATTTACGTCTTAATGAGGTCGTGCAATTTTTTTTCTTTCATAGGAATAAGAAAAAATATAAAAAAGACACGTTTTGAATATTCTAGCCGAGTTTTGTGCGTTAGGTTATTGTTTTTAGAGAAATACAGCTTTGCGAAGCAATGCGGTATTGCAGGATTTTTTTTTCTTTGCATTATTTGAGAGAAAACTAAAAAATATTTACCCCGTATTTTTTATTTTATTCAAATTAATCTCTTAAACGAGAAAATAATTATTAAAAGTGATATTCTCGGGAAACAGCAGATTTGCCCGAAAAAAATGTGAACTAAATTTGCAACGGTAAAATCTACATCCAATCAGGATAACAGAATTGTGATTGTGAATGTACAGGGTGAAACAAATTCGAGTTTCTTATACGAAAAACTTTCTTATTATGCACACTACAGAAAATTGATGTAGGTCTTTATGGGCCAACTTTTTTATGCAACTTTAATAGGTACCATAAGACTTTTCGATCGTCCTTTGTTTTTGAGCTACAGGCTAAAACTTGATTTTCGCTTATTTTGACAATGCCTCATATCTCGCTTATTATAAAAGATAAAGAAAAAAAAGTTCAGATAATTTTTATATATTTTTATATGGTTTTTTACGTAGAACAACTGATGTAATTAGATTTTTTCAAAACTTAATAATTTTCGAGATGTAACACAAACATAATATTTTTTAAATGGGAACATATGTTGTAAATAGTCTCAACTTTTTCCTTATTTTATAAGCTTTTCAATGATGTATAACAATTCTGCATTTTTTTTTTGGACAAGAATAAAACACGAATTAATAATTTTTTGGGGTGAAAAAATGAAATTTATTAAGTAACAAAAAATGAAAAAAATAATTCCACATCCTCATTTGTTTTTTTTAAATTTTATTTCTTAATTTTTATTAATTTTTCTAATTTATATACTTCAGAAAGCATATTAGACAACATTTTTCGAATTATCTCAAAGCCAACTAAAACGCCTATAAAAAAATTATTATTAAGGATGAAGGAAGGTTTTAAAAAAGAAAAACCCCGAAGTCTTGTTCACACTGTTCTTTAATTAAAACGTTTTAATTAAAGAACAGTGTGAACAAGACTTCGGGGTTTTTCTTTTTTAAAACCTTCCTTCATCCTTCATAATTCAACTTCACACTTGGGTGTATCTTCATTCATTAAAAAAATTATTAATTAATCCAAAAATAATTGTTAATTTTTTTTTGAGTTTTTTAATAGATATAGAATCAATATCAACAAAAATGGTGATTTGTAATTGATTTTTTCATTTGTTTCTTAATAATTTTTTTTTCACCACAAAAAATTAATAATTATTTTTTATTCTTGTTCAAAACAAAAGAATGTAGACTTGTTATACATCATCGAAAAGCTTATACAATAAGGAAAAAGATGAGATTATTTTTAGCATATAGAGTATTATAATTATTTAGTTTTGAAAAAATCTAATTACACCACGTTATTCTATGTAAAAAACCGTGTAAAAATTATCTAAACATTTTTTCTTTATCTTTTATAATGAACGAGGTGTAATGAATTTTCAAAATAAGCGAAAATCAAGTTTTAGCCTGTAGCTCAAAAACAAAAGACAATCGAAAATATCTGTGGTGCCTATTAAAGTTGTCTCAAAAAGTTGGTCCATAAAGACCTACATTAATTTTCTGTAGGGTGCATAATAAGAAAGTTTTTCATATAAGGAACTTGAATTTGTTCCACCCCATACATGACATTGTATTTAACTTATACAGAGTGATCAAAAATGATTGAAGGTCACGTGACAACTTTTGTTCTAAAATAATGTCAAAACTATATTTCAATTTTTCATAATTCATCAAAACTATAGTGACTTTATATACATAGTGTGGCCAATAGGGGGATCGATTTTGATTGGTCGGCGCGAATTTGCCTAAATATGGCGGATATTATGCTAAGCTCAAATGTTGTTTACATGCATTAAATTCAGAAAAGTGAAATTTAAGATATTGTTTGTGAATTATACCTAAATTTAAAGTAATTATACTATATTTATAATTCCAATAGTGTAAATAATTAAATTATATGTGTATTTGTAACTCAAAAGTGTTTGGTTAGGTTAAGTGTGTCAATACAAAGTTGTTATTAACACGATTTGTATTAATATGTTTCTCTATACTAAACAACACAACACAGTTAAAATATAGTAGATATAAGTAAAAACGGATATTTTTTTATTCTCGTTATATTGAAATAATAATGGTGAAGGTAAGATCTTTTTATTTTTCTGTTCTGCCGATATTGAATTTCCCTTATTTACTATTAAAATTTAGTATAAAAAAGTAAAAGAAATATCCTGCCAAACGGATAATTTTCTGGCATTGTTATTTTGCAAATTAAAATTGTAAAATCGTTGATTACAACAAAGGATGTTGATTATAACCAAATAATGCTGATTACTGATTACAAGAATGAATCTAACAAAGGAAATTTCATCAATATTTTAAAACTAGCATTTTTCGAAGAATCAATAGTATAGTTTAAATTTTAAAGCGTGTGTTAATTTTCAAATGGGGGCGTATGTACGTATTTATTATTTGTATGTAAATATTTGTATAATTAGAGATGAATTATACAAAAATATCATATAATACCTCTATTTGTAATTCAGTGCTGTATTTTTGTAAAAATAAATACTTTGTTTCCATTTAATATGCTCTTTCATTAATTGTTTATCGAATTTTGTTTAGTTATTACATCATATGAATTCAAATTTCCCGCGCATTTTGCCTAAATATGGCGGCGATTGGCCACATTGGCTCGTACCACGATCACGGTTCTAAGACCGGGATTAGTTAAAACATACTTCAGGGTTATCAACAAAAATCAGTGATGCCACTATACTGATTAAACCGAAAATGTACTGACAGGCATATTCAATACATTTGGCTTCAATATTCTAAATAATTTATCTTAAAAGCAAGTCCAGAGACAAATCATATTAAACTATTTAAAATAATGAAGCCAAATGTATTAAATATACCTATCGGTACATTTTCGGTTTAATTAGTATAGTGGCATCACTGATTTTCTTTATAACCCTGAAGTATGTGTCAAATAGTTAGCACGGTTCTAGCTAACACCAATGGCCGCGTTCAGCACGTCACAGCGCTGGCAGCGCTGACCGTCGAAGTTTGTCGAACGCAATGAATGGACGAATGTAATTGGTCCAGCAATAGTATTCGACAAACTTCGGTGCTCAGCGCTGCCAGCGCTGTGTCGTGCTGAACGCGGCCAATGTTAGAACCGTGATCGTGGTACGAGCCATTATGTATATACAGTCACTATAATCAAAACTATATTACATTTTTGACAGGTAACGTCAAGTGCATGACATTTGATTGATATCAATGTCATACGTTGATTCTTTAGATATTTGTAAAAAATCTTTCATTTCATTAGGGCTTTTAATGAAGAACACGATAAATTTGTTCTTGAAGCGTATTTTCATTCGGGAAATGGAAATAGCAATGCTGTCATACTAAGTGAGCGGCAAGTGTCAAATTCGTATGAAGCGGCACGCTTCAATCATTTTTGATCACTCTGTACTAGTATTTACCTTATTTTGACTATGGTTGTTTTCGCCAAATGCTCCTCAATTATTTTAGGAATGATTGTGTTTTATAAGGGTTTCTAACGCACCCATACACTTTAAATAAATCCGAATTTCAAGTAAGTTTCCGAATAGAACCTCATATCCCGAAAAACACATAAACAGTCTTACATTCATCATGAAAAACACCAAAGAATCTTAGACAGTATGATTACACCAATTACAGAAACAAATATGTGAGTCACAAATTGTTGCTGTGTGCGACGATGAGTTTTGAAATATGAGAACGATGTACATCACATGGACGAATTGAAAACGAAAAGAAAACGCAAAGAGAACGGAAAACGTTTATTCATGATTGTCTAGATTGAGAGGCGGAGGCAAAAGTCATTGGATCGCACTATGCACTATAATCGAACGATTCCCACTCTGAGAATCTCGAGTCTTGTTTCTGCAGGCGCTGCGTACACTCCTTCAGATACGAGTCTTGGATGCGGTACATTCCTGAATTGGCTTGGAACATCAATGTCTCTAGGATTCTCTCGTTTTTAATTGCTTTCGATGGCAACACCACCTGAAGCCAACAATACTTATGTATACAAAGTTTTATACATATAATATAATCTCTGGTTAAAATTTTAACTTCTAGTAAAGTAAACAATAGCTTGCGGACACTCACGTGACGAAGCGAATTAGCCAATCAAAAACTGGGGAGAAACTGTCAGATCGAAGGTCAGAGAGCTGGGCATCTTTCCAAATTCAAGAGTGTAGTGTGTTTGGAAGAATGAGTTTTGTTGGAGTAAAAAATTGAAATTAAATTAATTTTTTTTTAACCCGCGATCGGTACCGCCACCTACAATTACGCGATCGGTAACGCGTTAGATTTTTTCTAACATAGCGATTTTTATATTTATTCACCTTATTATGTAAAAATTATTAATGCTGACAATGGCAGGTATTAATTAGATTGATTTTAAATATAAATAAAACAGTATTTCATATTTTTTACGTTTTTATATTATGCGAAAATGTCAACTACAACATACATAATGTAAACAAAAAAAAGCAAATGCAAAAAGAAAAGCTTCCTTCCAAAGAGCTTACAAATGTTTATATTCCTGTTCGTACGACATCACCATACTATTACTAAACAATGTTGTCAAAAAACTAAAGTTTTCAATGTAAAAATAGTAACTAACTTACAATTCTACGATAGGTACCGCGTTAGATTTTGTCTAACATGTTGACACGACTTGGAAAAAATATGAACTGATCACGTACGCTAAAATTTTCAAATAAACTGGTACTGGGGATAACTGAGGGAGGTTCTTAGGGAGGCATAGCAGGACGGCCTGAGATGTAGGGCTAACTGTTTTAAAAAAATATGGATAAATATAAAAATGTTAGAAAAAATCTAACACCGGTACCGATCCCGGGTTAAAACAAAACTACTTATATTCACAACATTAATATCAAGCCCCCTCTGAGAGTAAGGTTATTAGTTTTGGAACAATTTTCAGTAAATTCGTACTCAGGAGTAGGGTTTTGGAACGCAACCCTGAAGTTTGTTTTGGTAGCGTGTTCAGAGGTTATGAGTTTTGTTTTCATAGTTTGGCAGTTTTCATATTGAAGTTTTTAGTGCATATTGAGTTATTTTATATATATATATATATATTTTTTTTTTGGTCAAACTATGAAAACAAAACGCATAATACGCTATAAACCAAAACAAACTTCAGCTCCCCGTCCTTCAATCTGACAGTTTCTTCGTCACGCAGTGTTGCCAACCGTTTCTTAAGGATTTTCCCTTCTCCGTCTGAAAAAATTCCCTCCAATTTTTGTTTTCATGTTACTACTCAAAAGTTAGTAGGGATATTAGAAAATGTGTTTTTTTTTATGATAGCGAACCATAACTTATGTTTATTTTTATTAATATTAACACGAAGAAATATTCTTAAAATTGCTATCCTTCATTTCACTTAAGAAAATAATGATGAGAAGATAGATGCAGTTTGATCTTGTTGTGTGATTGGATAATATCGGAGTATTATCCAATAAAAAAAAAAAAATAAGATCAAACTGTACCTATCTTCGCGTTACTATTTTCTTACGTGAAATGAAGTAGGCATGCGTTGTGTTGAGCGGTTTCGTTGGTTTTGTATATGTGAAAGTCAGAAAAGTGATAATTCACATACGTGTTCATAGTTAAATTTGTACATTTGGATTAGATTCGATTGAATACAAATATTATTTAAACATAAATTCATATAATTATAAATTGCTACAAAATTGTAAAAATTCCCTCATTTTTAATTTTATTCCCTTTTTCCCTTTTTCATTATTTTTGGTAAAAATTCCCACGAAAAGGAAAATTTCCCACGAGTTGGCAACACTGTGTCACGTGAGTGTCCGCAAGCTATATTGACCTTTGAATATATACATCTGGAAGTAGCTACCAACAAAAATCGTGTACCAAAGAAGATTGACAAGAATGGAGATACAATTGAGCTCAATCCATTTTCCCCTTAGAAAAATAGCCTTCGCACACTTTTACAGGCACGGGGCAATACAAATCCGCCTCGTTGAAACTTTTTCAAATGTTCTGACATGCGCATTAAAACGGAGTATCAATTAGCATGAGATCTTTGTCCAACTAATGCTTATACATAGTTCTATCCTTCTCAATCTACTTTGAGGCAACAAAGTCTTAGGAACATATAGTGTACGCTACTTCCATCTACGCTAGTAGATATGTATATTCAGAGATATTGACCGTGGATAATTATTTGTTCAAAATAACTCAAATTGCGAATTGTCATATTTTGCTAAAGTTCTGCAATGTTTATAATCAGAAACATTTAAATAAATACATTTTTTGAAGCACAAATATTTACAAATTTAAATTTGCCTGCGCAATATGTACTAACCCTGCACATGGTTCAGGATTGAAAATTTTTGATCGGATCGCTCGGTCTGAATGAGTTTAGAAACGTGGCAGATTAACCCTATTGACTTCAGGAACGCTTCAGATTGCATCGGGTCAATCCGATCGAGTTTACGAAATCGCCTAATAATGCTGAATAGTATACGTACCTTTATTAATTCTTGCGGTGATATTCTATAAAGTTTTAAGTCTCGTGCTAGTCGTTCCATAATACACTTAAACTCTAACTTAGCATCTAGTTTGCTGGAAGTTTTCGTCTTGATCTTATGTCTTGCCCAACTTAACATTGCTTCGAATTTTCGTACTTCAGCTACCTCTAAATTTCTAAACAACAAAATACACATTAGGCTTTATTTTCATTTTACAGAGTGATCAAAAATAACTGATTCAGGATTCAGTTGGCAATACTTGAAATTGGTAACAGATACCATAACCTATTTGTATTTATCGTCAAAATGACATGTCAAATAGTATTTCCACTTTCACCTGGTGTTGTGGAACTGTGGAATAAAAAGATTGCCAACTGCATCATTTATTTTCGATCACTCTGTATTTAAAATTTATTTCTCACCTGCACATAATCATCTGGACCATGGATTCGCTTAAAGTTAAGAATTCCGGTGTTTGGAAAAGTTGGTATGCTCGCGTTTCCACAAAGGCTAATATCATATTGACCAGCTCTGAGGCTGAGGTGTATCTCCAATAGTAATTCTCCAGTGAAATTAACATGATACACACCTAAAATTTACACAAGTATGGTTATAATTATATTTTATGTGCTATTATGTGGGCAAAAAAGTGCACTTGTGCCAGCATATCAAAACAGAAATATGAGTTCATATGTGGTTGTTATTTAGTTAAAAAGCTAGATAAGTATAAAAGATTTTAATAAATAAAAACGCCGTAACAGACTGCGTAAATGTTCAAACTAAGAATTATGAGTAGTAGACCGAAACAAAACATACAGTTCGACAAATCGAGCAACGCATTTCAAGGTTGCATGCGCAGTGGCAAAGTCAAAAGCATAGAGCAGAGGTTGCCAAGCGGTCGTATAGTCGGTCGCCCTTTATAGCTGTATGCTATATATAGGTTTGTTCGAACCTACAGTTCTAAGCAGTTCACGAACTAGTGAGCATGCGCATTTCACTTAAAAGCGTTCGAACTCTGTAGTTCTGAAATTCGAAATTCTGAGAACTATCAGTTCGGCGTTCGAACAGGCTAGAACTTTGAATTCAAATTCTCGTGGAACGGTTCTACCAGTTCGAGCAACGGAGCAAGTATTTCAAATTCTAACCGTGCG